>LR738715.1:372491106-372507230 GCA_902687465.1 Secale cereale | reverse complement strand
CAAACGGCGAGCGCGGGGAGGCACGGACGACGACGGAGCATCTCTGGCGATCTGGGGGGCAGAAGGTTGAAGACGACGGCGTTGAGGGCGTTGCGGTGCTCCCCAGCTTGAGTACGTCGACGAATAGGAAGACGGAGCTGCGGCGGTTCTTCTTGGCATGTTGGCGAGGTGTGTGGTGGCCGATGGCCGCGGTGGTTCAGGGCGGCAGCGACGAGCTCCTCTCGGTGGCTGCCTGCGGGAGAAACAGAGGAGGGGGAAGAGATCAGCGAGTGAGGGGGAGGGGAGCGAAGCCTCTGGGCGTCTGCGTGGCGTCATCAGGAAAGGCCGGGGCTAGCAGGCAGGGTGGAGGTGGCTCGGCGCGTGCCCGCGCGCAGTGACCACACTCCTCTCGTCCTTCTAGCGAGAGGTTGGTGGTGACTGGCACGGCCAGTGGGCCGGGTCGTGCTGGGCCACCAGGTAAGTGGGCCTCAGGTAAGCTTCTCTCTCTCTCTTTCTGATTCTGTTTCTGTTTTCTAATTTTGACATTTGTTTTGGCTTTATTAAAAATGCTAGAGCATTTTCAAAAATCATGAAACCAAGCATGGCTACTGTTTAGAATAAATCCAACAGTAAACATTTTAGTTTATGATTATTTGAGCATTTAAAATAATATATAATATTTAAATGCCCAATGCAAATAAGGTATGATTTAATTCAGTGCCCCAAAATATTCTACAAAATGTTCACTATTTTTGGTTTGGTCTCAAAGCCTTCCCAAAATTATCAGCATTGATGAAGGTATTTTGGGTCATTGGAAATGATTTTATTCTTGACCCTAGTGGAATTCATTTGGTGCTAGGGTTTGAACATCCCCATTCCCAGTTTCTGAGAAATTTAAACATGATGCACATGAAGACCAAGCAAGACAGGCAAGGGTTGGTCTAGGGCTGTGACACTCTCTCTCTCTCCGTCGCTAGCTCTCTCTCTCTCTCTCTCTCTCTCTCTCTCTCTCTCTCTCTCTCGCTCTCACACCCCTCTCCGACACACAATCGATGTCTCTTCCAAATAGCCTGCTCCCCCCACCCGCATCCATGTTATCCCGCTACTACACATGTCACACCATTCCCCCTTCCCTTATACTAGGTTTACATCATTAGTGGTCTCTCTACTCCACATACACACACTCCCTCTCACACACAAACGCGCGCACAAACACACACAGACACACACAAACACCCATTAATCTGGATCCTCATCTCTCCCCATGTCCACATGTGTATCTTGCACACTCACTCTCTAATTATGTATATGTCTCCATGTTACACAACACAAAGCCCCATGTACATGTCTCTCTCTATCCTCCACACACATAGACACAAAGAATCTGTTATCATTGCCTCAGTCTCTAGACATATCACACACGCACGTTGTCTCTCTCTCTCGTGAACACGCTCAACAAGGGTTTCCCCATGAATAACTTACCGTCTATTCATCAACAGTCGTGGCAGTATGGCGAACACGAGACGTGAAAAAGTATAAAACTACACGTGCTTAGACCACCTAGTATGACTACTAGGACTAGAGCAAGCCAAAAAGCGCACCGCCATCAGCCCCTCCTTATCGGCGACGAGAAAACATTTGTTTTACACAGTCAAGAAGTCATTGTGCTAAGGCCTCACATGCTGAGGCGTTGAATAGAATGTAGATGCTAGTTTACGGAAACAAGTATCGATAATACGTTTGTATCTCCATACTTATATTTCTTCTCTTATAAAAAAACCGAGTTGGTGATGATGGTACGCGTGCCATCTTGCAATATAGACCGTCTGATCTATATCTGACTGATGGAGATTAAACTATAAGATACCTGCACACCTCTCCACATTTGCAGACAAGGCCTTCCCTCATTCATCCTTATCTCCAACAACCTCATTGTTGAGCAATTAAGAACGGAAGCCTCTGGAACAAACTGGCTAGGTGGCCGCTGCCGGCGTCATCAATCCCCATGCCTCCGCTCATTCCGACCACCAATCACCACCATGCCCCACTCATGTTCACCTTATCTCCTAGTTCTCGAGATATCATTAGTTTTTACACATGGGATTACTCCCGCATGGGTCAATCACAACGAGTGTTTTAATAAAAAAATGCATCTTGATGTTCCGTGCAATGCACGGATCTTGCTAGTACTCCTATAGAAGACTAAGTTGGTGATGATGGTGTGTCTGCCATCTGTCGTTTGTGACCATTAGATCTATATCTAATGACTGTGAGGTAAGTTGTTGCCTTTTCTCACGAACATCCCACTTGTCTACCAATTTGCAGAAAAACCCATAATTAGTATCTTAAAACCAACCACATCCCTCCCTGACCTCACCAAAACAGCCCAAGGAATATATTCTAATTGAAACATAATATATCTCTAGTGATATATGTACATCAAAATTAGAGTTTTTTGTATCAATTTTGTGAATAAGTATTATTCTAATTATCATTCGTTGCAACGCACATGAACATTGCTAGTATTTCCAACCATGCAAAAAATTTCCCTAGTATTCAATAGTTTCGAGATTTCCATCAAGATATTAGTCACTCATGGTTGATATTTACTTTCAATCATGTACACATATGCACTATGTAACTAGCCTTGCTTATTTGGTTCCAAAGCTTTACTTTCACTCCTACTTACAATATGTAGAGTATTTAACAAAAAACTACCAGTTTCTACCAGCCCTAGGAAGAATCTGTTGTACAAAAAAATAGCAAAAAACATACCAAAAATTTCTTAATCCACGCCAAAAACTACTACCTACCGATTAGGTTAGTTTAAACCCATTTATGACAGGGTTGGCCCACACGTCCGTGCTGACGAGGCAGCTTAAACCAACACATTTTGTTTGACCGTTGACACGGGGGACCCACATCTGACCTTCTATCCTGTTATTCCCCCTCAAATCATTATTTTTCCTCAACATTACTTCAAACAGTAGTGATGCGTGTTCGTCGGTGGCACCGGTGAGGAGCGAGTTGGCCGCCGCTCAGCCGGACGGGCCGGACGCCGCGCTGGCCTCCACACGGGTTGCCAGACTGCCGCGAGCGTGACTCACCAGTGCGCAAGCCGCTACGCTGGCCTTCGCTCGAGCCAGACTACTGGCCTTAGCACGGCGCGCGCGAGCAAGCCGCCGCACCGCCGCGCCAATCTAGCTAGCAAACCTTCCAGACAAGCAGCTGGACGGAGCTATCTTGGCTAGCTAGCGGTCACGAGCGCCGGACGGAGCTGGCATCCGGGCTGCCGCAAGATGGGCTCCGCACTGTCGGTGGTTTTCACCTCGCCTTCTGCCGGCGGCGGTAGCTGCGTCCCATGGCCGAGGATAACTAGGTGGACGGGCCGGAGGTAGGAGGTCACTCGGGGATTTTTGTGCAGACTGACATGTAGGTCCCACAAGTCATAACGCCCAGTCGAATAGAAGGCATTGACTTAATGGGCGACGTGGGCCTTTTTTGGATACTCTAAGTCAGAGGTTAGATTCTAAACCTGAACTAACTCTAACTAAAGTGGTGTTTGGATGGCAGGGTAAGATTGACAACAAATGAATCCAAACAGGGCCATGGGTTGAAACATGCCTATAACGGCACTTTGTAGAGTAGTCGTTTCTTGGTAGGGCTGGTTGGTAAGAGCATGTACATTGATAAGGTAGTATTATCTTAAGTCTGGCACATATGCAAGTGGTAGTGGTTTCATGGCATTATTAGTGGTTTCTTGCATTATTAGGGGTTTCTTGTAAGGAACAATGTACTACTAGCGACAAAAGGCGAGTCTAGGTTGTGTTGTACTCCAACGAGTACTACTAGTGGTCGCGGGAGTATATACCTCGTTTTGTGGGTTCGATCCCGGCCGAACGCACAACGGCCTTTTTTTAAATAGTAACTTTGCTGCGAGCCAATATTTTACACGGGTAGTTTGAGTTTTGAAGTCAAACGGATGTGCGGCACCACAATCTAGTTGCACTGGATAGCCTAGCCATGTGAACGTGTTTTCCTTCCCAGCATCTCGTGGCTCGTGTGCTCGCCCTAGCCGCACCTCGCTTGCAGCTTCCACATCAGCTAGTAGCATATTTAAACTAGCCCCTCCAAATTAACCCCGAGGAGCCGGAAAAGCATGGCGGGGCATTTGGATCTATGCAATATGGCTCTGTACGTAAAGTGCTCTGCTACTACTTTGTAGCTTGTGGCGTTGCACGCATGGACTTCACTCCATTATCGGCTCTACTATAAAAGAAATTCCTCTTGACGTGTTTTTTTGAAACGGAGGCAAAAGCTCTCATTCATAAAGAAGGAAGTACTAACAAAGTTCGACGAGATCCATTACACGTCCACAAATGGAAGTGAAAGGCCTAGTCTCGCTGTATCAAATAACTCAAATGTTCTGCCCCCGCAGTAACCGTCGCTGATAAACAGGCTGCTAGTGTGCGCGTGAGAGGAGCGGTTGAGGCCCACCACTATGTGTTCGGTGCCAGAAATCGAAAAAGTTTGCCACATACACTTCGATGCCAAATGAAAAATATTTAGCACCGGCACCACAACGTGAAGGATTTGGCATCCATCCACCTCTAGCCCACCTAGCTATAAACTAGTAATATATTAGCTCAAATCAGTGGCTGCTTCACATGCAAAAGTACAGTGGTTGCTTTGTTTATTGCCTCAACGTAATATGGCGTCGGAGCAAGTAGAAGCATCGATGCCCTGAAATTTTATATGGCATCGGCTGGGCAATGTAGGACACCGGTGTAAAATGTTCAAAAAGTGAATTTGGCACCGGTTTTGGCCTACATATGGCATCAGCTGGGCAATGTAGGACACTGGTAGTAGTGGAGGGCCTGAGTAGGCCAGCTATGTGAGAGGAGCGGCTGAATAGAGCACCGAGATTACCCACTAGGCCACTACGCAGGTGTACTTTCCCTGCATTGATAGTCCAGCGATGGTTGTAGAGAACAGTAGTACCCTCCACTTCCAATTGTAGCTCCTTGGCCCTGAGATTCAAGAGTTCAAAACTAGTGCACTATACTATACAGTACATAGCACTAGTAGTACCCTCGCACTATTAGTTGAGAAAGCAGTACTAGTACTGCTACAGTACGAGTACGTACTCCTCCGTCACACAATGTAATACATTTTTTGACACTATTTAGCGTGTACAGAAAATTGCAAAAACATACCCAAAATTTCATAATCCACGACAAAAACTACTAGCTAGTGCCAAAACTTTCTTACTAGTGCTATTATTTAGAGTATAATGCAATCCCATAATGTCCCGTAATGCTAGTACTAGTAGTAAATAATGGCCTAACCCCTTCGCTACAGTTGGAAGGGACGAGGCCCTGCGGTTACTATGCTCTTATCCCCTCCTCGCCAGTTCCCCTCCCCCCGAAGAGAAGGCAGTTCGTCGCTGCTCCCATGGATTCACCAGGCGGTTCTCCTCCTCATCGGGGCTGGGAGACCTTGGATGACGATCCTCTGGGAGAAATCGCACGCCGCTCCGACATCCTCACCGTCGCAAGACTCGATGCTTCCTGCACCAACTTTTTCAAGACGATGCTTAAAATGGCTTGGGAAAAGGCCATGCTTGTTGGTCTTCCATGCGTCCTCGAGGAGAAGGTTCTTCTATGGGACAACCCTTCGAACAGTCCACCGCTCCCTGGCCATGGTTGCACGTTGACTCCGCTAGAGTTGCTGATGTTGAGAGGTAGTTGGATTTTGTCCGATGAGCATGTTAGTAATGTAGGTTGATCATGTAGTACTTAGTTATTCCATTTCATTCCTGTAATTTCTCCGCTGCCCACCGTCTTATATGTAGGTCTGGGTCGGTGCCAACGAAGATTGGCTTGTATACCTCCGGCCGGATACCACCATCATTTTGCACAACATCCACATCAGTGCGGCCATTCCGGTAGACCCCTTCTCCACCATTGGGATCGGCCCTCCGGACTGGCTGGGCTTGAATACGTATGATGCTTTCTACATGAGATTGAAGAAGATAGCAATTGCGAACCCACCGACAAAGCGACGCGGCTACGACGATTACTATCTCATCGCGGTGTTCGACATAAGGATTGCCGTCAATGCAAGAGGCACTAACGGCAGAGGCTAGCGCATGTTGGCGGCGGCAGATTTGTACCCCTACATGTTCGAAGCCGCCGTGCGCCATCTAGGCCGCATCTTCGCGGTGACAAGCCAGGGGACTTGTTTCATCTGGTTGCCATCCTATGGTACGGGAGATTACAAACGGAATGCACAAACCATTATTTGCATCCCTAACGGTACTCCATTATTTTGTAGGGACCAGTCATCCCGAGATCAAAATAAGATCGCCGATCCTGAATGTGCATTTGCATCCGCGATTCGGTCTAAGCTGGAACCTTGAAGCTGATTATGGCATATTGGGATCAACTATCTTAGCAGTCGTTACCCATGGTACCACTGATGTGCAACATGATCACACAATCTACCACGGTCGGACCGTCACCTTCTAGCCAGGTATTCCATTCTTTAACCCTCTCGCCTTCTCTTTCATTGTTGTACTAGTAGTCTACTTACGTACTAGTAGGAGTACTTTTTACCTTGGAGGACGCGTATAGCTCGCTAGGCCCTTGAAGACTTGAACCCACTAGCTGCCACCATTTTTGTTTTTCCATGTCTTACTATCTCATCCATGTAGCCAAGAGTGGCTATATATAATAAGCTGGTTATTTTACTTCCTCTATATCGGAGTATTACTGATCGCCATATTTGAGCACAACATTATTATGCATGGACCTAGACTATGCACGTCACCATGTGTCCAGATCTGAGATGCCGCGTGTACTAGATGAACGGCGCCGAGTTCGACCCCCGTGATGCTACGTGAGTGCCGAGGAACACTCTTGGAGAGTACTCGCTTTTCATTGGCGACAGCTACCCCATTGTGAAGCGGATGCCACCTTCCGTGCACAATACGGAAGGCCTGCCGTGCATGAAGCATGGTTGTGTCTTTAGTGCGCACCACCGGATGCACGACATGCTGGGACACGCTATCCCTGATTTATGCCGCTTCAGCTTGGATGAGTCTCCATCGTGTGGAACCGGACTAGAAAGTTGCGACAATGATTCTCGTTGCCCACCGCTATGGATCGTGCCATCCATGAAGAACATCTAGGACTGGAACCTGCAGGAGGACATGTAGCCCATCTATAACGTGTAAGTGGAGTACGGTAAATTGTGAACGGTAGCGCTGTGAATATATGTAGACTAGTCGTGCACAAATTTATCACATGAATTGGAGATGAACTTGTGTGGCATACTGGCATTTGTCCTTTAGAATTTATTACTATTAAATGTGTTATGTGTACGTGCAACTTGTGTGGTTGTTGCACGGGCTCCAACACGCTCTTTGAGAAAAAAAGGTGGCACAGCTTTGGATATACGTGACGTGGCGGCATCATACAGTAGCATCGTTCGCTATAGTTGTACTCTGTGTAGTACGCTCCTACTAGGACGACAACACCTATAAAAATTTGCGCTTGGCTCTTTGCCTCTTCGGGAGGTTCAACAGTTCGTTCTCGTGTGAACCTTGCACTTGGCTCTTCGCCTCTTCGGAAGGTCCAACAATGATGATACTACAGTACACATTATGCTTCTCGCAATCTGACACCGATTGAACTGCTGCACGTCCACCACGAGGGAGAGGGAGAGGGAGAGGGCGCTGTAGTTAAAACCCTCTCCTCGTCCTGCGAACCACCATGCATGTGGGCGAGGGAGAGGCGTAGTAAGCAAGCTTCTCCTCGTTCGGCAAGTTGATGGGACACATCAAAGCATTACTAGTACTAGTCCATACTGCGTCCTTTCTGGTTAATATGGCTTAATTTGAAACGAGAAAAATACACTGGCGGTCAACGTATGTAACAATACGCTCTTTACGGTCACTATATATAGTTTTGCAGCGATTATACGATCACTAGCTCATAATAGAGCACCGTATTGCACCCTACTGACCGGCCACATAGTTGACTTGGCACTTTGTTGACTGGTTAAATTGTCACCTACTTTCTGGGTCCCACCTGTTAGTTGGCAGAGCAAAGATTTCAGCTAAAAAAAGAGTGTAGTACATCTACACTTCCAATGCATTTAGCATTTATTCTAAATCGATATTGATTGACTAATGCACCAACTTGTTCTCTAGGTATAGGTTACATGTCTATCCTTAATTACAGCATGCATCGACCTTCATTTAGTCTTCTTCTTTCAATGGTCGCATGCACACATAAGTCTGCTACTTTTGGGTGTTAATTATGCCCTGGTCAATGTGTAAATCTCTAAATGTACAGTGTTTCACGGACATAGGGACTAGGTTGAGAGGGTGCTTGGATACATTTTAGTCTCACGACTAAAAGTAGTGGGACTAAAACTTGCTAGCCTCACCCATGCTTGGATCCAAATACTAAAGAGACTAAAATCAAATTAATGAGCATTTATTATCCTTCAAACCCTCCAATCCAGAACTTGCATGTGTTAAAGGAGATGGCTTAATGAGGAGAGAGAGTACTAATCCACATTTTAGTAAGGGTACCCCTGACTCAAAAAATTTAGTCTCAAGACTAGTTTTAGCCCCTCTTTCGTCAGGGGTGCTTGGAACTTTAGCCTTTTAAAGAGACTATTTTTAGTCAGACTAAAATAAGTCCCTTGGATCCAAGCAGGGCCTAAGCACTTGAGCGTGAGCGTGTGTGTTGCGTCGTGTGCTGTGTGCCGCATGGGTGAGTGAGTGTTGCGTGCGTCCATGTGTACGTGTGAGTGTTGCATGTTGCATGCATGCATGCATGCATGGGCCTTACTCCTTCCCATTGACATGTTCATATTTCAAGCTTCCTCTGTTCCCTCCATATGGTGATACTCCCTCTGTTCCCAAATACGGAGTAAAATCTTGCCTCTGTTCCCAAATACGGAGTAAAATCCTGCCTCTGTTCCCAAATACGGAGTATTCTTCTTTCTAGAGATTTCAACAAGTGACTACGTACGGAGCAAAATGAGTGAAGTGAGCGTAGATGCATAGGAAAGGAAGTCTTTGGGATCCATTATTCCCCATATCGGTCAGAGAGAACTATTCAACTAGTCTTCGCAGTGAAGTGACAATACACGTAGCAGCAGATGGGACACTTAATTAATAAGCTGAACCAGTGTGTTGGTGTTACTAAATCATCCTTACCCAGTACTGCCATCATGTTTGCCAGTAGAGCACGCTTCTGCCATCACGTATGGGCCCTCCTGTGGTAGACACATATGTCATCGGTGTAACTATTTACACTCCGAAGGACGGTATATCCTAGTAGTAGTAGTAGAATTGAGATTTAATGCACTTTCTTCCCCGTCTTCCACTTTTCTTCCTCCTCTTCTTCTTCCTCCTCTCTTCCCCATCGTTGGCCGGACAACATTTCCCCCCGCTCTCTGCTTGCCCGCCCGCGCTATCTTCCTTGGTAGCTCGTGCATACCATATCCCCCGTTCACTACTCGGCCACACGAGGAGAAGCTTCTTCGCTCGCCCGCCCGAATCCACTTCACCGCTGGCTCGCAGGCACCGAAAACCCCAATGACATAACCAACTGCCACGCAGAGCCGCGATTGGAATTCCCTCCCTGATGTTCTCTTGGAGCAGATGTGTAATTGTATGGACCTACTCAGCACCATCCGTCTGGCCGCATTCTCGGTGTCTTTGTACCATCTACTCGTCTGCAACCGGCCGGCTCTTTTCAAGACGCCCTGCTTGCTGATGCCCGATCCTTGCAGGTGGCCTAGACACCGAGTTGATGATCCTACAGAGGTTGCCGTGGTGCCCCTCGACATGCTACCACTACCCGTCTACATGTCCTTCATGCGCGGCCACTACTGGGCGGGCATGAAGGCCAACTGGATCGTCCTCATCCACCAATCCCGTAGTCCGTGGCGTCTCGTGGATATCTACACCCAGCGAGAGGTCACCCTTCCATCTTTGGATACCGCCTCCATCGAGCCTCGCGGCCCGCCGGACACTCATGCCTACTACGCACGAGACGCGTCGAGCTTTTGGCTCGACCTCTGTTTGCTGAAGGTTGTAATCTGTGAAGTGCCCACACCATCAGAAGACAACATGGATTACAAGGTCATTGCCGTGTTCAACATGGGATTAGTCTATCTGGAATTCGGCCACCATACATGGTTATGGCTCATCGTCGATCCTCTTTACCTAACACTTCTGTCTGATGCTATAGTGCATGATGGCATTGTTTATGCGGTCGACGCACAGATTGGCTGCCTATACTGGTGGAATCTATCATCGTGTTGTTCTATATCATCTCAACTTTACCTTAAGAATACGACTGCCTGTTCATTGTTATAAATTTCGAATATATAGTATGTCTATAACCACATCATTGCTATATGTTCCTCTCATTTCCTAGAGTTTTATGACCACACATGTTATTGTTAGAGTTGATATGAGAAGAATTGGTATCTAATGATTGTTAGAATAGATATTATGAGTATAACCTCATGATTGCTATATGTTACTCTCATTTCCAGGATTTTTATAACAACGCATGTTATTGCTTAGAGTTGATATGATAACTGTAGTAAGTGCTATGGTAGAATATGAGTAGGCCCTGTCATATCTGTTTTCCTCTCATTGTTACATGATGTTTGTACCATCATATATTGCTAGAATATGAAAGCCATTGGCTTGTTTTTTTAACTTTGGGTATGATTATCACCACGACATTGCAATTCTCTGTCTATGATATGTGTCCTTGTTATAATAATCTTAATTCCACACATACTCTGAACATGATTGTTTATTTTTGTCCTTTTGGTCAGCAATTTGAATTGTTGTAGCAGACGCAAATGCGCTGGCCTTCAAGATTCCAGGACCTAGAATCATACCAGCCGATGGGTGGTGGTTTATCGCTCGTTCAGCTGACGGTGGTCATTTGATGCTCATTTGCACGTACCAAATTGACCAAACCATTTCATCAAACAGCATGCAATCCAATGCCTGGGGCATTCGTGACATTGATAGCTATGGTTGCTTCGTGTTCGAGAAAGATCCCAGCTCCGTTGGGCCAGGCATATTCAACTGGTGGCGGGTTTACAACCTCGGCAACCACTCCATGTTCCTCGGGTTCAATTATCCGATCATCCAACCAATCATCGATCATATCACCGGCGATGATTACCGTGATATGAAACTTCCATTTGCCAGGGGGGCTGTGTTTACACATCATACCATGGGTTTCATGAATCACCATATCCAGAGATCCGTCGACACAGCTTGTTGCCAGATAATCTTTAGTGTGTGAAAGGCATCAAGCTTCCATGCGACGGATGGCTTTTGCAAACCCGACATGCGGCAATGTGGTTCATGCCAACAGCAAATATGCACAATTTGATTCGTACTGATATGTAGACTGAGCCATGTATTCTGCTGCTATAGCTGTTGGAAATATGGGGCCAAAGGCCTACTAGCAAAATTCCAACAGTAGCACGACCCTCTTTTGTTGGATATTATGTACTGTTGTTAGTTTGAAGCCGTGCAGTATATATATATATATATATATATATATATATATATATATATATATATATATATATATATATATATATATATATATCACTTAGGATTCAATTGCGTACTTGTTAGTTAAACCTATCGTTAAAATGTTACACTAAATACGACTAGTAAGTAGTACAGTAGCAGTACTAGTATACGTCGGTCAAATTATTCATCATGTCCACACATTGAATTGACGTGACAACACACTGCGCGTGAGGTGACACAAGAATCCAGGCGGCGTGTTCGGGTATTCTGGACTTCAGATTTAGAGTACCACTTATCTGTCGAAATCTTTCATCATTCACTTAAAACAGTCGATTGATCATACATTGAGTACCATACAACTGGAATTAACCCATGCAAGTCGAAGAAGGATTGGCCAGTGTTGCCAGCTGGCGTCAAGTTCGATCCCACGGATCAGGAGCTGATCGAGCACCTTGAGGCCAAAGTGAGTGCTGACAGCGCGAGATCTCACCCTCTCATCGATTTTTACATACCAACCATCGACAGCGAGCACGGCATATGCTACACCCATCCTGAGAAACTTCCAGGTAAGACACCGATCGGCCGTCTACTTGCACAAACATATTCGTTTGTTTATAGCTCTATTTTTCTTTTTAGACGCAGACCTATTGAAGCAATTACAATTTTACAGTTAATAAAAAGTGAAACAAATGACTGCAACATGCCAAAGATGTTATGAAAATGCCAACTACGTACACTAAAACATGTAATCGACAATATTGCAGGTATCACAATGAGTGGCCTGGGCAAGCATTTCTTCTAGCGCAATTCCAGGGCGTTCAAAAGGGGCACGTGGACGCGTGGTAAGATACAGTCGGAGTGCGGCATGCACGCGATGTGGCACAACACCGGCAATACCTTGCCGGTGATGGTCAACGGCCGGCAGACGGGCAGCAAAAAGGTTCTGGTGCTGCACACCAAAAAGAACTTTGACCAGCAGAGGACCAACTGGGTGGTGCCCCAGTACCATATCGGGGACCTAGAGCAAGAGAAGGAGCTGGAGCTAGTCCTCTGCAAGATTTTCTACCAGACGAACACTAGGGCTAGGAGTAAAAGGATTATAAGTTAGTTTGATATTGGTACTTGTACTACCTTGTCGTTTGCAAGTTGGTATTGTTGTTAATGATCTTTTGGTATGAACTTGGCATTTGCTTCCAATCATCATGCCGAGGGTCGACGTGGATATAAAGCTGAATCATTTATTTTGAAACGAATTTTCAGGCACCTGATTTTTATTTGATGGGTAGCATAAGCACCCGCCATTCGAATTCCCAGTTCTCCAAATTTTTCGAAACAAGTGCATGCTCTTATTATCACGATGAAAAAACAATATAGCTACTGCATCCCAGTTATCAGTCTGTACTTGCAGAATTATCTTGTTTATTGAGCACGTATATTGTTTTTTTAGGTCGAGCAAGTTTCAACTGGGCTGTAGACTGCCCAGGCTTGGTTTTGTTTTTAACAGGACTAGCCCATGATGACAACGGGGCACAAAGATCCAGCAGGTATCCACTGGCCTCTGGCCCGCCAACGTTAGTTATATTTTGTCTTAAAACATCCGCAGGCACTTTTTTTACTGAATCAAACGCATAGCCCAGTTCTATTTTCCTATTGAAACGCATGTCCTACATCCATTTCCTAATCTCTACTTATAGTTTTACTAGTTCATATACACGTATCATTATATTGAAAATACATAAAATTCACTTTCCATATTTACATCCTTATTTTTGTTGTTGTTTTCCCTCCCAGCACTGATTTTTTTTACCACTGGTTTTACCTTAAACCAACTCAATTGTCCCACGTCTTATTAGCTTACAAAAACAAAACAATTTTTTGGCAAATCAATAAGTTCTTAAAAATGTTTATCATTTTGGGATTACAAAAGTTTGGACTCCACCGAAATATGCAAAATAAGGTCGAACTTTTTGACCGTGGTCCTGGGTAGAAAATGGGCTGTAATAAATTACTTAAGAATTAGAAAATGGGCTGCAAATTACTAAAAAAATAGCAAATGGGCTCTATGTTGTCTGCCACATATTTGGAGGCTAACTTGTGGGCCTACTAAGTTCATCCGTACACAAGGTTTTATCAAAAAATATACTAAGTCAACAATCGACTCTACCACCGACAGACCGTTAGATGTCAATCTAACGGCAATCGTGCTTCTTCAGTCTCTGATCTTCCTGCCCGAGCCGCCCAAATGAGGGCCGTCGAAACCGCCTGCTCCCGCCGGCCGTGGCCGGCTGTGCTTTCGGGCAGGCCTGACGGACCCATGATATACTCGCATCCCTGGCCTGTCTATCCCTCTACTCACCCACACCTCCAGTTATCTTCCGATGACGGTACCCGAACTAGTCAACCCTCGTACTCTCCACCGCGTGGAAAGCCACTACCATGTCTTCCCCGACTCCGTGTTGTTCCATTCGTAGGCCTCGCCTTCGTCCACCACCCTGGTGCTCTCGACGCAACGTGGTCAACGAACGACATCCATCGGAAGTGGACTGTACGTGGAGAGGTTGACAGCTGGGTCCACGGCCGCACACAAGGAAATGCCTCCTTATTACACGCAAAATAATGATTCCTCCACCTGACATCTGTGACCCGCCGGAAGGGCCTCTATATTTCGCGAAAAAACGTTCCCTCCGCTGGCAGGTTGGACCCAGCAACTATATCTTTGCACGCAAGGAAGTGCCTCCTTATTCCGCACAAAAAAATGAATACCCCCCTGCCAGCTGGGACCCACCATGGTGGGAGGCTGACTTGTGGGCCTACTAAGTTGACGGGGATAGAGGGCTTTGTCAACTTAGTGAATATGAATGATTCTAGCTCCAGTGACCGTACGATGTCCATCCAACGGCCTTGGTGCTTCTTCAACCTCTGGTCTTCTTGCTCCAGCCTCCCAAAGCAGCCGGTCGTGCCGCCTGCTCCTGCCTCCCGTGGTCGGATGTGCTGCTGCGGAGGCCTCAACGCCCGATACTACTCCCACCGCTGGCCAGGCCATCCCTCCACTCACCCACACTCCCTGTTATTCTGCGGCGATGGCAGCCTCACACCGCAGCCGAACCAGTGGACCCTCATACTCCTCTCCGTGTGGGCATCCAATGCTGCGTCTTCCCTGGCTCCGCGTCATCCCCTTCATAGGCCTCGCCATCGTCCACCGCCTTGGTGCTCTCGGCGCGGCGTGGTCAATGTGGTCAACGACCGACTTCCATCGGAAGAGTACTGTACGTGGAGAGGCTGACAGCTGGGTCCACGGCCACAGCCCAATTTTTTCGTGATTTGCCAAGTAAGTCGCTTTGTCAGGCCTCTTGGGATATAAATCTTTCGAGACGAGGAGAGCTTCATTCCGCTGGCCGAGAAAATGGCCTATCAATAATGAGAAATGGGCTGTACATTTTTAAAACACGTCAAACCGGGAATTAGTTTAAAAAAAATTCATTCCGAGATTTTAAATTGCATTGAGTTTTATGCGTGGACAATTTGTTGGATTTTATATTGATATACATTTATTTTTAAAATCAGTTTGAATGTGAATCAAAATTTTGGGATTAAAAACAGTTCAGACCGCACTATAATATGCAAAATTTCGTATAATTTTTTAACCGTGGCCATAATATGGGCTGTAATGCTAACAAAAAGAATATGGGCTCCAAAAAAAACCTTAAGAATTAGCAAATGGGCTGTAAATTATTAGAATTAATGGCAGATGGGCTGTATGATGTTTTCCACAGATTTGAGGCTTTCCTAAAAAAAAGGTTGACGAACAAGCAGTGACTGTTGGATGTCCATCCAACGGCCGTCGTGCTTCTTCAATCTCTGCTCTTCCCGCTCCAGCTGCTTAAACAGCCGTCGGGACTGCCTGCTCCCTCCTCCCCGCGTCCGGCTGTGCTGCGGCGCAGGCCTCACCGCCCAACCGTACTCCTGTCGCTGGCCTAGCCATCCCTCTATTCACCCTCGTACAGTCGTACTCCCCTCCATGTGGGAAACAACTGCCGAGTCTTCCCTACCTCCGTGTCGTTCCCTTCCTAGGCCTCGCCGTCATCCACCGCCCTGGTGCACTCGGCGCGGCCTGGTCAACGTGGTCAACAACTGACATGCATCTGAAGTGGACTGTACGTGGAGAGGCTGACAGCTGGGTCCACGGATGAACGCAAGGAAATGCCTCCTTATTACGCACAAAATAATGATTCTTCCACCTGACATCTGGGACCCACTGAAAGGGCCTCTGTATTTTGCGAAAAAATGTTACCGCCGCTGACAGCTCGGACCCACCAGCTATATGTTCGCACGCAAGGAAGTGCCTCCTTATTATGCACCAAAAAAATGAATACCCCCCCTGCTAGTTGGGACCCAGTATAGTGGCAGGCTGACTTGTGGGTCCACTAAGTTGACAGGGACGGAGGGCTCTGTCAACTTAGCCAATATGCACGATTCTAGCTCTAGTGACCGTACGATGTCCATCCAACGGCCGTAGTGCTTCTTCAACCTCTGGTCTTCTTACTCCAGC
>LR738715.1:372463936-372487069 GCA_902687465.1 Secale cereale | reverse complement strand
TGTGACACCAACCGGGACCAAAGGTCAGTTTTCGGCAGGCGAAAGGGCGGGAAGCACATCCCATTTGTCCTATTGGTGGCTTGAACAGGGACAAAAGGTGGGCATTGGTCCCGGTTGGTGCCACAAACCGGGACGAAAGGATGGCATTGGTCCCGGTTGGTGCCACCAACAGGGATAAAGGTCTGTGGCTGGCACGGCATCGGGCGCGTGGATGATTAGTCCCACCTCGCTAACTGAGAGGTGTTGAGAGTGGTTTATAAGCGCGGATGCGCCAACCCTTCCGATCTCCTCTCTTATGTAGGCCTACAAGCCTAAACGCACTCTCTCTACATGTGGGCCTAATGGGTCTGCTGCGGGCCTACATCTTGGCCCAACTAGCGGGTTAGGTTTCTAGTCGTATGCAGACCGTGGTGGTGCAATAGACGACATTTAAAAAAATTCTCCAGTAAATTTTAGTTGTATAAATTTTATATAATTTTAAGTTAATTTTATTTGGATCATAACCAGAGGTTTATAAAAGTTTGTTAGTTGATTCTTTTTGCTATTGAAGAATATTATTGTTTTGTTTTACTTAATCATAACAGAAATATTTTAATTCATTCTTTTAAGTTCATTCTTTTTGCTATTAGAGTTTTACAAAAGTTTTCTAGTTCATTCTTTTTGCTATTAGTTCATTCTTTGAGCTAAATGACCCTAAAATTGAAAAGCACCACAAATGAACTCTCAAATGGTTGAAAGTTGGCATGGTATCATAATTTCACCCACATAGCACCTGCTAAAAAGTTGAGAGGGTTATAGCAGAAAATGGACAATCTCTTTCAATGTATCAAAGTTTCGGACGAAAACTCATCTGTTACAATGGGATTTCATTTGTTTGAATTTATTTGAACTTCAGACTTTTTGTGTGTTCAACACGCACCCATTCAAAGCCACATCATCAATTTTCAACGCTTTCTAACTTCATTTGGTAATTTTCATGCATTTACTGATTTTTTGAGCTAAATGACCCTGAAATTGTAGAGCACTATAGACGAACTCTGAAAAGGTTGAAAGTTGGCATGGTATCATAATTTCACCCACATAGCTTGTGCTAAAAAGTTGAGAGGGTTACGGCAAATATTGGATGCACTTCGTGTACAAAAAGGACAATCTCTTCGAAGTATCAGGGTTTCGGACGAAAACTCACCTGTTCCAAAGGGATTTCATTTTTTGACCTTATTTTAACTCCAAACTTTTTGTGTGTTCAACATGCACCATTCAAATCCACATCATCAATTTATAACCCTTTCTGACTTCATTTGGTATTTTTCATGCATTTACTGATTTTTTTAGCTAAATGACCTAGAAATTGCAAAGCACTAGAAATGAACTCCGAAAAGGTTGAAAGTTGGCATGGTATCATCATCTCACCCAAACAGCAGGTGCTAAAAAGTTGAGAGGGTTACGGCAAAAACTAGATGCACTCTGTGTCCAAAATGGACAATCTTTTTTGAAGTATCAGGGTTTCAGACGAAAACTCATATGTTACAAAAGGCATTTCATTTCTTGACATGTAACTGTAGTGATATTCTAGATCAAATCCATCATCATAATAGTTGTGGAAAGGAAGTCTTCACTTTTTCTTCGTGTGTGTCCTTTGCTTATTGTGCCGTAACCATGGATAATCTTCATCGTTTAACAGGGTGCTGGGGTCAGCCTTGACTTTGGAGGGAGGAATGTCATGAAACTTCTCATAATCTTCAGACATGTCTGTCTTGCCCTCCACTCCCATGATGTCTCTTTTCCCTGAAAGAACTATGTGGCGCTTCTTATCTTTTATTTTTCTTGGTTTGGTAGACATGTCCTTCACATACTAAACCTGCGCCACATCATTGGCTAGGACGAATGGTTCGTCTGTGTACCCAAGATTGTTTAGATCCACTGTTGTCACTCTGTACTACAGGTCTACATGTACCCTGCCTCCTGACAGATTGACCCATTTGCACTGAAACAAAGGGACCTTAAAATCATGTCCATAGTCAAGTTCCCATATGTCCACCATGTAATAATAATATGTGTCCTTTCCCCTATTGGTTGCTGCATCAAAGTGGACACCACTATTTTGGTTGGTGCTAATTTGATTTTAGGCAATTGTGTAAAATGTATTCCCATTTCGTACCCTTTGTAAGTGAATACAGTCGAAGATGGTCCCCTGGAGGACAACGAGTACAACTCATCTGCAACAGTGGTGTTACCCATGAGATGTGTTTGCAGCCAACTGTCGGAAGTCCTAATGTGTTCACATGTAATCCAATCTTCACACTGCTCCGGGTATTTGGAGCGTAGAATATTCTTGTGTTCATTGACATACAGGGTCACCAAGGTAGAATTCCACAGATTTGTATAGTGTGGTTGAGACTAAGAATGCCCGTCCCTACATATTATTTTGCCCGCTCCTAGCGTGCCTTTTCCAGTCAGTAACCCCTCATACCGCGATTGAGGGAGACCAATCTTCTTAACGTCATGAATGAAGTCAACACAAAACCCAATGACCTCCTCTGTTTGGTGGCCCATGGAGATGCTTCCTTCTGGCCTAGCACGGTTACAAACATATTTCTTTAAGACTCCCATGAAACTCTTAAAGGGGAACATATTGTGTAGACATACAGGGCCCAGAATGGCAATCTCATCAACTAGATGAACTAGGACGTGCGTCATGATATTGAAGAAGGATGGTGGGAACACCAGCTCGAAACTGACAAGACATTGCGCCAAATCACTCCCTAACCTTGGTAGGATTTCTAGATCAATTAACTTCTGAGAGATTGCATTGAGGAATGCACATAGCTTCACAATGGCTAATAAAAGGTTTTCTGGTAGAAGCCCCCTCAATGCAACCGGAAGCAGTTGCGTCATAATCACGTGGCAGTCATGAGACATTAGGTTCTGGAACCTTTTCTCTGTCATATATATTATTCCCTTTATATTGGATGAGAAGCCAGACGGGACCTTCATACCGAGCATGCATTCAAAGAAGAATTATTTCTCTTCTTTGGTAAGATCGTAGCTCGCAAGACCTTCATACTTCTTTGGATGCATGCTGTCTTTTTTGTGCACACATTGCTGGTCCTCCCATGCACCTGATGTATCTTTTGTCTTCCCATAAATGCCCAAGAAGCCTAGGAGGTTCACGCAAAGATTCATTGTCACGTGCCTCATGTCGATTGCAGAGCGGACCTCTAGGTCTTTCCAATAGGGTAGGTCCCAAAATATTGATTTCTTCTTCCACATGGGTGCGCCTCCCTCAGCGTCATTCGCAAGAGATAGTTCGCAGGACCCTTTCCAAAGATTACTTGTAAATCATTGACCATATCAAGTATGTGATCACCAGTACAGAGGGCGGGCTTCTTCCGGTGATCCGCCTCACCTTTGAAATTCTTGCCTTTCTTTCGACATTGATGGTTGGTCGGAAGAAATTGACGATGCCCCATGTATCACATTCTTCCTGCATTTGTCCAAATATATACTTTCGGTGTCATCTAAACAGTGCATGCATGCGTGCTATTCCTTGTTTGTCTGTCTTGATAGGTTACTGAGAGCAGGCCAATCATTGATGGTTACAAACAACAACGCATGTAAGTCAAATTCCTGCTGTTTGTGCTCATCCCACACACGTACACCTTTTCCATTCCACAACTATAAAAGTTCTTCAACTAATGGACTTAGGTACACATCAATGTCGTTACAGGGTTGCTTAGGGCCTTGGATGAGCACTGGCATCATAATGAACTTCTGCTTCATGCACAACCAAGGAGGAAGGTTATAGATACATAGAGTCACGGGCCAGCTGTCAGGACCCCGATCCTAAGTCACACAGGTCTAGCCTGTAACACATCATATCACTTTGCGGCCTCACGCACGGTATCCCCACGGGTGCCACCTTACCAGGCCCGAGACAGTTTGCGCATTTTGGCACACGTATATGATAGTGTCGCTAGCATCCATATGATAGAGAACCCGGGCCGACATGACTAGTTATAAATCAATAGTAGCGCTAAATTACAGAGACAGGCATACATGACCCAAGAACGAACGTGTCGGTCATCAACGTATGAACACAAGTCATAGCAAGCTACAAGGACTTAAAGGAACAACGCGTGACATTTCCCCTAAGGGACAGACACAGGAACGAAGAAGGACACATGTCGGCCAGCCTAAGTGTTCCGGAGCAGTAGCAAGCTACCAAGGCTCGGTGGAAGGACTAGGAGACATTTCCCTGTAAGATAGGCTACCAAGGGTAAACAACTAGGTGTCGGATCCCACACATAGCAATACACATTACACGTACGCATAACATGCATGTATGTGTTGTAAAACATGGCATCACAACATAACTCAACAACTCATATAGATAAAGGCCTAGAAGAGCCATCAAAACATTTATTACAAACAGAGGTCACATGACCCAACATACAGAGCATACAGGCAACGGAAGCATAACATGTCTGAGTACAAACAACTACAAATGAAAAAGGCTGAGAAGCCTAACTATCTACAAGACCCTCCCAAGGGTACAAGATCGTAGCTGAGGTAACAAGCTAAACGTCGAAGTCCACACGGAACCACTAGTGAGACTGAAGTCTCTCTTCAAAAACATAAATTAAGCAAACGTGAGTACAAAGGTACTCAGCAAGACATACATCAGAACTAGCTACACATGCATCAGTATCAACAAAGGGGTGGTGGAGTTTGACTGCAGCAAGCCAGCTTTGACTCGGTGGCTATCCTGAACTATGACTGCAAGTAACTCCTTTGAGGTGGCACACACGAGTCCACATATTCACCAATCAATACATCACTATGGATCCGCTCCTGTCTCCCTACGAGAAGGCCATCCATAGCACTCACGCTTATCTTGCGTGTTTTAGAGTATCCAGTTTACTTGTCTATGAACTGCACAGGTAACCCAGAAGTCCATTACCGCGGACACGGCTATTCGAATAGATCATATATAACCCTTCAGGGGTGTATTTCTTCACACACGCTCCCACCACTTATCGTCGTTTACACGACATGTACTCGGCAACCTTCAAGCGGAAGCCCAGCGAGGGTTTCGGACACGACCTGACTAACCACACAAGTCCCTAGTCTAGGTTTATCACCTATTTGGGTTCTATCCGTGGGGAGATCCGGCCAGGGTGTCGCTCACGGCCCCAAACGATGTGTACAGGGTTGCCGAGCCACCAAACGGGCGACGGGTAAACTGTGCCACGTACCTGCCGCGTCATAGCCCACCCCGAGGGTCAGCGCTGTGCACGACCTCCAGTAAACTACAAACACCAGAAACTAGTTGCAACTCCTGGACAGAGGACAATGGCAGTTAATAAGTCGAGAGAGTCAATTAAGGATCCCAATGTGTGGTAGTAGCTGTTTCATGGATCACAAACACAGAACTCAGTTCCTGAGGACAGCTGCAATGAGACAACCCACCATCTACTCCTACATGGCCTCTCATCGCTACCTTTACCAAAACGTGTTCAGACACTTAGCTCTCGACAATAGGACATGTTCACCACATTCCAATTCATCCCCGATGAATCAAACCTGACACAACTCTAAGCAATAGTAGGCATAACCAGAAAGCATGAATGAGTAGGCACAACATGGCTCAAACAACTCCTACTCATGCTAGTGGGTTTCAACTATTTACTGGGGCAATGACAGGTCATGCAGTGGAAAGGGGTTCAACTACCGCAACAGGTAACAGTTGAAGCGTTGATGTCCTAATGCAGTAAAAGAGAGCAAGAGCGAGAGAGTGGGATTGTATCGGAATGCTCAATGGGGTTTTGCTTGCCTGGCACTTCTGAACATATCATTGGGTCTTCATCGGTGTCATCGATCACATCGTCGGAACCACGTCTATCGAGAGGGGACAAAAACCGACAACAGAGAAAGAAACACAATCAAAGCAATGCACAATATGATGCATGACCATGACATGGCATTATGCTGTGATTTGAGCTAATGCAACTAGCAGTGATTTAAATGAAGTTGATTTGAACCAAAGGTTCAAATTCAAACTCCATATGTGATTATTCAAATGCCATTTAATTGATTTGACCTGATCACCAGGTTTAACTTGTTCAAACATGCATGAAAATGACATAAACAGATTCCTTGAATTTTTCTGATCATTTTTTATATATAAATTATTTTCATTGGAGTTATAGATTATTTTCTGTGATTTTTAGAAGTTTTGGCTATTTTATGAAATAAATAAATTATTTAAGATTTATTTTAAATTCCAGAAAACATTAATGCGTCAGCATGACATCACTGTGATGCCAGTAGTCGACAGGGCGGCCAAGGTCAAACCTGACCAGTGGGGCCCACTGGTTAGTGACTCAACTAACTAAGCTAAAATAACTAACACTAACCTAGTTTAGTTAGCTGGGCGGGGCCCACATGTGAGTGAGTCAAAGGGTTAACAAATTGCAAATTAGCTCTAATCTGAAATTAGCAGGGCTCTGGGCCCACCTATCATTGTCTACTTAAGCTAATGACATCAATTAAAACTTAACTAAAAACCTAAACTAATTAAGTCAGACGCCGGCCCCACGAGTCAGTGACTCAGGGGGAGTCAAACCCGGTGGGCTTGGGTCAAACCCACCAGCGGTTAGCCGCCGGCGAGGCTGAACATGGCGGAGGGCATCGGAAAACCGCCTCCGGCGACCAAAAGAGCGGAGGAGGGGCTCTACGTGGAGCTGGGACTCGCCCGCATCCATCTGGGCAGACGGCAGGGGTTGAGGTGGCCCGAGCTCGCCAGAAACAAGCTCGCGGCGGTGGCCGGAGTTCGGGCAGAGAGGGAAAGAAGCTACGGGGCACGAGGAGGTGAGCTAAGGGGCTCTACGGACTCCTGGGAGCACACTAATTGCGGTGGTGAGCTCGGGCGTGTGCTAGCACGGCCGCAGCCACGGCGGCGACATGGCCGGCGGCGAGGAGCGCTCGGCTCCGGTTGTTGAAACGGCTAGGGGACGGAAAAAGCGACAGGGCATGAGGGAAACAAAACCAAGGCTCACCGCGGTTCTTCTGGTACTGCTGGCGAGGCGGGGGAGGCACGGGGTCCGGCGAAACGACGGCGGGGATCGCCACCAGCCGACGAGGGGAACGGTAGTGCAGACGACATCCAGGGGCTTCCGGCGTCGCGCGACTCGGCGAGGAGGAAGAGAGGGATGAGGCGGAGCCTCTGGGCACGTCGGCGAGGCATGGGGTGGCCGATGGCCGCGGCAGCAGCAAGCGGCGGTGACGAGCTCGCTCGGCTTCGGGAGAGGGAGCGAGAGAGGCGAGGCAGGGAGAGAGGGGAGCGGTCGAGGGGTTCCAGGGGTCTGTGTGGCGATGCCAGAGCTGTCCAGGGCGTCGGGGGAGTAGCTAGGCAGGCAGGAGGTGGCCGGCACGTCGTTGGCGCTCGCCACCGAGCTGCTTCGTGCGCTGGCACGGGGAAGAAGACGAACGTGCCCCTGGTGGGCTGGGTCGTGCTGGGCCAGGCTACAGGTAGGTGGGACAGGTAACTCTCTCTCTCTCTCTCTCTCTTTTTATTTCTATTTTCTATTTTCTGCTTTTGTTTTGCTTTAATAAAAATGCTAGAGTATTTCCATAAATCATGAAAATATTTGTGGGCACTGTCTGGTTTAATTCCAACAACCCTCATTTACTTCCAAGATTATTTGGACATTTAAAATTATTTATAGGATTTAAATGTCCAAATGCAAATAGTTATGATTTAATTAAAAGATCCAAAATGGCTCCCAAAATTATGAAACCATTTTTGGCAGAGGTTTTAGCCAAGACAAAAAATGATGAACATTTTGTGAAGGGCACTTTGGGTACATTGAAAAGTATTTATTCAAACCTAGTTGAGTTCACTTGGTGCTAGGGTTTGAACAACCCCATTTCAAGTTTAAAAGAAAATTAGACATGATGCAACACAAGACTAACTAGACCAGAGCAGAACAGAACTAGGGATGTGACACCAGGTGCTATGATTGATGCTCTACCACCCCAAAAGGATTAATGCCATCTAGGCTTAAACCAAACCATACGTTCCTTGCATCACCTACAAAGTCCACCCACCTTCTCTCGATTTTTCTCCACTGCGACTCGTCAGCAGGTGCTCTCAACTTCCCGTGATTCTTACGGCCCTCTTTGTGCCATCGCATCAACTTGCATGCTCTTTGTTTCTGAACAGACGTTTCAACCGTGGTATTATAGGAGCATACCACATCACCTTCACAGGAACCCTCTTCCTGGGGTGCTCGCCCTCAACATCACCAGGGTCGTCTCGTCTGATCTTATACCGCAATGCACCACATACCAGGCATGCGTTCAATTCCTCATACTCACCGCAGTAGGGGATGCAGTCATTAGGGCATGCATTTATCTTCTGCACCTCCAATCCTAGAGGGCATAGAACCTTCTTTGCTTCGTATGTACTGTTGGGCAATTCGTTATCCTTTGGAAGCTTATTTTTCATTATTTTCAGTAGCTTCCCAAATCCGTTATTAGATACACCATTGTCTGCCTTCCATTGCAGCAATTCCAGTGTGGTACCGAGCTTTGTGTTGTCATATCCGCAATTTGGGTACAACCCTTTTTTTTGTGATCCTCTAACATGCGATTGAACTTCAACTTCTCCCTTTGACTTTCACATTGTCTCTTTTTATAAAAAATGATCCGGCAAAGATCATCATCGGACACATTGTATGGTTCCTCTTGATCTTTAGCTTATCTCGTTGCATCATCACCGTATTTAGGGGGCGGATAGTTGTCATCATCCTCATCTTCTTCGTTGTCTTCCATCATAACCCCTCTTTCTCCGTGCTTGGTCCAAACATTATAGTGTGGCACGATGATACGTCCAAAACGTATCTATAATTTCTGCTTGCTCCATGTTTCTTTTGTGTGATATTGTTATGATATTGATGCACTTCCATACACTTTTGATCATATTTGGACTAACCTATTAACTCAGTGCACCACAGTGCTAGTTCCTGTTTTCTGCTGTTTTTCTATTTCAGGTTTCCCCCATATTAAAAGTGCTCCAAAAATTCCAGGAAAAATATAGGAAAAATCAGCGTACAGGAAGCTTCGTGAAGAACCAAAGATGGGCCAGAGGGGAGCCAGGGGAGGCACAGGCGGCCACCTGGCGCGGCCCCACCCCTGGCCGCGCCAGGGGGGCGCCTGGGGCCCCTGCTCCGCCTCTGGCTGCCCCCCTTCGCCTATATATCCCTCTTGTCCCGAAACCCTCGAGGACAGAACCCTTTTTCATGATCTCGCCTCTGTTCCGCTGCTGCAGCGCTTCCAAGATCGGGAGCATCAGGAGAACTCTTCCCGGCACCCTGCCGGAGGGGAGAACCACCACCGGGAGCTTCTCCACCACCATGGACGCTTCCCGGATGAGTTGTGAGTAGTCCACCTTGGACCATGGGTCCATGATCAGTAGCTATGTGATGTTCTCCTCCCCTCTTTGCTCTTCATGGTTTAGACCTCGTGAGCTGCCCTACATGATCGAGTCACATATGTAATCTTTCTGCTGTTGCTTTGCTGAGTTTGCTAGGATCTGATGGATTATGAGACTATGTTCAGATTGTGTTTGAGTAATATATTTGATTCACCTCTTTTATATCTTTGTTCTTGAGTTATTCTTGCATGTTCTCCATTGCTGTTTATTGCTTTGGCCAAGTAGTAGGTAGTAACTCCAAGAGGGAGCGTTATGCTTGATTGTGGGTTCATGCCCCCTGATGACTAGCTTGAGTGACAGAAACATGAGTCTAGGGGATGTGTTGTTGCCACAAGGGAGAAAACAACGGTGCTTGTACTTGCGGGTGCAAGGATTGTTTACTTTACGCAAAGTTCTTTTAATGCAGTTGTCTGTTGCTTTGAGTTTACACTTTGGGTGGGATTCGCAACTTAATACCAGCGAGATGTTCTGGATAGATATCTCAAGGTGGATGATTAGTAGTAGATGCAGATGGATTTCGGTCGACTTGCCTTGGCGTACCGCCCATGCTTTTGAGCCTCTACCTTTCTTTGCAGCATAGTTAGCATTGGTTTGCGCACATAATCCTGTCAATTGCCCAGCTGTAATTTGTTACCTCACTTTGCTGTTTTATCGTCTTTTGGGAGAGAGACATCACTAGTGAACATCATGGGACCCCGGTCCATATTACCACCGCTGATCACACCTTCTATTTACTTCCTGTTTTTATTTCCTAGTTGCAGTC
This sequence comes from Secale cereale, assembly GCA_902687465.1. Classification (NCBI taxonomy): domain Eukaryota; kingdom Viridiplantae; phylum Streptophyta; class Magnoliopsida; order Poales; family Poaceae; genus Secale; species Secale cereale. The sequence goes on along the minus strand of LR738715.1, from coordinate 372,476,810 downwards.
ATAGCTATCATTATTATCTCTTGTGTTTGATCCTTTGTAAACAACAAGGCCGGAGGGATTGACAACCTCTCTGTACTCGTTGGGAACAAAGTTATATGTATCTGTGTGCAGGTCCCGTGAACCGCTAAGTTTCTGGCTCCGTTGACACCTACTTGTCAACCCTCGGATTCTCATGGGATTTGATCCTTGGTATCTTTGCCAAGGGAAATTTGTCGCTACGCTACATCTCAACCTTCCACTTGGGGTAACCAACGAGGGGCGAGAAGCCATCAAGCAAGTTTCTGGCGCCGTTGCCGGGGACTCCCCTCTTCAAGATAGGGGAGTTGCACGCTATCTTTTATCTTTGCTTTTTAGTCTTGTTAGTTTACCTTTCAGTTTTTGCTTTAGTGTCCCTTACCAAAAATCACAAAATAGTTATCTTGCTTGCTGCTGCTATGGGTTCCACCGAGAACAACAAGTTGTGTGACTTCACTAGTCATAACAACAATGACTTTATCTGCACGCCTATTGCTACACCTGCCACTTCAGCACCTTCTTATGAGATTAAACCTGCTTTACTGAACCTAGTTATGAAAGATCAATTCTCCGGTGCTGGAGATGATGCTGCTTTGCACTTAAATAATTTTGTTGAGCTCTGTGATATGCAAAAGTACAAAGAAGTAGATGGTGATATTGTTAAGCTTGAGCTTTTTCCTTTCTCCTTGAGAGGAGGAGCTAAAATCTGATTTCAATCCTTGCCTAGGAATAGTATAGATTCTTGGGACAAGTGCAAGGATGCCTTTATTGGGAAGTACTATCCCCCTGCTAAAATTATCCAATTAAGGAGTAACATAATGAATTTTAAACAATTGGATAATGAACACGTTGCCCAAGCTTGGGAACGCATGAAATCTCTTGTCAAGAACTGCCCTACTCATGGTTTGACTACTTGGATGGTTATCCAAACTTTTTATGCAGGCTTGAACTTTACCTCGCGGAACTTGTTAGATTCGGCCGCGGGAGGAACCTTTATGTCAACTACACTTGGTGCTGCCACGAAGCTTCTCGACGAGATGATGACCAATTATTCCCAATGGCACACCGAACGCGCTCCAACAGGTAGGAAGGTAAACTCTGTCGAGGAGATTTCCTCCCTAAATGAAAAAGTTGACTTGATCATGTCTCTACTTTCCAAGCAATCTTCTATTGATCCTCATGATGTTCCTTTAAATTCTTTGATTGCTCAAGATCAAGTAGATGTGAACTTTATCTCTAGAAACAATTTCAATAACAATGCTTATAGGAGTAATTTTGGTAGCAACCCTAGACCGTTCCCCTCTAATTCCTATGGGAACAACAATACTTATCCTAGCACCAAGAACTCCACCCCTAGAGATAGAGACATGCCTAGTTATGCGAAACTTCTAGAAATAGAGAAGGCCACTAAGAACTACATGTGCACCCAATATGAACAAAACAAGACCTTCTCGAGGCAATTAGATGAGCATACTGCTATCTTGCAAGACATTGGTAGACAACTGGAGAGCCTAAATATTGAGATTTCTAACCTCCAGACTAGGCTCACCATCACTGAGACCCAAGTTTCCAATATGTCCCACACACAAGCCACTTTGATAAACCAAATAGCAGCTAAACCTGAAGTGGTTGCACCCCTGAAGGAGAAAGAAGATAGAATTAAGAGCCTTCCTACCCACCACACTGTTGCTACTATCCAAGTTGTTGAGGATATCCAAACTCTTAGCACCCAATGCACTCCTAGTCCCATTGGACCTATTAATGGTGATGCTATGACCTCAACCGTAGAAGAAGAAACTCCTATGACCATAGAAGCTACCAAACAAGTGAGCCTAAAGGACACCACTACCACTTTACTTGATAGTAGTGACTTTGATTTTGATAATTGCACCCTTTCTGAAGTTATTGGTTTTCTTCACAAAATGGCTAAAGACCCCCACACTAGCACACTTAACCTTGCCTTCACAGAGCATATCACCAATGCTCTTACCAAAGCTATGGAAGAAAAGCTCAAGCTTGACACTTCCATCCCTAGGAAGCTAGAAGATGGTTGGGATCCCATAGTCAAAATTAAATTGAACAACTTCCCTTGCTATGCTTTATGTGATGTTGGAGCTAGTACCTCCGTTATGCCCAAAAGAATGTATGATATGTTTGAATTGAAACCTTTTAATCCTTGCTCTTTTGGTGTTCGTCTTGTTGATTCTTCCGTAAAGAAATCTTTGGGGAAGATCGATGATGTTCTTATCATTGTCAATGACACTTATGTTCCCGTTGATTTTACTATTATGGATATTGAATGTGAACCTTCATGTCCAATTATTTTGGGACGTCCTTTTCTTCGTACCGTTGGTGCTATCATTGACATGAAAGAGGGGAATATAAAATTCCAATTCCCTCTCAAGAAAGGGATGGAACACTTCCCTAGAAAGAAGATTAAATTGCCTTTTGAGTCCGTTACACGGGCTAGCTATTCTCTTACGCTTGATAAAACTTGATCTTCTCTTTTTGCATCATGCCTAGCTTAAAGGCAGAAAAGAAAGCGCTTTTGGGAGGCAGCCCACAACGAATTAGGTTTTATTTTGCTTTTCTTGTGTCTTGATGTTTGTTACTACAGTGGCATCATCATTGTATCTTTTCTTTTCAAGCTTTGTGCCAAGTTTAGCCTCCGATTGCAAGAAAGTTCAAAACTTGTGACGTGCTGTCCAGAAAACAGATTCTGTCCTTGGACAGAAAAATTCGAATAAAATCACCAAATCATCTTTTTAATCTGAATTTTTTTGACAGCGTGCTCTATACAATTGGCTTTCGAGCGTTTGTTCTGAGTTTTTTGATTTGAGTTGCAGAAGTGCCCCGAAAAAATTATTTACTACCTGCTGGTCTGTTTTTCACAGATTCTGTCCTGTTTTGCCTTTTCTTCGTTTTGCAAACCTTGAGCTTGCTTTTTCTTTGCAAAACCCTTTTGGCAATCTTCAGAAACAGTAGATCTTCAAGATTATCTTTATTTCCAGTAGGTAAAAATTATTTTATTGTGGGTACTAACCTCGCTAATCAGATTATGATGAGTTATGTATGAAGGGAGTTTTCAAGTGTGCGAGGGAAGATGATAAAAGAAGATTCAGGAGGGTCAAACGCTCAAGCTTGGGGATGCCCCCGTGCACCCCCAAGAAATATTCAAGAAGACTCAAGCGTCTAAGCTTGGGGATGCCCCCATGCATCCCCTTCTCCATCAACAATTATCAGTTCGTCTTTCGTTCCACTATAATTGCATCACTTCATGTGTTATGTGCTATGCTTGGAGCGTCTTGCTCTTAGTTTCTTTTTTTAGTTTTCTTTAGCTTTGCTTGCTGTTCATAACAAGTTAGAACCCAGCTTTCTTTGTGTGGGAGAGAAACACGCTCCACTTCAACCTAGAACACAACATAGGATTTTCATGCTTATCTTTGCTGTGTGTGTTCTTTGTCTTTCCATAGCTGCTGTCATGTTTAGCTCTTAGTTTTCATGATTTTCTTTTTAAAGAGCTTTTGTTTAGTTAGTTGCTGAACTCCCTTGAGTTTTCATGTTTATCTTGTTAAGAGAGTTTGCCTGTTGCACTGAGTTGTGTGTCTTAACTTAAAGTAGGTAATTGAGGTTGCTATTTAATTTTAGTAGTAACTTGCAATAGTTTTGAGGTATTGCCATGAGTAATGTCTGAACTTTTGGTGTCAAGAGCTTTAGCCTATTAGTGATAGATGTCGTATTTTGGGCAATCCGTGTTTATTTTCGAAAACCTACAAAATAGTTGAGAAGTTTAGCTACTAGATGGATCACTAATCTTTGGAGGGTTCGAATATTGGAGTACACTAACGTACCATGAGTCGAGGATGCGCAAGGATAACCAAACCCCCATACACTCCTCCTCGGGGTACTTGTCTCTTTGTGAACCTCCTAATTAGATTGAGAGTTACCGATAATAAGTGCATGAGTTCTTCGGACTAATGTGAGTATTCGAAAGTTGACACTTCCACCTAGCCATATTTTTCTAGCCTCTTCGGTACCGTGCATTGCCCTTTCTCACCTCGAGAGTTGGCGCATACTTCACCGGTGCATCCAAATCCTTGGCACGATACGCTCTGTCATCATAAGCCTCATTATATCCTCCCTCAAAACAGCCACCATACCTACCTATCAAGGCATTTCCATAGCCTTTCCGAGATACATTGCCATGCAACATCCATCTTCTCATGACTTGATCTTCATGTCATACATGCTTTTTGCTTGATCGATGAGCCGCATGCTAGTTGGGCCTTTCCCTAATCATTGCTACATGACGCGCTAGTATCATTGCATATCCTGCTACACTGGCAGAGGCATACATTTGCATACATCATGATAGTTTCATCTTCTTTATGTTGAGTACTCTTGTAAAGTGTGAAAGACCTTCTATACTTCTTGTAATTTATAGAGTGTTGCCCCTAAAGTGAGGAAAAGATCCCAAAGAGGACAAATCAAAAGATCCCAAAGAGGACAAATGAGAGTTAAATAGAAAGAGCCATTGAGGCCACAAAAAAATAAAAAAAAGAGAAGAAAAGAGAAAAAGAAATAAAAAGAGAGAAGGGGGCACACTACTATTCCTTTTGAGAGATCCACACTCGTACTCCATCTTATACCTTGTACTCCATAGAGATTATCATTCATGCATATAGCTATGTGGGGACCTTCACACTATAGAACTTGGCTTGTATATTCCAATGATGAGCCTCCTCAAAAGAGCTCTAGGTCTTCTTGAGCGAGCAAGTTGGATGCACCCCCACTAGTTCCATTGGAGAGCTTACCTTAGCTCATATGTGCATCCGTTGCATGGCAATCCCTACTCCTCACATCATATCTATCATTTGGCTTTCTCTCGCCTATGATTGTCCTCATTGATGTGAGCCTTTCACACCTTTTTTGTCTTCCCCCTTCATCATTTTTTTCTCTTTGCCATCCTAAGTGTCAACTTTCTTGCTTACGCTCATCCATTGCATGAGTGCTCAAAATATCGAAAGGGAGTGGATCATTTTGACTTGTACCTGGCTAGTGGTCTGGGGATGAGTCAAGATAAGATTCCAAAGAAGACCAAGTGTGAAACTTTAGTAGATTAAGTTCTCAACAATACAAAAACTATGTTTTACTCTCTCGTATATCCCTATCCCCTTTCTTGCACGCAAACACCATTTGGAGACATTCGAGTCACGGACAGCGAGAGCTCTTACACCTTTATGTTCTTATGTTGCTTGTTACAATGCTAATATAGACTCTTGCTTCTTATGACTTGAATTGAATTACATTCCTTGATTGCTTTACTTAAAAAGTTCTTATATGGTTGGTAGCATGTCACCACAGAAATTATGCTTGTTATCATTTACCTACTCGAGGACGAGCAGGAATTAAGCTTGGGGATGTTGATACGTCCAAAACGTATCTATAATTTCTGCTTTCTCCATGCTTCTTTTGTGTGATATTGTTATGATATTGATGCACTTCCATACACTTTTGATCATATTTGGACTAACCTATTAACTCAGTGCACCACAGTGCCAGTTCCTGTTTTCTGCTGTTTTTCTATTTCAGGCTTCCCCCATATTAAAAGTGCTCCAAAAATTCCAGGAAAAATATAGGAAAAATCAGCGTACAGGAAGCTTCGCGAAGAACCAAAGATGGGCCAGAGGGGAGCCAGGGGAGGCCCAAGCGGCCACCTGGCGCGGACCCACCCCTGGCCGCACCAGGGGGGCTCCTGGGGCCCCTGCTCCGCCTCTGGCTGCCCCCCTTCGCCTACATATCCCTCTCGTCCCGAAACACTCGAGGACAGAACCCTTTTTCACGATCTCGCCTCTGTTCCGCCGCCGCAGCGCTTCCAAGATCGGGAGCATCAGGAGAACTCTTCCCGGCACCCTGCCGGAGGGGAGAACCACCACCGGGAGCTTCTCCACCACCATGGACGCTTCCCGGATGAGTTGTGAGTAGTCCACCTTGGACCATGGGTCCATGATCAGTAGCTATGTGATGTTCTCATCGCCTCTTTGCTCTTCATGGTTTAGACCTCGTGAGCGGCCCTACATGATCGAGGCACATATGTAATCTTTCTGCTGTTGCTTTGCTGAGTTTGCTGGGATCTGATGGATTATGAATCTATGTTCAGATTGTGTTTGAGTAATATATTTGATTCACCTCTTTTATATCTTTGTTCTTGAGTAATTCTTGCATGTTCTCCCTTGCTGTTTATTGCTTTGGCCAAGTAGTAGGTAGTAACTCCAAGAGGGAGCGTTATGCTTGATTGTGGGTTCATGCCCCCTGATGACTAGCTTGAGTGACAGAAACATGAGTCTAGGGGATGTGCTGTTGCCACAAGGGAGAAAACAACGGTGCTTGTACTTGCGGGTGCAAGGATTCTTTACTTTACGCAAAGTTCTTTTAATGCAGTTGTCTGTTGCTTTGAGTTTACACTTTGGGTGGGATTCGCAACTTAATACCAGCGAGATGTTCTGGATAGATATCTTAAGGTGGATGATTAGTAGTAGATGCAGATGGATTTCGGTCTACTTGCCTTGGCGTACCGCCCATGCTTTTGAGCCTCTACCTTTCTTTGCAGCATAGTTAGCATTGGTTTGCGCACATAATCCTGACAATTGCCCAACTGTAATTTGTTTACCTCGCTTTGTTGTTTTATCGTCTTTTGGGAGAGAGACATCACTAGTGAACATCATGGGACCCCGGTCCATATTACCACCGCTGATCACACCTTCTATTTACTTCCTGTTTTTATTTCCTAGTTGCAGTCATAGCTATCATTATTATCTCTTGTGTTTGATCCTTTGTAAACAACAAGGCCGGAGGGATTGACAACCTCTCTGTACTCGTTGGGAGCAAAGTTATCTGTATCTGTGTGCAGGTCCCGTCAACCGCTAAGTTTCTGGCGCAGTTGACACCTACTTGTCGACCCTCAGAGTCTCACGGGATTCGATCATTGGTATCTTTGCCAAGGGAAATTTGCCGCTACGCTACATCTCAACCTTCCACTTGGGGTAACCAACGAGGGGCGAGAAGCCATCACACGAAACCCTTCTCAAGCAGGTGGACAAGCAGGGTTTTCGAGTCAGAGTAATCCTTCCTATTCTCACGGATAAGGCATGGAAAATACATAAAACCATGATGCTTGTTTGCCCCAGCCACTTCGAGAAAATTATGCAGGCCCTTAATGTACTCGGAGGTGCATATGTCACCGTACGTCCATTGTTGGTTCATTTGCGTGCACTATATATAATTAAGTGTGTCAAAAACCATTACAGAACAACATGAATAGAGAAGTGACCAAATTAATAGAAGTTCATCATCACATTAAAACCAAAGTACATTAGTGATCAAATGTTATTACTGAAAAAATAAAGACATAAAGTTCATACATAGTTCTCATTGAACAACATATAGCTCTCTAGAGCATCTAATTAAACCATACACTGAAACTATGTAGAACATTTCAATGCAACAACAAATGCGATCATAATCGCAATTAAGTTAATAATTGATCCAACAACATAATGATACCAAGCCTCAGTATGAATGGCATATTTTCTAATCTTTCTAATCTTCAAGCGCATTGCATCCATCTTGATCTTGTGATCATCGATGACATCCGCAACATGCAACTCTAATTCCATCTTCTCCTCCTTAGTTCTTTTCAATTTTTCTTCAAGTAAATGTTTTCTTTTTCAACTAAATTTAGCCTCTCGACAAGCTGGTCGGTTGGAATTTCCGATTCACATACCTCCTAGATAAAAACATCTATGTCACATTGGTCAGCATAATTGTCATAAACACTAAATGAAACAAATAGTAATAAAAGATAATATACCATATCCGAATCATAGATAGGACGAGGGCCGACGGGGGCGGATACCAAAACCATGGCACTATATAATAACGAACAATAATAAAAGTAAGAAAATTATACAAGTATCTATCTAAATCAAACATGTAAGAATTTTTTCTTTTAGAAAGAAGATAAGAACAAGAGGCTCACCATGGTGGTGCCGGCGACGAGATCGGCGTGGGCGATCGACGGCGTTGAGTTCGGGGACAAGATAGGACGGACAGCAAACGTAGACAAATTTTGAGGAAAATGGAGCTTAGACGCCGACCTTGGAGAGGAGAAAGCTTAAGTGTGGCTCGGGCATTTCATCGAACACCTCATGTGCATCGGAGGTGAGAGCTAGAGCAACACACACATGCACACGCCGGCTGCCAAAAAATAGAGGAGTGAGCGGGCAGGGGCGGGTGTATATATAGGCCCATCTTTAGTCCCGGTTAGTGGCTAGAAGTGGGACAGAAGACTGACCTATGGTCCCAGTTCCAGCCACCAACCAGGACTAAAGGTGCTGGGCCAGGAGCGAGGCTAATTGGTACCAGTTCATGTCTGGAATTGGGACCAAAGGTGTCAGACGAATCGGGAGCAATTTCCCCCAAGGCTCGGCCGACGCCCTTGACTCATGAACCGGTACTGATGCACCCTTTGGTCCCGGTTCATAAGAGAGCCGGGATAAATGCCCTTATCCTGGTCTCAACCAAAGCCCTGTTTTTTACTAGTGTTGGCTGCTCCTGGCTCATTTTTGCGTGAAGCAACAACCTTTTGAAGCATCGCTTGATTCGGTGTCACTGCGTGTGTGCGCGTATAATCCAGAAACAAGAATCTCTTAGAGCTTAGCGGACGTCGGCCGTCGGATTTGATTGCTTGATGCATTTTCGTCTATCCGATCGCGCTCCAGACTGATCTCAGCCGCCGGATTGGAAGGAAATGGTGTGGCAATGGATAGTTACCGTCTACCGCGATTCTTTCTCTACTCGTGGGTTCGACCATGTCTCACTGACGTGTGGGGTCTGTCAACCATGGGTCGTGACTGTTGGTGGGTTTAGTTAGGAGGGTGCCTAGTACGTGCATTTTTCGGTCGATTGGCTGAGCCACCGCCTATTAATTTCATACCTCGCCGAGGGTATTCTCGGGTTATTGTGTGTTGACTCTTTCATGGCGTGATGTGGGCGGCTAGGGACGAATAGTGCCGATTGGCTGAGAACCCTAGCAGCCACTCGCCCACAACCCGTCGCGTCCCCCTTCTTCCTTCCTTGCAGCCGCCGCCATGGTCCCGTCCTCTATCCTCTCCATTCTCTGCTGCCACCTAGCTCACTGCTACTGCTCTCCTCGCCGAGGTCGCTCACCACCGCTGCTGCTATCCCCGCCGAGGTCGCTTGCCATCGCTGCCACCGCATTATCTTCTCCTCCTCGCCAACACCATATGCCATCCCCCCCTTCTTCTCCTCTGCCCAGTTGTGTACCGGCAAGATCTAGCCGTGACGGCTGAGATGCAATTCTCCCTACCCGAGACCTACGAGAAGGGGGTGCGCTCGGCATCTCGGCGGACCACAGACTCAGCTTCGAGGACGCGGCGGCGAGGCTATAAAGTTACGGGCCAGCAAGATGGAGCAGCATGCGCCGCCACATGGGGATGCTTGTAATCGAGCGCTTCTGCTCTCCCGCTGAGGTCGTGAAGCTATTGCGCTCCTCTTCCTCCCTAGCCGCCTCCCATTGCCCGACCGTGCAAGACAACGAGGAAGACCACCCAGGGTGAGCCACCTCCGATCCACATGCGCAAGGCGCCCATCGATTATCGCTCGGACACGCTATTGTGCGTAGACACATCCGCGACTCCCCATCTCATGCACAGTCACACCGACCAGCTCCGGCCCTGGCCTATGGTTTGGTAGGCGAGCTCTTGAGGGCCGACCTCACACCGACTAGAGGTGAACTGCGTCCCATCCATCACATGAAAGCAACGGTGAGCGTCCTCTTCACTTTCCCCATTTCCTCTATGTGTTAATCCACTCGAGAATCGATTAGATACGTTAGTCTGTTCATTTGCAGGGGGTGGATCCTAGAGGGGCAGAGGTGCAACCCAGCAGAGCCGCTGGATCCGAGTGTTATAGGTAATTTAAGGCATGCTTTAGGTAATTTATGCTGCATCTCAGATTCATGGGTGGCATTTTCAGTTACTGTTGTTTAGGTGTGATTGGCTTAACGGCAACTCAGGCTTGCTGGGAATGAAGAGGCAACAGCAGAGGAAGGGAGATGAGATGGTTAAGTGATGGGGAACTTAGTATTTCAAAAAAAAATCCTACGATCATGCAAGATCTATCAAGGAGAGGCATAGCAATGAGCGGGAGAGTGTGTCCACGTACCCTCGTAGACCGAAAGCGGAAGCGTTTAGTAATGCGGTTGAGGTAGTGGAACGTCTTCACGATCGAAACGGTCCTAGCACCGAACGTATGGCACCTCCGCGTTCAGCACACGTTCAGTTCGATGACGTCCCACGAACTCTTGATCCACTTGAGGTCGAGGAGAGTTCCGTCAGCACGACGGCATAGTGACGGTGATGATGAAGTTACCAACGCAGGGCTTCGCCTATGCACGACGACGATATGACCGAGGTGTGTAACTGTGGAGGGGGGGCACCGCACATGGCTAAGAAATCAACTTGTGTGTCTATGGGGTGCCCCCCTCGCCACGTATATAAATGAGGAGAGGAGGAGAGGGTCGGCCCTCCTATGGCGTGCCCAAGGGTGGAGTCCTACTCCTACTAGGAGTAGGATTCCACCTTTCCTAGTAGGAGTAGGAGAAGAAGGAAGGGGAGGGAGAGAACAGAGGAAGGAGGGGGTGCTGCCCCTCCCCTTAGTCCATTTCGGACTAGGTCATGGGGGGGCACGACTATCACAGCCCTAGCATTAGCATTGCTTGTCTTTGCATCATCATCTTGCACCATGTTTAAATTTTATTTAAGTTGAAATGGGGATTGATCAAACTGTAGCGTCAGAAAGAATTCAAATAGGGTCAAATAAAATATTTCTCAAATAACCGAAAATGCCCTTTGAAAATGTTCATGATTTTGATAAAGATGATAACCTCTGCCAAAAATGATGCACACATTTCTAGGCCATTCTCGATTTTTCAATTAACTCATATTGTATTTGAATTGGGGCATTTAAACACTATAAATATTTATAAATGCTCCAACAATTTTGAAATTAGTTGAGGGCCTCATGAATAATTTATTTAGTGCCCATAACTATTTTTAGAATTTTTAAAAATAATTTGGTTTGAAAACTAAATTAAAACAAGATTGCAAAATAGAAAATAGAAACATATAGAAAACCAGAGGGAGAGTTGTGCTTACCTGGCTTTACCTGGCGTGGCCCAACTGCGGCCCAACGCTATAAAGGGCCCATCCCACCCCCTCACCTCGTCGTCTTCCTCGCGCCTTCTGGCAAAGTGCGTGATGCGCGCACAGCGGAGCCGCGGACACCTCCCGCTTCCACCTCCTGCTTGGCCCTCCCTCGTCCTGGTCTGCGTCTGGAGACCCGAGCCCCCTCTCACTTTCCCCTCACTCTCTGCTCTCTCCCTCACCCTTTAGACCCCTCTCCCGAGCTCACCGAGAGCGCTCCGTCGTCGCCGTTCGCTGCCACCGCGTCCACCGAGCCTCCCTCACCTAGCTAGACTGTCCATCGGCTCCGCCTCATCACCACACATCGACAAGACAACGTCCACGACCACGGGAGCGCCTCGTCGCCGGCATCTTCATCGTCTTCAAGCTTCGGCACCGACGACCGCTGCCGTCGATTCGCTTGCTCCAGCTGCTCCCCGACCTCGATGTGCTTCTCCACCGAACCGCGGTGAGCCGCTGAACTGTTCCCCTCTTCTCCCCATGCCATTTGCCAGGTCTAGCCGCTGTTTCTGCCGGACCCGGGACCTCACCATAGCCGGCCCTGTCCCATCATGGCCAGGGCCACCCTAGCTCTCGTCCGCGTGTGTCACCGTGCTCAGTACCTCCCCACCAAACCCACACGCCCACTAGCTCCTCCTCCCATGCCCCGTAGCGTCGTCCTCGCCGACGCCCGAACTCCGGCCGCCGCCTGGCTCGACGACGACGTCATTTCCGGCCACCCCATCACACACCGCTTGCACCAATCAATGCGCGAGATCGTCAGCAGCACGTAGGTGCTCTCCGCCGTCCTTTTGACCGCCGTAGCACGAAACCCGCAGCTCACCGCCACGTTTGGCCTCGCCGGCGGGCAAACGCTGGCGTGTTTGACCCATTTGATCTGGGGTTTGATCGCCTGGGGCGCTGACACGTGGGCCCAGCCCCTAGTCGAAGGTTAGATTAGTTGCTAATTAACCCTAATTAGTTAGTTAACTAACTGGATCATTGACGTGTGGACCCCACACGTTAGGTTTGACCTGGACGGTCAGTTGACTGCTGACATCACCGTTAACCTTGCTGACGTAGTAAGCCTTTTCTGGCATTTTCAATAACCAGGAAAATCCCGAAAATAGTCAAAACTTCCGAAAATCATAGAAAATAATATGTAACTCCAAATGAAATAATTTATATATGAAAAATTATCACAAAAATATGAGGAATCTGTTTATGGCATTATCATGCATGTTTGAACAAATTAAGGTTGATGTATAACCCAATTTGAATAAATGGCATTTGAAATGCCTTACATGGAGTTTGAATTTGAACCTTGGGTTCAAACCAACTTCATTTAAATTGTTGCAAGTAACATTAGCTCAAATCAAAGCATATTGCCATGTCACATTCATGCATCATATTGCCGCATTGCATTGATTGTGCTTCTTCTCTGTTGCCGGTGTTTGTCCCCTCTCAGTAGATGACGTTACGACGATATGAGTTCGATGACACCGATGAGGAGCTATACTATCTTCAGAAGTGCCAGGCAAGCAAAACCCTTTGTTCATTCCGATACAATCCCACTCTCTCGCTCCTGCTCTCTT
>LR738715.1:372430373-372444364 GCA_902687465.1 Secale cereale | reverse complement strand
TCCTCACGAGGCTGATCACACCACTCCTGATGGGGGCCACGATCGTCCCAGCACTCCTCGGTCCGGCTTCCTCCACGGTCGTAGCCACGATTGCTGCGCTCGGGGCGTTGGCCGATGCACCCTTCGTAGATGGCCCTGAGCTCTTGGCATTCATTGGTGTTATGGTTGTGCATGTTGTGGAAGGCGCAGAACAGATAGCTACTCTTGGATGACTCCGGGTAGTCGCAGCCATGCTTCATCTCTGGCTCACCCGCGAGCACAACCACTCCTTCGCGCTTCACGTCCTTGCCCTTGGCCTTCTTGTCTTCAGGTTCAACGGTGGGGAGCTCGACGAGGGAGAGGCGCCCCTCCTCAGCTCTGGCGCACTTAGTCGCGAGGTTGAACAGCTCCAGGGTCGTGCACAGATCTCCGTGGATGATGAGCTCCTCCTTCATCTTGACAACGCGGACGCCATCTGAGAACGCTGAGATGATGGCCTCGTCTGTGACCTTGGGGATCTTGACGTGGACATTGCTGAAGCGCTGGATGAACTTTTACATAATTTCTCCTGGTTGTTGCATGATGCGCCGCTGGTCACCTGCGACCGGGGGGTGGTCGCGGGTGCCCTGGAAGTTGGCAATGAACCGCTCGCGCATCTCATCCCAGGTGGAGATCGATCCCACGGGCAGGTTCAGGAGCCACGAGCACGCCCCGTCCTTGAGAGCCATGGGGAACCAGTTTGCCATGATCTTCTCGTTGCCGCCGGATGCCTTGATGCTCAGCTCGTAGAGGTGCAGGAACTCAGCAGGGTCGGGGGTGTCGTCGTAGCATGGAGGCAGGTCGGGCTTGAACTTCCCGGGCCAGTTGACGTTGCACCGTTTAGGAGGAGGGCCTTGCACCCTGTTGTTGACACCAGAGCTTGTTGTGGAGACGGAGCTTGGTCTTGGTCCTCGCGCGCCACCACGGCAGGGGGGCACGGTCTCAATGCGCCGGTGGACGGAGTGCTGGCGCTCCTCCTCGAGACCAATGGATCTCTTGGCAGCTTTCTTCTTCGTGCACGGGCGCCGCACGCGTGGGGTCACGCCGCGGGGCCGCGTGCCTTGGGTCATGGATGACGCCTTAATGTGGGGATGGTGGAGGCACTTCATGGGCCATGTCCCCCGCATGGGGAGGTGGGCAAGGCAGCGAGAGGGACGGTTCAAGAGAGCCCCCAGCGGCACTGATGAGCTCGGCGATGCAGTCTAGCCAGTTTTGTAGAAGTCATCGACGGTGCGGTAGCGCAGGAGCTCGCATGCCTTGATCAACGCAGCCTGCGTGTCCGCGGGTCCATGTTGAGCATGAGAAGACGAGCCCGCAGGAGTCAGCCATGGGGTTGCGGTGCGTCCGTCTCGCTGCACAGAGGTGTGCATGGACGAGGCCTGCTGCTCGTGCCGCGCCGAGCCGGTGGCGGCGTTGGCAGCGGGCGATGGAGAACGGCGAGGAGGTCCACCGCCGGGAGCTGTCTGAGCGACACAGGCGGCAAGGGCGGCCCGTCGCGCAGCATGGGCTCGGCGAGCATCGGCCATGGAACCGGCGAGATGACGGAGCGTGGTTCAACGTAAGGGAAGCATCGGCATACCCCTACCTGGCACACCAAATGTCATATTGTGGGTTCCGGCAAATCCTTGAGGTTCGAACACTGGGGTGCGCACGAAGATCTCTCCTTTCCGCTCTAGCTCGCTCTCGCACCGATTCCTAGGCCTAGCTCGTCGGACCCGAAGAACAAGAGACACATGGGTTTATACTGGTTCGGGCCACCATTGTGGTGTAATACCCTAATCCAGTGTGGTGTGGTGGATTGCCTTGTAGGCTGAGGATGAACTAGTACATGGGAAGAGCTGTTCTTGTGCTCGGCGAGCTAGTGGGTGTGATGGTGGTTTGGGTCTTCTCAGATCAGGCCTCCTCTCTATGGTGGTGGCTAGTCCTATTTATAGAGGCCCAGGTCCTCTTCCCAAATATTGAGCGGGAAGGGATCCCACAATGGCCAAGTTTGAAGGGGCACAACTAGTACAAGCTATCCTGACAAAAGGTGGTCTTCGCCTGCCAAATGCTCTGGTGGTGACACCGCCGCGGGCTCCGTGGTGACCTTCGCTCTGCCGTCCTGCTGGTCTTGGTCTTGTTGCACCGATATGGAAACCTTTGTCTGACACCTCAGGACTCCTCGCCTGCGCTTGCCCCTTTAGCACCAAAGAGGAAACTGGCATCCTCCGCCCGCTGGCGCCCGCCTGGCCTTGTTCGTCATGGCTCACGTCGTGCGAACCTCGTGAGGTGCCCCTTGCCTTAATATCTCCGCTCCTCGCGAGCTAGCCTAGTGAGGCCGCCCCAGGGGAGGTCTTGCATCATCCGCCTCGCGAGGCTTGGCCTCTCGCGAGGGTCTTTAGTGGTTTCTGATGAAGTTGGGCCGTATCAGGCCACCGGACGAGCCACGCTCTAGGTTGCAGGCATGCAAATCTGGGTACCCCCGTTCCCGGAATGCCAACAACGTACATGATAGATCCTATGGCTAAGCTATAGGGAATGACTTCATTTTCTCTCTATCTTCTGCAGTGGTTAGGCATTGAGTGTTACTGAACTTCACACCTTGCAACACATGCAAGAACCCTTTCTTTGACTGATCCATTTTGAACTTCTTCAAAACTTTATCAAGATATGTGCTTTGTGAAAGTCCAATTAAGCGTCTTGATCCATCTCTATAGATCTTGATGCCCAATATATAAGCAGCTTCACCAAGGTCTTTCATTGAAAAATTCTTATTCAAGTATCCTTTTATGCCATCCAGAAATTCTATATCATTTCCAATCAACAATCTATCATCCACATATAGTATCAGAAATGGTACAGAGCTCCCACTCACTTTCTTGTAAATACATGTGCTTTGATCACCTCATCAAAGCGTATATTCCAACTCCGAGATGCTTGCATCAGTCCATAGATGGATCACTGGAGCTTGCACACTTTGTTAGCACCTTTAGGATCGACAAAACCTTCTAGTTGCATCATATACAACTCCTCTTTGAGGTATCCATTAAGGATTGCAGTTTTGACATCTATTTGCCAGATCTCATAATCATAAAATGCGGCAATTGCTAACATGATTCAGACAGACTTAAGCATCACCACGGGTGAGAAAGTCTCATCGTAGTCAACTCCTTGAACTTGTCAAAAAAAATTGCAACAAGTCGAGCTTTGTAGATAGTGACATTACCATCGACATCAGTCTTCCTCGTAAAGATTCATTTATTTTAAAATATCTTGCCGATCATTGGGCAAGTCAACCAAAGTCGACACTTTGTTCTCATACATGGATCCCATCTCAGATTTCATGGCCTCAAGCCATTTTGCGGAATCTGGGCTCATCATCGCTTCCTCATAGTTCGTAGGTTCATCATGGTCTAGTAACATGACTTCCAGAACAGGGTTACCGTACCACTCTGTCGTGGAACGCACTCTGGTTGACCTATGAGGTTTAGTAGTAACTTGATCTGAAGTTTCATGATCATCATCATTAGCTTCCTCGCTGATTGGTGTAGGAATCACTGGTAATAGTTTATGTGATGTACTACTTTCCAATTCGGGAGAAGGTACAATTACCTCATCAAGTTCCACTTTCCTCCCACTCACTTCTTTCGAGAGAAACTCTTTCTCTAGAAAGGATCCATTCTTAGCAACAAATATCTTGCCTTCGGATCTGTGATAGAAGGTGTACTCAATAGTTTCCTTTGGGTATCCTATGAAGTCACATTTCTCCAACTTTGGTTCGAGCTTATCAGGTTGAAGCTTTTTCACATAAGCATCACAGCCCCAAACTTTAAGAAATGACAACTTGGGTTTCTTGCCAAACCATAGTTCACAAGGTGTCGTCTCAACAGATTTAGATGGTGCCCTATTTAACGTGAATGCAGCTGTCTCTAAAGCATAACCCTTAAATGATAGTGGTAAATCGGTAAGAGACATCATAGATCGCACCATATCTAATAAAGTACGATTACGACGTTCGGACACACCATTACGCTGTGGTGTTCCAGCTGGCTTGAGTTGTGAAACTATTCCACATTGTTTCAAATGAAGACCAAACTCGTAACTCAAATATTCGCCTCCACGATTGGATCGTAGAAACTTTATTTTCTTGTTACAATGATTCTCTACTTCACTATGAAAGTCTTTGAACTTTTCAAATGTTTCGGACTTGTGATTCATCAAGTAGATATACCCATATCTTCTCAAATAATCAGTGAAGGTCAGAAAATAACGATACTCGCCGCGAGCCTCAACACTCATTGGTCCGCATACATCAGTATGTATGATTTCCAGCAAGATAGTTTCTCGCTCCATTGTTTCGGAGAACGGAGTTTTAGTCATCTTTCCCATGAGGCATGGTTCGCAAGAACCAAGTGATTCATAATCAAGTGATTCCAAAAGTCCATCAGCATGGAGTTCCTTCATGCGCTTTACACCAATATGACCTAAACGGCAGTGCCTGAAATAAGTTGCACTATCATTATCAACTTTGCATATTTTGGCTGCAATACGATGAATATGTGTATCATTACGATCGAGATCCAACAAGAATAGACCACTCTTCAAGGGTGCATGACCATAAAAGATATTACTCATATAAATAGAACAACCATTATTCTCTTATTTAAATGAATAACCGTCTCGCAACAAACAAGATCCAGATACAATGTTCATGCTCAACGCTGGCCCCAAATAACAATTATTTAGGTCTAAAACTAATCCAGAAGGTAGATGTAGAGGTAGCGTGCTGACAGCGATCACATCGACTTTGGAACCATTTTCCACGCGCATCGTCACTTCGTCCTTAGCTAATCTTCGTTTAATCCATAGCCCCTGTTTCGAGTTACAAATATTCGCAACCGAACCAGTATCAAATACCGAGGTGCTACTATGAGCATTAGTAAGGTACACATCAATTACATGTATATCAAATATATCTTTTTTCACTTTGCCATCCTTCTTATCCGCCAAATACTTGGGGCAGTTCCGCTTCCATTGTCCAGTCCCTTTGCAGTAGAAGCACTCAGTTTCACGCTTGGCTCCAGAATTGGGTTTCTTCGCGGGATTAGCAACTGGCTTGCTATTCTTCTTGAAGTTCCCCTTCTTTCCTTTGTCCTTTTTCTTGAAACTAGTGGTCTTGTTAACCATCAACACTTGATGCTCCTTTTTTATTTCTACCTCCGCAGTTTGAGCACAGCGAAGATCTCGGGAATTGTCTTCTGCATCATATTATAGTTCATCACGAAGCTTTATAGCTTGGTGGCAGTGATTGAAGAACCCTATCAATAACACTATCTTCGTCAAATTTCCATCCAAGCTGAGTCATGTGATTGTAGTACCCAGACATTCTGAGTAAGTGTTCACTTATAGAATTGTTCTCCTCCATCTTGCAGCTATTGAACTTATTGAAATATTAACTTCAGCTCTTGGAACATCTCATATGCTCCATGACGTTCAAAACATCTTTGAAGTCCCGATTCTAAGCCATAAAGCATGGCACACTGAACTATCAAGTAGTCATCAGAACGAGCTTGCCAGACATTCGTAACGTCCGGAGTTGCTCCTGCAACAGGCCTGTCACCTAGCGGTGCTTCCAGGACATAATTCTTCTGTGCAGCAATGATGATAATCCTGAAGTTATGGACCCAGTCCGTGTAGTTTCTACCATCATCTTTAAACTTAGCTTTCTCTTGGAACGCATTAAAATCCAAGGGAACGGTAGCACGGGCCATTGATCTACAACAACAAAGATATGCAAAAAACTATCAGGACTAAGTTCATGATAAATTAAAGTTCAATTAATCATATTACTAAAGAACTCCCACTTATATAGACATCCCTCAAGTCATCTAACTGATCACGTGATCCAAATCAACTAAACCATGTCCGATCATCACGTGAGATGGAGTAGTTTTCAATGGTGAACATCTTATGTCACTACGAGGAAAAGGGCTATAGATGGAATTGACACTAATGGCACACCAGACATGCGGTGCGCCATTAGTATATACTAATGGCGCACCATGTGCTGGTGCGCCATTAGTATCCAAATACTAATGGCGCACCGTTGACGTGGTGCGCCATTAGTAACAATTTTTTTTTCATATTTTTCTCAAAACTACTATTGGCGCACCAGAGGGTAGTGCGCCATTAGTAGTTCAACTACTAATGGCGCACCACATCCACGGTGCGCCATTAGTAATTTTTTTTTAAATTTTGTTTTAATTTTTTTTAATTTTATTTTCAAAAAATACTAATGGCGCACCGTGGGAGAGGTGCGCCATTAGTAAGTTGAACTTACTAATGGCGCACCACTCCCACGGTGCGCCATTAGTATTTTTTTTCTTCATATTTTATTTTTATTTTTTTTATTTTATTTTCAAAAAATACTAATGGCGCACCACTCCCACGGTGCGCCATTAGTATTTTTTTTCATAATTTGTTTTTAATTTTTTTAATTTTTTTTCAAAAAATAGTAATGGCGCACCGTGGTTGTGGTGCGCCATTAGTATTTTTTTTTCATATTTTGTTTTTAATTTTTTTTATTATTTTTTCAAAAAATACTAATGGCGCACCGTGGTTGTGGTGCGCCATTAGTAGTTGAACTACTAATGGCGCACCACCACCACGGTGCGCCATTAGTAACTTGGCCATTACTGCACCCCCCCTGGACCGCCTTTTTCAGTTAAAAAATAAATAAAAGAAAATGATGTAAATGTCAAAAAAATAAAAGAAAATAAGTTTCCCATGTGATATGTGGTCTACTTGTTGGGAAAATTTACAAATATGAATTTTGACTTTATTTGCAAAATATCTATGGAATTTAGTAAAACGGGTATAACTTTTGCATACGAACTCGGATTAAAAAGTTTTTTATATGAAAAATCATCTACTCGAAAAGTTACATCCAAACATTTTCTAAATCCCCAAAAACCTAACAGAAAAAAAGTTACGGGGCTTTTAAGATCTACAGGCAAAAAAATTCAAAAAATTTCAAACTTACTAGTGGCGCACCGTTTGCTAGGTGCGCCACTAGTAAGAGAAAAAAAATATAAAATTTTCGAAAAAAAAATTTTAATTTTTTTTCAAAAATTAGATATGTAATATGACCGGGAAGTTTGAAATATATTTTCAAAATTTCATCATACTCATGAACATTAACAAACTCCTAGACATCAAGAAGGGTTAATAGGATTGATATGATAGATATATCAACAAGTGCGTGTGAAGTGAGCTGGTGCTGGGGTTGGATAGAACTACGAAGTTAAGCGTGCTCGGGCTGGAGTAGTGTGAGGATGGGTGACTTATGGGAAGTTTGACCACAGAGTGCAATTTGACTTGAGATTAAGCAAATTGACCCCAGATTAAGCCATAATGATCTGAGATTAAGAAAAAAATAAAATAAAAAGAAAAAAATTTGAAAAAAAATTTAAAAAAAATTTTGAAAAAAAAATACTAATGGCGCACTTCTACGTAGTGCGCCATTAGTATGCCAGATACTAATGGCGCACCAGAGGTGCGCCATTAGTATCCAACTACTAATGGCGTGCTAGTAATGGCGCACCGGTAGTGCGCCATTAATGGGCAAAACCGGTGCGCCATTAACAGCCCTTTTTGTAGTAGTGTGTTGATCATATCTACTATATGATTCACACTCGACCTTTCGGTCTCCAGTGTTCCGAGGCCATGTCTGTACATGCTAGGATCGTCAAGTTTAACCTGAGTATTCTGCATGTGCAAAACTATGTTACACGCGTTGTATTTGAACGTAGAGCTTATCACACCCGATCATCACGTGGTGTCTCAGCACGATGAACTTTCGCAACAGAGCATACTCAGGGAGAACACTTGTACCTTGAACTTTTTTAAGGGATAATCTTATAATGCTACCGCCGTACTAAGCAAAATAAGAAGCATAATAAGATAAACATCACATGCAATCAAAATATGTGACATGATATGGCCATCATCATCTTGTGCTTTTGATCTCCATCTCCAAAGCATCATCATGATCTCCATCGTCACCGGCTTGACACCATGATCTTCATCGCAGTGTCGTGGTCGTCTTGCCAACTATTGCTACTACTACTATCGCTAAATCATAGTGATAAAGTAAAGAAATTACATGGCCTTCGCAATTCATACAATAAAGAGACAACCATAAGGCTCCTACCGGTTGCCGATAATTTACAAAACATGATCATCTCATACAATAACGTATAACTCATCATGTCTTGACCATATCACATCACAACATGCCCTACAAAAACAAGTTAGATGTCCTATACTTTGTTGTTGCAAGTTTTACGTGGTTGTTATGGGCTTAGAAAGAACCGTTCTTACCTATGCATACGAAACCACAATGATTTTTTGTCAAGTGTGCTGTTTTAACCTTCATAAGGACCGGGCGTACTCACACTCGATTCAACTAAAGTGAGAGAGACAGACACCCGCCGGTCACCTTTAAGCAACGAGTGCTCCTAACGGAGAAACCAGTCTCGCATAAGCGTATGTGTAATGTCGGTCCGGGCCGGTTCATCTCACAATACCGCTGAATCAAAGTATGATATGCTAGTAAGCAGTATGACTATTATCGCCCACAACTCATTGTGTTCTACTCATGCATATCATTTACGTATAGACCTGGCTCAGATGCCACTGCTGGGGACCGTAGTATTTCAAACAAATTCCTACGATCATGCAAGATCTATATAGGAGAAGCATAGTAATGAGCGGGAGATTGTGTGCACGTACCCTCGTAGACCAAAAGCAGAAGCGTTTAGTAACGCGGTTGATGTAGTGGGACGTCTTCACGATCTAACCGATCCAAGCACTGAACGTACAACACCTCCGTGTTCAGCACACGTTCAGCTCAATGACGTCCCACGAACTCTTGATCCAGTTGAGGTCACAGGAAAGTGCCGTCGGCACGACGGCGTGGTGATGATGATAATGAAGTTACCGGCGCAGGGCTTCGCCTAAGCACTACGACAATATGACAGAGGTGTGTAACCGTGGAGGGGGGCACCACACACGGCTAAGAAATCAACTTGTGTGTTTATGGGGTACCCCCTGGCCACGTATATAAAGGAGGAGAGGAGGCCAGGGCCAGCGCTCCTATGGCGCGCCCAAGGGTGGAGTCCTACTCCCACTAGGAGTAGGATTCCACCTTTCCTAGTAGGAGTAGGAGAAGAAGGAAGCGGAGGGAGACAAGAGAGGAAGGAGGGGGCGCCGCCCCTCCCCCTAGTCCCATTCATACTAGGTCATGGGGGTGGCACGGCCGGCCCTATGCAGCCCCTTTCTCTCTCCCCTAAAGCCCAATAAGGCACATTTACTCCTCGGGGTGTTCCGGTAGCCTCCCGGTACTCCGGTATTTATCCAATGACCCCCGGAACCATTCCGGTGTTTGATTATAACCTTCCAATATATCAATCTTTATGTCTTGACCATTTCGAGACTCCTCGTCATGTCCATGATCACATCCGGGACTCTGAACTATATTCGGTACATCAAAACACATAGACTCCTAATACCGACCCTCATCGAACGTTAAGCATGCAGACCCTACGGGTTCGAGAACTATGTAGACATGACTGAGACTCATCTCTGATCAATAACCAATAGCGGGACCTGGATGCTCATATTGGTTCCTACATATTCTACGAAGATCTTTATCGGTCAAACCGCATAACAACATATGTTGTTCCCTTTGTCATCGGTATGTTACTTGACCGAGTTTCGATCGTCGGTATCATCATACCTATTTCAATCTCGTTACCGGCAAATCTCTTTACTCATTCTGTAATACATCATCTCGTGACTAACTCATTAGTCATTTGCTTGCAAGGCTTATTATGATGTGTATTACCGAGAGGGCCCAGAGATACCTCTCCGACACTGGGAGTGACAAATCATATTCCTTATAATCACCCAGTTACGCTGTGACGTTTGATAGCACACAAGGTGTTCCTCCGGTATTCGGGAGTTGCATAATCTCATAGTCATAGGAACATGTATAAGTCATGAAGAAAGCAATAGCGGTAAAACTAAACGATCATAGTGCTAAGCTAACGGATGTGTCTTGTCCATCACATCATTCTCCTAATGATGTGATCCCATTGATCAAATGACAACTCATGTCTATGGTTAGGAAACATAACAATCTTTGATTAACGAGCTAGTCTAGTAGAGGCATACTAGGGACACTCTGTTTTGTCTATGTATCCAGACATGTATCAAGTTTCTGGTTAATACAATTCTAGCATGAACAAAAGACATTTATCATGATATAAGGAAATATAAATAAAAACTTTATTATTGCCTCTAGGGCATATTTCCTTCAGTAAGCCCCTATGCCGGCATGAGCGACGGTTCCCCAACGAGCTGGTGGCTCATTACCTATGACTTAGAGGATGTCCAAGGCTGGGTTATTCGTCAACATGTCACCATCGAGCAATTGAAAGTAAGGAATTTTTCTGGGTGGTGGTGGATGAGTATCCCCCCCTCATGGCAGTGATGTATAGATATGTGTATTTTGGTGGCCTTTCTTTTCTTGCTCCATCCATTCTACATTATAAATTGA
Organism: Secale cereale; assembly: GCA_902687465.1. NCBI lineage: Eukaryota > Viridiplantae > Streptophyta > Magnoliopsida > Poales > Poaceae > Secale > Secale cereale. Next base: position 372,433,746 of record LR738715.1, on the reverse strand, counting down.
TTGTATGGGCTGCTGCAGCGACAATGGATTTTATTCCATCCCTTGTGATTAACTGATGTTTGAACCATGTTATAAATGCCACCATCCTGTCAGGATTTACCTACAACACTAACAGTGGAAGCATTATCTTTGTTCAGTTATGTACCTAAGAAATCTCATGTACAAATCTGAGGTAGATATACAGGCGCAGTCTCACACAAAGGAAGAGAGAAGATAATTTGATGTCAACGACTCATGGATGGAAATAAAAACACAAGCAGAAATTATTTACTCTTGTACGTAGTTTAAGTTATTGCTTTAGATGGCATTTCATCCTGCTATTATAATATTATACCCCTACGTTCTTTGCAGAAAATACATTATTTTGTTCTTAGCTTGCTTAAACTCGGTGGTGCTTTCTCTTGCTCATACATTTTAATTGATTACCGATACTCAATCTGGATCTGAATGTCTCATCTCTGAACATTAGAAATGTTGAGAAGTCCATGTAAGCTTGCCCATGCTGGTTCCGCGCGACATTATATCTCTGGACGTTCATACTTCCGTAGCTCTAGACATGAACTACTTGATATGGTAATAAAAGTCTGTTGGAGAGACCACCGACACTGGTGCACGTCAGTCCTAAACAAACGGTTTTTAACCCATTTCGGCGACGGCCTTCGGAACCGTCGCCAAGTGAGTGTGTGCGATAGGGGGTCCTTCCCACACGACCCAGAAACCGTCGGGGATATGGAACCGTGATCAAGAGGCCTTCCAAAATGTAATCGTGTGTGATGCAGCACAAACTAAATTTTTTCGCACGTGTGGTATCGACGATTAAGTGTTTCTAATGACGCAGTGAAACCATACGGTCTGTCATAACAAACCGTTTGGGAAATAGTATGTAAGGCACACAGGCCAAGATATGAAATGTGTGCGATTTGTGCCCCATCACACACGAGTTTTCTGCATAACCCGTCTGCCATGCTACACTCCATCGCACACGTTTTCCAACAATTACCATCTGTGATAATGTTATATGACAAAAGGTTCAGGAGCCCCTTTGCACACATACAAGTGTTGCAGACCATATGTGATTTATTAGGTATCAACGACGGTTGCCGCAAGAGAGACGTGTGCTTTTCGTTTGGGATCCCACACGTTTTCTGAAAAAATAGACTAGGATTGAATTTTTCATTGGGCACAATTTACTCTCAGTTCTCGTGTGCGATAATGTAGCGACCAGACCTCAAACAGTCTGATCTCTGTGCATCAGTGTCATCCCTGGATCAGTAATGCTTACACGCGCAGTACTTGAAGGATTTATAACAGAGTAGCAACCACACACTTATTACATCGATAGTTCCAACGATGAACTTATTACAATAAAAATGACTGAAGGCCATCTAACACGATAACAGCGGAAGGCTTGGAAGATAAGTGAGTCCATCAACTCCAACGGCATCACTGAGTATAGAACCACGACCTAAAAGGAACCTTACTCGTCGTCTGAAAAGTCTACAACATGAACGTTGCAGCCCGAAAACGGGTCAGCACATGGAATATGCTGGCAAAATAACACAAGAGAGCAATAGAATAAAGCTATACTATATGCAATATTGCTGGTGGAAAGCTCTATGGTTACAGTTTTGGCGTAAAGCCAGTTTTTCCCTACTTCAAAGGAATAAATTTTAGTTTAACTATCATGGTAGTTGAAACATCGTTGAGATGATAGACATCCTCTCAACCCTAATTAAAGTTCATCATTAAACCCAACAATATTAATTAGAGTAACATGATGAGATTCACATGATATCCAAGTACTAGATACTCAAGACGTCCATAATCGGGGACACGCCTAATCATGATCAGTTTGTACACTCTGCAGAGGTTTGTGCACTTTTCCCCACAAGACCCGATCTTCTCCGTTTGATTTCTTGCACTACATGATTATTGAGAAACGGATGACCGAGACACAGTCTTTCGGAAGTACTCGCACCTTACATCCGGGTGGACCGTACCAACCTACATCCCCTACATCTGCTAGTCCACCACTGTAAGAGTTCGCACGACTTACTCATACTATGCTAGAGCCCATAATAGCTTGTGGCTGCACACGAAAGTTTCTAGTATGAATAATCTCATGATCCCTTTGAGCCTGGGTGACGGTCCAAAAGAAAAACAGGCAATCCCTGGAATACTCAGATGCCTCAATCCACCCAGATGTGTGTTAAAGTTGCCACCTTAGGTTGAACCATTAATTAGCAAACTCACATCTGTCATGGATTTCACTCAAACCCAAACCACGTCTACGAGCATAGCATGTCCTAACAACAAACGTAGAAGTAACTCCCAAAGGTTTGAATGTAATGCAGGTAATAGGTACTACCTCAATCTACCTCCCAGTCCCACAAGTTAATTGATCATACTCATGCAATGTGTGAGTGTTTGACTAATGCAATGAAAACTAGGTAATTGGAAAGTATGATCAAAGTGTTACTTGCCTTGCTGATGATCCGCAAAACCTAGAGATTCAAAGTAGCAAGCGGCACGCTCCGGGTACTCTATCGCAAACAAACAAGCACACAATAAGTACTTAACTAATGCACGGGTAAAACTCGAATAAGAGATCTAACCAGAAAGTTCGACTTAGGAACTCCGGTTTGCAAAAGAAACGGCAAAAGAAGAAGCAACGAAAGACAAACGGCGAACGAGAAACAACTACCGAACCAATCTGGATCTAAGTCCAAATTTAGCTGAGGCAAACGCTTGAGCGACTAGGTTAAACGGAAAGAGAATTTGGAAATGAAACTCCAGGCGCTTGAATCACCTGATTCCGATAAACGAGCGAAAAGATAAACTAAAACGAAGATCGGATCAGAGATCGCGATCAGAAAATAACTGCGAAAAAGAAAACTAAAACAACTTAACGAAAGGACGTTCGCCAGCTGAGACTAAACGACGAATTCGTTTGTTAGAACGAACGAACGGGTGAACGTTTACTACTTAACTAAACCAGAAAAATAAAAACAGAAAACCGATCTAATAAAACCGATCTAAAAAACGACTAGGGGTTCTAAAAAAACCAACGGTCTTCTAAAGAAAACCGGGCGGCGGCTACCTCGTCGCAAACGGCCGGCGGCGGTGTCTCGCGGCGACGGCGGGCAGCGGGGCTACTGCGGTGGTGGTGGCGAGGGGCGGCAGCTGCGGCGGAGGTCGACGCGGTGGCTGGCGTCGAGGGCGGCGGCCTGCGGCGGGGTGCGGTGTGCGGCGACGGGGTGGGCGTCGCGGCGGCGGGGCGGTGGCTGGCGGCGTCGCGACGGGGTGCGGTGGTTGGAGGGGGGGTGCAGCTATATATATATATATATATATATATATATATATATATATATAT
>LR738715.1:372408959-372430271 GCA_902687465.1 Secale cereale | reverse complement strand
GGAGGGGGGTGGCTAGCTTGGGGGAGGGGGCAGGCCATGGCGGCGGAGCGGGGAAGGCGGCGCGGCGGGCGATGGGCCTGGCTCGGCTGGGTTTCGGCCCAGTCGGGTCGGGTCCCCCTATATTTTTTTTATATATACGCCGGCGCTAAAATAACTCTAGAAAATAAAATAAAATCTAGATATTGCCAAAACAAATTTTCACCGTCTAAATAAAATATTTAGAACAAGATGAACAATTTCTTGGCACTAAAATGCATTTTTGAAAACATGCAATTTTTCCTAATTCAAATAAATTCCAAATAAAACTCCAAATAAAACTTATTTGATATTTTTATTACATCTTCCGTATTTCTTTATTTTGGGAGAGTCATTTTACTCCCTCTCTCATATATTTATGATAGAAATACTTGAAGATAAAATAAATAAAATCAAACGATCCTATTTTCAAAATTTGAGAAACCTCAAATATGAAAATTTAGAAATCCCCAACTCTCTCCGAGGGTCCTTGAGTTGCTTAGGATTTTCTTTGATCACCAAAAGAAAGAAAATATGATATGCATGATGATCTAATGTATAACATTCCAAATTGAAAATTTGGGATGTTACAGATAATGTGATATCAAAAACGGTTCCGGAGAACCTACGCACAATTAGTAGCGTTGCAAATCGTTTGCGATCTATTGTGTATCACCGACGGTTCCGCTACGATTGACGAATGCTTTTCGATGTGGATCGCACATACTCATTTAGTTGAACCGTGCGCGGAGCAATTGCCAGGTTAAAAAAAATATCCCATTTTGAATCGGCACGTAAAAAGCAAATTCAGCACAATATTCAATTGAAAAATAAACAAAAATATCCCATTTTGAATCGGCACACAAAAAGCAAATTCTCCACAATATCCAATTGAACAAATAGTGTCCACAGGAAGAACATTCATCAGATTTCACAACAATTGCAATTAAATATATGGTAGCTAAATTCCAATGATTTGTCCACACATATATGCGTTACAGAATTAAACGTAGTGTACGAAATACGAAGACCTCATCAGATGGAAAACAATGGATCCATGGGTTATATGTTTAGCGGCTAACTCTTACTCAATGTTTCAGGAGAACGCATGCTGAAATCTTTATTATCAGCAGTGGGATTGATGTACTGATCCAGGAAGAAGTCACTGATAAATCTCTGAACCATCGGCAATTCACCAGCCGGGAGCGGTTCAGGGGTCCTCGGTTCTAATATGAGCTATAGTATTTTTAAGATCAGAATGTGCCATATGAGGGAGTAGAAGATATTAATTAAGATAGACTTACTAGTACTAATTCACGAGGATCGTCACAGCTATTAGCAGATTTGCAGATGGAGATCATGTGTCTGCAAACATAGTATCCACAAAGGTTGATCCCTGCTTCCTGCTGAGGACACTGAAATGTTTTGTACAAAATTAGTCATGTATTTGTCATGTTAGGAACAACCTAACCGGTGTTAGATCTATTATTTTCTCTTCGGACAAAATAGAAAGAGGTTTATTTAGAAGCTTGAGCATTTTACTAGCGTAAGGAAAGGTATTTGCAGACTGTGGGATAAATTTTCCGAAAATAATGGATTTTGGTGTGTTACCGGAGAAACTATCTCGTGCTGCATAGGTAGTTTCCTCTTGAACAGGTTCCCCATTTTAGTTTCCCACAATGCGAGCACACTGCAAATTAAGATGAATTTTGACAACATCGATTATTGAACCAGATATGAATGCAAATTAATTTCAACAACATAGAACTCAATCCCTATCCAAGAATTGCTGAAGATGCGTGAGATCCTGAGGTTGTGTTCCTGTTTGGAATTATGAATACCAATATCCAGTGATTCCTACATATTAAGAAAGCCATGAACTTACGAATGATGTCGAAATATGAAAGACAATCAGTGTATGCGTGGTTGTTTACTTGACTTACCGTTCATGTTATGGCCAGAGAAATGATTCTGCATGGGACGTGTGTTCGAAGATACAGACGACCGTGTTAACGGCCCAGTCCCGTCAATCCTTTTCATGTAATGTTGTGCCATTTGCTGATGCGGGATCTATAAAATACACACTCTCACTTTGCCTTCTCTGCGCGTTCAATCCCCTGAGAGGAATAAAATGCAGTTAGCTGTTTATCATTTACAACCTTCTATGGAGAAGTTGATCAGAGTTTGTTAAGTACTTACAAAATAACACATCTAACAAGAGTAGCATCGAGCACATGGAAATTGAAGAAGAGATGTAAGTCCTCGAAACTCACAATGATGGAACGAGCATCGGGTCGGAAATGATCTTTTTTGTAGTGGACTAGCAAATGGTGATGACCTTCTGACATTTGATCCATGCAATATTCATGTAACTCGCGACAACTGGAGCTGCACTCACCAAAGTATTTGCCAACAAGAAATGGCTGGCCATGGATGTAATTATGTGCTTCAAGCATCTGCTTTACTTTTAGAAAGCAACAATTCTACTTCTTCATCATCCATGGCATGAAGAAAAATATTACTCCCCGACTCGAACAAGCTGTTGTTAATTTGGTTCTGGGTGATGAGTGCTTTAAGTAAGAGGCAATCGTTCTCTTTCCTCCTCCCTCTCCCGCTATGCTTCCTCGTGGTCATGGGTGTAGCATTTTTGGCCACTTCCTTCGTGGTACTTGAAGCATTTCTGGTAGAACATTTGGTTGGCTGCAAGGTAGACTACCGAGCAGACGGTGAAGCTTGGACGGACTTCTTAGCAGACGGTTTATCTATGCCGGAGCGCTGCTACCTCTTGAGCATGCGTTGTTTTTCCCTTGAAGAGGAACGGGTGATGCAGCAAAGTAGCGTAAGTATTTCACTCAGTTTTCGAGAACCAAGGTATTGATCCAGTAGGAGACTACATGCAAATCCCGAGTACCTACACAAACAATTAAGAACCTTGCAACCAACACGATAAAGGGGTTGTCAATTCCTTCACGGCCACTTGCAAAATTGAGATCTGATAGAGATAATAAGATAAATATTTTTGGTATTTTTGTTGTATAGATTGAAAAGTAAAGATTGCAAAATAAAAGAACAATAATGGAAGCTAGCTAACGGAAGATTAATATGATGGAGAATAAACACGGGGGCCATAGGTTTCACTAGTGGCATCTCTCAAGATAGCAAACCTTACGGTGGGTGAACAAATTACTGTCGAGCAACTGATAGAAAAGTGCATAGTTAAGAGAATATCTAGGCATGATCATGTATATAGGCATCACGTCCGTGACAAGTAGACAGAAACGATTCTGCATCTACTACTATTACTCCACACATCGACCGCTATCCAATATACATCTAGAGTATTAAGTTCATAAGAACAAAGTAACGCCTTAAGCAAGATGACATGATGTAGTGGGTTAAACTCATGCAGTATGACATAAACGCCATCTTTTTATCCTCGATGGCTACAATACAATACATGCCTTGCTGCCCCTACTATCACTTGGAAAGGACACCGCAAGATTAAACCCAAAGCTAAGCACTTCTCCCATTGCAAGAAAGATCAATCTAGTAGGCCAAACCAAACTAATAATTCAAAGAGACTTGCAAAGATATTAAATCATGCATAAACCCACAATTCATCGGATCTCGACAAACACACCACAAAAAGTATTACATCGAATAGATCTCCAAGAAGATAGAGGAGAACTTTGTATTGAGATCCAAATAGAGAGAAGAAGCCATCTAGCTAATAACTATGGACCCGAAGGTCTATGGTAAACTACTCGCACATCATCGGAGAGGCTATGGTGTTGATGTAGAAGCCCTCCGTGATCGATTCTCCCTTCGGTGGAGCTCCGGAAAAGGCCCCAAGATGGGATCTCAATGGTACAGAAGGTTGCGGCAATGGAAATAGGGTTTCGTGGTGCTCTCGGATGTTTTCAAGGTATATGAGTATATATAGGAGGAAGAGGTACGTCGGTGGAGCTCCGAGGGGCCCACGAGGGTGGGGGCACGCCTACCCCCCCTAGGCACGCCCTCCTACCTTGTGGCCACCTCGTGGCTTCCCAAACGTGTAATCCAAGTCTTCTGGATTGCGTTTGTTCCAGAAATGATCCTCGCGAAGGTTTCATTCCGTTTGGACTCCGTTTGATATTCCTTTTCTGCGAAACACTGGAATAGGCAAAAAACAACAATTTGTACTGGGCCTTTGGTTAGTAGGTTAGTCCCAAAAATAATATAAAAGTGCATATTAAAGCCCATCAAACATCCAAAATAGATAATATAATAGCATGGAACAATAAAAAATGATAGATACGTTGGAGACGTATCAAGCATCCCCAAGCTTAATTCCTACTCGTCATCGAGTAGGTAAATGATAAAAACAGAATTGTTGATGTGGAATGCTAACTAACATAATTCTCAATGTAATTTTCTTTATTGTGGCATGAATGTTCAGATCCAAAAGATTCAAGAAAATTTTTTAATATTGACATAAGAATAATAATACTTCAAGCATACTAACAAAGTAATCATGTCTTCCCAAAAATAGCATGGCCAATTAGTCTGGCTATGCTCTATCTTCATCACACGAAATCATATAGTCTGGCTATGCTCTTTCTTCGTCACACAAAATATTTAAATCATGCACAACCCCGGTTTTAGGCAAGTAATTGTTTCATACTTTCATTTTTTCAAACTTTTTCAACTTTCACGCAATACATAAGCGTGATCCATGGATATAGCACTATAGGTGGAATAGAGTGGTGGTTGTGGAGAAGACAAAAGGAGGAAGATAGTCTCACATCAACTAGGCGTATCAATGGGCTATGGAGATGCCCATCAATAGATATCAATGTGAGTGAGTAGGGATTGCCATGCAACGGATGCACTAGAGCTATAAGTGTATGAAAGCTCAACTAAAGAAACTAAGTGGGTGTGCATCCAACTCGCTTGCTCACAAAGACCTAGGGAATTTTGAGGAAGCCCATCATTGGAATATACAAGACAAGTTCTATAATGAAAATTCCCACTAGTATATGAAGATGACAAAACAAGAGACTCTCTATCATGAGGATCATGGTGCTACTTTAAAGCACAAGTGTGGAAAAGGGATAGTAGCATTGCCCCTTCTCTCTTTTTTCTCATTTTTGATTTTTTTTATTTTGGACCTTTTTTTCTTTTTTATTGCCTCTTTTTTTTCTTTTCTTTTTTTTCGTCCGGAGTCTCATCCCGACTTGTGGGGGAATCATAGTCTCCATCATCCTTTCCTCACTGGGACAATGCTCTAATAATGAAGATCATCACAATTTTATTTACTTAAAACTCAAGAATTATAACTCGATGCTAGAACAAAATATGACTCTATGTGAATGCCTCCGACGGTGTACCGGTATGTGCAATGAATCAAGAGTGACATGTATGAAAAATTATGCATGGTGGCTTTTCCACAAGTACGTTGTCAACTACAAGATCATGCAAGGTAATATGACAATGATGAAGCGTGTCATAATGATTGGAACGATGGAAATTTGCATTGCAATATATCTCAGAATGGCTAAGGAAATGCCATAATAGGTAGGTATGGTGGTTGTTTTGAGGAAGATATATGTTAGGTGTATGGTACCGGCAAAAGTTGCGCGATACTAGAGAGGCTAGAATGGTGGAAGGGTGAGAGTGCGTATAATCCATGGACTCAACATTAGTCATTAAGAACTCATATACGTATTGCAAAAATCTACAAGTTATTAAAACAAAGCATTACACGCATGCTCCTAGGGGAAGGTTTGGTAGAATTTAACCATCGTGGGATCCCAACCTCCACACAAAGGAAGACAATCAATAAATAAAACATGCTCCAACTTCATCACATAATGGTTCACCATACGTGCATGCTACGGGAATCATAAACTTTAACACAAGTATTCCTGAAATTCACAATTACTCCACTAGCATGACTCTAATATCACCATCTTCATATCTCAAAACAATCATCGAGTATCTAACTTCTCGTAGTATTCAATGCACTTTATATGAAAGTTTTTATTATACCCATCTTGGATGCCTGTCATATTATATGAAAGTTTTTATTATACCCATCTTGGATGCCTGTCATATTAGGACTACTTTTTTAACCAAAGCAAATTACCATGATGTTCTAAAGGACTCTCAAAATAATATAAGTGAAGCATGAGAGATCAATAATTTCTATAAAATAAAACCACTGCCGTGCTCTAAAAAGATATAAGTGAAGCACTAGAGCAAAATTATCTAGCTCAAAAGATATAAGTGAAGCGCAGAGAGTATTCTAATAAAGTCCAATTCATGTGTTTCTCTCCAGAAAGGTGTGTACAGCAAGGATGATTGTGGTAAACAAAAAAGCAAAGACTCAAATCATACAAGACACTCCAAGCAAAACACATATCATGTGGTGAATAAAAATATAGTCTCAACGAAAGTTACCGATAGACGAAGACAAAAGAGGGGATGCCTTCCCGGGGAATCCCCAGCTTAGGCTTTTAATTGTCCTTGAATTTTACCTTGGGGTGCCTTGGGAATCCCCAAGCTTAGGCTCTGGCAACTCTTTATTACATAGTCCATCAAATCCTTACCAAAAAACTTGAAAACTTCACAACACAAAACTTAACGGGAAATCTCGTGAGCTCCGTTAGTATAAGAAAACAAACCACCACTTTAAGTTACTGTATTGAAATCATTATTTATTTATATTGGTGTTAAACCTACTGTATTCCAACTTCTCTATGGTTCATATCCCCCGATACTACTCATAGATTCATCAAAATAAACAAACAACACACGAAAAACAGAATCAGTCAAAAACAGAACAATCTGTAGCAATCTGTAACTTCCGAATACTTTGCAACTCTAAAACTTCTGAAATAAATTGGTGGACGTGAGGAATTTTCCTATTAATCATCTACAAAAAGAATCAACCTAAAAACACTCTCCAGTAAAAATGCCAGCTAATCTCGTGAGCGCAAAAGTTTCTGTTTTTTATAGCAAGATCGCAAAGACTTCACCGAAGTCTTTCCAAAGGTTCTATTTGGCACAAACTCCAATTAAAACACAAAACGACATCTAACAAGAATATAGGTGAATTATTTATTACTAAAAAGAAGTAAAAGCAAATAAAATAAAATTGGGCTGCCTCCCAACAAGCGCTATCGTTTAACGCCCCTAGCTAGGCACAAAACAAGAGTAGATCTAGGTATTGCCGTCTTTGGTAGGCAATCCATAAGTGGCTCTCATAATAGATTCATAAGGTAATTAGATTTTATTTCTAGGAAAGTGTTCCATTCCTTTACTTAACAGAAATTAGAATCTAATATTTCCTTCGTTCATATCAATAATTGCACCAATCTCTCTAAGGAAAGGTCTACCAAGAATAATAGGACATGTAGGATTGCAATCTATATCAAGAACGATGAAATCTACGGGCACATAATTCCTATTTGCAACAATAAGAAAATCATTAATCCTTCCCATAGGTTTCTTAATGGTAGAATCCGCAAGATGCAAATTTAAAGAATAATCATCAAGTTCATGGAAACCTAACACATCACACAAAGTTTTTGGAATCGTGGAAACACTAGCACCCAAATCACACAAAGCATAGCATTCATGCTCTTTAATCTTGATTATAATAGTAGGTTCCCACTCATAATAAAGTTTTCTGGGGATATAAACTTCTAATTCAAGTTTTTCTACATAAGATTGCATTAAAGCATCAACAATGTGGTTGGTAAAAGCTTTATTTTGACTATAAGCATGAGGAGAATTTAACACGGATTGCCACATAGAAATACAATCTATCAAGGAGAAATTATCATAATTAAATTCCTTAAAATCCAAAATAGTGGGTTCATTGCTATGTAAAGTTTTGACGTCTTTAATCCCACTTTTAACAATTTTTGCATCAAGATCTAAAAACTCCGAACTATTGGGATGCCTTTTAACTAAAGTTTACTCATCTCAAGTCCCATCTTTATCAAGATTCATATTGGAAAACAAAGATTTAATAGGATACACATCAATCACTTTTAGATCTTCATCTTAATTATCATGAAAACAAGAAGAACACGCTTTCACAAAGCAATCTCTTTTAGCACGCATCCTAGTGGTTCTTTCTTTACACTCATCAATGGAAATTCTCATGGATTTGAGATACTCATTGATATCATGCTTAGGTGGAATAGATTCAAGTTTCAAAGAATCAACATCAAGAGAAATTCTATCCATGTTCCTAGCCAACTCATCAATCTTAAGCAATTTTTCTTCAAGCAAAGCATTGAAATTCTTCTGCGAATTCATACATTCTTTAACACTAGTCTCAAAATCAGAGGGCATCTTATCAAAATTTCCATAAGAGTTGTTGTAGGAATTACCATAATTATTAGAGGAATTACTATGGAACGACCTAGAATTAAAGTTTCCTCTATATGCGTTGTTACCAAAATTGTTCCTACCAACAAAATTCACATCCATAGATTCATTATTATTCTCAATCAACGTGGACAAACGCATATCATTAGGATCAGAAGAAATACTCATATTAGCAAATAATTTCATAAGTTCATCCCTCTTTCCACTCAAAACATTAAAATCTTCAATCGCATGAACCATTTTACTAGTGGATCTTTTATGTGCCATTGAGAGTAATTAACCACAATATTGTCTAGGAGTTTAGTAGCTTCTCCTAAAGTGATTTCCATAAAAGTGCCTCCCGCAGCCGAATCTAATACATTTCTAGAAGCAAAATTCAATCCATCATAATTTTTTTGTATAATCATCCATAAATTCAAACCATGTGTGGGCCAATTACGTATCATTAGTTTCATCCTCTCCCAAGCGTGTACAACATGCTCATGATGATGTTGCTTAAAATTTACAATAGCGTTTCTAAGAGAGGATCTTAGCGGGATGAAAATAATTAGAGATAAAGGCATCTTTGCACTTATTCCATGAATCACAACTATTTTTAGGCAAAGAAGAGAACCAAGTTTTAGCACGATCTCTAAGCGAAAACGGAATTAGATTAAATTTAACAATATCATTATCCACATCTCTCTTCTTTTGCATACTGCACAAATCAACAAAGTTGTTTAGATGGGTAGCGGCATCTTCACTAGGAAGGCCAGAAATTTGATCTTTCATGACAAGATTCAACAGAGTAGCATTGATTTCACAAGATTCAACATTGGTAATATGAGCAATCGGAGTGCTAATAAAATCATTGTTGTTGGTATTGGAAAAGTCACACAATTTAGTATTGTCTTGAGCCATTTTGAGAAACAAGCTATGCAACACACAAGCAAACAAGAAGCAAGAGAAAAGAGGGAAACGGAAAAAGGGCGAATAAAACGGCAAAGGTTAAGGGGGGAGAGGAAAACGAGAGGAAAATGGCAAATAACGTAATGCGAGGGATAAGAGTTTGCGATGGGTACTTGGTATGTATTGACTTGTGCGTAGATCTCCCTCGCAACAGCGCCAAAAATTCTTCTTGCTACCTCTTGAGCATGCGTTGTTTTTCCCTTGAAGAGCAAAGTGTGATGCAGCAAAGTAGCATAAGTATTTCCCTCAGTTTTTGAGAACCAAGGTATCAATCCAGTAGGAGACTACACTCAAATCCCTAGTACTTGTAGAAACAATTAAGAACCTTGCAACTGCGATAAAGGGGTCGTCAATCCCTTCACAGCCACTTGCAAAAGTGAGATCTGATAGAAATAATAAGATAAATATTTTTGGTATTTTTGTTGTATAGATTGAAAAGTAAAGATTGCAAAATAAAAGAACAATAAAGTTAGCTAGTTGACGGAAGATTAATATGATGGAAAATAGACCCGGGGGCCATATGTTTCACTAGTGGCTTCTCTCAAGAAAGCAAATCTGACGGTGGGCGAACAAATTACTGTCAAGCATTTGATAGAAAAGCGCAGAGTTATGAGAATATCTAGGCATGATCATGTATATAGGCATCACGTCCGTGACAACTAGACCGAAACGATACTACATCTACTACTATTACTCCACACATCGACCGCTATCCAGCATGCATCTAGAGTATTAAGTTCATAAGAACAGAGTAACATGTTAAGCAACATGACATGATGTAGAGGGATAAACTCATGCAATATGACATAAACCCCATATTTTTATCCTTGATGGAAAGAATACAATATGTGCCTTGCTGCCCCTGATGTCACTGGAAAAGGACACCGCAAGATTGAACACAAAGCTAAGCTCTTCTCCCATTGTAAAAAAGATCAATCTAGTAGGCCAAACCAAATTGATAATTCGAAGAGACTTGCAAAGATATTAAATCATGCATATAAGAATTCATAGGAGAACCAAATATTGTTCATAGATAATGTTGATCATAAACCCACAATTCATCGGATCTCGACAAACACACCGCAAAAAGTATTACATCAAATAGATCTCCAAGAAGATAGCGGAGAACTTTGTATTGAGATCCAAAGAGAGAGAAGAAGCCATCTAGCTAATAACTATGGACCCGAAGATCTGTGGTAAACTACTCACACATCATCAGAGAGGCTATGGTGTTGATGTAGAAGCCCTCCGTGATCGATTGCCCTTCCGACGGAGCTCCGGAAATGGCCCCAAGATGGGATCTCACTAATACAGATGGTTGCGGTGATGGAAATAGGATTTCGTTGTGCCCTCGGATATTTTCAGGGTATGTAAGTATATATAGGAGGAAGAGGTAAGTCGGTGGAGCTACGAGGGGCCCACAAGGGTGGGGGCGCGCCTACCCCTCTCGGCGCGCCTCCTGCCTCGTGGCCACCTCGTGGCTCCCAGACATGTACCCCAAGTCTTCTGGATTACGTTTGTTCCAAAAATGATCCTCGCGAAGGTTTCATTCCGTTTGGACTCCGTTTGATATTTGTTTCTGCGGAAAACTGAAATAGGCAAAAAAACAGCAATTTGCACTAGGCCTTTGGTTAGTAGGTTAGTCCCAAAAATAATATGAAAGTGCATATTAAAGCCTGTCTAACATCCAAAACAGATAATATAATAGCATGGAACAATAAAAAATTATAGATACGTTGGAGACATATCAACCGCTGAGCTGGCGGTGCTACTGTGACGGACTGCTTGGCTGTAGGAGCAGAGGCATCAGACTGCTGACCATGCGTTGAAGCTATGTCGGGTTTCTGCGCAAATGGTGCCAACTTGTCGGTGTGCTGAGGAGGCTATGCCAATGCGTTGGTTTGCTCAGCAGGAAGTGCTAACGCATTGGTATGCTAATCACGCGCCTTCAGACCGATGAACTGATTGAGCAGTCGGTTTTGGACCTACAGACTGCTTAGTAGGCGGTTCCGAAGCAAAAGACTGCTTAGCAGTCTGTTCCACCAGGTTGGTCTGCTGAGCATGTGCTGCAACTGGGTCTCCCCCTATTGCTTCAGCGGTCGGCATCTGAACCAGTGGTGCGTCATCAACAGTTGTAGGCCTTGCCACTGGCTGATTTGGGGAGGAGGATGACATGGCCTCTATGCCACAAAGTCGGTGCGGCTGATCACAAGTTGATGCATTAGCCCGCGAGAGCTGGTGTGGCAAGGAGAGCGTCACCGGTTGAGGGGCGATAGTGGTTGTTCTTGTCTGGGCTTCATGAATCTCATTGATGAACTCTATTTCCTTTCGTGGCCACTGGATGTGATGTACAGTGTTTCTCCCAAGGTCCTTTGCTCATCGAAGTCTCTTAGGACATTCTTAAGGGCAAATTCATTGAATCCAGGCTTTACTTCAGTCACGTAGCACTTCACACAGCCGGGCTTCAATGGCACATTATCCAAGAATAGGCCATCTTCCAGGAAGGGTGGGCAAACCCAGGCTGTTGCACATTTTAATGAACCTTCATAATGTGTAAGCACACCCTTCAGCCTGTCTTTCATTCTAGATAGATCATATATAGCATCATCACGAGCAGCTGCGATCTCGTTGTCGCTGGGGTCAGCTGATGCACAGCTACTCTTGTGCAGTGTTGTCACGCAATAAGCAGCATCATCCATGCCCGCCTCCCATCCCATCTGCTAGCTATCTGTTAGTGTTAGAGTCTTCTGCATCATCATTGACTCCTCAACATCCTTTCGAACAGCCGGATAAATCTCCTTCTTCAACTTTTCAAACAATGCATTCTGCTTCATTTCTCTCCTCGCTTTTTTCATGCTGAGCGTCTCTTCTTTGCTTAGTGTGAAAGCCCTCTTGTGTGGGACATTAACACCTATACCTCTTGCATGGAAAGGGGGCTCTTTTGTGTCTAGAGAAATTGTCAGAATGTCACATGGCCCAGAGTTCTTGTAGAGCTTCCAGGGATCTTGGAAGCCTCTACCATCACTTCATACGGTTTGGTGTCACGTGCATTTTCAAAGTAATAAGTTCCATCATCACGCCTCTTTGCACGTGCCCGCAAGTAGTCTCTGGTGCGTTCGCCCTTGATTTCACTAAAGGCCGGATTCCCACGTGCCGCTACTGCTTCTTTGACCTCCTGTTCCCATATCAGTTTCATGCCCTAGTATCCTGCCACACCCATACAGTGGGGGTATATGTTCTTCTTCTAAAGTTCAGATTGCTTGAAACTCTTTGCAGCATACTCTGGAGTTGCCCTGACCCTTTTGAATTCTGCCCGGTCTACCTTTGTAATTTGGGGGTATGAGGGGATTGGGGTCCTTGCCTTCACTCAAGTACTTCTTGTACAACACGTGCTTCCAGTTTCTCCAAGTATCCCTAGCCTTCTTCAGTGCAGCGTGTTCCATCTGCATTCTCCACTTCTCTGGAATGTTGAAGTGATCCATGATCTCCCGAACTATCCTTCGCCGTGTTTCTGTGTCAGCCTACCGAAACCCCGGCATATTAATGTTGAGCCTTTCCCTGCCAACAAATCCACACACACTCATGAACCTCATGCATGCTTTATATGGTTTAGTTGTACCCCAAGACTTTAAATCAATCTCGGTTATTTCATATACACCTTTAGGCTGGTGTGTGGGCTTCCTTGGAGCATTCCTCAGTGTCCTGGCCAGAAGGGTAATTGCTGCAGCTCTATCCCATTCAAGACTACTTGATCCCTCACAAGCAGCTGAAAACCTAGGGTTGTTCAAATCAGATGAAGATACATGGCGCATAGTATGCCTCACCGGATGGAGAGCAGTAACTAACCAGGCTTTTTAATGCAACCCCGGTCGGACCACAGGAGAGGCGAGGGTTACTGCATCGATATGCTCGAGGGTGGACGGCAAGCAAACGAAGACGGTGAGGCGCAGGCCGTCACGTGTTGGGAACGACAGTGGAGGTAGGCCCGACGTCGAAGAGCGGGCACACGGCCGGGGTGAGCACGGCGGCACGGGAGAGGGTTCTGTTGTTGATCTGGGGGAGGGGGAGCTGGTGAAGGAGATTGGGTGGACTAGTTGAGTGAAACGCGGGTGGACGGTGGGGGGGTGTTGGCGGCCTAGGTGAAAAGGGGGAAAATATCCCTGGATGCCACGCGCGCGGAAAGGGCTTTGCAAACGGTTGTCTCTAAGAGCTCGTGTGCACAACAGAATAATTTCATTTGAAATGAAGACGTACTAGTTTTGAAATGAAGGTGTGAGTTCATCATTTCGCCTCTAAATTTTTCGCAACTAAACCAATCACAATTTTACCACGGGTTTGATTTGCTTGCGCATTTCAGGTCTCGTGTGCTATATGTAAGACATTTTTTGGCATTTATCGTGCATGTTGGCATATAAATCAATTCCTAGTCAGACTGCATTTCCTGTCAAAATGGATGAGGATTGCCGTTCGATCTGCGAGCATCCAAAGATGCAGACGTACGATCTATGGGGTTTGGGTTCTAGCTAATCAGAACGCACGACTCAGATCGCGCTCAAAGCGAGGGGGGGTATCGGCCACGGTTTGGTAGGCACACGGGTTTTGTGTGTGTGTGCTATTTGAAAAAAAATTGGGAGGGGCTATTTGAAAACATGTACATGTATTTTCGAAAGGGATGAGGATCGCCGTTCGATCAAGGAGAATCCAATGGTGCAGACGAATGATCCGTGGGGTTTGGGCTCTGGCCAATCAGAACGCACGAATCAATCACGCGCGTGGCAGAGGTGTGGGGTGGTGCATCGACCACGGTTTAGTGGACACATGACTTTCGTGAGTGAACCGTGTGCTCTTTGAAAACATTTACATTACCTAACATCATATTTTTGTTCGAATGAAAACAATAGTTCATCGTTTCGCCTACAATTTTTTTCCACGGTAAGAAATCATGAGTATAGTGGAGAGTCTCATATACTAGTATAATGAATATATAGTACATATGATACTACATTTAATTAATTATAGCGCATAGTATTATACATAGAGTATAGTATCATATATATATCATATTTATTGACATGCATGATACAAATTAGCATCGCATTTAACATGATATGGTATCTACCTACTATATGTTACTCTAACCCTCTTTATATATATTTAGTTCTTTGCCACATCAGCATACTTGCTATTTCCGAGTGCATGACATCGTCGGCTATGATACCACCAGTATGGCCAGCCTTATATAGTGGAGAGTATCATATACTATATATATATAGTATCATGCATATGATACTAGTGTATGATACTACGTGCGTACCTTCATTGTGCATATATAGTATCATAGAGTAGTACTAGGTCCCTCTGTAAAGTAATATAAGACCATTTAAATTACTAAATAGTGACCTAAACGCTCTTATATTAGTTTATGGAGGGAGTATATATCATAGATGACCGTATTTATGAATTGATCCCTATAAGGCTGGTTGTAATGGGGAGTATTATATATATATATATATATATATATATATATATATATATATATATATATATATATATATATATATATATATATATATATATATATATATATATATATATATATATATATATACTAGTAGTATCATGCATGCATATATACGATAGTGTATGTAGGATACTACTTCTGTAATGCATAGTATCATAAGTTAACATCTTAGGTTGCCTTACTAATTGTCATGCATCACACAATGTAGTAGTACAACATTTAATATGACACGGTATCATGATATGATACCACATCCTCTCTTGTGTGCCACATCATCCAGAAAGTCTAGTTAGCATGCATGATACCGCTTGTGATAATACCATTACAACTAGCCTAACCGGAAACGAGGGAGTATGAGACTAGCCACAATGGAGAGTAGAACACTAGTAACATACACATATCCGTAGACTATATATGTTACTACCTTCATAGTGGGTAGTAACATAAGTGTAGTGTCATGCAAACATTCATTTCTTAGGTTACAGACTCATATTGCATTGGGACATGAGATGCTACAGTAACTAGCTAAGTTACTGAAACTATCTCTCTCCTCATTAACTTATTGCCACATAAGCAAGTTTGCTGAGTTGGAGTTGGTGTTACTGCTGAAGTTACTCCCACTATGGCTTGTCTGATACTAGCTAGTCGTCTATGATATACTAGCTAGCTACCTCACTAAGAGCATGGTTAATAATACAACCAATGGTCAGCTATAAGAGGTTTCCATCTCATATACATCCAACCTCTTAGCGGGTATGTACAATAAAAAGTTCTATATATGTACAAGTTTATCAATAGTTGGCCCACCTTACATCCTCACAAAGTTTCTTGGGTCTCATGTTGCAGCTGGCTCTACTAACTAAGAGCTCGCTTCTCTTCTCTTTCCTCCAACCAATAAGCACATATATATTATTCTATTCCTTATAGCCAGACTACCCACAATGCGAGTAACATAGGTAGTAACATCACACATATCTAGATAAAATAGATGATGTGGCAAGCAATAAATGAAGAAATGGAGGAAAGTGGATATGTGTGATGTTACTACGTACCTATGTTACTCCCATTGTGGGTATAGTCTTACTATAGTATGAGACTACCCACAATGGCAGTAAGATAGGTAGTAACATCACACATATCTAGATAAATTAAGTACATGATGTGGCAAGAAATAAATGAAGAAAGTGAGGAAAGTAGTAACATAGCTAGTTACTAGTAGTATGAGTAACATCACATGTACATATCAAGGCAAGATGCATGTGTCTATAGCCTAATAAGACTACCCACAGTGGGAGTAACATAGGTAGTAACATCATACATATCTAGATAAAGTAGATGATGTGGCAAGCAATAAATGAAGAAAGAGAGGAAAGTAGTAACATAGCTAGTTACTAGTAGTATGACTAACATCACACATATCAAGGCAAAATATGTCTATAGCCTAATAAATGGAGTGTTGCATGTTACCGCAAATATGTTACTCCCCACTATAGAGGTAGTAACATAGACTAGTAACAGGGGCATATCAGTAGTCTATGTTACTACCCATCATGGCTAGTCTAAATGAAGTGTTGCATATACCAAACATATATGTTAGGCTAGTCATAGTGGGAGTAACGTAAGTTGTAACATAGATGCCACATAAGCAAAAAAGATGATGTGTCACTACAAAAAAGTACACTTCCATGATGATACATGTTTGTCATAGTAGGTCATATTTTCTGTCATGCATGTACATCCATGACAAATTTATGAAAGAATGAAGATAGTCATACCTGTGTTGTCGTAGAAGTGTTCCATGACATTACAAAAATTATCATCACGGAAGTGTCCACTTCCATGACGATAAATCACGCGTCACAGAAGTACTTACGTCAAGGGTGACCGACACGTGGCATCCATGGTAACGGAACACCGTTAAGCCATCGGGTCTGGTTTTGGATCCGATAACCCATTAACAGCCCTGACCAATGGGGATTTTCCGCGTGTAAATTTCTGATTGGCTGACGGAAACACGTGTCAGCTCCGCGTTGGCACATGTGTCACTCATCTAATGGCCGAGATTCGCCTATGATATGTTTACACGTGGACCGGCCCAAAAGTGGCCCATAAAGTTTAAATGGGCCGAGCCAACTAAAGGACCACAAGATTTTGCGGTCCATAATGGACCGGCCCAGCAGAAGGCCCACGAGATTTTGCGTATCATAATGGGCCGGCCCAGCTAATGGCCCATGAGATTTTGCGGTCCATAATGGGTCGGCCCAGCAAAAGGCCCATAAGATTTTGCATATCATAATGGGCCGGCCCAGCTAAAGGCCAACGAGATTTTGCGGGCCATAATGAGCCGGCCCAGCTAAAGGCCTATGAAATTTTGCGGACCATAATGGGCCGGCCCAGCTAAAGGCCCAACATTCTCAGTTAAGGCCCGTAAGGCTAGTGTCAAATCGGCCTATCAATGGCCTGTCCTAAACTTGTCATCATCGCGGCCCATGGTCACTTCAGGCCCGTTAACAATCTGCTAAGTATATGGGCCGAATTCCGGCCCGGTGCATTTCCGCCCTGTTAAAGGTCCTGCTTCATTTGGGCCCATTTATAGGCCATTGAAACTTTCGGCCCATAAACGACCGTGAAGGATTTGGGTCACATTCGGCCTGTTAGAGGCTCACTACAGATTTGGGCCACTTTCGGCCTGTTGTAATTTTCGGCCTGTTAATGTCGGACAAAATCCAAGGGCCATATGTGGCCCAACGTCACATCGGGTCCATTAACGACCCATATAAAAATGACGATAATCTAACCCGACCGAACTCCCGGTCTGTTAAAGGCCCGTGTATTAGGTCGGCGCATTTACGGCCCGTCCGAATTTCGGCCTGTGAAAGATCTGCATCGTAAATGGGCCCAATCTCACTTTCGGTCTTTTAAAGGCCCATGTTTTTTATGGGCTCAAGATATGTACACCTTTAAACGGCCTATTGTTATTGAGGGCCCAAATTATGTTTAGGCCTATTAAAGGCCCACTATGGGCACAGGCCTACCAGAAAAATATGAAATCTTATGCTGATTTTTGCCTAGATATTTTTAGTGGGAAACATGCAAATTTCAGTCCATAATCGTTTTTAGCCCAACTGGAATGGGACCGACGAATGTTGGCATGTTGGGCTCCTACGAAGCTTTCGGCCAAATACATTACTAAGATAAACCTACACTAAAAAATAGCGTTGTAATTATTGCAGCCTTTGGCAGCATCATAAATGTTGTATCACACAAAAGGCCTGTTGGCATAAAGTTTACAATCCTTGTAGATAAAAGCACCATCAGATGTATAGAAGCACAGATCATTTGACCCGAGTGCTAATGTTTCTGGCTGTAGAATCTGATGGAGCACCATGATCTTCACCTTTTTTCCTCCATTGCTCTTGAACAACGAATCAAATGTCTGATAATCTGGTTTCAAAACCATTCATATCTTGACTACATTTGTCAAGCTCTATTCTTGTTTTCAAAATGACCTCCATTAGGGATTGGACTTGTGTCATCTGGCAGGAAGATTTTGTTCAGTAGGCGATTTGGACGAGGTTACCTTGACAACCAACCCAGAACTACGCAGGAAGGTGCTTTTTGCACTGTTAGTGGAGAGATACTGAAGCACTGCAGCAAGAGGTGACATTGTGCCTATGGTAACCTCGTCACCTTCAGGTGGTTGTGGATGTTCAATCATTTTTTCCATAGCTTCCTGAAAGTTTGAACTTGTAGATTAGTGTACCAGATAAGTTAATAATGAGACAAAAACATACAAAGTAGGTTACACATTTATACATAACTTATTTTGGTGAACTACTATAATACATTAGCATGTATTGTAGTGCCAACTACATAATAAAATCACTTTCGGAACATACGTCCATTTAGCATGCCTACTGTATTGTCTATTTCCTCACTTTCGTTGTCATCTAAGGATAAAGAGACATGGTTTAAAGTAGGATGAACATAGTATGACATCATTTATATCATGGGCAAACAGATATAAAAAAACAGGCTATTTTATCATTGTGTGCGCACGTGAACATAACAACTAGAATACAGATCAAGACCAAAAGAATATCCTTCATCTCTTTTAAATCATGTAAGGTGAAATGATATGTTAAGACAACTGTGTATAAAAGTGAACAGAGTAACTGACATTGTCTGCAAACCAAGTAGTTAAATGAACACATCACAGTACCAATCAGTTCAAAGGCAGGAGGAGTAATGACTTACAAAAGTGGCTTGAACTGGTGTGCTCATGCCCTTCATCTTGCTGGTGTGGCAATTCTTGAATATTTGCACTGCATTCGGTTAAGGTTCTTTTTGGTCCGCACAGGATTTCCTTTGTATTTGGAACAAGTCAATATAGATACGATAATATGGCACAGAAAAAAGAAGGAAGTAGCAGCTATTTACAAGAGCATGGCAGTGTGCAATATAGCTACGAGATCCTGTTGTCTATTGGAATTTCACTATAGAACGGTTGGTCTTGTTCTTCAAACAGTTAGCCTAGAAGAGGAAACACTTGTAAGGCACATACATAAATACAAGTTCAATATGTGGTCCGATCAAATACATATAGCCTACCTGATACTTTCGATCAGACCAGTGTTTAACAAGGGTTGTCCAGTCTTTATCTATAATATATTCCACTAGAGATGTTTGGGCGATTTCATTGTTAGCCTTGCCTGCAAAGTGAGATTTTCTAAGGTGGTACCGGTACTGTCGCAGAGCAGACTTAAAAACATGAGTGCATGCTTGTTTAGTTGCATCATTTTTCGGATCCAACTTGAACCTCATCTGTTGAAAAAAGAATCTGAGCCTTATTAGGAGGATGCTAGAAAGTATGGGACAGAGCAAGACAATATTACTAATTGTGATGAACAACATTACTTACGGATAAATGGTCAAGGAAGGTGTTAAACTGGGTATTGTCTTTCTCATTCCTGTACTGGATCCACGTTGGGAGGATACGTGCATGACACCTAACGGCAACGGCTGCCACTGATACTAACCTGGCTGACTCTGTAGCATCACGTGGCCTTTGAACCTGCCTCAAAATGGATCTCCATTCTTCCTCCTTTACATTTTGTTAATCTATCAAGCATTATCCCTGATGTCTATTTCCGCTTGTGTCGTGGTGCTAGTTCAACAACGAATATGGAAAGTGTTAGTGTACATCAAAATGTTAGACTACATATAAAGGAGCATGCAACTGCAACTTGACTCGGTCAGGTACCGTCTTGGTGTTGATGCTCATGAGGTTCATCTGATCTTGCCAAGTCCTGTTGTGTCAGCAGTGCTTCGGAAGTAGTGTTTGTTGTGAAAGCAGCTTGGGAACTGGCCAGTTCCGGAGCAAATGAACGAGTAACTCGTTGAGATGCTAGTACAGTTGAAGCGGATGCTGCAGCTGGTGGAGCAGGTGATACTGTTTTTGTAGATTTAGCCGGTGGACTTGGACCTTCTACTGCACTATAAGTACCAGCAGAATCTGGACGACACATCCTTTTCTGTTTCACCCGACGAGTAACACCACTCCCTACTATATTATTTTCCTTGCTCTTTTTTGACTTTGCCATGTCAAGCCGTACCCACAACACAAAAGAATAAAATCGCTCTTCAGAACTCATTGATGCATGATACAGACAAGCAATACTTTGATGTAAGACAATCGTATGAGGATGGAATATGTAAGAAAAACAGGATGTCATGACATATTCACAGCTACGATGTGTAAACTCAGCAGAAGGATTTTCAAGAAATAGAAGTAATGAAAGCTAGACACCATATGAAAGATGCGACCAATATTACTCTGCCAAGTTAAAAGTGTCTTGTCATAAGTGGCAATTCGAAAAATTAGAAGCAGTACAACATCAGTACTTTGATGTAAGAACATGGTATGATACAGTGTATTATAGACACAGAACGCCATGTCATATGCACATGTATAACGTATGAACTCAGCAGGTGCAATTTAATCAAAATAGAAGAAATACATGCTAGACAACATATGCAACCTGAAACCAATTATCACACTGTGAACTTAGAGCAAGCACCTACGATGGTGGAGTACGGGAGATGAACTCATCATGTAGACTTGGGACTTCAACTTCATTAGCAGTAGCAGTGGCAAATCCAGAGAGTCTCTGTTTGCATCGGTGCAGAGGACCACCAACATCCCCTAACTTACTCTTTTCCTTCCTATTTTCTGATATTGCCTTATGAAGTCAAAACCACAAGAAGATGAATAAAATTAGCTATACATAACTGGTTGATGCATGATACAGACGAACACTACTTTGATGTAAGGCAAGCACATGATAGGAGGATGGGATATATACAAAAAACAAAGCGTTTCATATTCACACGTACGATAGGAGGATGGAATATGTATGAAAAACCAGTAAGCAGAAGGCATTTCA
>LR738715.1:372387525-372401115 GCA_902687465.1 Secale cereale | reverse complement strand
GGGGGGGGGCTCTAGGGATGGCCAGTGCGGCAGCGGACCGGCCATGAGGAGTGGTTTCGGGGCGGGAGAGGCGGCATGGCAGCGCGGGTCGGCCGCGGGCGGCGGGGGCCGGTGGTGGCTGGCGGCTCAGGGTGGTGGAGTTTGATGATAAATTGTAGGCCCTTGATTTCATATCCAACGGCTGGAAAATCTAATGAACAGAGATGAAAAAGTCAGTCTACTGACGTGTAGCCTCACCCCGCACGTACACATGCACGCACGCAAGACACACACGCATGCGGGCGTGCAACACTGACACGCACACACAACGAACACACGCACGCATGTAGGCGTGCAACACTGAGACATACACATGCACTCACGAACACACGCACGTACGCACACATGCATGTAACACTGAAACGTACCTTTGCACGCATGCAACACACGCACGCCTGTATGCACACAGCACACGACGCAATACACACGCTCAACCTATACATGCATTCACCCTTTGTTAAGGACATGGATTGTTACGGGTATTAATCAATCTTGTCTGTGATAAGTAGAACATTGATCTTTGTAGCGGTCTTTATGAATCACAATGTATCGAACGGGCTATCAACATGAGAAGGATGACATCACACTCAATGAACAATCATCGGTTTATGAAATGCCCGCTTCTGACCGCCCTGGCCCACCAAAGGTTCCTCAGCTGCGCGCTGCCTGCGTTGGGTCACTAATATGCAGGCCATGTACCCAAAGAGCCCACACGTCAGTGGAAGAACGGGGCGCTGTCCTACGTCAGAGTTGATGGCGCCACTCGCTGCACGCCCGGCTGAACACGCCTCCTTGCCACATTCAAACGCCTCCATGAAACCCGCCCGTGTGGAAGCCGAGAAACTCACTCTGGACACATGTCCGGTCATGACTGGGCCGACATTAAACACAACGTCGGCCGAGCTCCTCCCGTCCGCAGTCTATTTAATCTCCTATTTAAACGAGGCCAAACACCGGCCAAGAATCGCACACCTCCGTCGCTCTCCTATCTCCTCCTTTACCATTTTGTCCACTCTTAGAATGGCTTACGAAGAGTATTTATGCCGCATCCAAGCCGGCTGGGTGGCCCGCCGAGCCCGCCGGATACGAGCTATGCAGCTCGCTGATCCACCTCCCTCCCCTCGCCCGACTGAGCCAGTTGCCACCCCAAGCCGGCTCGCGCTTCAGGAACTCGCCGCTCCAGGACAGCTTGATGAGGAGCGGCGCACGAGCGTCGTTGCTGCCGTCCATGCCGCCGCCACGTACCGCATCTCCCGTTTTTATGGCCAAGATGCCCATGCTGGCGGCCGCGCCATGCAAGCAGCGACGAAAGCCGGGTGCGCGGAGAGCGATGAGTCGGTGGCCAGCGCCTCCGCGTCCGCCGCCATCATCTAGGAGAAGTAGAACACAGGAGACCGCCGCCTCTTGGGTCCCCATGAAGGACACCACGGAGGCGACACCGGCGTATATAGCTGGTGTCTTGCCGGATTCTTTTGTTGCGAGGACCTTCGTCGACCCTACAAATCGATCGGCGGGCGACCATTTAGGCCAGGTATTATATACTTGTGCAGTCTAGAACTAGCACCGCATAGTTCATTTGAATGTAATGAAATCCGTCATGTTTGTATGAAAATCAGGTATTTTATATGATTTCCGTCGTTGTTTATATGAAATGGAATCTCGAGAATTTTACCGGACTCCATTTTTGTATACAAGGCCACAAACCCATATTACAGGTACCAAGGCAAAAATTAATGTCTTCTAACTCCATGTTGCAAGCCACCTTGTTTCCTTGTTTGCCATGTAAATTAATGTGTATTCTTCTCTTTCATGCACATCAAGCCAATGCTCACACTCTAGCATGCATGCAAGGGATAATTAGTGTCCTCCTTTACTAGTAGTACTACGAGGCAAACACCATTAATATTGCATTGATTAGTGTTAGTGGCCTTGTATATCTACAAATTGCAATTTTGATAGTTGCCTTGTATATAAAAATGGAGGGAAAAAGATGAGAGATAAGGTGAGGAGGATTGGGGCGTGGTGGTGAATGGTGGTCAGACTAGGCGGAGGCATGGGGATGGATGGCGCATTATGTCTAGGTTTGTATCTCTATAGTCCCTCTCACACACACCCACGTAGGTGGGGGACGTGCATGAAGAGAAGAGGTGCACGCACGGCGCATGTTCTCCCGTCTCTTTCCCAACCACACCCGCGCGGGTACACGGTGGAGCTCATTTCTGTACGAAAAGGCAGCCCACGTGGTAACTTGACAAGTGTACTGGTTGTTCACTAGATGGAGGGAGGATCGTCTACCACGTGTGAACAAACAAATTGCGACTTGACGCGTTATGTTAAAAAAGAGGCAAATCGTGTGGGGCCTACCTTAGAGGCAAAGCTCTATACACTGGAGTACTTTTGATGTGTCCTGTCAACTCGCAGAATGAGGAGAAGCTTGCTTAGTACGCCGTCTCCCCCGCCCACGGGCGCGGTGGCTCGCAGGATGAGGTGAAGCTTTCTTACTACGCCTTACGCCCACTCCCTCGCCCACGCGTGCAGTGGCTCGCAGGACGAGGACAAAAATTTACTACTCCCTCCGTTTACTCCTCGTCCCTACTACCTTGGATAGAGAGATTATCATATTGTTTGGAATATATATGTCCTTTAGTACTCCCTCCATTTACTTATACAAGGCCACTATAAAAAAATATATGTTAGTCTACCTTGGTTATAGAGAAAATTTTACTACTCCCTCCATTTACTCCTCGTCCCTACTACCTTGGTTAGAGAGTTTTCTCTTGACACTTCTTGCATCGGGTGATCTAACGCACCTCGAAATCTAACATGTGAAGGTACTACTACTAGTAGTAGAATTGAGACTTATAAAATGGAAAAACGAATGTTTTTTAGATGAGCCCTATAAACCCTGGTGGGTACGTACTTCGTAAAATCAGATTTTCCCAAAACTAAGTCGCTCAACCTTTATTTGCTTGTTTCCCTTCCTGCCTCCTTGCCTCGAACAGACTATGCCAAACTCCCCTGCCTGCCGCGCGGGAAATGACCCGCCCTCGCCTTTTAAGTCCGGGTTTGTATCGATGGATCGCGTGAAGTAGCAAAAACGCAAGCCGTGTCTTGTACTCCTCCGGCGATGCTCGCTTTCATGAATTATGTACTTCCTGTCGCTGGCATGTGGGACATATAGAAACCGGGTCGACGTGTCAAGCACCAAATAACAGTGGAGAACAGCAGGGGGACACACCCCAGTCGTACCGCCCGGTAGTAGTAATGAGCAATGAGATGTCAAATCACAATGCCGCACCTTCCCAGACGGAAGAAAGCAACCATTATTTCACACTTCGGTCCGCCATCATCTCAAACCACGTAGTATTGCTTCCGCCTCAAGAGGGACACGTGCATCGCCTTGGTACATCATGACATGTGGGACCGCATGACAGGCCATGCTCCCCCGCCGATCGCTCGGTAAAATCACCTCATTTTTACTACTATACTTCCTCCGTATCGGTTTACATGGCGTGCACGTCTTTCTAGGTTGAGAATGTAACTGGTTATATATGTGATGAACAGTATATGTTTAGAAACTACATCCTCTTAATAATCCAATAATATACTTTTTGTGACATAGTAACTCAGATTTAGTTACTCAAATGGATGACCTAGAACTACGTGCACGCCCTATAAACCGAGACGTCTAAAAAAACGAGACGGAGAGGGTAGTTCAGTATGTATCTTTTTAGATCAATATAGTCAGGATTCACCAAGGAGCAAAACCAAGTGGTAGGCTGCGCCGGCCTGTCGTGTTGGCGTAGCGACTCAAGCAGGGTCAGTCCGCACACGATATGGCGACAAACTTAACAGGACCCCTCTGGCCAACATGTGGCTCATCCACCGTCTTGTTCCACGTACAGTTCGGAGCACCGGTTGGAATTGGAGGCACCCCGGTCGTGGTGCCGCAGTAGTAAAAAATGAGCGATGAGGGGTCAAATCACAAAGCCCCACATTTCCAGCATTAAGCTGGACGGACGAAGCAACCATCATTTCACTCGAGGGCACAAGAGCATAAAGAAAAGAGAAAACCAATGATGCGTGCGGCAGCTACCTAGGTCACCCTAGGGTAGGGGTCTCCACTACATATCTTTTTTTCTTTTTTTGAAAGCGCCACCACTACAAATCGGCTTCTCCCTCGTCCTCTTGAAGAAAACCGATGATGTGTGCGGCGGTAGGGTTTGTGGGAGTACTACTAGGGCATGCAGGGCCACGCCATAGTAAACGGGAGAGGGATTGATTTTGAGTCGACGCCTTAAATATGTGTGGGCCGCTTGGTTTTAGGCGAATGAGGCATCATTTTGGTTTGGGGGACCAGTGGAGATATAATACGTACAAAAAATTGTGGACGTAGGTTTGACCGAAAGGCAATGATGCATGGGCCCTGTATTTTGATATACCGGGGCCGCATGAAATTTGCTACTCTACTCAAAACTAGTAAGGTACACATGCATTGAACGCATGAGATTTT
Source organism: Secale cereale (assembly GCA_902687465.1). Taxonomy (NCBI): domain Eukaryota; kingdom Viridiplantae; phylum Streptophyta; class Magnoliopsida; order Poales; family Poaceae; genus Secale; species Secale cereale. Next base: position 372,396,563 of record LR738715.1, on the reverse strand, counting down.
GAAACCAAATTATGAATAAATACTCACTATAACATGTAAAGCTTTGAGTCATATATGCATGATGTAGATGTTCGTTTAGTTCTTATATTTCATCTCATTCAAAATCAATTAGTTTTACAAAAATGTTAAGATTCATGGGGTTGTGCATTGTAAAGCATAAAGTAAAAAACAAATAATGGCAATTCATTGAGAAAAAAAATCAATTATGATATGGAAGATTCTAGAACAAAGGAGAAGTGCTTGTGTTTTGAGGTTTGTGCATTATGCTTAAGTTCAACGATGGAGTCTTCTAAATTGTACATGTGGCAGATCTGGTGGAATGTTGATGATATCCAACGGCTAGTAGTGCTCGGATTTGCCATCTCTCCACTGTGGGATTAGCATCATCCAGCGACCATCTTTCAAGTTATTCGCACACTATATAATTCTTGTTCCCTAGTTGCATGTCTTGGAAAAAAGCTACTAGTGGGTTGTACTAGCTATTTAGGAATAGAAGATGTATACATGGAAGTTATAGGGAAAGAGATGACATGGAGTATCTCAATTCTTATGAGTAGGGATTGGAGAAGAGATGTCATTTGGTTGACATCATAGGAACTTTTCTATTGAATCTAGAGATGACATGCATCTCAATTCCTGTGAGGAGGGATTAGAAAAGAGATGTAATTTGGTTCATATCATAGGAACTTTTCTATTGAATATACGCTAATGTTTATTTATTTATTTAAATTATGGGAGTATAGGAATCCATTCATATGAAGCAACTGGCTCTAAAGCTATAGAAATGATATCATGTTTATTACCTCTTTGATTCGTAGGATTTTCAAAACGCTGAAATAGAAAAAACGTGGGATTGGGGTGGCATGTCATCTTGAATCCTATATGATTCTATGAGTGTTTGATCGTGCACAGAAAAAACGTAGTATTCTTTCAAAAAGGTTAGAGCGGACTGAATATTTCGTATGAAATCTAGTGCAAATGAATCCTATGAAAAAGTTCCTATGGTTTACAATCATATGAATCAAACACTCCATATAGGAAAAAATCCTAAGGAATTGAATCCTTCAAAATTCCTTTGACATTCCTTTGATTCAAAGAAGCCCTTATTTCCTTTGAAATGTGGAGTATATGAATCTATTCCTATGAACCAATTAGCTCGAAAGGAAAAAATCCTATAAAAAACCTATCATATAGAGTTCCCATGATATTCCTCCACACCAAAGGATGGTTGAAATTGCTGCAGGTGATACGATGGCCTTTCTTTGTAGACTCCTCCCCCATCTTTATAGTTACCTCTCGAAGATCAATGAATATTCTACATGTGCAATTTGGTACACGAAAACTCGGTAAAAGTTTGCAAGGTTCGAATTTTCAATAAAGCTATATGCACTACATTTTGGAACGAAGGGAGCATACGGCAGTTGCTTACACACACGGTGTTTTGTTAAATGACATGGCAAAACTGACACAGTCGGATGCGGATCTAACGGTTCTCACGGCGTTCGTTAGGAAAAGGCTTGTGGCGAACATTTGTTGGATAATGATTTACGGACACATGCATTGCATTGATACGTGCCCCCCTCTCTCTCACGCACACGCACCCTCCCGAGTCCTCTTGCACCCACCGTCTATCTGCAGGTAGACGTCACACACATATGTGCTCTTCACACCCTACCCTCAGAACTTCTAAAAACAAAAGATGCCGCGCACATTTTATTTTAGCTCACACGTCACACACTTATACTATTACTCTTGTGGCGAACGTTCTTCGGGCATAGTATATTTTACTCTCACGAAGAGAAGTGGTGCACGCACGCACTAGTTCTCTCACATCCACTCGCAGGTACACGTAGGAGCACATTTTCTTGAAGCTGGTACAACAAAATCACTCCACTGTATATATAAGCAGGAGCCTTAGCGCTTGCTTTACTAGGGTTCCTCTCGTTCACTCTCTCATGCTCTCCAGATCTAAGCAAGACATAGGTGGCCACACTCTCTCTCAGCTCACGGCTGGTCACAAATCCTGCCGGACAACCACGTCCGGGGCAGGGGTGTAGGTGCATCATTCACGCTATCGTCGGCAGCGAGGGATGAGACCAACGGCTGCCCACGCGTCCCGATCGGAGGCCGTGCCGTTCTCTCCGAGTGAGCGCCGGCTCCGGAGGGCCTCCGATCGCTTCTTCCTCCTTGCGGTATTGTGGCCAAGATGCGGCCTCCCTACGCCGTGTTTGCCACATGCCGACGACCCTCAGGTATATATTCCTTCGAAACCTGCCTTGCTCTACTGCCCCAGCTCCCCACTTGGCTTCGTGTGGATCTTTTCCTACTTCCGTCCGCTGTTCCAAAGCCACCTAGACTTTTACTATTATTGGAGGTAAAGCTAGTTCATACAGTCGACTCTAAGAGTTGGTTCAAACAGGGAAGAAAGTGGGAAAGCTGTAGCATGAATCTAGGACTTGGTTCTAAGAGGAAACGGGGGAAGTAGTAGATACTAGCTACCCAACTGGTCTCTTGGTTGAAAAGACGAAGAAAGCATGGTGGATGGCGAAGGGTTGGGGGAAGTGGACCCAGCTCTTGGTTGAAAAAGGAAAGAAAGTGACGGGTGTTGGGGGACAACGCAAATGAGAATGAGCAGGTCTAGATTTCCTGTGCTCACATAGGAAAATGTCTCCGTGGAGATAAAAAATGGGACAAATGTAGACATGATGCCTAAGTGTTTGGCGCTCTCGGCAACCACATCTACCTCACCACTTTGCTGTCCCTACGACCATATCGCTATCGTTAATGTAAAATCACATAAAGCATTAAGCAATGCCACCTAATGTCACTATAAGTAATGGTCTAGTGCCGCCGATAAATTGAAGCAACGCCACCACCATTTTTTGAAGTGCTTCTGTCTTGCTTTATTTACCATGAATTGTGTTTTTGCAGTTACACTTAAATCTCACACCGCTAACATTGCTTCATCCAAGTGCAACTGCACAAATTTGATTGCACATTTACTGACCATGTGCTACTCTCATGACAGTAATACTAATGCTATTGTTATGCATGTTAATCTAGTGGCAGTGTGTCAGGACCGGGTTTTCGGGGTATTAATTCCCCAAAAGTGGCCCTTGTGCTCACCAGCCCCAGGATTACTGTTAGCTGATGAGGCACCACTTGATACAGAAATTCTAAGAAAAAATACATAATATGTAGTACAAAACCATCCTGGCCTGAGTGTACAACACAAGGTTTCTAGTGGCTGATGGCGGAAGCGGTTTATAGTACATCGATGACTAGGGGACTCCATTTCCCACGGGAACAGCTGACCAGGTTAATTCCTATCTTCGCGAGGCTACTTTCACCGTTGCGTAGGTTCCGGGGCGGTCGTCGCAACGCACCTCTCCATGCAAGAAATCTGGCCAAGACAATAGCCAGGGACAAGCCAGTGAGTACTTTGAATGTACTCGCAAACAGTATGAACGCAGGTACAATATAACAAAAGATAATCATACTTGGAAATATTCGATGATCACAATGTTAGTTACTCAATGGTAATCCATGATGCAAGCAGGTTGTTCATATAAATATGAATATGCAAATCAGGGAGGGATAAAAATTTAAGCATGCCACAGTCGGGCGTCTGAGCAACACCACATAACGGGATTATAAGGACAATAAATAACGAGTGTGACACAGTCGGGCGTCTGAGCGACACCGCATAAAGGGCTTATAAGTAAATAACAAGCATGCCACAGTCGGGCGTCTGAGTGGCACCACATAAAGGGCTTATAGGGAAAATAAATAACGAGTGTGCCAAAGTCAGGCGTCTGAGCGACACCGCATAAAGGGCTTATAAGGAAAAGAGAAGACAATGAATATCCAGGAGGTAGGACCATCCCAGGGATACTCAATAACACGAATACTATAAAGGGTTAGTCCATAACATTAATAATAGTAACAGTCATCAAAGTTCACAAGTCATGATCCATGTTCTGTTTTAGTAGTTCCTCCTCCGAAGACCGACACTAAGACCGACACTTGACCCGTCCCAAACTGTAGTCCTAACCCAGGGACACGGCTATTCGAATAGATTTATTCTCTACAGTGGGTGTACTCTTTACCCACGAGTAACGGATTCCTTTAGTCCATCGGGACTAATTCCGTCCACGGTCTTATGATTGAGAACTTACCTGACTACACACACCAGTGTACCTTAATGGTGTCCGGATTCACCCACGACACCTATTAAGAAAGACTCTAAGTTGGGAGGCTACAACCTCGACTAGCATGGGATCACAAAATTTATAACGCGCGCAACTGGGGAAGCTACCCCCTTCGGCTCCAACCGAAAACACCCATGCCCCGGGACCAAGTGGCATGCCTACCGGATGCAGCCGGTATCTTCCACCATGGCCTCTCTGTGCGGTGTGTGCTAAGACAGGGGTTGACAATTTACTGAACCGTACCCTACCTATGGCAGGGACAAGTGGTAGTACGAAACGAGCATGGGGGTTACTGAAGCAAGACTCGATCTACGGTCGACTCAGGAGGCTTAAGTATCACCTATATGATTAGCATAACCAATATGTTCCACATCAACGAAAAGAGTCACAGCTCTTCACACCTCACCATGCCATACCAGACACCACCGTCTCGACGAGGGGCTTTGGACCAGCTCGTGTCTACACAAGACAGTGATTTTTCCCGGCTTTCTTCCGATAGGCATGAGAAACATACGAGTGGGATTTCCATCACAAGCATATCAACTTTTCAACAGCAAGGAGCCTACATCATGCACTCATGGGTGTGATCAAATCATCACATAGGAAAATGAATGCATCCATGTCAAGGTGGTGTTGTAATCGCATCAAACAACACACCACAATTATTGAGCCAGGGTTCAAGAATGCTTGCCTTCAAGTAGTGGAGAGGTAAAGTGCATTCCGAAACTTTTTGAAAGTTTTCTCCCTCTTCAAAATCCTATTTGAGAGAATATGAAATTAACACATAGCTTCAAAACAGCACAAAAAACTTGTGTGGAAAATTTTCAAATAAACATGAAAATAAACTATACCGAATTTGAGGAACAACAAAAAAAGAATCAAGTCATTTGGACTTGTATTTAAAAAGTTGTAGCCAGTCAAAGTTCAGTCAAAGTTCTATTTTTAAATAAAAACCAAAAAATAAAACGATTCGGGGGAGAATACGCTTTCGAGACGGGGAAACGTACTTCGGGATTCTGCGCTTCCACTTAAACCAGCGCGGGCCGGTGCGGGGTCACTGACAGTGGGTCCCTTGGGACCACTTGTCAGGTTTGACCAGCCACCGCGCCTTCTTCCTCCTCTGTTTCGAGTGGGGCGGGGCTCCGGCGATCGCTGCCGACGAGCCACTGCTCCTTGAGGGGTTCCGAGGGCGGGGATGGATCCGCAAAACTGGAGCGGTCCTCCCGATACTCACTAGGTCGGCGGGGGTGAAGGGAGTCGCCGCCGGTGAGCTCCGCGGTGGAGGTGGCCTCGGGTGGAATTGGGGGTCTCAGCTACGGTGGTTTCTGGTCGCATTTGAGAGCATGGGCAGCTCCGCACGAGCAAGGGGAGTCTGACGGTGGTGCTGGATGGGCAAGGGAGGGTCTGTATGCTGCGGATGGAGCGGGGATGCGGCGACGGCCAAACTAGCCGGAGACGAGGAAGATAGCTCTTCCCCTAACAATTGCTGGCCATGGGGCTGTAGGGAGGTGGCTTGAGGTCGCCTGAGTGCTCGAACGAGCTCGGGGGCCTCCTTTATATAGTTCTCGAGGTCGGTTCCACGGCGGCCGGAGATAAGCTCGGCGAACCGACGTTCTATAGCAAGGGGGGCACGTGGCGATGGCTGGCGGGGTCCGGCAGGTCGAGTGGATGAGAACGGTCTGTTCCAGGGGCAGCTGGTGCAGTGGGGTGGCTTGGGCGGCGCCGTCCATGGCAGAGGCTCACTATGGCCGCCAGCGTGCCGCCAAAGGGCTCTGACGGTGGCGCTGTAGGGCGCCAGAGAGGCTTGGAGGCTTCCGGCGAGTGGACGTGCGCGAGATGTGGCCCTACGGACAAGCGAAGGCCAGGGGGGCGGGACGCGGCGACTCGGTGCGCGCGCATGCAAAACGTGCGCTCTGGGCGCGCCCAGAGCACGCACACTAGGTGCTCGACAAAATGTCAAGGCCTGCCAGGAGGCTCCAATCCACATGGGGTTTAACATGGTGGGGTTATAGGCTAGGTTAGTGCCATGAGACATGCTGGTTAGGTCATTGGAGTAACTTCCTAATGTAAGTCTAAAAGTGTGCCAAAACTGACCATGCTCCTAACCTGTTTGGTGAAATGCCAGAGGCATCTAGGCATCTCTTGGGTTGGTCAAACTCTCCAGACTAATGCCTCTTTAGGTGTAGTAGATGGTGACAAGGGTAGTTGGGTAGAACTCGAAACTTGCAAGTGTAAGTTTTTGAGAAAGTCAATTCTGGGCAGAAACTAGAAGGCATTAATGCATGGACCAAAAATCATCCAAAAGGCCCAATCTCCTGGACTTAAGGGTTTTGTTGGGAGTACAACATGCATGAGAAAATTCATGGTTAAAAGAGCAAGTTAAAATAGGGCTGTAGAAGAAAATGTCAATCTGGACTAGAGAGCAAAAGAGGAAGTTTTGCTCAACTTTTTGAAAGAAAAGCAAAGGATTTTTGCATAAAAGTGATGTAGGGACTTCACATGACATCCCTATATTTTGGTGGAATTTTTGAATAAATCTATCAAAGGGTTGTAGTGCAAACAGAGCTTTCAAACTAATGAAAAATTACTTTAAGTGATAAAGCTTAGAGGAAAAATAATAATGCAAATGAACCCACTGATAGAAGAATTGTTTTTCTTGGGTAGGGAAAACAAGTCCAAATGACATGTCTGAAAAGCTTTCACTGGGGTAAAAATCTCAATAAGTTCAAAAGGAAAAGTGGTTCTGAAACCAAAGAAAACCCAGAAAATGAAAGTTTTAAACTGCTTGTAAAAATTTTGATTTATAAATCAGGGTAAATTTTTTTGGGGTGTTACACAATATTGATGTGATGTGATGCTACTTACTTAAGGACACTTTCATACTGTCAATCTAGTGTCAATTATAACACAATAGATGATGTTGTTAATCATACGCCACTTCAAATATCTGTCACTATTTAAATAACCGTATTTCATATTTGCCCAAACAGGTTTGTCTGTCTCCATATCATTTCGGGATGTCTGTCTCCATATCGTTTCTATCCGCGCAATCAAAAGCACACACCTCAGTTTTAGTAGAACTGCGCAAAATGAGATGGCTATCCCTCGTTGCTGTCCTCTAACCACCCGTCTTCCAGGTATTCCTACATTGGTACTTACTAGGTAGAATGACCAATGCAATATAAAAGAAGTTGATTCATACTTTTTACTTCCTGATTGCAGTGTAGGGACGAGCGAAAACAACTGCATCCTAGTGCGGAATGCACTTTCCACCAGTTCATACATGGACCGAGGACTCGCCAGCACGGCTGCACGGTAGTTTTTTGGACAGGTGCGCGGACAAGAGGCACTGTGGTCTGCTTATTTCTGCAAATATCGGTGCTTAAATTTGGTGGAATGCACAAGAATTTCAGCTGGTCAGTACGCTACATGGTTCAGTTCAGCATTCCAGCTAAGAATACAATTATAATTGGTTATTCTAGAATGAAAGAACCTAACCCCAGATGGTGGCAACAAGAAAAATCCAGAGTGAACTCCAGGAAATTTAATCCTGCCGGGAGGCCCTTTGCTCAGAGAAGCCTTGCTTGTTTTTTCCTGATTTGTAAACCTTCTCACAACTTTGTCTTTTGTTGTGAACTAGTATATGTTTGTTATGTTCTATGAATCATTGAGATGTATAAAATTGCTTAACTTATGCCTTCCAAGTTTTTATGAAGCCGAGTTGCGAGTTTCCACATGAACGCTGGACTAGCATGTGAGTGTTCCACATGAACGCTGGACTAGCATGTGAACGTTTGGAATTTACATTGTGGCCTCAGTTAATTGCATGAACCACTGTAAAAAAGATAGATAGTTGCTTACATGTCACACAGCAGATTGTTGATTGTTACCTGGTCGATAGCCAAGTGTTGAAGCGAGCTGAGCCAATGTGTCGTGTTTTGCACAACTCCTTACAAGTGGGGTGGCACCAATAGTGTTTACAAGTACTTATGTATACGTTGGCGCACAGTTCTCAAACGAGTACTCTATTTCATCAAAACTCAAACTGCTCGTATGATAACAGGCAAGGTTCGGCAACAATTACGATGATTCACGGGCACACAAAAGTAGCAGCAGTTCCCATAGATGGATTCAAATAGAGTACTAGCCCCAGAGGGCTCGATAACAAGCAAGGTTCGGATAATTGATAGAAGCCAAACTACTATTAAACACTTGCTGGGGCAAGTATTTCATGCCTCGATCTAATTTGGGCTGGACACAAGACGGACCTTGCCATGAACATCATCGAGGACGTCCGGCAGCAGCTCAATCGTGTGAACCTTCATGAAGACAACCTTGTGGCCTTTCCACTCATAGACTTGTTTGTGGAGGCATGCCACATCATCTTCCCGCGTAAGCTTGACAAGAACAGTATGCCTTACAAACGAAGAAGTTGCTTTGAACTTCTTATGCTTTAGTACACCCTGGACAACACGCCTGACAACAGTGAGGCTGGAATACAACTCATCATTGGTATAAGCGCAAATGGCTTCTAGGATGCAATAGCCTAAAAACTCTGGTTTCCCAGTGCGTATATTCTGGTCATCGCCCTCATAGCGAGTGACATGTACAACCACACAATCTTTGTCTGCATCAGGGCTCTAATTGAAACAGAAACAAATTCTAAATTACTTTCCAATATAAGAAACACAAGTTATTTAAACCACTATGTATAGCAAGGCATCGAAGCTAATAAATTTTTGCATTATTCATCACCACATACTTAGATGAAAAACCACAATCGAGATCGGCAAAGAAGAAAATCATCGTGGGCAGCTCAGCGGGGGG
>LR738715.1:372349997-372387424 GCA_902687465.1 Secale cereale | reverse complement strand
GGGGGGACATCCTCGAAGGGGGAAAACTGCTCCTACAGTGCCACGGGGGCTGTAACCTCAAACGGGGCGTTGACCATCTAAGTAGTGGCCGTGAGCGTATCTGGGGTCGGCTCGGTGGCTGCCTCCATCTTCTTGGAGCTATCTGTCTCTTGGGAATCAGCCTCCCCCATCTGCTCCAATATCGGTAGATCTTTGCCTGGTTCTCCTTGGTCCATCTTGAAACTGACGAATACTAGGAGACCACTGAATGGAAAACACAATCGCAATGACAATGAAACAAAAAAGAGAGTGATGATCGGTTACTGCTTTGCAAAAGTTTTTTTTCTCTGAACGAAAATATACCAACATCACTGTTCCACTTAACTTCCCTTCGTTGGGGGAGAAGAACAGTGGCAAATGCGAGTGTTGCCTTTCTTGAAGATTGTGAGGGAGAAGGGGATTCAGCGAAGAGTGAAATGATGGTTGCTTCGTCCGTCAAACCTAGACGGCGGGGAGGTGGGGTTTTGTGATACAATGGATCGTTATTGCCGCGCTACGACCAGGGTGACTCTCCGCCTAGATACAGCCTTCTAATTTGCTGGATGGCATTTGGGCCCGCGCCCTGCATGGCCCACATGTCGGTGAACAAAAGTATGACGACATTCAGTAGAGGGAGACGTTTCGATGACCTAGGAGGAGCCAGAAGCGGTATTGTATCCATTGTACTAGTAGTAATTGTTTTTTGCGTAGCTGTAGAGTGTCTCCACTGTACTAGTAGTAATTGTTTCTCTTGGCCGAAGACAAAACAACCCATCCACCCTAGTAAATAGGAACAACAGGGATGTGCGGGGGCTGTGGCCCGTCTATCCAGGGTTTTATTTATGTTTTACCACATCATGAGCCCAGTTTTGTTTTTTCTTGCTGAAAATTGGTAGCCCAGTTCTATTTTTTAAAAAAGAAATAACCAAAAGAGGCCTACTTACTTTATCAGCCCTGATGGGTTGCAAATCTTTCAAGACGAGGAGAGTTTCATTCGGTTTGCCTAGAAATGAGCTGTACATTTTTAAAACACATCAAACCTGGAATTAGTTTCAATTTTTTTCATTACAATATTTTAAATTCAATTGATTTTTATGCGTGGACAATTATTTGGATTTTATATTTATATAAATTATATTTCAAAATAGTTTGAATGTGAATCGATATTTCGGGATTAAAAACAGTTGACCGCACCGAAATATGCAAAAAATTTGTATACTTTTTAACCGGCCACAATATGGGGTGTAATGCTAATAAAAAGAAGATGGGCTCCAAAAAAATTCTTAAGAATTAGCAAATGGGCTGTTCATTATTAGAAAAAATGCACACGAGAGCAATGACTATTGGATGTCCATCCAACGACTGTCGTGCTTCTTCTATCTCTACTTTTCCTGCTCCTGCTGCTCAAACAAGCGCCGGCGGGACTGCCTGCTCCCTCCTCCCACGGCCGGCTATGCTGCTGCGTAGGCCTCATCGCCCCACCGTACTCCCATTGCTGGCCTAGCCATGCCTCTACTCACCCACACCTGTTGTTTATTCCGAGGACAGCAGAAGAACCAGTAAACCCTCGTACTCCTCCACGTGGGAAACAACTGCCAAGTCTTCCCTACCTTCGTGTCGTTCCATTCCTAGGCCTCACCGTCGTCCGCCCTGGTGCTCTCGACGCGGCCTGGTCAACGTGGTCAATGAACGACATCCATCAGAAGTGGACTATACATGGAGAGGCTAACAGCTGGGTCCACGACCACACACAAAGAAATGCCTCCTTATTACGCGCAAAATAATGATTCCTTCATCTGACATCTAGGACCCACGGGAAGGGCCTCTGTATTTCGCTAAAGAAACATCCCCCCCGCTGACAGGTCGGACCCACCAGTTATATCTTCGCACGCAAGGAAGTGTCTCCTTATGACGCACAAAAACATGAATACACCCCTGCAAGCTGGGATCCACCATAGTGGGTGGCTGACTTGTGGGCCTAATAAGTTGACGGGGACAGAAGGCTTTGTCAAGTTAGTCAATATGAACGATTCTAGCTCCAGTGACCGTACGATGTCCATCCAATGACCATAGTGCTTCTTCAACCTCTGGTCTTCTTGCTCCAGCTGCCCAAAGCAGCGCCGGTCGTGCCGCCTACTCCTGCCTCCCGTGGCTGGCTGTGCTGCCACGGAGGCCTCACCGCCCCCATACTACTCCCACAGCTGGACAGGCCATCCCTCCACTCACCCATGCCCCCTGTTATTCTGCGGCGATGGCAGCCTCAAACCGCAGCCGAACCAGTGAACCCTCGTACTCCTCTATGTGGGGGCATCCACTGCCACGTCTTCCCCTTCCTAGGCCTCGCCGACGTCCACCGCCTTGGTGCTCTCGGCACGGCGTGGTCATTGTGGTGAACGACCGATTTCCATCGGAAGAGTACTGTACGTGGAGAGGCTGACAGCTGGGTCCACAGACGCAACTGGGTCCACGGCCACAACCCAGTTTTTTGGTGATTTGGCAAGTAAATCGCTTTGTCCGGCCTGTTGGGCTGAAAATCTTTCAAGACGAGGAGAGCTTCATTCGGCTGGCCTAGAAAATGGCCTATCAGTAATGAGAAATGGGCTGTACATTTTTAAAACACATCAAACCGACAATTAGTTACAAAATTCTTTTTTTTTCATTTCGAGATTTTAAATTGCATTGATTTTTATACGCGGACAATTTGTTGGATTTTATATTGATATACATTTATTTTTAAAATCAGTTTGAATGTGACTCAAAATTTCGGGATTTAAAACAGTTCGGACCGCACCGAAATATGCAAAATTTCGTATAATTTTTTGACAGTGGCCACAATATGGGCTATAATGGTAACAAAAAGAATATAGGCTCCAAAAAAACCTTAAGAATTAGCAAATGCGCTGTAAATTATTAGAAATAATGGCAGATGGGCCGTATGATGTTTTCCATAGATTTGAGGCTTTCCTAAAAAAGGTTGACGCACAAGCAGTTACTGTTGGATGTACATCCAAAGGCCGTCGTGCTTCTTCAATCTCTGCTCTTCTTGCTCCAGCCGCTCAAACAAGCGTTGGCGGGACTGCCTGCTCTCTCCTCCCCCCGGCCGGCTGTGCTGCCGCGTGGGCCTCACCGCCCCACTGTACTCCCATCGCTGGCCTAGCCATTCCTCTACTCACCCACACCTGCTCTTTTCTCCTGGGACGGCAGACGAACCAGTAAACCCTTGTACTCCTCCGCGTGGGAAACAATTGCCGAGTCTTCCCTTGCTTCGTGTCGTTCCCTTCCAAGGCCTTGCCATCGTCGACTGCCCTGTTGCTCTCGGCACAGCCTGGTCAACGTGGTCAATGAACGACATCCATCCGAAGTGGACTGTACGTGGAGAGGCTGACAACTGGGTCCACGGCCGCACACAAGGAAATTCCTCCTTATTACGCGCAAAATAATGATTCCTCCACCTGACTACTAGGACCCACGGGAAGGGCTTCTATATTTGGCGAAACAAACATCCCCCCGCTGAGAGGTCGGACCCGCCAGCTATATCTTCGCACGCAAGGAAGTGCCTCCTTACGACGGACAAAAAAATGAATACCCCCTTCTACCTGGGACCCACTATAGTGGGTGGCTGACTTGTGGGCCTACTAAGTTGACGGGGACAGAGAGCTTTGTCAAGTTAGTCAATATGAATGATTCTAGCTCCAGTGACTATACGATGTCCATCCACCGACCACAGTGCTTCTTCAACCTCTGGTCTTCTTGCTCCAGCCGCCCAAAGCAGCGCCGGTCATGCTGCCTGCTCCTGCTTCCCTTGGCTGGCTGTGCTGCCGCGGAGTCCTGATCGCCCCCATTCTACTCCCACCGCTGGCCAGGCCATCCCTCCACTCACCCACACCCCCTGTTATTCTGCGGCGACGGCAGCCTCACACCGCAGCCGAACCAGTGAACCCATGTACTCCTCTCCGCGTGGGCATCCACTGCCGCTTCTTCCCCGGCTCCGCGTTGTCCCCTTCCTAGGCCTCGTCGTCGTCCACCGCCTTGATGCTCTCGGCGCGGCATGGTCAATGTGGTCAACGATCGACTTCCATCGAAAGAGTACTGTACGTGGAGAGGCTGACAGCTGGGTCCACGGCCACATCCCAGTTTTTTTTGATTTGGCAAATAAGTCACTTTGTCAGGCCTGTTGGGCTGCAAATCTTTCAAGACGAGGAGAGCTTCTTTTGGCTGGCCGGGAAAATGGCCTATCAGTAATGAGAAAATGGCTGTACATTTATAAAACACATCAAACCGGCAATTAGTTTCAAAATTCTTTTTTTCATTTTGAGATTTTAAATTGCATTGATTTTTATGTGTGGACAATTTGTTGTATTTCATATTGATAAACATTTATTTTTTAAATCAGTTCAAATGTGACTCAAAATTTCGGGATTAAGAATAGTTCGAACCGCACCGAAATATGCAAAGTTTCTAATTATTTTTTAACCGTGGCCACAATATGGGCTGTAATGCTAACAAAAAGAATATGGGCTCCAAAAAAACCTTAAGAATTAGGGGCTCTAAATTATTATTAATTGTGGCAAATGGGCTGTCTGATGTTTTCCACAGATTTGAGGCTTTCCTAGAAAAAGGTTGACGCACAAGCAGTGACTGTTGGATGTCCATCCTACGGCCGTCGTGCTTCTTCAATCTCTGCTCTTGCTGCTCCAGCCGCTCAAACACGCGCCAGCGGGATTGCCCGCTCTCTCCTCCCCACGGCCGGCTGTGCTGCAACGCAGGCCTCACCGCCCCATCGTACTCCCATCGCTGGCCTAGCCATCCCTCTACTCACCCACACCTTTTGTTTTCTCCGGGGATGGCAGACGAACCGGTAAACTGTCCTACTCCTTTGCATGGGAAACAACTACCGAGTCTTCCCTGGCTCCGTGTCGTTCCCTTCCTAGGCCTCACCGTCGTCCACCGCCCTGGTGCTCTCGGCGCGGCCTGGACAAAGTGGTCAACGACCAACATGCATCTGAAGTGGACTGCACGTGGAGAGGCTCACAGCTGGGTCCACGGCCGCATGCAAGGAAATGCCTCCTTATTACGCGTAAAATAATGATTCCTCCACCTGACATTTGGGACCCACCGAAAGGGCCTCTGTATTTTTCGCGAAAAAATCGTTACCGCCGCTGACAGCTCGGACCCAACAGCTATATCTACGCACGCAAGGAAGTGCCTCCTAATTACGCACAAAAACCTGAATACTACCCCTGTTAGCTGGGACACAGTATAGTGGCAGGCTGACTTGTGGGCCTACTAAGTTGACGGGGACGGAGGGCTTTGTCAACTTAGTCAATATGCACGATTCTAGCTCCAGTGGCCGTACGATCTTCACCCAATGGCCGTAGTGCTTCTTCAACCTCTGGTCTTCTTGCTCCAGCCGCCCAAACCAGCTAGCAAACCAGCGCCGCTCATGCCTCATGCTCCTGCCTCCCGTGGCCGGCTGTGCTGCCGCAGAGGCCTCACCGCCCCCTAGTACTCCCACCACTGGCCAGGCCATCCCTCCACTCACCCTCACCCCATTTTATTCTGCGGCGACGATAGCCTCACACCACAGCCGTACCAGTGAACCCTCATACTCCTCTACATGTGGGCATCCACGGCTCCGCGTCTTCCCCGGCTCCGCGTCGTCCCCTTCCTAGGCCTAGCCGTCGTCCACCGCCCTGTTTCTCTCGGCGCGGCCTGGTCAACGTGGTCAAGGAACGGCTTCCATCGGAGGTGGACTATACGTGGAGAGGCTAACAGCTAGGTCCACGACGGCAGCAAGGAAGTGCCTCCTTATTACGCGGAAAATAATGATTCCTCCACCAGATAGCAGGGACCCCACCGGACGGGCCATCGTATTTCGTGAAAAAATGTTTCCCCCCTCACTACTGGGACCCACCTCACGGGCCACCGTATTGCGCGAAAAAACATTCCCCCCGCTGTCAGCTCGGACCCACCGGAAGTGCCTCCTTATTAAGCACAAACAAAATGAATACTCCCCCTGCCGGTTGGGACCCACCTTGGTGGCAGGCTGACTTGTGGGCCTACTAAGTTGACGGGGACGGTGTTCTTTGTCAACTTAGTCAACATTAACGATTCTAGCTCCACTGACCGTACGATGTCAATCCAACGGTCATAGTGCTTCTTCAAGCTCTGGTCTTGTTGCTCCAGCCGCCCAAAGCAGCGACAGTCGTGTCGCATGCTCCTGCCTCCCGTGGCCGGCCGTGCTGCCGCGGAGGCCTCACCGCCCCCTACTATTCCCACCGCTGGCCAGACCATCCCTCTACTCACCCACACGCCCTGTTATTCTGCGGCGACCGCAGCCTCACACCGCAGCGAACAAGTGAACCACGTACTCCTCTATGATTGGGCATCCACTTCCACGTCTTCCCAGCTCTGCGTCGTCCCCTTCCTAGGCCTCGCCGTCATCCACCGCCCTGTTGCTCTCGGCGCGGCGTGGTCAACGTGGTCAAGGAACGGTATTCATCGAAGGTGGAGTGTACATGGAGAGGCTGACAGCTAGGTCAACGACGACAGCAAGGAAGTGCCTCTTATTACGCTGCAAATAATGATTCCTCCACCTGACAGTAGGGACCCACCGGACAGGCCACCGTATTTCGTGAAAAAAACGTTCCCCCTGACTGCTGGGACCCACCGGATGGACCATCGTATTTCACGAAAAAAGCGTTTACCCCCTGAATGCTGGGACCCACCGAACGGGCCACCGTATTGCGCGAAAAAACATTCCCCCCGCTGTCAGCTCGGACCCCCCGGAAGTGCCTCCTTATTACGCACAAAAAAATGAATACTCCCCCTGCTGGTTGGTACCCACCTTGGCGGCAGGCTGACTTGTGGGCCTACTAAGTTGACGGGGACGGTGTTCTTTGTCAACTTAGTCAACATGAACGATTCTAGCTCCACTGACCGTACGATGTCCATCCAACAACCATAGTGCTTCTTCAACCTCTGGTCTTATTGCTCTAGCCTCCCAAAGCAGCGACAGTCGTGTCGCATGCTCCTGCCTCCCGTGGCCGGCCGTGCTGCCGCGGAGGCCTCACCGCCCCCTACTATTCCCACAGCTGGCCAGGCCATCCCTCTACTCACCAACACCCCTTGTTATTCTGCGGCGACGGCAGCCTCACACCGCAGCGAACCAGTGAACCCTCGTACTCCTCTACGCGTGGGCATCCACTCCCGCGTCTTCCCCGGCTCTACGTCGTCCCCTTCCTAGGCCTCGCCGTCATCTACCGCCCTGTTGCTCTCGGTGCGGCGTGGTCAACGTGGTCAAGGAACGGCTTCCAGCGAAGGTGGAGTGTACGTGGAGAGGCTGACAGCTAGGTCAACTACGACAGCAAGGAAGTGCCTCCTTATTACGCGGAAAATAATTATTCCTCCACCGGACAGCAAGGTTCCACCGGACGGGCCACCGTATTTCGCGAAAAAAAACGTTTCCCCCCTGACTGCTGGGACCCACCGGATGGGCCACCATATTTCGTGAAAAAAGCGTTTACCCCCTGACTCCTGGGACCCACCGAACGGGCCACCGTATTGCGCGAAAAAAACATTCCCCCCGCTGTCAGCTCGGACCCCCCGGAAGTGCCTCCTTATTACGCACAAAAAAATGAATACTCCCCCTGCTGGTTGGTACCCACCTTGGCGGCAGGCTGACTTGTGGGCCTACTAAGTTGACGGGGACGGTGTGCTTTGTCAACTTAGTCAACATGAACGATTCTAGCTCCACTGACCGTACGATGTCCATCCAACAACCATAGTGCTTCTTCAACCTCTGGTCTTGTTGCTCTAGCCGCCCAAAGCAGCGACAGTCGTGTCGCATGCTCCTGCCTCCCGTGGCCGGCCGTGCTGCCGCGGAGGCCTCACCGCCCCCTACTATTCCCACCGCTGGCCAGGCCATCCCTCTACTCACCAACACCCCTTGTTATTCTGCGGCGACGGCAGCCTCACACCGCAGCGAACCAGTGAACCCTCGTACTCCTCTACGCGTGGGCATCCACTCCCGCCTCTTCCCCAGCTCTGCTTCGTCCCCTTCCTAGGCCTCGCCATCGTCCACCGCCCTGTTGCTCTCGGCGCGGCGTGGTCAACGTGGTCAAGGAACGACTTCCATCGAAGGTGGACTGTACGTGGAGAGGCTGACAGCTAGGTCCACGACGGCAGCAAGGAAGTGCCTCCTTATTACACGGAAAATAATGATTCCTCCACCTAACTGCAGGGACCGATCAGACGGGCCACCGTATTTCGCGAAAAAAGCGTTTACCCCCTGACTGCTGGGACCCACCGGATGGGCCACCGTATTGCGCGAAAAAAACATTCCCCCCGCTGTCAGCTCGGACCCACCGGAAGTGCCTCCTTATTACGCACAAAAAAATTAATACTCCCCCTGTCGGTTGGGACCCACCTTGGTGGCAGGCTGACTTGTGGGCCTACTAAGTTGACGGGGATGGTGTGCTTTGTCAACTTAGTCAACATGAACGATTCTAGCTCCACGGACCGCACGATGTCCATCCGACGGCCATAGTGCTTCTTCAACCACTGGTCTTGTTGCTCCAGCCGCCCAAAGCAGCGCCGGTCGTGCCACATGCTCCTGCCTCCCGTGGACGGTTGTGCTGCCGCGGTGGCCTCACCGCCCCCTACTATTCCCACCGCTGGCCAGGCCATCCCTCTACTCACCCACACCCCTTGTTATTCTGCGGCGACGGCAGCCTCACACCGCAGCGAACCAGTGAACCCTCGTACTCCTCTACGCGTCGGCATCCACTGCCGCGTCTTCCCTAGCTTTGCGTCGTCCCCTTCCTAGGCCTCGCCGTCGTCCACCGCCGTGTTGCTTTAGGCACGGCGTGGCCAACGTGGTCAAGGAACGACTTCCATCAGAGGTGGACTGTACGTGGAGAGGCTGACAACTAGGTCCACGATGGCAGCAAGGAAGTACCTCCTTATTACGCGGAAAATAATGATTTCTCCACCTGACAGCAGGGACCCACCGGACGGGCCACCGAATTTCGCAAAAAAATGTTTCCCCACTGACTGCTGGGACCCACCGGACGGGCCACCGTATTGCGCGAAAAAAACATCCCCCCCGCTGTCAGCTCGGACCCACCGGAAGTGCCTCCTTATCAAGCACACAAAAATGAATACTCTCCCTGCAGGTTGGGACCCTCCTTGGTGGCAGGATGACTTGTGGGCCTACTAAGTTGACGGGGATGGTGTGCTTTGTCAACTTAGTCAACATGAACGATTCTAGCTCCACTGACAGTACGATGTCCATCCAACGGCCATAGTGCTTCTCCAACCTTTGGTCTTGTTGCTCCAGCCGCCCAAAGCAGCGCCGGTCGTGCCACATGCTCCTGCCTCCCGTGGCCGGCTATGCTGCCGCGGAGGCCTCACCGCCCCCTACTATTCCCACTTCTGGCCAGGCCATCCCCCTACTCACCCAGAGCCCCTGTTATTCTGCGGCGATGGTAGCCTCACACCGCAGCGAACCAGTGAACCCTCGTACACCTCAACGCGTGGCCATCCACTCCCGCGTCTTCCCCGACTCTACGTCGTCCCCTTCCTAGGCCTCGCCGTCGTCCACCACCCTGTTGCTCTCGGCGCGGCATGGTCAACATGGTCAAGGAACGGCTTCCATCGGAGGTGTACTGTACGTGGAGAGGCTGACAGCTAGGTCCACGACGGCAGCAAGGAAGTGCCTCCTTATTATGCGGAAAATAATGATTCCTCCACTTGACAGCAGGGACCCACCGGACGGGCCACCGTATTTCCTGAAAAATGCGTTGCCCCCTGAATGCTGGGACCCATCGGACGGGCCATCGTATTGCGCGAAAAAAACATTCCCCCCGATGTCAGCTCGGACCCACCGGAAGTGCCTCCTTATTACGCACAAAAAATGAATACTCCCCCTTCCGGTTGGAACCCACCTTGGTGGCAGGCTGACTTGTGGGCCTAATAAGTTGACGGGACGGTGTGCTTTGTCAACTTAGACAACATGAACGATTCTAGCTCCACCATCCGTATGATGTCCATCCACCGCTGGCTAGGCCATCCCTCTAATCACCCACACCCCCTCTTATTATGCGGCGACGGCAGCCTCACACCACGGTGAACCAGTGAACCCTCGTACTCCTCTACGTGTGGGCATCCACTGCTGCGTCTTCCCCAGCTCTGCGTCGTCCCCTTCCTAGGCCTCGCCGTCTCCCACCCCGATGTTGCTCTCGGTGCGGCGTGGTCAACGTGGTCAAGGAACGGCTTCCATCGGAGGTGGACTGTACGTGGAGAGGCTGACAGCTAGGTCCACGACGGCAGCAAGGATGTTCCTCCTTATTACGCGGAAAATAATGATTCCTCCAGCTGACAGCAGGGACCCCCCGGATGGGCCACCGTATTTCGCGAAAAAAGTGTTTTCCCCCTGACTGCTGGGACCCACCGGACGGACCACCATATTGCGCGAAAAAATATTCCCCCCACTGTCAACTCGGACCCCCCGGAAGTGCCTCCTTATTACGCACAAAAAAATGAATACTCCCCCCGCTGGTTGGGACCCACGTTGGTGGCAGGCTGACTTGTGGGCCTACTAAGTTGACGTTGATGGTGTGCTTTCTCAACTTAGTCAACATGAACGATTCTAGCTCCAATGACCGTACGATGTCCATCCGACGGCCATAGTGCTTCTTCAACCACTAGTCTTGTTGCTCCAGCCGCCCAAAGCAGCGCCGGTCCTGCCACATGCTCCTGCCTCCCGTGGCCGGTTGTGCTGCCGCGGTGGCCTCACCACCCCCTACTATTCCCACCGCTGGCCAGGCCATCACTCTACTCACCCACACCCCTTGTTATTCTGAGGCGAAGGCAGCCTCACACCACAGCGAACCCGTGAACCCTCGTACTCCTCTACGCGTGGGCATCCACTGCCGCGTCTTCCCTAGCTTTGCGTCGTCCCCTTCCTAGGCCTCACCGTCGTCCACCGCCATGTTGCTCTAGGCATGGCGTGGCCAACGTGGTCAAGGAACGGCTTCCATCGGAGGTGGACAGTACGTGGAGAGGCTGACAGCTAGGTCCATGACGGTAGTAAGGAAGTACCTCCTTATTACGTGGAGAATAATGATTCCTCCACCTGACAGCAGGGACCCACCGGACGGGCCACCGAATTTCGCAAAAAAAAAGTTTCCCCCTGACTGCTGGAACCCACCGGACGGGCCACCGTATTGCGCGAAAAAACATCCCCCCGCAGTCAGCTCGGACCCACCGGAAGTGCCTCCTTATTAAGCACACAAAAATGAATACTCCCCCTGTCGGTTGGGACCCACCTTGGTGGCAGGCTGACTTGTGGGCCTACTAAGTTGACAGGGACGGTGTGCTTTGTCAACTTAGTCAACATGAACGATTCTAGCTCCACTGACCGTACGATGTCCATCCAACTGCCATAGTGCTTCTTCAACCTTTGGTCTTGTTGCTCCAGCCGCCCAAAGCAGCGCCGGTCGCCCCACATGCTCCTGCCTCCCGTGGCCGGTTGTGCTGCCGCGGTGGCCTCACCACCCCCTACTATTCCCACCGCTGGCCAGGCCTTCACTCTACTCACCCACACCCCTTGTTATTCTGCGGCGACGACAGCCTCACACCGCAGCGAACCAGTGAACCCTCGTACGCCTCTACGCGTGGCCATCCACTCCCGCGTCTTCCCCGACTCTACGTCGTCCCCTTCCTAGGCCTCGCCGTCATCCACCGCCCTGTTGCTCTCGGCGCGGCATGGTCAACATGGTCAAGGAACGGCTTCCGTCGGAGGTGTACTGTACGTGGAGAGGCTGACAGCTAGGTCCACGACGGCAGCAAGGAAGTGCCTCCTTATTATGCGGAAAATAATGATTCCTCCACTTGACAGCAGGGACCCACCGGACGGGCCACCGTATTTCCTGAAAAATGCGTTGCCCCCTGAAAGCTGGGACCCATCGGACGGGCCATCGTATTGCGCGAAAAAAACATTCCCCCCGATGTCAGCTCGGACCCACCGGAAGTGCCTCCTTATTACGCACAAAAAATGAATACTCCCCCTTCCGGTTGGAACCCACCTTGGTGGCAGGCTGACTTGTGGGCCTAATAAGTTGACGGGGACGGTGTGCTTTGTCAACTTAGACAACATGAACGATTCTAGCTCCACCATCCGTATGATGTCCATCCAACGCCCATAGTGCTTCTTTAACCTCTGGTCTTGTTGCTCCAGTCGCCCAAAGCAGCGCCGGTCGTGCCACATGCTCCTGCATCCCGTGGCCGGCTGTGCAGCCGCGGAGGCCTCACCGCCCCCTACTATTCCCACCGCTGGCTAGGCCATCCCTCTAATCACCCACACCCCCTCTTATTATGCGGCGACGGCAGCCTCACACCACGGTGAACCAGTGAACCCTCGTACTCCTCTACGTGTGGGCATCCACTGCTGCGTCTTCCCCAGCTCTGCGTCGTCCCCTTCCTAGGCCTCGCCGTCTCCCACCCCGATGTTGCTCTCGGTGCGGCGTGGTCAACGTGGTCAAGGAACGGCTTCCATCGGAGGTGGACTGTACGTGGAGAGGCTGACAGCTAGGTCCACGACGGCAGCAAGGATGTTCCTCCTTATTACGCGGAAAATAATTATTCCTCCAGCTGACAGCAGGGACCCACCGGATGGGCCACCGTATTTCGCGAAAAAAGTGTTTTCCCCCTGACTGCTGGGACCCACCGGACGGACCACCATATTGCGAGAAAAAACATTCCCCCCGCTGTCAGCTCTGACCCCCCGGAAGTGCCTCTTTATTACGCACAAAAAAATGAATACTCCCCCCGCTGGTTGGGACCCACCTTGGTGGCAGGCTGACTTGTGGGCCTACTAAGTTGACGGGGATGGTGTGCTTTCTCAACTTAGTCAACATGAACGATTCTAGCTCCACTGACCGTACGATGTCCATCCGACGGCCATAGTGCTTCTTCAACCACTGGTCTTGTTGCTCCAGCCGCCCAAAGCAGCGCCGGTCGTGCCACATGCTCCTGCCTCCCGTGGCCGGTTGTGCTGCCGCGGTGGCCTCACCACCCCCTACTATTCCTACCGCTGGCCAGGCCTTCACTCTACTCACCCACACCCCTTGTTATTCTGCGGCGACGGCAGCCTCACACCGTAGCGAACCTGTGAACCCTCGTACTCCTATACGCGTCGGCATCCACTGCCGCGTCTTCCCTAGCTTTGCGTCGTCCCCTTCCTAGGCCTCGCCATCGTCCACCGCCATGTTGCTCTAGGCACGGCGTGGCCAACGTGGTCAAGGAACGGCTTCCATCGGAGGTGGACTGTACGTGGAGAGGCTGACAGCTAGGTCCACGACGGCAGCAAGGAAGTACCTCCTTATTATGTGGAAAATAATGATTCCTCCACCTGACAGCAGGGACCCACCGGACGGGCCACCGAATTTCGCAAAAAAAAGTTTCCCCCCTGACTGCTGGGACCCACCGGACGGGCCATCGTATTGCGCGAAAAAAACATCCCCCCCGCTGTCAACTCGGACCCACCGGAAGTGCCTCCTTATTAAGCACACAAAAATGAATACTCCCCTTGCCTGTTGGGACCCACCTTGGTGGCAGGCTGACTTGTGGGCCTACTAAGTTGAAGGGGACGGTGTGCTTTGTCAACTTAGTCAACATGAATGATTCTAGCTCCACTGACCGTACGATGTCCATCCAACGGCCATAGTGCTTCTTCAACCTTTGGTCTTGTTGCTCCAGCAGCCCAAAGCAGCGCCGGTCGTGCCACATGCTCCTGCCTCCCGTGGCTGGCTGTGCTGCGGCGGAGGCCTCACCGCCCCCTACTATTCCCACTGCTGGCCAGGCCATCCCTCTACTCACCCAGACCCCCTGTTATTCTGCAGCGACGGCAAGCTCACACCGCAGCGAACCAGTGAACCCTCGTACGCCTCTACGCATGGGCATCCACTCCGGCGTCTTCCCCGGCTCTACGTCGTCCCCTTCCTAGGCATCGCCGTCGTCCACCGCGTTGTTGCTCTCGGCGCGGCATGGTCAACTTGGTCAAGGAACGGCTTCCATCGGAGGTGGACTGTACGTGGAGAGGCTGACAGCTAGGTCCACGACGGCAGCAAGGAAGTGCCTCCTTATTACACGGAAAATAATGATTCCTCCACCTGACAGCAGGGACCCACCGAACGGGCCACCGTATTTCCCGAAAAATGCGTTTCCCCCTGACTGCTGGGACCCACCGGACGGGCCATTGTATTGCGCGAAAAAAACATTCCCCTCGCTGTCAGCTCGGACCCACCGGAAATGCCTCATTATTACGCACAAAAAAAATGAATACTCCCCCTTCCGGTTGGGACCCACCCTGGTGGCAGGCTGACTTGTGGGCCTAGTAAGTTGACGGGGACGGTTTGCTTTATCAACTTAGTCAACATGAACAATTCTAGCTCCACCGACCGTACGATGTCCATCCAACGGCCATAGTGCTTCTTCAACCTCTGGTGTTGTTGCTCCAGTCGCCCAAAGCAGCGCCGGTCGTGCCACATGCTCCTGCCTCCCGTGGCCGGCTGTGCTGCCGGGGAGGCCTCACCGCCCCCTACTATTCCCACCGCTGGCCAGGCCATCCCTCTACTCACCCACACCCCCTGTTATTCTGCGGCGACGGCAGCCTCACACCGTAGTGAACCAGTGAACCCTTGTACTCCTCTACGTGTGGGCATCCACTGCCGCGTCTTCCCCAGCTCTGCGTCGTCCCGTTCCTAGGAATTGCCGTCGTCCACCGCCACGTTGCTCTCAGTGCGGCGTGGTCAACATGGTCACGGAACGGCTTCCATCGGAGGTGGACGGTACGTGGAGAAGTTGAGAGCTAGGTCCACGACGGCAGCAAGAATGTGCCTCCTTATTACGCGGAAAATAATGATTCCTCCAGCTGACAGCAGGGACCCACCGGACGGGCCACCGTATTTCGCGAAAAAAGCGTTTACCTCCTGACTGCTGGGACCCACCGGACGGACCACCGTATTGCGCAAAAAAACATTCACCCCGATGTCAGCTCGGACCCCCCGGAAGTGCCTCCTTATTACGCAGAAAAAAATGAATACTCCCCCTGCCGGTTGGGACCCACCTTGGTGGCAGGCTGACTTGTGGGCCTACTAAGTTGACGGGGATGGTTTGCTTTGTCAACTTAGTCAACTTGAACGATTCTAGCTCCACTGACCGTACGATGTCCATCCGACGGCCATAGTGCTTCTTCAACCACTGGTCTTGTTGCTCCAGCCGCCCAAAGCAGTGCCGGTCGTGCCACATGCTCCTGCCTCCCGTGGCCCGGTGTGCTGCCGCGGTGGACTCACCGCCCCCTACTATTCCCACCGCTGGCCAGGCCATCCCTCTACTCGCCCACACCCCGTGTTATTCTGCGGCGATGGTAGCCTCACACCGCAGCGAACCAGTGAACCCTCGTACTCCTCTACGCGTGGGCATCCACTGCCGCGTCTTGCCTACCTTTGCGTCGTCCCCTTCCTAGGCCTCGCCATCGTCCATCGCCATGTTGCTCTCGGCGCGGCGTGGTCAACGTGGTCAAGGAACGGGTTCCATCGGAGGTGGACTGTACGTGGAGAGGTTGACAGCTAGGTCCACGACGGCAGCAAGGAAGTGCCTCCTTATTACGCGGAAAATAATGATTCCTCCACCTGACAGCAGGGACCCACCGGACGGGCCACCGTATTTCGTGAAAAAAGCATTTACCCCCTGACTGCTGGGACCCACCGGACCGGCCACCATATTGCGGGAAAAAAACATTCCCCCCCACTGTCAGCTCGGACCCACCGGAAGTGCCTCCTTATTACGCACAAAAAAATGAATACTCCCCATGCCGGTTGGGACTCACCTTCGTGGCAGGCTGACTTGTGGGCCTACTAAGTTGACGGGGACGGTGTGCTTTGTCAACTTAGTCAACATGAACGATTCTAGATCCACTGACCATACGATGTCCATCCAACGGCCATAGTGCTTCTTCAACCTCTGGTATTGTTGCTCCAGCCGCCCAAAGCAGCGCCGGTCATGCCAGATGCTCCTGCCTCCCGTGGCCGGCTCTGCTGCCGCCGAGGCCTCACCGCCCCCTACTATTCCCACCGTTGGCCAGGCCATCCCTCTACTCACCCACACCCCTTGTTATTCTACGGTGACGGCAGCCTCACACCACAGCGAACCAGTGAACCCTCGTACTCCTCTACGCGTGGGCATCCACTGCCGCGTCTTCCCCAGCTCGGAGTCGTCCCCTTCCTAGGCCTCGCCGTCGTCCACCGCCCTGTTGCTCTCTGCGCGGCGTGGTCAACGCGGTCAAGGAACGACTTCCATCGGAGGTGGACTGTGCATGGAGAGGCTGACAGCTAGGTCCACGATGGCAGCAAGGAAGAGCCTCTTTATTACGCGGAAAATAATGATTCCTCCAGCTGACAGCAGGGACCCACCGGACGGGCCACCGTATTGCGTGAAAAAACATTCCCCCCGCTGTCAGCTCGGACCCACCGGAAGTGCCTCCTTATTACGCACAAAAAAATGAATACTCCCCCTGCCAGTTGGGACCCACCTTGGTGGCAGGCTGACTTGTGGGCCTACTAAGTTGACGGGGACGGTGTGCTTTGTCAACTTAGTCAACATTAACGATTCTAGCTCCACCGACCGTACAATGTCCATCCAACGGCCATACGGCTTCTTCAACCTCTGGTGTTGTTTCTCCAGTCGCCCAAAGCAGCGCCGGTCGGGCCACATTCTCCTGCCTCTCGTGGCCGGCTGTGCTGCCGCGGAGGCCTCACCGCCCTCTACTATTCCCACCGCTGGCCAGGCCATTCCTCTACTCACCCACACCCCCCTGTTATTCTGCAGCGACGGCAGCCTCACACCGCAGTGAACCAATGAACCCTCGTACTCCTCTACGTGTGGGCATCCACTGCCGCGTCTTCCCCAGCTCTGCGTCGTCCCCTTCCTTGGCCTAGCCGTCGTCCACCGCCATGTTGCTCTCGGTGCGGCGTGGAAAACGTGGTCAAGGAACGGCTTCCATCGGAGGTGGACTGTACGTGGAGAGACTGACAGCTAGGTCCACGACGGCAGCAAGGATGTGCCTCCTTACTACGCGGAAAATAATGATTCCTCCAGCTGACAGCAGGGACCCACCGGACGGGCCACCGTATTTTGCGAAAAAAGCGTTTACCCCCTGACTGATGGGACCCACCGGACGGACCACCATATTGCGCGAAAAAACATTCCCCCCGCTGTCAGCTCGGACCCCCCGGAAGTGCCTCCTTATTACGCACAAAAAAATGAATAATCCCCATGCTGGTTGGGACCCACCTTGGTGGCAGGCTGACTTGTGGGCCTACTAAGTTGACGGGGACAGTGTGCTTTGTCAACCTAGTCAACATGAACGATTATAGCTCCACTCACCATACGCTGTCCATCCAACGGCCATAGTGCTTCTTCAACCTCTTGTCTTGTTGCTCCAGCCGCCCAAAGCAGCGTCGGTCGTGCCACATGCTCCTGCCTCCCATTGCCGGCTGTGCTGCCGCGGAGGCCACACCGCCCCCTACTATTCCCACCGCTGGCCAGGCCATCCCTGTACTCACCCACACCCCCTGTTATTCTGCGGCGACGGCAGCCTCACACCGCTGCAAACCAGTGAACCCTCGTACTTCTCTACGTGTGGGCATCCACTGCCGCGTCTTCCCCAGCTCTGCATCGTCCCCTTCCTAGGCCTCACCGTCGTCCACCGCCCTGTTGCTCTCGGCGCGGCGTGGTCAACGTTGTCAAGGAACGAGTTCCATCGGAGGTGGACTGTACGTGGAGAGGCTGACAGCTAGGTCCACGATGGCAGCAAGGAAGTGCTTCCTTATTACGCGGAAAATAATGATTCCTCCACCTGATAGCAGGGTCCCACCGGACGGGCCACCGTATTTCGCAAAAAAAACGTTTACCCCCTGACTGCTGGGACCCACCGGACGGGCCACCGTATTGCGCGAAAAAAACATTCCCCCGCTGTCAGCTCGCCCACCGGAAGTGCCTCCTTATTACGCACAAAAAAAATGAATACTCCCCCTGCCAGTTGGGACCCACCTTGGTGGCAGGCTGACTTGTGGGCCTACTAAGTTGACGGGGACGGTGTGCTTTGTCAATTTAGTCAACATGAACGATTCTAGCTCCACTGACCATACGATGTCCATCCAACGGCCATAGTGCTTCTTCAATCTCTCTTGTTGCTCCAGCCGCCCAAAGCAGCGCCGGTCGTGCCACATGCTCCTGCCTCCCATGGCCGGCTGTACTGCCGCGAAGGCCTCACCGCCCCCTACTATTCCCACCGCTTGCCAGGCCGTCCCTGTACTCACCCACACCGCCTATTATTCTTCGACGACGGCACCCTCACACCACAGCGAACCAGTGAACCCTTGTACTCCTCTACGAGTGGGCATCCACTGCCGCGTCTTCCCCAGCTCTGCGTCGTCCCCTTCCTAGGCCTCGCTGTCGTCCACCGCCCTGTTGCTCTCGGCGCGGCGTAGTCAACGTGGTCAAGGAACGGCTTCCATCGGAGGTGGACTGTACGTGGAGAGGCTGACAGCTAGGTCCACGACAGCAGCAAGGAAGTGCCTCCTTATTACGCGGAAAATAATGATTCCTCCACCTGACAGCAGGGACCCACCGGACGGGCCACTGTATTTCGTGAAAAAAGCGTTTACCCCCTCACTTCTAGGACCAACCGGACGGGCCACCGTATTGCGCGAAAAAACCATTCCCCCGCTGTCAGCTCGGACCCACCGGAAGTGCCTCCTTATTACGCAAAAAAATGAATACTCCCCCTGCCAGTTGGGACCCACCTTGGTGGTAGGCTGACTTGTGGGCCTACTAAATTGACGGGGACGGTGTGCTTTGTCAACTTAGTCAACATGAACGATTCTAGCTCCAATGACCATACGATGTCCATCCAACGGCCATAGTGCTTCTTCAACCTCTGGTCTTGTTGCTCCAGCCTCCGAAAGCAGCGCCGGTGGTGCCACATTCTCTTGCCTCACGTGGCCGGCTGTGCTGCCGCGGAGGCCTCACCGCCCCCTACTATTCCCACTGCTGGTCGGGCCATCCCTGTACTCACCCACACACACTGTTATTCTGCGGCAACGGTAGCCTCACACTGCAACGAAACAGTGAACCCTCGTACTCCTCTACCCGTGGGCATCCACTATTGCGTCTTCCCCAGCTCTGCGTCGTCCCCTTCCTAGGCCTCGCCATCGTCCACCGCCCTATTGCTCTCGGCGTGCCGTGGTCAACATGGTCAAGGAACGGCTTCCATCGGAGGTGGACTGTACGTGGAGAGGCTGACAGCTAGGTCCATGACGGCAGCAAGGAAGTGCCTCCTTATTACGCGGAAAATAATAATTCCTCCACCTGACAGCAGGGACCCACCGGACGGGCCACCGTATTTCGTGAAAAAAGCATTTACCCCCTGACTGCTGGGACCCACCGGACCGGCCACCGTATTGCGCAAAAAAACATTACCCCCACTGTCAGCTCGGACCCACCGGAAGTGCCTCCGTATTACGCACAAAAAAATGAATACTCCCCATGCCGGTTGGGACCCACCTTGGTGGCAGGCTGACTTGTGGGCCTACTAAGTTGACGGGGATGGTGTGCTTTGTCAACTTAGTGAACATGAACGATTCTAGATCCACTGACAATACGATGTCCATCCAACGGCCATAGTGCTTCTTCAACCTCTGGTCTTGTTGCTCCAGCCGCCCAAAGCAGCTCCGGTCGTGCCAGATGCTCCTGCCTCCCGTGGCCGGCTGTGCTGCCGCCGAGGCCTCACCGCCCCTACTATTTGCACTGTTGGCCAGGCCATCCCTCTACTCACCCACACCCATTGTTATTCTACGGTGACGACAGCCTCACACCGCAGCGAACCAGTGAACCCTCGTACTCCTCTACGCGTGGGCATCCACTGCCGCGTCTTCCCCAGCTCGGCGTTGTCCCCTTCCTAGGCCTCGCCGTCGTCCACCGCCCTGTTGCTCTCGGCGCGGCGTGGTCAACGTGGTCAAGGAACGTCTTCCATCGGAGGTGGACTGTGCGTGGAGAGGCTGATAGCTAGGTCCACGACGGTAGCAAGGAAGTGCCTCCTTATTACGCGGAAAATAATGATTCCTCCAGCTGACAGCAGGGACCCACCGGACGGGCCACCGTATTGCACGAAAAAACATTCCCCCCGCTATCAGCTCGGACCCACCAGAAGTGCCTCCTTATTACGCACAAAAAAATGAATACTCCCCCTGCCAGTTGGGACCCACCTTGGTGGCAGGCTGACTTGTGGGCCTACTAAGTTGGCGGGGACGGTGTGCTTTGTCAACTTAGTCAACATTAACGATTCTAGCTCCACTGACTGTACGATGTCCATCCAATGGCCATAGTGCTTCTTCAACCTCTGGTCTTTTTGCTCCAGCCGCCCAAAGCAGCGCCGGTCGTGGCACACGCTCCTGCCTCCTGTGGCCGACTGTGCTGCCGCCGAGGCCTCACCGCCCCCTACTATTCCCACCGCTGGCCAGGCCATCCCTCTACTCACCCACACCCTCTGTTATTCTGCGGCGACGGCAGCCTCAGACCGCAGCGAACCAGTGAACCCTCGTACTCCTCTACGCGTGGGCATCCACTGCCGCATCTTCCCCTGCTCTGCGTCGTCCCCTTCCTAGGCCTCGCCGTCATCCACCGCCCTGTTCCTCTCGGCACGGCATGGTCAACATGGTCAAGGAACGGCTTTCATCGGAGGTGGACTGTACTTGGAGAGGCTGACAGCTAGGTCCACGACGGCAGCAAGGAAGTGCCTCCTTATTACGCGGAAAATAATGATTCCTCCACCTGACAGCAGGGACCCACCGGACGGGCCACCGTATTGCGCGAAAAAACATTCCCCCCGCTGTCAGCTCGGACCCACCGGAAGTGCCTCCTTATTACGCACAAAAAAATGAATACTCCCCCTGCCAGTTGGGACCCACCTTGGTGGCAGGCTGACTTGTGGGCCTACTAAGTTGACGGCGACGGTGTGCTTTGTCAACTTAGTCAACATTAACGATTCTAGCTCCACTGACTGTACGATGTCCATCCAACGGCCATTGTGCTTCTTCAACCTCTGGTCTTGTTGCACCAGCCGCCCAAAGCAGCGCCGGTCGTGCCACATGCTCATGCCTCCCGTGGCCGACTGTGCTGCCGCCAAGGCCTCACCGCCCCCTACTATTCCCACCGCTAGCCAGGCCATCCCTCTACTCACCCACACCCTTTGTTATTATGCGGCGACGGCAGCCTCTCACTGCAGCGAACCAGTGAACCCTCGTACTCCTCTACGCGTGGGCATCCACTCCGGCATCTTCCCCAGCTCTGCGTCGTCCCCTTCCTAGGCCTCGCAGTCATCCACCGCCATGTTGCTCTCGGCACGGCGTGGTCAACGTGGTCAAGGAACGGCTTCCATCGGAGGTGGACTGTACTTGGAGAGGCTGACAGCTAGGTCCACGACGGCAGCAAGGAAGTGCCTCCTTATTACGCGGAAAATAATTATTCCTCCACCTGATAGGAGGGACCCACCGGACGGGCCACCGTATTTCGCGAAAAAAGCGTTTACCCCCTGACTGCTGGGACCCACCGGACGGGCCACCGTATTGCGCAAAAAAAAAACATTCCCCCTGCTGTCAGCTCGGACCCACCGGAAGTGCCTCCTTATTACACAGAAAAAAATGAATACTCCCCCTGCCGGTTTGGACCCACGTTGGTGGCAGACTGACTTGTGGGCCTACTAAGTTGATGGGGACGGTGTGCTTTGTCAACTTAGTCAACATGAATGATTCTAGCTCCGCTGACCGTACGTTGTCCATCCAACGGCCATAGTGCTTCTTCAACCTCTGGTCTTGTTGCTCCAGCCGCCCAAAGCAGCGACGGTCGTGCCGCATGCTCCTGCCTCCCATGGCTGGCTGTGCTGCCGTGGAGGCCTCATCGCCCCCCTACTATTCCCACTGGTGGCCAGGCCATCCCTCTACTCACCCACACCCCCTGTTATTCTGCGGCGACTGTCACATCCCTAGCTAGCACTTGCATTAGGGCCTGACTAGAGTGTGCATCATGTTTACTTTCAAAGAAACTTGAAATGGGATTAACAGAAACCCCAGCACCCCTCCCCTAACAACTAGGGTTTGATAAAATATTTTCCAATGTACCCAAAATGCCCTTCAAAATGTTCATCATTTTTGCCTTGGTCTTAAACCTCTGCCAAAAATGGTGCACCATTTTCTAGGACAATCTAGGGTTTTGGATTAAATCATATGGTATTTGAATTTGGGCATTTAAATGCTTTAAAATATTTTAAATGCTCAAATAATCATAGACTATAATGATTCCTACTGTTCATATTATATACAGAAGGTATGACAAGTGTTATGATTTATAAAAATGTTTAGGCATTTTTATTAAATGAACAAAGTTGCAAAAGAAATGAAACAGAAAAGAAAATAGAGAAGGGAGAGAGAGAGAACACTTACCTGGCGCCCACCCGGCCCACCTGCCGGCCCAGCCCAGCTGCCGCTCCAGCGAGCTACTTGGCTCGGCCAGGCAGGCAGGCAGGTGCTCGATGGCGACCGCGCCGCGCGCCACGCAGCTGCCCGCCGCCCTGCTTCGCCCCCTCGCCGTCCTGGAGGAGTGGATCGAACGTCCACGTCTCCCCCGACCCCTCAGACACCTCCGTTTCTCCCCGGCTCCTCTCCTCCGCTCTCCCCGCGCCATGGCCGACGCCGCCGTGATCGCACCGTCGTAGAAACCACGTCCACCGTCGTCCCCGAGCTCCGCCGTGTTGTCCCTCGTCTCCGCCGTCCTCGACTGCTTCGACAGGCCGAGCCCCGAGCGGTCGCCCGCCCCGGAGACGCCCCCGAGCTCTTCTTCCCCAACTCCGGCCGCGGAGATCCCCCTCGCCGTGCTGCTCAGCTCCGACCACCTCCGGGCTCGCTTCGGTGCTCGCTGCAACCGCTGTGAGACTAGCTACCTCCTCCCCCTCTCCGTTGGCTCCCTCTTGCCCTGTAGCCCACTGCACGTAGCTCCACCGCACGCACCGCCGCCGTGCTCGTCGCCGGTGATGCTCCGGTGCCCATTTGGTCACCGGCACCCGTCCATCGCACTCACCGCAGCACGTAGATGCGAACGGTGCTACACACGCATCGCCTAGGCAACTGCAGCCGCATCCCCACACACGCCCGACGCCGGTCGCCGCCGTCGAGCTTGTTGCCGTCGTCTCCGGCCACCCCAGGTCCGGCGACCACCACCATCCGATGCGGAAGAGCAAGAGCTCTCCAACGCACCCAACCACAGCTCGAACCGTGCACCACAGACGTTTTCCGAGGCACGCCGCCGCGTTTGGCCTCGCCGGCGGCTAAACGCCGGCGAGTTTGACCTGTTTTGACCACGGGTTTGACCCCCTGGGTCAATGACATGTGGGCCCTGCCCGCAAGTCAAACTCAGTTTAGGTGTTAAATTAATATTAATTAGTTACTTAGTTTAGTCACTGACATGTGGGCCCTGGCCCCACTGACAGCTAATTAGTTTTAGTTAACTCTAATTAACTCAGTTAATTAGCTGTGACACTGACATGAGGGACCCACTGGTCAGGTTTGACCTGGACTGGCCCTGTTGACTGGCTGACGTCAGCATGATGTCATGCTGACGCAGTAAAGGTTTTTCTGGGATTTTTAGATATAATATTAATTCAGGAAATTCCAGAAAATACCCAAAACTTCTAAAAATCATATAAAATTAACCATAGCTCAGATGGAAAAGATTTATATATGAAAAATGATCAGAAAAATCCAATCTATCTAATGGCACTGGTTTCATGCATGTTTGAACAAGTTAACTTGCTGTATATATCAAGAACATGATAATGCACTTATTTAAATACTAGTTTGAACTTCAACTTGAATCCTTGATTCAAATAGGTTCAAACCCTTCTGGTTTTAGTTGCATTAGCCAACTCACATGCATCTTGCCATGTCATAAACATGCATCATATTGTTGCATTTGTTTGTTAATGATTGTATCGTTGGTTTTCCCTATGTTAGGTCCTGCTCCCGAGGATACTGCCGCGTATCCAGTTGAAGAGCAGTACCCGACAACTACCTTGTCAGGCAAGCAATCATTGATCATTCCGATACAACCCAATCTTCCCGCTCCTGCTCTCTTTTACTGCATTAAGGCAACAGCGCGTGAACTGCTACTTGCTGCGGTAGTTGAACCCTATTCCCTTGCATGACCTGTCATTGCCACAGTAAATAGTTGAAACCCACTAGCATGTGTAGGAGTTGATTGAGCCATGTGATGTGTGATCCACCATGCTATTTGTTTATGTTGCCAGCTATGCTTAGAGTTGTGTCTGGTCTGATTCATCTGGGTGATGAATCAGAGTGAAACAATCTTTCGATAAAGAGAAGGAAGTGTGGAATACGCTTGGTAAAGGTATCGATGAAAGGCCATGTAGGAGTACATGGTGGGTTGTTTCATTGGAACCGTACATAGGACCCGAGATCTGTATGTGTGGTTCAAGTTGCAGTTACTACCATGCATTGGGCCCGAAACCAATGGACCCTCTCGACTTATTAGCTATCCTTGATCTCTGTCTAGGAGTTGCAACTAGTTTCTGGTGTTTATAGCTTACTGGAGGTCGTGCACAACGCTGACCCTCGGGGTGGGTTGTGATGCGACAGGTACGTGGCACGGTGTACCGGTTGCCCGTTTGGTGACTCGGGAACCCTGTACACATCGTTTGGGGCCGTGAGCGACACCCCGGCCGGATCTCCCCACGGATGGAACCCAAATAGGCGATAAACCTGGACGAGAGACTTGAGTAGTTAGTCAGGTCGTGGCCGACACCCTCGCTGGGCTTCCGCTTGAAGGTTGCCGAGTACACGCCGAGTAAACGGCGATAAGCGGTGGAAGCGTGTGTGAAGAAGTACACCCCTGCAGGGTTATCAAACTATTCGAATAGCCGTTGTTCGCGGTACGAACTACTTGGTTACTCTTACAGTTCATAGACAAGTTGATGTATACTACTAAAAGCCTCAAGATAAGCGTGAGTGCCGTGGATGGCCCTTCCGTAGGATGACGGAAGAGGATCCTCGGTAGTGTATTGATGTGGTGACTAGAGGACTCGTGTTCGTAATAACATCTTGCAATCTGTTGGAAGTTGTAGTATAGGTTAGCCAAGGTCAAAGCTGGCATTCTGCTATAACTTCCACTACCCCCTTTGATAATGTTGCATGTATGATAGGTTCTGTGGTAAGACTTGCTGAGTACCTTTGTACTCATGTTTGCTTAATAACTGTTGCAGAGGAGAACCCTGCCCCTGCTGATGGGTTCTACATAGACGTTGACGTCGACGAGTAGCTTGACACCCAGACGGTGATCCAGAGCTTGTGAAGGGCCTTGTAGATAGTCAGGCTACACCAAGCCTGTTTTATTTTTCTAAGTTGTCTGTACTCAGACATGTAGCTTCCGCTTGTGCTTGTATGACTGTATGACTTGAGTGTTGGGTCATGTGACCCCTACCTGTATGACTATGTTATGTATGGCTCTTGGAGCCTTTTAAATAAAGTACTTTGAGTCATAGAGTTCTGTTGTGATGCAATGTTGTATTTGCACATATTGAGCATATTGCGTGTATGATTGAAATGCTTGGTATGTGTGGAATCCAACACCTAGTTGTTTTCCTTTGGTAGCCTATCTTACAGGGAAATGCCTCCTAGTGATTCCAATGAGCCTTGGTAGCTTGCTACTGCTCGGAACACGTAGACTGGCCGGCATGTGTCCTTCTTCGTTCCTGTGTCTGTCCCTTAGGGGAAATGTCACGCGTTGTTCCTTTAAGTCCATGTAGCTTGCTACGACTTGGGTTCATACGTTGATGACCGACACGTTCGTTGCTGGGTCATGGATGCCTGTCTCTGTAATTTAGTGCCACTTTTGGATTATAACTAGCCATGTCGGCCCGGGTTCTCTGTCATATGGATGCTAGCGACACTGTCATATACGTGTGCCAAAATGCGCAAACGGTCCCGGGCCAGGTAAGGTGGCACCCGTGGGGTTACCATGCGTGAGGCCGCAAAGTGATATGACGTGTTACAGCTAGATCGGTATGACTTAGGATCGGGGTCCTGACAGCGTTGGCATCAGAGCTGGACTGCCTGTAGGTTTCTCAAGCCAAACTGGTCGATGTTGAGTCTAGAAAAATTCTTAGTTATATGTAGGGGAATTGATTGTGGAAGGGAACGTAAGGCTCTTTTTACTCCTTTACCTTATGCCCTTCTGATCTGAGTCTGTCTATTCTTTCTACGGGGATTTAGGACTAGGCCTCTTATCCTTACTAGGTTCACGTGTTACTAATCCGTAGACTCTTAGGATTTTTGGTTTCAAGCCTCAGTTCAGTTTCTATCCTTTTGAGTATGATGATTGTTGAACCGGAACCTTGATATGGATTTGTTGAGTGGCTATGCTATCATTTGTATGATGTCTCAAATCTCTGTTTGAGCATTTACAGTTGTTATGCTGCCCGATTTCTTCCAGAAACACTAATGCCTTTGCATTATTTCGTGTTTCAGATGTCTGGCCGCATTCCTCACCAAGTGGTTCGTTTGACTCGGTGCATTAATGTGCCCGGTCACACGGCCATGTTAGTCCGTGTGATGACTGAGACCGGTTATCGCTGGTATCCTGAATACACTGTGGAGGAACAGTATCGGGATTTTAATCAAAGTCAGTATTTATGCACAGTCCGGATATACCCCTCATATCCCGGAGCTAATGATCCCATCCATTGGTCTTATGGACTCGGGATTACCATCGAAATGGCAGTGCAGGATGCCGCTTATTCGATGATGACCATTCTCCATGCTAGGCATGCCCTGTTGCTGAACACTGAGTTCTGTTACATGCCAGCTTCACTCCCCGGAGAAGAAGGCTACTACACTGGTCTGTATACTGATGCTGCTCATGAAGAGCCCCTGCTTCAGACTACTGTTCAGATGTTGGAGGATAGGGACCGTGAGGTCCGTGCCCTCCGAATGGAGCTGTATAACACTCGAGCTGCTCACTGGATTACTTTGACACGGCTTGCACCTGCTGTGCACGCCGGATATCTGGACATGCGGGATTTGTATCCTGTGCGGACTCGTCTGCCTGATCGCATGGATTGGCGTGACGTTGGGGGTATTACACCTCCACGTGGGCGTCGGTTACCACCAGCATCGGGACCGAGACCACACCCATGTCCTTATGGTCCTCAGCCTTCGAGTGCTCGCGAGTTCCAAGATCCGTCTGTACCACTTCCAGGCTACGGTGGTAATCTTTACGAGGATTACTACGCGAATGTCTGAGCTAGTCCGTGGTAGTAGTAGTATTGTAATAGTTGTATTTCCACAGTCCTACGTGTCTTGTGGAATATGACTAGTGTGTACTGAATTCCGGAGGTGTAGTTAAATAATGTATAGGAGCCTGGAATGCCTCTGATGGGATGTATCGTCTTTCACCGCAGTTGTACTTTAGCCTTGGCTTGTACTAAACTTTGTATGGTGTGTATGACCACGTGTGTATATATTGCAGTTCCTATATTACCATGTCGTACGGATGAACATCTCTGCATTCTGTGTCATCCATTACATTCTGCACTTCTATGTCAAATATTGCCATCCTTGTCTAAACCGTTGTTTTGTTTTCCTAGGATGGTCAGCACTCGCAACACTCCTGCTGCTCAGGAGCAGGGTGAGGCTAGTGGGGCTAGAGATGGAAATCTGCCCCAGCCACCCTCCTTGGCGGAAGTTATGCTTGAAGCAGAACGGAACAAGAGAGAGACCAACCGTCTGCTGGAACGCATAGAGCAAAACACTGGGTTCCGTCAGAGGAATGACGTGGTGTCAATCCACGATTTTATCAAGATGTGTCCACCGAAGTTCCATCACTCCACTGAACCTCTGGATGCTGATGACTGGCTACGTAGTATCACCCACAAGCTACACTCTGCCCGCGTGGCCGAAGCTGACAAGGTTATCTACGCCGCCTACCATCTTGAGGGCCCTGCCAGTCTTTGGTGGGAAAATTTTGAAGCTATGCGTCCTGCTGGCCAAGTCACTACCTGGGTTGAGTTCAGTGAGGCATTCCGTGAACACCACATTCCGGAAGGTCTCATGGATCGCAAGCGGGAGGAATTCTGCAATTTCACCCAGGGCCGTTTGACTGTGGATGGCTACAGTCGTGAGTTTGGTAATCTGGCACGCTATGCACCTGAAGAAGTATCCACCGATGCCAAGAAACAGGCGAGGTTCCGCAAGGGACTCAGCCCTGAACTTCGTCGAGATCTACGTCTGCACGAGTGCACTTCCTTCCAGAAGTTGGTTAATAAGGCTATCAGTGCTGAGACAGGCCAGACCGACTTCGAGGCCACCCGCAAGCATACTTGAGACCTTGGTTCCTCATCCGGCTCTGGCTCTCACAAGCGCCGTGTATGGGTTCCTAACACTGCTCTGCCACCCAAGTATTCACCGAGGCCATCCTATGAGGCGCCTCGTCCAACTCAACAGTCTGCACCTGCTAAGACCTATGGAGGTCCACCCTCCAACTTTGCTCCATGCACCACCACTGTGACATGTTTCAAGTGTGGAGAACCGGGACACTACATGCGTGATTGTCCCCAGAATCAGCCAGGAAAACCCGTTGGCCGTGGTAAGCCAACCGGCAAGGTGAACTATATTAAGCCAATCCCCACTGCACGTGGTCATGTCAACTATGTTTCTGCTGAAGAAGCCTATGAGGATCCTAACGTCGTCCTTGGTACGCTTCTCGTAAACTGCCATCCGGCATCTGTTCTTTTCGATACTGGAGCATCCCATTCGTTCATATCTGAAAGCTATGCTCGATTGCACAACATGACTTTTTGTGACATGCCTACTTCCATGGTTATTCAAACTCCTGGTTCAAAGTGGCAGACCTCTAGGGTAAGCCATGGAAATGAAATCCTTGTCGATAGACTTGTTTTCCTTGCATCCTTAATCGCTCTCAAGTCCTCGGACATAAATATCATTTTGGGTATGGATTGGATGACAACCCATTACGCCAAAATTGACTGCTTTACTAGGACCGTTCAACTTACACATCCATCCGGAAAGATAGTCAATGTCTTGACTCGAATGGCTGAACGTCAGCTCTACTCTCTTAATGCCAGCCCTCTACCAGAACTCGAAGATATCCCGGTAGTCCGTGACTTTCCGGATGTTTTTCCAGAAGAACTGCCAGGAGTTCCACCTGACAGAGATGTCGAGTTCGTGATAGATCTTATTCCTGGAACTGTCCCAATCTCTAGGAGACCTTATAAGATGGCACCACTAGAATTAGCTGAGCTAAAGAAACAACTCGATGAGTCCTTGCAAAAGGGTTTCATCCGTCCTAGTTCTTCCCCTTGGGCTTGCCCCGTCCTCTTCGTCAAGAAGAAGGATGGAACGGAGCGGATGGTTGTGGATTACCGACCTGTCAATCTGGTCACCATAAAGAATAAGTATCCGCTTCGCAGGATCAACGATCTGTATGATCAGCTCGCTGGATCCTCAGTCTTTTCTAAGATGGATTTGAGGTTGGGCTACCATGAAATCAAAATCAAGAACGGGGACATTCCTAAAACGGCTTTCGTTACTCGTTATGGCCAATATGAGTACACCGTCATGTCCTTCGGATTAACCAATGCCCCAGCTACCTTTTCTCGGTTAATGAATTCTATATTCATGGAGTACCTGGATAAATTCGTCGTGGTATACCTCGATGATATACTCATTTTCTCCAAGAACAAGGAAGATCATGCCGAGCATTTAAGGCTGGTATTGACGAAACTTCGAGAGCACCGCCTTTATGCCAAATTCTCTAAATGTGAATTTTGGTTGCCAGAAGTAACCTATCTAGGTCATGTAATCTCTGGCAAGGGTATTGATGTCAATCCCGAGCGAGTTCAAGCCGTCCTTGATTGGACTCCCCCTGAATCGGTCAAGCAAGTTAGGAGTTTTCTTGGCTTAGCGAGCTATTGCCGACGTTTCGTCGAGAACTTCTCCAAGGTTGCCAAACCTCTAACCGAACTCCTCAAGAAAGATAAAAAGTTTGAGTGGACCCCACAGTGCGAGTCCAGTTTTCAGGAACTGAAAAGACGCCTGACATCTGCACCTGTACTGGTACCACCAGATTTTTCCAAGGATTTTATAATCTATTGCGACGCCTCGCGACAAGGACTAGGTTGCATTCTTATGCAAGATCGTCAAGTGATTGCATACGCATCCCGACAGTTGCGACCACATGAGGACAACTATCCTACTCATGATTTAGGGCTTGCAGCTGTAGTCCATGCACTCAAAACATGGCGGCATTACCTCCTTGGTAATCGCTGTGAAATCTTCACTGATCACCAAAGCTTGAAGTATATCTTCACCCAACCGGATTTGAATCTCAGACAAAGACGTTGGGTTGAGTTGCTCACCGACTACGACTTAGGAATCACTTACACTCCTGGAAAGGCCAATGTCATGGCTGATGCACTAAGTCGTAAGTCTTATTGTAACAATTTAATGTTACAACAAAGTCAACCACTTCTCCACGAGGAATTTCGTAAGCTTAACCTTCACATTGTTCCTCGAGGATTCCACTCCACCTTGGTGGCAAAACCTACCCTTTTGGATCAAGTCATCAAAGCACAGAAGGTTGATCCCGGAATTTCCCGTATTAAGAGGAACATCAAGAAAGGAGTTGCAGGATGTTTCTCAATTGATGATCAAGGAGTCGTATTCTTTGGCAACCGCTTAGTGGTTCCTAAAGTGCGAAACCTAAGACGTTTGATCCTCAAGGAGGCTCATGAATCTCCTCTCACGATTCATCCCGATAGTACCAAAATGTATCAAGACCTACGTCAAAGATTCTGGTGGACTAGGATGAAGAGAGAAATCGCTCAATTCATTGCTAACTGCGACGTTTGTCGTCGAGTTAAAGCAGAGCATCAACGGCCTGCTGGCACCCTTCAACCTTTAGCTATTCCTGAATGGAAATGGGATAAAGTCGGTATGGACTTCATTACCGGGTTTCCCAGGTCCAGGAAAGGGAATAATGCTATCTTCGTCGTTATCGACCCACTCTCTAAAGTAGCTCACTTCCTGCCTGTTCGGGGGAGTATTACCGCTAGCCAGCTAGCAGACTTATATATCTCTCGAATAGTGTCACTTCATGGTGTACCGTTGGAGATTAACTCAGACCGTGGAAGTCTTTTCACTTCACGATTTTGGGAAAGTTTCCAGAATGCTATGGGAACTCATCTCTCTTTCAGTACTGCCTTCCATCCGCAGTCAAGTGGTCAAGTGGAACGAGTCAATCAAATTCTGGAGGACATGCTTCGAGCCTCTGTCATTTCTTTCGGTATGGAATGGGAAAAATGTCTTCCATTTGCCGAATTCGCTTATAACAATAGTTATCAAGCCAGCCTGGGTAAAGCTCCCTTCGAAGTTCTATATGGACGAAGGTGTCGAACCCCTCTTAACTGGTCAGAAACCGGCGAAAGACAATTCTTTGGCCCAGATATGATTCAGGAAGCAGAAGAACAAGTTCGCATCGTTCGTGAGAGATTGAAAACAGCCCAGTCTCGCCAAAAGAGCCAATATGATAGTCATCATAAGGCTGTGACTTTTGAAGTCGGCGATAAGGCTTACCTTCGGGTTACTCCTCTTAAGGGAACCCATCGCTTCGGTATCAAAGGCAAATTGGCCCCTCGTTACATCGGTCCTTTTCGCATTCTTGCCAAACGAGGAGAAGTTGCCTACCAATTGGAACTACCTCCGCACCTCTCCAGAGTTCATGATGTTTTCCACGTTTCTCAACTCAGGCGTTGCTTCTCGGATCCTATCCGCGGAGTGGATCAAGAAGCTCTTGATCTCCAAGACAATCTCACATATCGAGAATACCCCATTCGTATTCTTGATCAAACTGAGCGCACCACTCGACGCCACAATATCAAGTTTCTCAAGGTTCAATGGTCACATCATTCCGAGAGTGAAGCCACTTGGGAAAGGGAGGATCGTCTTCGACTTGAGTACCCCACCCTCTTTCTGGAGGAACCCGAATCTCGGGACGCGATTCTTTTAAGTGGGGGTGAGTTGTCACATCCCTAGCTAGCACTTGCATTAGGGCCTGACTAGAGTGTGCATCATGTTTACTTTCAAAGAAACTTGAAATGGGATTAACAGAAACCCCAGCACCCCTCCCCTAACAACTAGGGTTTGATAAAATATTTTACAATGTACCCAAAATGCCCTTCAAAATGTTCATCATTTCTGCCTTGGTCTTAAACCTCTGCCAAAAATGGTGCACCATTTTCTAGGACAATCTAGGGTTTTGGATTAAATCATATGGTATTTGAATTTGGGCATTTAAATGCTTTAAAATATTTTAAATGCTCAAATAATCATAAACTATAATGTTTCCTACTGTTCATATTATATACAGCAGGTATGACAAGTGTTATGATTTATAAAAATGTTTAGGCATTTTTATTAAATGAACAAAGTTGCAAAAGAAATGAAACAGAAAAGAAAATAGAAAAGGGAGAGAGAGAGAACACTTACCTGGCGCCCACCCGGCCCACCTGCCGGCCCAGCCCAGCTGCCGCTCCAGCGAGCTGCTTGGCTCGGCCAGGCAGGCAGGCAGGTGCTCGACGGCGACCGCGCCGCGCGCCACGTAGCTGCCCGCCGCCCTGCTTCGCCCCCTCGCCGTCCTGGAGGAGTGGATCGAACGTCCACGTCTCCCCCGACCCCTCAGACACCTCCGTTTCTCCCCGGCTCCTCTCCTCCGCTCTCCCCACGCCATGGCCGACGCCGCCGTGATCGCACCGTCGTAGAAACCACGTCCACCGTCGTCCCCGAGCTCCGCCGTGTTGTCCCTCGTCTCCGCCGTCCTCGACTGCTTCGACAGGCCGAGCCCCGAGCGCTCGCCCGCCCCGGAGACGCCCCCGAGCTCTTCTTCCCCAACTCCGGCCGCGGAGATCCCCCTCGCCGTGCTGCTCAGCTCCGACCACCTCCGAGCTCGCTTCGGTGCTCGCTGCAACCGCTGTGAGACTAGCTACCTCCTCCCCCTCTCCGTTGGCTCCCTCTTGCCCTGTAGCCCACTGCACGTAGCTTCACCGCACGCACCGCCGCCGTGCTCGTCGCCGGTGATGCTCCGGTGCCCATTTGGTCACCGGCACCCGTCCATCGCACTCACCGCAGCACGTAGATGCGAACGGTGCTACGCACGCATCGCCTAGGCACCTGCAGCCGCATCCTCAAACACGCCCGACGCCGGTCGCCGCCGTCGAGCTTGTTGCCGTCGTCTCCGGCCACCCCAGGTCCGGCGACCACCACCATCCGATGCGGAAGAGCAAGAGCTCTCCAACGCACCCAACCACAGCTCGAACCGTGCACCACAGACGTTTTCCGAGGCACGCCGCCGCGTTTGGCCTCGCCGGCGGCTAAACGCCGGCGAGTTTGACCTGTTTTGACCACGGGTTTGACCCCCTGGGTCAATGACATGTGGGCCCTGCCCGCAAGTCAAACTCAGTTTAGGTGCTAAATTAATATTAATTAGTTACTTAGTTTAGTCACTAACATGTGGGCCCTGGCCCCACTGACAGCTAATTAGTTTTAGTTAACTCTAATTAACTCAGTTAATTAGCTGTGACACTGACATGAGGGACCCACTGGTCAGGTTTGACCTGGACTGGCCCTGTTGACTGGCTGACGTCATGCTGACGCAGTAAAGGTTTTTCTGGGATTTTTAGATATAATATTAATTCAGGAAATTCCAGAAAATACCCAAAACTTCTAAAAATCATATAAAATCAACCATAGCTCAGATGGAAAAGATTTATATATGAAAAATGATCAGAAAAATCCAATCTATCTAATGGCACTGGTTTCATGCATGTTTGAACAAGTTAACTTGCTGTATATATCAAGAACATGATAATGCACTTATTTAAATACTAGTTTGAACTTCAACTTGAATCCTTGATTCAAATAGGTTCAAACCCTTCTGGTTTTAGTTGCATTAGCCAACTCACATGCATCTTGCCATGTCATAAACATGCATCATATTGTTGCATTTGTTTGTTAATGATTGTATCGTCGGTTTTCCCTATGTTAGGTCCTGCTCCCGAGGATACTGCCGCGTATCCAGTTGAAGAGCAGTACCCGACAACTACCTTGTCAGGCAAGCAATCATTGATCATTCCGATACAACCCAATCTTCCCGCTCCTGCTCTCTTTTACTGCATTAAGGCAACAGCGCGTGAACTGCTACTTGCTGCGGTAGTTGAACCCTATTCCCTTGCATGACCTGTCATTGCCACAGTAAATAGTTGAAACCCACTAGCATGTGTAGGA
Organism: Secale cereale; assembly: GCA_902687465.1. Classification (NCBI taxonomy): domain Eukaryota; kingdom Viridiplantae; phylum Streptophyta; class Magnoliopsida; order Poales; family Poaceae; genus Secale; species Secale cereale. Next base: position 372,352,919 of record LR738715.1, on the reverse strand, counting down.
GTTGATTGAGCCATGTGATGTGTGATCCACCATGCTATTTGTTTATGTTGCCTGCTATGCTTAGAGTTGTGTCTGGTCTGATTCATCTGGGTGATGGATCAGAGTGAAACAATCTTTCGATAAAGAGAAGGAAGTGTGGAATACGCTTGGTAAAGGTATCGATGAAAGGCCATGTAGGAGTACGTGGTGGGTTGTTTCATTGAAATCGTCCATAGGACCCGAGATCTGTATGTGTGCTTCAAGTTACAGCTACTACCACGCATTGGGATCCTTAATTGACCCTCTCGGCTTATTAATTACCCTTGATCTCTGTCCAGGAGTTGCAACTAGTTTCTGGTGTTTATAGCTTACTGGAGGTCGTGCACAACGCTGACCCTCGGGGTGGGTTGTGATGCGACAGGTACGTGGCACGGTGTACCGGTTGCCCGTTTGGTGACTCGGGAACCCTGTACACATCGTTTGGGGCCGTGAGCGACCCCCCGGCCGGATCTCCCCACGGATGGAACCCAAATAGGCGATAAACCTGGACGAGAGACTTGAGTAGTTAGTCAGGTCGTGGCCGACACCCTCGCTGGGCTTCCGCTTGAAGGTTGCCGAGTACACGCCGAGTAAACGGCGATAAGCGGTGGAAGCGTGTGTGAAGAAGTACACCCCTGCAGGGTTATCAAACTATTCGAATAGCCGTTGTTCGCGGTACGAACTACTTGGTTACTCTTACAGTTCATAGACAAGTTGATGTATACTACTAAAAGCCTCAAGATAAGCGTGAGTGCCGTGGATGGCCCTTCCGTAGGATGACGGAAGAGGATCCTCGGTAGTGTATTGATGTGGTGACTAGAGGACTCGTGTTCGTAATAACATCTTGCAATCTGTTGGAAGTTGTAGTATAGGTTAGCCAAGGTCAAAGCTGGCATTCTGCTATAACCTCCACTACCCCCTTTGATAATGTTGCATGTATGATAGGTTCTGTGGTAAGACTTGCTGAGTACCTTTGTACTCATGTTTGCTTAATGACTGTTGCAGAGGAGAACCCTGCCCCTGCTGATGGGTTCTACATAGACGTTGACGTCGACGAGTAGCTTGACACCCAGACGGTGATCTGGAGCTTGTGAAGGGCCTTGTAGATAGTCAGGCTACACCAAGCCTGTTTTATTTTTCTAAGTTGTCTGTACTCAGACATGTAGCTTCCGCTTGTGCTTGTATGACTGTATGACTTGAGTGTTGGGTCATGTGACCCCTACCTGTATGACTATGTTATGTATGGCTCTTGGAGCCTTTTAAATAAAGTACTTTGAGTCATAGAGTTCTGTTGTGATGCAATGTTGTATTTGCACATATTGAGCATATTGCGTGTATGATTGAAATGCTTGGTATGTGTGGAATCCGACACCTAGTTGTTTTCCTTTGGTAGCCTATCTTACAGGGAAATACCTCCTAGTGATTCCAATGAGCCTTGGTAGCTTGCTACTGCTCGGAACACGTAGGCTGGCCGGCATGTGTCCTTCTTCGTTCCTGTGTCTGTCCCTTAGGGGAAATGTCACGCGTTGTTCCTTTAAGTCCATGTAGCTTGCTACGACTTGGGTTCATACGTTGATGACCGACACGTTCGTTGCTGGGTCATGGATGCCTGTCTCTGTAATTCAGTGCCACTTTTGGATTATAACTAGCCATGTCGGCCCGGGTTCTCTGTCATATGGATGCTAGCGACACTGTCATATACGTGTGCCAAAATGCGCAAACGGTCCCGGGCCAGGTAAGGTGGCACCCGTGGGGTTACCGTGCGTGAGGCCGCAAAGTGATATGACGTGTTACAGCTAGATCGGTGCGTGGGGTCCTGACAGCGACGGCAGCCTCACACCGCAGGGAACCAATGAACCCTCGTACTCCTCTACGCATGGGCATCCACTGCCGCGTCTTCCCCAGCTATGCGTCGTCCCCTTCCTAGGGCTCGCCGTCGTCCACCTCCCTGTTGCTCTCGGCGCGGCGTGGTCAACGTGGTTAAGGAACAGCTTCCATCGGAGGTGGACTGTACGTGGAGAGGCTGATAGCTGGGTCCACGGCCGCAGCAACGAAGTGCCTCCTTATTACACGCAAAATAATTATTCCTCCACCTGACAGCGGGGACCCACCAGACGGGCCACCATATTTCCTGGAAAAAACATTGCCCCCTGACTACTGGGAATCACCAGCTACATCTTCGCATGCAAGGAAGTGCGTCCAGGCAAAAAAAATTGATTCACCCCCCTGACTGATGGGACCCACCAGCTACATCTTCGCATGCAATGAAGTGCCTAACAGTCGGGACCCACCTGGTCGAAGCGTACTTAACGTTGTCATTTTGGTCGCGAATATGTACGTACATACTGGTCCATGTAGAGGCGTGCACGTAGCATGTACACGTACGTATAGCGGTCAGGGTGCAAGAAAGTAAATACGGCCACGTACGTACATACGGGCGGGGTCTCGAACGCCTATTCGCGCGTACGTATGGCCAGGGCTCGTGTACATTGCTGGGTCAGAACGGAGAAACATCGTCGTCATCATGTTCATGGGGAGCCAACCGGCCGGGTCGGAATGGAATGCGTCGTCGTGTTCATCGAGAGGGCTTGGATGGAACAGCGGATCAAAACGAGGCCTGGCGTACCACGGAACGGAGGAAACGGCCTTGTGTTCGACCGGCCAAGTTCAAAACGGGATCCTGTTAATCGAGAGGGGTCTGGCGTACTGCAAAATGGAAGAAATGGACCTCCTATGGTCGAAACAGGGGTCCTGTTGATTGGGAGGGGTGTGGCGTACCTCAAAACGGAGGAAATAGACTTGTGTTGGAGCGCTACGGTCGAAACGGGGGTCCTCTTCATCGGGAGGGGTGTCGCGTACTGCAAAACGGAGGAAACGGACTTGTGTTGGAGCGCTAGGGTCGAA
>LR738715.1:372328575-372349889 GCA_902687465.1 Secale cereale | reverse complement strand
GGGGGGTGTGGCGTACCGCAAAACAGAGGAAACAGACTTGTGTTGGAGCGCTACGGTCGAAACGGGGGTCCTATTCATCGGGAGGGTTGTGGCGTACCACAAAACAAGACTCCACGGGATACTGTTCATCACCACCGCCGACCCCCTCCAGCCTCCACGAGCTACTATTCAGTAACGTGTAGCCTGCAGGGCAATCGCTCGGGTTCACTTAGAGCCCAACGCCTCGCTCGGATTCAGTTAGAGCCCAACGCCTCGCACCCACGCGCGTGCCTGTACGAGAGAAACGCGCATCGCTTGGCCCCGACCACCCACCTTAACCGGGAACACCCCGATATTTTCATCGCCCTCACTTCTACCATGGTTTTTTCCGTCATGGATGGCCCAAAGAATGTAATGCAGCTGCGTCTCCGGCCCGCCCAGGACGAAAAGTCCATTTTCTGTCATGATTTTTTGTCATAGAAGTAGGACCCCACCACATCTATGATGATACCGTGTTTTGTCACAATTATTGTCATAGAAGTGTCATAAGTATGACAGAAAAACGTTTCGTTCGGCCCAAAATGTCACGGATATGTCCTTTCTTTGTAGTGTGTCATGTAATTAAAGAGGAGAGAGAGAAATAGAGTAACATAAAATGTTACCATCACATAGTGGTTTCCAATACAAAATGATTCTACAAAGCAATAAATGAAGATATGCATGTTACTACACCTATGATACTTCCGACTATGAAGGTAGTAACATGAACTAGTAACATATGTATGTCACTAGTCTAAGTTACTCCCCACTATGACTAGCCTTAGACTAGCCACAATGGGTAGTAACATAGAGTAGTAACATGCCCATGTTACTACTCTATGTTACTACCTCTATAGTGGGGAGTAAAATATGTTTGGTAACAAGGAAGACTTCATATATTAGGCTATAGACTCATCTTACGTTGATATGTGTGATGTTACTCATACTAGTAGTAACTAGCTATGTTACCACATGTCCCTCTTTATTCATTTATTGCTTGCCATATCATCTATTTTATCTAGATATGTGTGATGTTACTACCTATATTACTCCCACTGTGGGCAGTCTTACTCCCCACTATAGAGGTAGTAACATATATAGACTAGTAACACATGGACAAGTTACTAGTCTATGTTACTACCCATTGTGGCTAGTCTAAGTAACATCACACATCTCAAGGCAAGATGATTCTATAGCCTAATAAATGAAGTGTTGGATGTTACTACACATATGTTACTCCCCACTATGGAGGTAGTAACATGGACTAGTAACATTCTATGTTACTACCCATTGTCGCTAGTCTTATGTCACTCTATTGTGTACTTACTTGCTCTACTGCATAGTATCATAGAGTAGCTAGTATCATATGTAGTACGTTATTTATATTGTCATTCATGACACATAGTAGCATAACATTTATTATAATATAGTTTCATGATATGATACTGAGCCCTCTCTTTCTTCATTTAATTAATTCTATGACGGCTCATCAAAATTGCCTAGTTGGCATGCATGATACTAGCTATAGTACCCCCTTACTATTAGCCTAGCAAAGGTGTACAGATCATTTGTGCATCGCTTTGTGAGTTTTCATCCGTTTGTTCGAGAAGCGGGGAGAAGTTTCAAACATTTCGGCCGCGAGGTGCGGCCACTAGCGTAGACCTAGTTGGTATTATAATTACAGATAATTCCGATGGAGTTCAGACATCATCAAAATCGATGTGTGCCTGTGGCATACTCTCACGACCTTGTGGAAAAAAATTGGTAAAGTTTGGCACATGTTTTGATGACCGCTCTTCCAAACCGGAGCATCCCACATGAAGGATCATGGTTTTCCAAAAGGAGACGTGTCAATTCAAACTCCTGTGGTCGGTGACTTCATCGTCTGGCCTCATAAAAATTTCCACGGTATGCAATCACCATTATACCACGGGTTTGATTTTCTGGCGTGTTTCAGGTATTGTTAGCTATATTTAAGACATTTTTTAGATTAACGTGCATTTTGTGCATAAAAATAAAATTACAACCGGAACTGCATGTGCTGTCGAAAGGGATGAGGATCGTCGTTCGATCTGGGAGCATCCAACGGCGCAGACGTACGATCCGTGGGGTTTGGGTTCTAGCCAATCAGAAAGCACGACTCAGATCGTGGGCGGGGTGGCGGGGTTTGGTCGGCACAGGGCTTTCATCAACGAACCGTGTCCTATTCGCAAACCAGATTTCATACTTTTTTTCACACATACAGTAGTGAGATCGATTAAGTGTGCTAAATCTATGATATAATAATAATCATAACAACAAAAAACAGTTCATATTCATTGCCTGAGCTGACAACATATCAAGATGAAAATACTAACGGTTCTTACATCAACAGAAAACCGGGCATAACTCACAAATTTAGTACATGCGACAGTTCTAAATTGACTGAATTAAGTTGCAGGGTAGGCATAAAGACTAGTCTTACGGCTTAATTCCCATGTCAATGGGGGTACTAGGATCATTAAGTTGACCCCGAATGAACTTGGGGTTTTTGATCATTTACACTTCTTTGTTGCATTGGTGCGCGATCCCTTGGCTGGCAACTCATCAAATTCATCGTACTCGTCCTGATTGGCAACATCGTCGACACCCAGTACCCTTATCTTCCCATGCATCGCTAAATGGCCGTTCTTATGCAAGGGGTCTTCCACAAAAAAATCTGGGTAGCATCGCTCACAAGAATGAATGGGTCCGCGTGATATGCCATCGTTGTCCTGCTAACACAGGTCTTCATGTACTCATCAATCCTTACCTGACCAAGAGGGATCCATGCGCACCTGAATAATGCCGCCTTAACTTTCACATAGTGAAGCTCCCAAATCTCTTTGATGGTTCCATAGTATACCCTTTTATCAGCTTCATTTATAGTCATGCATTCTATTCGAACAGAGGTGTTCTGAAACGAGGTCTTCTTATCACGTTCCTCAGTGTAGAGCGTGTATCCATTTATGTCATATGCTTGGTACATCAACACCATTGGTGATGGCTTTTCTGCCAACCACGTAGCAATGTCATCGTTGGATCCTTGTGCCAAACGATTCTTCAGCCATTCGGCGTACTTCTTAGTGTGCTCCTTCATCTCGACTTCTGATGAAGGCACCATTGGTAAGAAGCTTTCGTGTATCTCCGCCAAGTGTTCTTTGGCATAAGCGATGAGTACTAGGCTGTTAAGCAGTACCGTCAAATGGGATTTCTTTGCCAATTCTCCGGGTGCAGCCATTTAAGTTCCGACATGGACCGACTTACCTTTCAGCCCTCCCTCGTTGTGAGAGAGGGGCAAACCTATAGGTCTTTGTTTCATGTATTCGGTGCAAAATCGAACCACCTCCTCCACGGTATAACCTTGTAGGACACTTGCCTCTGGATGGTTTCGGTTCTAACAAAAGCGCTTCAGTATTCCCATGAACTGCTCGAAGTGATATATGTTGCGAAGAAACACAGTACCACAATACTTTATCTCGTCAACAAGGTACACAGTGAGATGGACCATGACATCAAAGAATGAAGGTGGGAAAAACATCTCTAGATTGGACAATATTCTTGCAATATCATCTTCCATATTATCCAACTCTTCAGGATCTACAACTTTCTGCCATCGTTTGTTGAAGAAATCACAGAGGTCAATGAGTGTGTTTCTTATATCTTTGTCCATCAGATTCCTGATGGCCACCGGGAGGATTTGTGTCAACATTATGATGCAAGCATGTGACTTCATGTGTCACAACTTCATTTTACCTGAGCTCACATCCACGAGACTTCTGATGTTTGTGCAGTAGGAAGAGGGTGTCTTAACTGACAACAAATAGGTGGAGAACTGTGTTGCTTCTTTTGTACTGAAATTGTAACTCTGGCGAGCTTTGATGAATTTTTCATCATCTTGCGTTGTGATTGATCAACAAGCATATCGGGCCGTGAACCGTCACCATCCTTTCTTTTACCTTTAATCTTGAGTAGAGTACCAAGGAATCTTTCACATATATTCTTTTTGAAGGAAATATGCCCTAGAGGCAATAATAAAGTGGTTATTTGTATTTCCTGATATCATAATAAATGTTTATTATTCATGCTAGAATTGTATTAACCGGAAACTTAGTACATGTGTGAATACATAGACAAAACAGAGTGTCCCTAGTATGCCTCTACTAGACTAGCTCATTGATCAAAGATGGTTATGTTTCCTAGCCATAGACATTTGCTCAATGGGATCACATCATTAGGAGAATGATGTGATGGACATGACCCATCCGTTAGCTAGCAACTTGATCATTTAAGTTTTACTGCTATTGCTTTCTTCATGACTTATACATGTTCCTATGACTATGAGTTTATGCAACTCCCGAATACCGGAGGAACACCTTGTGTGCTATCAAACGTCGCAACATAACTGGGTGATTATAAAGATGCTCTACAGGTGTTTCCGAAGGTGTTTGTGGTGTTGGCATTGATCAAGAATAGGATTTGTCACTCCGAGTGTCAGAGAGGTATCTCTGGGCCCTCTCGGTAATACACATCATAATAAGCCTTGCAAGAAAATGACTAATGAGTTTGTCACGAGATGATCTATTACAGAACGAGTAAAGAGACTTTCCAGTAAGGAGATTGAACTAGGTATGATGATACCGACGATCGAATCTCGGGCAAGTACATACCGATGACAAAGGGAACAACGTATGTTGTTATGCGGTTCGACCGATAAAGATCTTCGTAGAATATGTAGGAACCAATATGAGCATCCAGGTTACGCTATTGGTTATTAACTGGAGATGAGTCTCGGTCATGTCTACATAGTTCTCGAACCCGTAGGGTCCGCACACTTAACGTTCGATGACGATCGGTATTATGAGTTTATGAGTTTTGATGTACTGAAGGTAGTTCGGAGTCCCGGACATGATCACGGACATGGCGAGGAGTCTCGGAATGTCCTAGACATAAAGGTGGTCAAACCCACTGGCGGCTCGACGCCGGCATCCACAAACGCGGCAGAGGGGCACGGGATTGGGTGGTCATTTGGGCAGCGGAGACCAGCTACGGGGAGCTGGAGCTCGTCCGCGTCGGTTGGAGCAAGCGGGAGGGCACGGGGCGGCCGGAGCTCATCGGAACGGAGCTCGCGGCGGCGGCCGGAGCTCGGGAGCCGGCGGTTTCGATGCTGCGGTGCACGGCAGGATCAACAGGTGATGGTTTTGGGGTCCTGGTGTTGCACTGAGCATGGTGGTGTGCTCAGTTACGGTCCTAGGTGGCAGTGTCCACGATGGCGACATGGTGATACGTCCAAAATGCATCACTATTTTATATTGTAATTCATCCTTATTCATTGATATATTTCACATTACGATGATGTTCTTATGTTGTTTTGGCCTATTTTACATAGTTTGCAACCTTCCGGTGCCGAAGCAGCAGACGCAGGATTCAGCGGTAAAAAGTGGACGCTGAGTTGCTGAAGAAGAGTACCTCCAAATTACCTGAAAATCGACGGAGGGTATTTTCCAGACGGATCACGAAGGCACGCAAAAGAGCAACCAGAGGGGGGCCAGAGGGTGCCCAGGCGGCCACCTGGCGCGGGCCCATCCCTGGTCGCGCTGGGGGGGCGCCTGGAGCCCCTGGCCCACTTCCGGCTGCCCCCTTTTGCCTATATACTCCTCGTCATCCAAAAACCCTAAAAAGGAGAGTTTTGACGGAGTTCCGCCGCCGCTCCGTGGCGGAAACCTACATAGAAGAAAAGGCCATCTCCGGCGGGCAGATTCCGCTGGGGAGATCACCTCCCGGAAGGGGAGATCATCGCCATCGTCATCACCATCGTCACGGGCATCATCGAGATCATCATCAACATCATCCCCAACATCAGCACCATCTCCATCTTCATCCAATCTCATCTCACCATTGCAACTTGTGTTGTAATCCGTACTATCTATCCTCTCTACTGTATCGGTGTTGATTACTACTTTGTGGTGAATGCTATTGAGTTTTGTTGGAGAAATACCATTATGTCCGGATTGTTTATCATCCATTTATCTCCACTGATCATGATCTCTTTTATGTCTTGTGAGTAGTTACTTTAGTTCTTGAGGACATGGGAAAAGTCTTGTTGTTAGTAGTCATATGATGTTGAAGTAATATGTGTTGTTTGATACTTAAGTTGTGTTGTTATTTTACTAGTGGTGTTGTGTGAGTCGAACACTCAACACTTCGCCTTATTAAGGACCTAGGGGAATACATTGTGTACAAAGAATGCTTACGGTGGGTTGCCGGAGTGACAGAAACTTGAACCCTAGTTCGCACGCTTTTGCACAAGGGAACAATGGATCATCGATCGTATTGCTATGGTTAGGCTTTTGCCTTAAATACTATCTTGTATTTGCGGATGCTTGCAAGGTGTTTAATCATAAGAGTGCACTCATCTTAGTCTAGAGAGTGTACTAGCATAGATCCACCACTCAACACTTATCAACACATCACATAGTACCGATACGGAATATGGCGAAAGCACATGACTACCTCTCCCGTGTGTCCTCAAGAACACTTTAGCCTTTATAAGTTCAGTTGCTAGTCCTCTCCTTTGCTCAAAAAGGATTGGGCCACTTGTTACTCTCCAGTGCCTTTTACTTTGCTCGCTTTTACTTTCCTGTTGCTTATATCAAGAAAACCCCTAAAAGTTATCTTTCAGTGCTTGCAGTTATTCCTTGCTCAGAATCGCTTATCAATACCTTCCGCTCCTCATTGGGTTCGACACTCTTACTTATCGAAAACGCTGCAATAGATCCCTTACAGTTGAGGGTCATCACATGGCCGGCGGCGGGGAGCTCAGGCACGGCGGGGATCGAGGCTAGCAGAGACAAACGGAGGGGACGAGCATAGGGGAAGGTGCAGAAACTCACAAGGGATCGGGGGAGAAGCTCAGCGGATTAGGGAAGCTTCTGCAACGGCGAATCGACGACGGCAATCGTCGGGGCAGAGGATGATGACGATGGCAATGGCGGTCTTCCAGGGCACCCGGCGTTGCGTGACTCGGCGAGGAGGATGAAGGCAATGATGCAGATCCTTGGGGCACGACGGGGAGGCGAGAGGGGGGCGATGGAGGCGGTGGTTCAGGGCGGCGGCGACGAGCACCGCTCGGTGGCTGTGTGCGAGGGAGAGAGAGGGGAAAAAGTGAGCAGATGAAGAGGGAGAAGGTCCAGGGCGTCCAGGCGTTTCCACGACGCAAGGCAAGGACGCAGGAGGCGTTGACAACGCGAAGCAGGAGGTGGCCGCTCGGCGCGTGCGCCCACGAGCGGCGGCCACGCGCGCTGCGTCCTCGTGGCAAGAGGAGAACGATGACTCGCCATTGGGCCAGTCGGGCCGGTTGGGCCGCCACAGAGCTGGGCCGGAAGGCCGATAGGTGGGCTGCGCCAGGTAAGTTAGCCTGGGCCTCAGGTAAGTCTATTTTTTTATTTGTTTCTGTTTTCTATTTTTCTTTCTTTGTTTTGATTTGATTTACAAACCAAACCATTTTAAAACTTTCTGTAAATTTTTATGTGAGCTCAGGGAACTAGTCCAAGGTCACATGCAAACTTACAAAAATACTTGAACTTTATTTCTTATATAATAGAAATAAATTCAACTCAAATATGTTATTGATTTAATTCAAAGGCCCAAAATAAATATTTTAAAGCCTCCAAAAATATTGGTTTGAATTTTATTCTTGCCAATATTTTCCAAGGTTTAACAGGAACATTTTCTTGGGCTTCTTTGAGAAGATTCTAAAGTTGACTATTATTATTATTTTTAACTGCTTTTTGAGGGTTTCAACAAACCTCAATTCAACTTTCATTTGAATTTTAAACATGATGCAAACACCAAAGCTAGCCTAGTGCATACCAGAAATAGGGTTGTGACAACTCGCCCCCACTCAAAAGAATCTCGTCCCGAGATTCAGGAGTCGGCGGAAAGAAAGTGGGGTACTCCAGTCGGAGACGATCTTCTCGCTCCCAAGTAGCTTCTCTCTCGGATTGATGAGACCACTGAACCTTGAGAAACTTGATGTTATGACGTCGAGTGACACGTTCTGCTTGATCCAGAATGCGACCGGGATACTCTCGATATGTGAGGTTATCTTGGAGATCATGCGTTTCGTGGTCCACTCCGCGGATGGGATCCGAGAAGCAACGCCTGAGTTCAGAGACGTGGAAGACATCATGAACTCGAGAAAGATGTGGGGGTAGTTCCAATTGGTAGGCAACCTCTCCTCGTTTAGCGAGATTGCGAAAAGGACCAATGTAATGAGGAGCAAATTTGCCCTTGATACCGAAACGATGGGTACCTTTCAAAGGAGTAACCCGAAGGTAAGCTTTGTCGCCAACGTCATAAGCCACTTCCTTATGATGACGATCATACTGGCTCTTTTGACGAGACTGGGCTGTTTTCAAATTCTCACGAATGATGCGAACTTGCTCTTCTGCCTCCTGAATCATATCCGGTCCAAAGAATTGTCTTTCACTGGTTTCTGACCAGTTCAAAGGTGTTCGACATCTTCGTCCATAGAGAATCTCAAAAGGAGCTTTCTTGAGACTGGATTGATAGCTATTGTTATAAGCAAACTCGGCGAAAGGAAGACATTTCTCCCAATCCATACCAAATGAGATAACGCAAGCTCTAAGCATGTCTTCGAGAATTTGATTAACCCGTTCCACCTGACCACTCGACTGAGGGTGGAAAGCGGTACTGAAGGAAAGATGGGTGCCCATGGCAGTCTGGAAACTCTCCCAAAAATGAGAAGTGAAAAGACTACCACGGTCTGAATTGATCTCTACTGGAACACCAAGAAGTGACACTATTCGAGAAATATACAAGTCAGCAAGCTGACTAGCGGTGATACTCTCTCGAACAGGTAGAAAGTGAGCCACTTTGGAGAGACGATCAATGACTACGAAGATAGCATTATTCCCTCTCTTGGTCCTGGGAAAGCCGGTGATGAAGTCCATACCAACTTTATCCCATTTCCACTCAGGAATAGCTAGAGGTTGAAGGGTGCTAGTAGGTATTTGATGCTCGGCCTTACCGCGACAACAAACGTCACAGTTAGCAATGAACTGAGCGATTTCTCTCTTCATCCTAGTCCACCAGAACCTCTGGCATAGGTCCTGATACATCTTAATACTACCGGGATGAATCGTGAGAGGAGATTCATGAGCCTCCTTAAGGATCAGTTGCTGAAGATGTTGCTTCTTGGGAACCACCAGCCGGTTCTGGAAGAAAACAACACCTCGATCATCTATAGAAAAACTACCAGCAATACCCTTAGCAATGTTTCCCTTGATCCGGGTAATCCCGGTATCATGCTTCTGGGCTTCTATGATATGATCCACAAGAGTAGGTTTTGCCACCAAGGTAGAAAGGAATCCGTGAGGAGCGATGTGAAGGTTAAGCTTACATAATTCCTCATGGAGAAGTGGTTGGCCCTGCTGCAACATGAGATTGTTGCAATAGGACTTACGAATTAGCGCATCAGCCATGACATTTCCCTTGCCTGGGGTGTAGGTAAGCCCTAAGTCGTAATCTGAGATCAACTCCAACCAACGTCTTTGCCTAAGGTTCAAATCTGGTTGGGTGAAGATATACTTGAGGCTCTGGTGATCAGTATAGATCTCGCAATGATTACCAAGGAGGTAATGTCGCCAGGTCTTAAGTGCGTACACTACGGCTGCAAGCTCTAGATCATGTGTAGGATAATTCTCCTCATGTGGATGCAACTGTCGAGATGCATAGGCAATCACATGACGATCCTGCATAAGAATGCAACCTAGTACCTGTCATGAGGCATCACGGTAGATAACAAAGTCCTTAGTGAAATCCGGTGGCACAAGTATGGGAGCAGAAGTCAGGCGCCTTTTCAGTTCCTGAAAACTGTGCTGACACTGTGGGGACCACTCAAACTTTTTATCTTTCTTGAGAAGTTCCGTGAGAGGTTTGGCCACTTTAGAGAAGTTCTCAACAAAGCGGCAACAATAACTGGCTAGACCAAGGAAACTCCTAACTTGTTTAACTGTTTCAGGTGGAGTCCAATCAAGGACGGCCTGAACTCTCTTGGGGTTGATAGCAATGCCCTTACCAGAGATTACATGGCCGAGATAGGTCACTTCTGGCAACCAAAATTCGCACTTGGAGAACTTGGCATAAAGGCGGTGCTCCCTGAGTTTTTCTAGAACAAGTCTAAGATGTTCGGCATGCTCTTCCTCGTTCTTTGAGTAAATAAGAATATCATCGAGGTAAACCACGACAAGATTATCTAAGTACTGCATGAAGATCGAGTTCATCAAGCGGGAGAAAGTGGCTGGAGCATTGGTTAGACCGAAGGACATGCCGGTGTACTCAGGCCGACCATAACGAGTGACAAAAGCTGTCTTGGGGATGTCCCCATTTGTAATCTTGATTTGATGGTATCCCAACCACAAATCCATCTTGGAAAAGACTGAGGATCCAACGAGCTGATCATACATGTCGTTAATGCTGGGAAGCGGATACTTGTTCTTTACCGTGACCAAATTAACGGGACGATAATCTACAACCATCTGATCCGTACCATCCTTCTTCTTAACAAAGAGGATGGGGCAAGCCCAAGGAGAAGAACTAGGATGGATGAAACCCTTTTGCAAGGACTCATCAAGTTGTTTCTTAAGCTCAGCTAGTTCTAAGGGTGCCATCTTGTAAGGACTCCTAGAGATTGGAGCGGTTCCTGGGATAAGCTCTATAACAAACTCTACATCTCGCTCAGGTGGAACACCTGGCAGTTCCTCTGGAAAGACATCCGGGAAGTCACGGACTACCGGAACATCTTCAAGGTCTGGAAGGGTGCTAGCATTAAGAGAATAGAGTTGACGCTTTGCAACTCTAGTGGTGACAGTGACTATCTTGCCAGATGGGTGTGTAAGCTGAACAGACCTAGTGAAACAATCAATCTTGGCATGATGAGCTGTCATCTAGTCCATACCCAAGATGATATTAATATCTGAAGACTTGAGGGCTACAAGTGATGCAAGGAACACAAGTCTGTCGACAAGGATTTCATTTCCATGGCTTACACTAGAAGTTTGCCATTTGGATCCAGGAGTTTGAATGAGTAGTGGGGAGGGCATATCACAAAATGACATGTCGTGCAAGCGGGCATAACTTTCAGAAATGAAAGAATGAGATGCTCCAGTATCGAATAGAACCGATGCCGGATGACAATTGACAAGGAGTGTACCAAGAACGACATCTGGATCATCATGAGCGTTTTTGGCGGAGACGTGATGCACACGTCCATGTTATGTGGGAGCTGACTTGACACTGATAATCTTGCGTGATGGTTTATCACGGCGAACAGATTTCTCGGACTGGGATGGAGCAACACGGGTCCGAGTTCAAATACGGGCAATGTGGCCCGGCTCTCCACACTTGTAACAAATCCTGGAGGTAGGACGTGGACCCACATTGGCAAACGGTCCATCAATAGGCCAGGGTGGAGCATACTGCTGAACTGGAAGAGGTACCACATAAGATGGCCTCGGTGTACAACTGGGTGGAAGAATAGAGTTCGGAACCCAAATCCGGCGCTTCTGAGAACAAGAATCGGAGGAAGATCCCAAATCAAGGGTGTGCTTACGAGACTCCCCGTAAGTGAGCTGAGCTGTCCCTGCGTTGATGGCCTTGTTCACAAGAGCCTGGAATGTGTTGCAATGATGCAAGTGGAGATCACGACGCAGTTTGGGGTTGAGACCTTTCCGGAACCTAGCCTGCTTCTTGGCGTCCGTTGACACTTCTTCTGTAGCATAGCGGGCGAGGTTCTCAAACTCTCTACTATAAGCATCAACAGCCATATTAGCCTGTGTAAGACTACAGAACTCTTCTCTCTTGCGATCAATGAGAGCTTGAGGGATATGTTTCTCTCGAAAAGCCTCGGTGAAATCTCTCCAGGTAGGAATCTGGCCAGCTGGAATCATGGCCTCATAGTTCTGCCACCAAAGACTAGCAGGACCTTCCAGGTGATAAGTGGCATAGATCACCTTGTCACCTTCAGCTACGTTCGCAGAACGCAGTTTGTGAGTGATACTACGGAGCCAGTCATCCGCATCGAGTGGCTCAATGGGATGATGGAAGGTGGGTGGTTTCAGACGAATGAAGTCATGGATGGTTGCTGATTCCTTGCACTGATGTGCGGTGTTCTCCTCAATACATGCCAACAAGCGGTTAGACTCACGCTTGTTTCTCTCCATCTCTAACATTAACTCTGCCAACGAAGGCTGGTCGGGAGGATCCTCCTCATCCCTACCACCTCCGTGGTTCTTTCTACGAGCAGCTGAGCTTCGCTTAACTGAAGACATCCTGAGAAGCGAAATCGAGGATGGAAACATCATCAATTATAGGATGCATAAGGTAGAACAAGAAATTAGTATCTCTCGAACTACTAGGATAATTCCGGCAGCATAACGGCAGTAAAATGCTCGGAATGAGACTTCCTGCTAAGTAAAGGGGTATTTCAACAACTCAACATCATCACTCAAGGTTCTGTGATAGTACTAAACAACTACACCGGAAGAACTTGAAAACAAGAGTAGGACTCTGATCAACCAATCCTATGGGACTACGGAGTAGTAACTCGTGATCCTGATAGATGGAAGAGAAAGCCTAGTTCCTTAACCCCGTAGGAAAGGTAGGATGACTCAGATCAGAAGACATGAAGTATAAGGAGTAAAAAGAACCTTACGTTCCCTTCCACAATCAATTCCCGTATATAACTAAAGAATTTCTAGACTCAACTTCGACCAGTTTGGCTTGGTAATCCTACAGGCAGTCAAGCTCTAATACCAAAGCTGTCGGGACCCCGATCCTAAGTCACACCGGTCTAGCATGTAACACACCATATCACTTTGCGGCCTCACGCACGGTATCCCCACGGGTGCCACCTTACCTAGCCCGGGACCGTTTGCACATTTTGGCTCACGTATATGATAGTGTCGCTAGCATCCATATGACAGAGAACCCGGCCCGACATGACCAGTTATAAACCAAAAGTGGCACTAAATTACAGAGACATGCATACATGACCCAGCAACGAACGTGTCGGTCATCAACGTATGAACCCAAGTCGTAGCAAGCTACAAGGACTTAAAGGAACAACGCGTGACATTTCCCCTAAGGGACAGACACAAGAACGAAGAAGGACACATGCCGGTCAGCCTATGTGTTCCGGAGCAGTAGCAAGCTACCAAGGCTCAGTGGAAGCACTAGGAGACATTTCCCTGTAAGATAGGCTACCAAGGGTAAACAACTAGGTGTCGGATCCCACACATACCAAGCATTTCAATAACATACACACAATATGCTCGATATGTGCAAATACAACATGGCATCACAACAAGACTCTAAGAAGCAAAGTATTTATTCATTAGGCTCCGAGGAGCCAGATATTACAAACATGGGTCTCATGACCCAACATTCAGAGCATACAAGCAACCAGCGGAAGCACAACATGTATGAGTACAGACATCTACACATGAAAAAGGCTGAAGAGCCTGACTATCTACAACACTCGTCCAAGAATGTAGCTGAGGTAACAAGCTACTTGTCGAAGTCCAAGCGGAACTACTAGTGAGACAGCAATCTCATCTGCAAAACATAAATTAAGAAAACATGAGTACAAAGGTACTCAGCAAGACTTACATCAGATCCTATCATACATGCACTTGTATCAAGAAGGCAAAGTGGGGTTTAGTTGCAGCAAGCCAGCTTTGACTCAGTGGCTATCCTCTACTACGACTACTGGTAACTCTGTTGAGGTGGCGCATACGAGTCCACTAAGCACCACACAATACACCGGTATGGATTCATCCCCGTCTCCCTACGAGAAGGCCATCCATAGCACTCACACTTGTCTTGACTATTTTAGAGTATCCACTTCAAGTTGTCTATGTACCACGTAAGCATCCAAGAAGTCCATAACCGCGGACCCGGCTATTCGAATAGATCATGATAACCCTGCAGGGGTGTACTTTTTCACACACGCTCTCGCCACTTACCGCCATGTACATCTCGTGTATCTCGGCAACCTTCAAGCGGAAGCCTGGCGAGGGTGTCGGCCACCACCTGACTAACCACACAAGACTCTAATCCAGGTTTATCACCTATTCGGGTTCCATCCGTAAGGAGATCCGGCCGGGGTGTCGCTCACGGCCCCAAATGATGTGCGCAGGGTTCCCAAGCCCATCCTCGCCAAGTGGATCTACGCTTGGTACACTGTGGCACGGTGCCTAGTCTGTCCCAAGCCCACCTGGCCGAGTGCCACTTGGTAGACTACTAACACTACCTACAAACACCAGAAACTAGTTGCAACTCCTCGACAGAGATCATGTTGATTAATAAGTCGAGAGGGGTCGAGTTACCGGAACCCAATGTGTGGTAGTAGCTAGTCATTGGACAACATACACAGAACTCAGTTCTTAGGAACGGTTCCAGTGAGACAACCCACCATGTACTCCTACATGGCCTCTCACCGCTACCTTTACCAAAACGTGTTCACACACTTGACTCTCAGCATCAGAACATTTCACTGCACTCCAATTCATTCCCGATGAATCAGACCTGACACACTCTAAGCAATAGCAAGCAAGGCATGATAAGATCACATCATGGCTTCAATCAACTCCTACACATGCTAGTGGGTTTCAAGTATTTACTATGGCAATGACAGGTCATGCAGAGGAATAGGTTCAACTACCGCAGCACAAAGTAGCAGTTGAATCGTTGTTGTCCTAATGCAATAACAGAGAGCAGGAGCGAGAGAGGGATTGTATCGGAATAAACAAGGGGTTTGCTTTGCCTGGTAAAAAAACGTGCAGAGCACTGCTCCTCTGACAGGTACTCTAGAACGGTCTCCGGAGCTGGACCTATCGAGAAGAACGGTACCGACAATCAAACACAAGCACATGCAACAATATGATGCATGAACATGGCATGAAGATGTGATGTTATTTGAGCTAATGCAACTAGCATTCTATTTGAAAGAAGTCCATTTGAACCAAGGGTTCAAATGCAATTCCAAAATTGACATTTAAAAGTGCCATTTATGTGTTTTCACCTATACAGTAGATATAAGTTGGTTTAACATGCATGAAAATGCCACAAATTATTTCATATATAAATTTCTGATCATTTTTCATATATAAATTATTTCATTCTGAGCTACGGTTGAATTTCTATGATTTTTTGAAGTTTAAACAATTTTCTGGATTTTCCTAAACAAAAACAATTCCAGAAAAATGTTTATTGCGTCAGCTCTGCGTCATGCTTGCGTCAGCAAGTCAGCAGCGCTGACTCAGGTCAAACCTGACGTGTGGGGTCCACATGTCAGTGGCTTCAGTAAAATAACTGAGTTAGTTAGCCCTAACTAACTGGGCAGGGCCCACTAGTCAGTGGCTAAGTGACTAACCTAACTACTTAATTAGCACTAACTAGAGTAATTAGTCAGGCGGGGCCCGCAAGTCAGTGAGAGAAAGGGGGGGTCAACTGGGCAGTGGGGGGGTCAAACCACGCCGGTCAGCGGGTCAAACCAACCGGTGACTCAACGCCGGCGTCCACAGACACGGTGGAGGGGCACGGGATCGTCGTTCCGGCGGTCATTTGGGCAGCGGAGACCAGCTACGAGGAGCTGGAGCTCGTCCGCGTCGGTTGGAGCAAGCGGGAGGGCACGGGGCGACCGGAGCTCATCGGAACGGAGCTCGCGGCGGCGGCCGGAGCTCGGGAGCCGGCGGTTTCGACGCTGCGGTGCATGGCAGGAACAACAGGTGATGGTTTTGGGGTCCTGGCGTTACACTGAGCATGGTGGTGTGCTCAGTTACGGCCCTAGGTGGCAGTGTCCATGGTGGCGACATGGCCGGCGGTGGGGAGCTCGGGCAAGGCGCGGATCGAGGCTAGCAGAGACAAACGGAGCGGACGAGCAAAGGGGAAGGTGCAGAAACTCACAAGGGATCGGGGGAGAAGCTCAGCGGCTCGGGGAAGCTTCTGCGACAGCGAATCGACGACGGCAATCGTCGGGGCAGAGGATGATGACGATGGCAATGGCGGCGTTCCAGGGCACCCGGCGTTGTGTGACTCGGCGAGGAGGACGAAGGCGATGAGGCAGATCCTTGGGGCATGACGGGGAGGCGAGAGGGGTGCGGTGGCCACGGTGGTTCAGGGTGGCGGCGACGAGCTCCGCTCGGTGGCTGCGTGCGAGGGAGAGAGAGGGGAAACGTGAGCAGAGGAAGAGGGAGAAGGTCTAGGGCGTCCAGGCGTTTCCACGACGCAAGGCAAGGACGCAGGAGGCGTCGACAACGCGAAGCAGGAGGTGGCCGCTCGGCGCGTGCGCCCGCGAGCGGCGGCCACGCGCGCTGCGTCCTCCTGGCAAGAGGAGAACGACGACTGGCCACTTGGCCAGTCGGGCCGGTTGGCCTGTCACAGAGCTGGGCCGGAAGGCCGCTAGGTGGGCTGCGCCAGGTAAGTTAGCCTGGGCCTCAGGTAAGTCTGCTTCTTTTTTTATTTGTTTCTGTTTTCTATTTTTCTTTCTTTGTTTTGATTTGATTTACAAACAAAACGATTTTAAAACTTTCTATAAATTTTTATGTGAGCTCAAGGAACTAGTCCAAGGTCATATGCAAACTTACAAAAATACTCGAACTTTATTTCTTATATACCAGAAATAAATTCAACTCAAATATGTTATTGATTTAATTCAAAGGCCCAAAATAAATATTTTAAAGCCTCCAAAAATATTGGTTTGAATTTTATTCTTGCCAATATTTTCCAAGGTTTAACAGGAACATTTTCTTGGGCTTCTTTGAGAAGATTCTAAAGTTGACTATTATTATTATTTTTAACTGCTTTTTGAGGGTTTCAACAAACCTCAATTCAACTTTCATTTGAATTTTAAACATGATGCAAACACCAAAGCTAGCCTAGTGCATACCAGAACTAGGGTTGTGACAGAAACCGTCCTCAGGAACTGAGTTCTGTGTTGGTTGATCCATGAAGAGCTACTACCACACGTTGGGCCCTGAAATATGACCCGACTCGACTTATTAACCGCCCTTGTAACAGGACTCAGTGTTCGGTAGCAGGGCATGCCTAGCCCGGATGATGGTCATCATCGAGTAAGCGACATCCTGCACTGCCATCTCGATGGTAACGCCGAGTCCATAAGACCAATGGATGGGGTCGTTAGCTCCGGGATATGAGGGGTATATCCGGACTGTGCAGAAATACCGATTCTGGTTGAAATCCCAGTACTGTTCCTCCATGGTGTACTCAGGATACCAACGGTAGACGGTTTCAGTCAAAACACGGACTAGCATGGCCGTGTGACCTGGCACATTAATGCACCGAGTCAACCGGACCACCTGGTGAGGTGTGCGAACAGACATCTGAAACACGAAATAATGCAAAGGCATTAGAATTTCTGGAAGAAATCGGGCAGCATAACAACTGTAAATGCTCAAAAAGGATTTTGAGACATCACACAAATGATAGCATAGCCACTCAACAACATCAGATCAAGGTTCTGGGTCCAACTAATCATCATACTAGAAGGGTAGAAACTGAACTGAGGCTTGAAACCAACAATCCTAAGAGTCTACGGATTAGTAACACGTGAACCTAGTAAGGATGAGAGGCCTAGTCCTAAACCCCCGTAGAAAGAATAGGCTGACTTAGATCAGAAGGGCATAAGCTAAAGAAGTAAAAAGAGCCTTACGTTCCCTTCCACAATCAATTCCCCTACATATAACTAAGAATTTTTCTAGACTCAACATCGACCAGTTTGGCTTGAGAAACCTAGAGGCAGTCCGGCTCTGATGCCAACGCTGTCATGACCCCGATCCTAAGTCACACCGATCTAGCTTGTAACACATCATATCACTTTGCGGCCTCACGCACGGTATCCCCACGGGTGCCACCTTACCTGGCCCGGGACCGTTTGCGCATTTTGGCACACGTATATGATAGTGACGCTAGCATCCATATGATAGAGAACCCGGGCCGACATGGCTAGTTATAAACCAAAAGTGGCACTAAATTACAGAGACAGGCATCCATGACCCAGCAACGAACGTGTCGGTCATCAACGTATGAACCCAAGTCGTAGCAAGCTACATGGACTTAAAGGAACAACGCGTGACATTTCCCCTAAGGGACAGACACAGGAATCAAGAAGGACACATGCCAGCCAGCCTAAGTGTTCCGAGCAGTAGGAAGCTACCAAGGCTCAGTGGAAGCACTAGGAGGCATTTCTATGTAAGATAGGCTACCAAAGGTAAACAACTAGGTGTCGGATCCCACACATACCAAGCATTTCAATCATACACACAATATGCACAATATGTGCAAATACAACATTGCATCACAACAGAACTCTATGACTCAAAGTACTTTATTTAAGAGGCTCCGAAGAGCCATACATAACATATCCATACAGGTAGGGGTCACATGACCCAACACTCAAGTCATACAATCATACAAACACAAGCGGAAGCTAACATGTGTGAGTACAGACAACTTGGAAATAAAACAGGCTTGGTGTAGCCTGACTATCTACAAGGCCCTTCACAAGCTCAGTATCTCCGTCTGGGTAGCAAGCTACTCATCGACGTCAACGTCTATGTAAAACCCATCAGAAGGGAAGGGTTCTCCTCTGCAATAGTTATTAAGCAAACATGAGTACAAAGGTACTCAGCAAGTCTTACAACAGAACCTATCATACATGCATCATTATCAACAAGGGTAGTGGAGTTCGCAGCAGCAAGCCAGCTTTGACTCTTGGCTAACCTATACTACGACTCTTAGCAGATTGCAAGATAAGACTACATACAGGAGTCCTCTACTCACCGCAACAATACACCACCGTGGATCCTCTTCCGTCATCCTACGAAAGGGCCATCCACGGCATACACACTTGTCTTGAGGCTTTTAGTAGTATCCATCAACTTGTCTACGAACTGTAAGAGCAACCAAGTAGTCCGTACCGTGTACAACGGCTATTCAAATAGATTGGTAACCCTGCAAGGGTGTACTTCTTCACACATGTTTCCACCACTTAGCGTCTGCACACGACATGTGCTCAGCAGACTTCAAGCGAAAGCCGACGCGGGTGTAGACCACGACCTAACCAACCACTCAAGTCTCTCGTCCAGGTTTATCGCCTATTTGGGTTCCATCCGTGGGGAGATCCGGCTGGGGTGTCGCTCACGGCCCCAAACGATGTGTACAGGGTTCCCGAGTCACCAAACGGGCGCTCGGTACACCCGGCCACGTACCTGCCGCATCACAACCCACCCCAAGGGTCAGCGCTGTGCACGACCACCAGTAAACTATAAACACCAGAAACTAGTTGCAACTCCTGGACAGAGAACATGGGCAGTCAATAAGTCAAGCGGGGTCATATTTCAGGGCCCAAGGTGTGGTAGTAGCTGTAATTTGAACTACACATACAGATCTCAGGTCCTATGGACGGTTCCAATGAAACAACCCACCATGTACTCCTACATGGCCTTCCATCGATACCTTTACCAAACATGTTCCACACCTCCCTCTCTTTACCAGACATGATCATTTCAATCTAATCCATCACCCAGATGAACCAGACCTGACACAACTCTAAGCATAGCAGGCAACATAAAAAAATAGCATGGTGGAACACACATCACATGGCTCAATCAACTCCTACACATGCTAGTGGGTTTCAACTACTTACTGTGGCAATGACAGGTCATGCAAGGAATAGGGTTCAACTACCGCAACAAGTAGCAGTTCACATGCTGTTTCCTTAATGAAGTAAAAGAGAGAAGGAGCGAGAAGATGGGTTTGTATCGGAATGATCAATGGTTGCTTGCCTGACAGAGTGGTTGTCGGGTACTGCTCTTCAGCTGGATACGCAGAAGTATCCTCGGGAGCAGGACCTACCACGGAGAACACCGGCGATACAATTAATAAGCAAACAAATGCAACAATATGATGCAAGCTCATGACATGGCAAGATGCATGTGTTTTGGGCTAATGCATCTATAAACAGAAGGGTTTGAGCCCATTTGAATCAAAGATTCAAATTGAAACCCAAACTATTATTTATTAAAGTGCATTATCATGTTTTAATGTGAACAGTAAGGTTAACTTGCTCAAACATGCATGAAACAAGTGCCATTGGAAAGATTGGATTTTTCTGATCAATTTTCATATATAAATCTCTTCCATCTAAGCTACTGTTGAATTTATATGATTTTTTTGAAGTTTAAAGCATTTTCTGGAATTTCCCGAATTGTTTTAAATCAAATAATCCCAGAAAATCATTTACTGCGTCAGCATGACCACATGCTGACGTCAGCAGGTCAAAAGACCTGGTCCAAGTCAAACCTAACTGGTGGGTCCCGCATATCAGTGTCACAGGGGCTAATCCCGGTCGAAACTAGGGTTGACTGGGTTTGACCACGCGGTGGGGCCCACTGTCAGTGGTTGTGGTGGTTAAACTAAACGTCAATAGTCCCTAACTAAGTGGCCACGTCAGCCCGCCGGAATTTGACCGGCAGCGACCAATTCGTGGGGTGGTGGCTCGCCGGAGTTGCTCGGTACGGCGCTACAGGCTGCGGTTTGCAACGGGGTTTGGTCCTACGGCGAGATAGAGCTCATGTGCATCTAATGGTGGTGGTGGCTGGAGCTAGGGTGGCCGGAGCTCGTGCCGGCGGCCGAAGCTCAGGCATCATCGGGTTAGAGGTTGCGGGGCATGGGCAAGCAAGGGGAAGGGCTCAACGGCATCCTGGTGAGGTCAGGAGCACGATGAAGTGCTCGGGCGTGTCTAAGGACCACTAGAATGACGGCGGCGACGAGGACGCCGGCGGTGAGCTCGGGTGCTTGCGTGACGGCGGCTACAAGACGTAATCAAGCTCGGGGAGAGGGGGGTTCAACGTGTGAGCTCACAGCGGTCGCAGAGGGCGTCGACGCGGGCTTGGGGAAGGCTGGACAGCGACGTACGGGTGGCGGCGATCTCCGGTGCCGAAGGTTGAAGACGACGGCGAGGACGGCGCTACGGGGCTTCCGGCGTCCTGTGCGTTGGTGGGGAGCTTCAGGGCGACGCGGTGAGGCCGTTGGGTGCGTCGGGGAGGCGAGGGGGTGGCTTAGGGCACGGTGGCAGTGAACGGCGGCGACGAGCCCGCTCGGTGGAGCTCGGCGGAGAGGGATAGAGGAGGGGGAGGACACGAGGGAGAGTGGGAGAGGGGCCGAGAGCTACG
>LR738715.1:372284755-372328565 GCA_902687465.1 Secale cereale | reverse complement strand
GGGTGCTTGCGTGACGGCGGCTACAAGACGTAATCAAGCTCGGGGAGAGGGGGGTTCAACGTGTGAGCTCACAGCGGTCGCAGAGGGCGTCGACGCGGGCTTGGGGAAGGCTGGACAGCGACGTACGGGTGGCGGCGATCTCCGGTGCCGAAGGTTGAAGACGACGGCGAGGACGGCGCTACGGGGCTTCCAGCGTCCTGTGCGTTGGTGGGGAGCTTCAGGGCGACGCGGTGAGGCCGTTGGGTGCGTCGGGGAGGCGAGGGGGTGGCTTAGGGCACGGTGGCAGTGAACGGCGGCGACGAGCCCGCTCGGTGGAGCTCGGCGGAGAGGGATAGAGGAGGGGGAGGACACGAGGGAGAGTGGGAGAGGGGCCGAGAGCTACGTGGCGACGCATAGGAGCGTCGAGGCGTCGGGGGACGCAGGCAGCCATGCAGGAGGTG
Organism: Secale cereale; assembly: GCA_902687465.1. Lineage (NCBI taxonomy): Eukaryota > Viridiplantae > Streptophyta > Magnoliopsida > Poales > Poaceae > Secale > Secale cereale. Next base: position 372,328,125 of record LR738715.1, on the reverse strand, counting down.
GCCGGACGCGTGCGTGCACACCGCGGCCACGCGCCCCATCCTCCTGCCGAGAGGAGGGAGACCACTGGCGTGCGCCAGCGGGCTGGGCCGCGCTTGGCCAGCCAGGTAAGTGGCCCAGGTGAGTGGGCTGTCCCCGTTTCTCTCTCTTTTTTTCTATTTTCTTTCTGTTTTGTTTCTTTTGCAACTTTGTTGAATTAATAAAAATGCTAGAACATTTTTATAACTCATAAAACTAGTGATGCCCACTATATATAATATGAATAGTATGGAACATTTTAGTTTATGATTATTTGGGCACATAAAGTATTTTATAGCATTTAAATGCCCAAATGCAAGTACCATATGAATTAATCCAGAGACCTTTGGCTATCCTAGAAAATTTGTCCAGCATTTTTGGCAGAGGTTTAAGACCAAGGCAAAGATGATGAACCTTTTTGAAGGGCATTTTGGGTACATTGGAAAAGATTTTATTAAACCCTAGTTGTTAGAAGAGGGTGCTGGGGTTTCTGTCATTCCCATTTCAAGTTTTTGTGGAAAGTAAACATGATGCACACTCTAGCTAGTCCTAATGCAAGCACTGACTAGGGATGTGACAGCCGCACCCGTTGCTAGATGAGCAAAAGTCCATTAGGCAACGAGAGAGGCCAAAAGAGGTGATGAGTGAGTAGGTGATGTCCATAAGGTAAATCATAAGAGGAAATGCGCTAACCCAGGCGACGTAAAATGCGATACATGCCACAGGGACGGACCCGTGCGGCCTGGGGATGATGTAGCCCAAGGGGCGCCCCAACAAGGTAAAATAAAGATGCAAGAAGGATACACGCCACAGGGGCAAGCCCGTGCGACTTGGAAATAATGCAACCCAAGGGGCGCTCCCAGCTAAACAAAACAGGAAAATGTCACCTGGCACAGTTGCTGAAGTGGTGCTGATGTAGCTGAAGACACTCAATGCAGATGTCATTCCTCACGAGCCGCCTGACTCCAGGGCCTCGCGAGGCTCCGGAGGTTCCCAGAGCTCACAAAGAACCGAGGAAACATCCTCCAAGATCTCCTAATGCCTCGCCTCGCGAGTGGCTAGGACTTCCCGCATGTACCGCTGGTGCAGAGCCGCCTGGTTCGGCAAGCCGAAGGTAATGCGAACGTAGCTGTGAGTGGGACCCTCTCACCGGCCCACATGAGATGGCCAGTAGACCTCCTGAGATGCCATCCTGTTGAGTCCTGGGATGTTGACGTAGACACGCAGCCTGTCGCCCGAGCCTGGGGCGACAGCTGCACTCCAGCGTGCGGGGCGGTGCTTGCCCCGCATTGCTCTTGGCACCTGCAAGTCTTCAATGGTCTGGTTCATGAACTCCTGAGCACTTGGTGCCTAATACCTTGAGGCCTCCGGAGGGAGACGTGCAGCGAAGCACGCCTCCACATGGTGCCCGAGCGCCTCCCTTAAGACATTGGCTAGGTCGGAGGTCCTCCAGTGGAGAGCCCCCGAGCCCAGCATGAAGGGAGCGCCGGGCGCGCCTTACTATGCGAGGGAGGGAGGCGCCCCATCCCTGGGCATAGGTCCAGTGGTACGACCATTGGGTGCTGCATCTTCTTGAGGCTCCAGGGCGAGTAGCTGCTTCTTCTTCTTGGGACGGCCTCAGGTAGGTAGGTGGCGCCATCATTGTCTGGATGCTCAACCGCCGCAGCCTGGTAAGCGCGCTCGAGTGAGCACACCGCATCCTTTTCTTTGCAAGCGACGGTGATGACGCCGCCGCTTCCTGGCATCTGGAGGGCGTTGTTGCCGTGGTGAGTCACTGCCATGAACTTGGCCAGGGCTGGGTACCCGAGGATGGCGTTGTAGGGAAGAAGAATGTGGGTGACATCAAAGTTGATGAGCTCGGTGTGGTAGTTGTCGTGCCTGCCAAAGGTGACGGGCAGGCGAACCTGCCCTATCGGGATGGTGGAGCCATCAGTCACTCCTGAGAAGGGCTTGGTAGGCTGTAGCTGATCATATGGCACTTGCAGGCTATTGAACGTTTCGACGAACATGACATTGAGCCCTGCGCCGCCGTCGATGAGGGTCTTGGTAACTTGAACGTTGCTGATGACGGGTGAGCAGAGCATCAGGAGGGCGCCGGAGGTCACTGCACACTTGAGCTAGTCTGCTAAGCTGAAGGTGATGGCACACTTGGACGAGCTTGGGGAGAGTCGCGTTTACTTCTCGGGCGAACTGCTTGAAGAGGCGCTCAGAGGCTGGTGACTGTGCACTTCCCAAGATGCAGGCGATGGCGCGAGGCTCCTGGAAGCCCCCAGCCCCCTCGTCCTGGTCGTCGTTCCTCCTTGTTGGTGGCAGCAAAGGGAGGCCGGCCTTGCCCTGAGGACGGTCCTCGCGAGGCTAGTCTCTCTAGTCACCCTCACGAGGTTGGTCCCTCCAGGCACCCTTGCGAGGCTGATCGCACCAGCGGTCCTCACGAGGCTGATCACGCCACTCCTGACGGGGCCGCGGTCGTCCCAGCGCCCCCCGATCCGGCTTCCTCCACGGCCATAACCCCGGTTGTTGCGCTCGGGGCGTTGGCCGATGCGCCCTTCACGGATGGCACTGAGCTCTTGACAGTCATTGGTGTTGTTGTTGTGCACATTGTGGAAGGTGCAGAATAGACGGCCGCTCTTGGATGACTCTAGGTGGTCGCGGCCATGCTTCATCTCTGGTTCGGCCGCAAGCATGACCACCCCTTTGTGCTTCACGTCCTTGCCCTTGGTATTCTTGTATTCAGGGTCAATGGTGGGGAGCTCGACGAGGGAGAGGCGCCCCTCGCAAGCTTTGGCGCACTTGGTCGCAAGGTTGAACAGCTCCAGGGTCGTGCACAGATCTTCATGGATGGCGAGCTCCTCCTTCATCTTGACATCGTGGATGCCATCCGAGAATGCTGAGATGATGGCCTCATCCGTGACCTTGGGGATTTTGACGCGGACGCTGTTGAAGCGCTGGATGAACTTCTGCAAAGTTTCTCCTGGTTGTTGCCTGATGCGTTGCAGGTCACCTGCGGCCGGGGGTCAGTCGCTTGTGCCTTGGAAATTGGCGACGAACCACTCGCACATCTCACCCTAGGTGGAGATCGATCCCACGGGCAGGTTCAGGAGCCACGAGCGCGCGTCGTCCTTGAGAGACATGGGGAACCAATTCGCCATGAACTTTTCATCGCCGCCGGATGCCTCGATGCTCAACTAGTTGAGCTGCAGGAACTCAACAGGGTCGGGGGTGCCGTCATAGCATGGAGGCAGGCCGGGCTTGAACTTCTCGGGCCAATTGACATTGCGCAGCTCGGGGGCGAGGGCCTTGAAGCCTGCTGTTGATGCCGGAGCTTGTCGTTGAGGTGGAGCTTGGTCTTGGCTCTCGTACGCCTCCTTGGCAAGGGGCGCACGGTCTTGACGCGGCGGTGGGGGGACTGCTGGCACTCCTCCTCGAGGCCGCTGGATTTCTTGGCAGCTTCATTCTTCATGCACAGGCATGGCACGCGGGGGGTTGCGCCGCGGGCCGCGTGCCTTGGGTCGTGGGTGAAGCCTTGATGCGGAGGTGGTGGAGGCGCTTCATGGGCCACGTCACCCGCATGGAGAGGCGGACGAGGTAGCGAGAGAGATGAGGCAGGAGAGCCCCCAGCAGTGCTAACAAGCTCGGCGATGCGGTCGAGCAAGTCTTCGTAGAAGTCGTCGACGGGGCGGTAACGCATGAGCTCGCGTGCCATAAGCAACACAGCTTGCGTGTCCGCGGGTCCGTGATGAGCGTGGAACGACGAGCCTGCCGGAGTGAGCGATGGGGTTGTGGTGCATCCATCCCGCCGTACCGAGGGATGCAGGGACGAGTTTTTTTAGTGGACCCCCATATATAACTCCATATGTAAGTATATGCTTGCAAGGAAAACATTTGGAAGAGGGGCATGAGTTTCTTTTAAACCCACTATTATCTTTCTTTAACCTATCACTCCGTCTTACCTCAGTCTCAGCAAGTGGTGATTTTCCATGCCTTCTTTTCCTTGTGTTGGTAGAGCCAAAAGGCTGTTGCAATTCTGATTCAGAGTTCATCACAACTTGATTAGATGAATCTCCCAGGTTTTCCTTGTCTTGTTCCTCTGCCTCAGTAGCACCTTTACAAACAGGGGCCTGATATGCCATACACTTGTCAGGTATATGGAAAGTAAAGCTCTCTTTAGAGACAACAACATCAGCAAGTAGTTCCCATAATGGGGAATTCAACATGTGCTTGGTCCAGTCAAATCTATCTGGTGTCATGAGTAATTAATTTATAAAATTGAACAACGTGTCAGGTACCTAAACAGTGTAGTGCTTGACATTTGTTGCAGGCTTGGAAGCAAAATGCTCCTACCATATCAATAAACCCTCATTAGAAACTGCCATCAAGATTGAAGAATGATCTTCTTAAATTCAAGCAATGTAGTATCACGTTTTTTTGATGATATGCTCATTCAAGATTTGAAGACAAGGTTGCAGACTATCCTCACCTTGTTTCTCAGAGACAGTATTCATAGTATCAGCTGGCATTGTAGCTTGGACTTCCTCCTGAGCAACAACTTTTTCTAATGGTATTGGAATTTGAGTTTCTACAGTAGATCCAATTATTGTCCCATCCTTTTCCCTGGTCACATTTGTCTCAATATTCGTCATGTCAGATTTGCTCTCTAAAACCACTACAACTTGCTCTGCTTCAACAGCAACATCAGCAAAACTATCTCGAGGGACTAACTGCTCAAAATGGTCATGATCCAATTTCTGATATGCATTTATGAGATTCATAAGACCTATCTCCAGACCAATTGTAGATGGAGGGGCTTGTGGGGCAGGCAGACAAAGTACGGGAGCATGAAGTGGCACTAGGTCTGCTAAGTCATGGACAGAAGCACCATCACACATTTAAATGAGAGAGGATAAGTTGTTTCCATTACCATGTTGATATTCTTGTTGGGGTAAAGCCAATGTCCCTAATCATCCCACTCATCGTCATCTGCCATAACATTCTCCATATGATTGTTCTCTGGTTCGAATGGTGGTGGAGCATTTTAGGGCAAGGGGTGAGGATCAACACCAGGTGGAGGAAGAGGGTCTTTATCAGCTGGTCCCCCCAAGCATCTGTTCCAGTAATAGTTCCACTAAACAGGACCAAGTAACTTCTTCAAAGCCGTCCCCCTCACACCATCTTAGGTTCTTGGGGATGCTTCTCAGATCTGTCACCTTAGCATTGATCAGAATCCTACCCTTCCTTGTTTCATCTTTGTCCCACATGAACAGCCTACCAAATCTCCTAATAGCCTGAGTCAGATATCTTCAGTAGGCCGAAAATCAAATGGGACACTAGTAAACAGGAATTGATCATTCACATGGTTAGTCATAAAATCCTACATAAAAATTATAGATCACTCAGTATGATATCTTTGATTCCTTGTAATAGTTTTGCAATATTGAGGTGGTAATAATGGGGCATGCTAGTAAAAGAGTTAAAGTTCAGTAGTAATAATGTTGTTAAGGGAATTAAGTCTTTCTGCAAGTAAATCCTCATGCATGTAAAGTGGTGGCCGCTGACATTAGCGGTGAGGTCGGAGCATAATTCATCCTTGAATGAAATCCTTTTGTGCGATTTGAATCGTGGGTGCGCGATGGTTAACTCCTACCAACCTACCCCCGTAGGGGCATGCGAGTAGTACTTTTCTTTGGGGGCTAATAAAACTATCATTGTAAGTGTATGAGTTCTTTATGACTAATGTTGAGTCCATGGATTATACGCACTCCCACTCTTCCATCATTGCTAGCCTCTCTAGTGCGGCACAACTTTCGCTGGTGCATAAAACCTCCTTATACCTCCTTATATATGGGGGTCCACTATTTTTTCCTCCTCAAAAGCATATACATACATGATTGGGTCAAAATTATTCCACCCCATTTCCAGTGGGTTTGGAACATATCATGCCAACCCAAGCACAAAGTGTTTTCTAGATGGTGCTTCATGACAGAGTAAACACCAGAAATTTACTCAGAAGGAAGACATTTTATTTGGATACTTACTCCTGTGGTGTGACGGAATGTCATCAGGAAGAAACACTATTTCATCTATTCTGGGGATGCCCTTTTGCTGTTGCTTGTTGGGACTTTGTTTGCCCCAACAGAAATGAGCCATCTCAGTACTACAGACCATTGATGACATGAAAAAGTGCATGGCCCTGCCCTTTGCTATGGACATTATCGTTTTGGCTACTTAGCCATCTGGATAACTAGAAACAATTACATTTTCCAACAAATACCACCTTCATTTTAGAGATGGAAAGACACCTTTTCCATGGAGATTAATCTGCTAAAATTCAGGATCAAGAAGAAATACACCACTTGTTTCATTCTTGGCTGGATGCTGTCTTGTAATGGTTTCTTCCTTTTTTATTTAGTTTTATTTAGTTTTTCTTACTATTTGGTTTCTGGCTTACCTCAAGCCTGTAAGACTTCTTACCCTTTGGGCCTTAATTTACAAAAATTGAAGTCGGGCTTTGCCCTACTGTGTATAGTCAAAAATGACTAATTCATGTTGACTCTCTAAACAAATATAAGTGAAGCATGAGAGTTTAATAATTTCTACAAAATATTTGCCCAAGATCTAACAAATATAAGCGAACTAAAAGAGCATTCCACAAATAACGGTTTTTCTACATAGAGAAACAGCCATCCAAACTTCAAATTATATAAGTCAAGCACATGAAGCATTCAATAAAGCCATATTCAAAAGATATAAATGAAGTTCAAAGAGCATTCTATGAATCGACCATAGACTAGCTCGTACCAGCATGGTGCATTTATTGAAATAAAAATAAAAAACACACGAAGCTCCAAGAATTTACGCATATCAGTTGAACAAAACAAAAACCAAAACATACTGATAATTGTTGAATAAAGATGGGATGCCTTCTGGGGCATCCCCAAGATTAGACACTTGAGTCTCCATGAATATTTACTTGGGGTGCCTCGGGCATCCCCAAGCTTGAGCTCTTGCCTCTCCTCATTCTTCTCATATAACTACCTCCTCGGTCTTCGAACACTTCATCCAGACAAAACATGACCGAACTTTTATTAGAGGGGTTAGTACATATAACATCAAATCCCATCATGTCATGTCGTAACATTATTTTATAATTATAAGAAAACATTATCCACTATATGCTATCGCAATTCTATGACCCCTTGTCAAAGGAGGCTCAACAAGATTTCAAACATTAGCAAATAACGTAACTACAATAGGAATTTGTGAAAACAGGACATACATTAGTAATTTGAACATTACCATACTTATATAACTCTAAGAATTCTACAAAATTAGGAAAAAATAAGCAATATGTATAGAAGTACTGTGTAAAAATTGTAGAAACTTTGACGTTCCAGTAAAAAAAATGTAAATTCATGCACTACAACCAAAGTTTCTGTTTTTGCACTACACATACCAAACAAGCAATCTAATCATCCTAAAGGCAAATCTTGGCACATTATATTTATAATACAATGGATTTGTACAAGGGGATACTTATTTTTGTTGAATAGTTTCTGTAGTCAAGGTTCACCAAGTTTCCATGGCATGAACAAAGTTCCAGTCTAGCTCCCACTTTAACAATGCTCGTCTTTCTTACTTTCACTTTTCTTTTTGAAAAGGTTTTATGTTTCCCTCTCTAATTTTTACACAGAATAAATTGACTCTCTTAAACTTTTGGGTTGACGTCCTGGCAGCCATTCTTTAAAGCCATTAAGCTAGGCATATAATGCTCAAGGAATGGATCCACCCGGATCCTAAGGTATATCAAACCCAATTTTAATTAAAAGTGATTTGTAATTTAGTATTGAGCAAAAATCAACATATATCATGCAACAGCAAAGCCGAACTCTCTTCCTATGCATCGTCATGTCATAAAAGAATATTCATGCATACAGAGTCAAGGCCAATGCATAGTATAAATAGTTTTTTGCAATTTTATCATATTGGAAACACAGAGAGGTGGAGATGTAGTTCCTCTCTCATAATAATTACAAGTAGGAGCAGCACACACATGCATATTAGATTCATCAAAAACATCTTGTGTAGTAGTCAAATGCAACCCATCAATATAATCCTTAATAAGAACAAACTTCTCTGATATGGTGTAGTTGGGAGAATTAAAAAGATAATAGGACCATCATGCATGGGTGCAATGGAAACAATTTCATGTTTAACATAAGGAACTATAGGAAGTTCATCTCCATAGGAATAAGTTATATTGGCATCTTGGCCACAAGCTTAACAGGAACCAATTTCACTAGAAAGGGATATTTCAAACGAATCCAATGGATCATAGCAATCATCAGAGCATCCATCTTTCGGTAAACACGAACGGAAATTAAACAATGTATGAGTTGAAGAGTTACTCTCATTAGAAGGCAGGCACGGGTAGCTAATCCGCTCTTCCTCCGTTTGTTCTCCGCTCTCCTCCTCATCTTTTTCATCCAGTGAGCTCACAGCGTCCTCAATTTGTTCTTGCATAAATTCCTGCAAAATATTAGTCTCTTCTTCGAAAGTGGAGACTTTCTCAATAAAATCATTAATATAGGCATTATATTCATAATTCTCATAGCAATATTTAAGTATAGCATAATTTTCAGGTCTGTAAACAACATCATCAAAATATTCTAACTTTTCAAACAAAGATTCAATTTCATAAGCACCCTTAAAAGCAATGAATTCTTCTACTCGTTCCACATCATAGTAATCAGATATACCATTAGAATAAGAAGCCAAAGTTTAATTATCATTAAATTTACAAGAAAAAGGAAGATGTTTACCCTTCATCCTAGAGCAACAAGTATAATCATATCTCCGGCATTATTCCCAAGCATACCAATGCAACATCTCATTTTGATGCCATAAGAGTTTCCTTTTTGAGTCAAGTGATACTCCCTAAAGTATTCACGTTGATCCAATGTATCTCCCATTATCTAGTTGAATGGGGTTTTCTCAGGATTATCAAAGTAGTGTTCAATATTTTCCACATAACAATCATTGATGGTTTTAGGAGGCTCTCCATCTCCATGAGTAGCAAGTACACCTAATTTTTTGGGTATTTCGTGTTCCATATCCATAACTAAAGATTGAGAACAACCTAGAACAAAAAATAAAATCTACTTAGTGATAAAGCAAACAAGCAAAAACGAGAATATTCACCCCATGCTATTGCTCCCCGGCAACGGCGCCAGAAAAAGGTCTTGATAATCCACCGCCAGAAAAAGGTCTTGATAATCCACAAGTACATGAGATCAATTGTAGCCTCTTTCGATAAGTAAGAGTGTCGAACCCAACGAGGAGCTAAAGGTAGAACAAATATTCCCTCAAGTTTTATCGACCATCGATACAACTCTACAAACGCTTGACGTTTGCTTTACGTAGAACAAGTATGAAACAAGAAGTACTCTATAGGTGTAGTAGGATAGGTTTGCAAGATAATAAAGAGCACGTAAATAAAATCTAGGGGATGTTTAGATAAATAAACAATTTAGTTAGTTTTTGTAGAGAGCTTTTTGTCACAAGGAAGTTATTTGTCCCTAGGCAATTGATAACTAGATCGGTCATCATTATTGCAATTTTCTATGAGGGGGAGGCATAAGCTAACATACTTTCTCTACTTGGATCATATGCACTTATGACTGTAAATCTATGAAGCATCCGCAACTACCAAAGATAATTTAGGTAAAACCCAACCATAGCATTATAAGGTATCAAGTCCTCTTTACTCCCATACGCAACAACCCACATACTCGGGTATGTGCTTCTGTCACTCATGCCACCAACCATAAGCGAATCATTAACATATTGCACCACCCTACAGCGGGGCTCCCTCATGCTTGTGCGACACGGAGAGCACCATAGGACATCACCAATAATAAAACATACAACTCAAACCAATCACAATCATCAATCAACCCATAGGACAAGCCAGATCTACGCAAACATCATAGGATAGCCACACATCATTGGATAATTATATATAGCGTTCAACACCCTTTTTAAATAGAGATTACAGAGGGGGAAGAGGTGTTACACCACTGCATAGAGGGGTAGAGAGTTGGTGTTGATAGTAGCGAGGTTTTGGTGTAGATCGTCATCATGATCCTTGCCCCGGCCGCACTCCGGAGCCACCGGGAGAGAGAGGGAGAGCCTGCTTCCTTCTTACAATTCCTTGATCTCCCACATAGATGGGAGGAGGGTTTCCCCTATGGTCAATTTCCTCTATGGAGGCAGAGGGTCGGGAGACCCTCCGTGATTGGATCGATCTCTCTGTTTCTCGTGTGTTTCGTGACCCCTTTTTGACCTTTCACCATTTTTAAGTTCCCGGAGATCAATACCTTTGATTGGGCTGCCATTTTAACACGAATTTTATCTAGATATTATCTTTCTTGTGGCGAAATAAGGGCACCAACCACCTTACAGGGGACCCACAAGCCCTCTAGGCGCGCCCAGGGTAGGGGGTGTGCCCTTCGAGCTTGTGGCCCCCTCGGGCACCATCTCGCGTTGATTCTTTTTCCCAAAAATCACATATATTCCAAAATAATTCTCCATAAATTTTTATTGCATTTGGACTCCTTTAGACATGGGTATTGTGCAAAACAAAAAAACATGCAACAAACATGAACGAGCACTGGGCCCTGGGTCAATATGTTAGTCCCAAAAACAATATAAGTATTTTCCAAAAGTATGCAAGAATTGTAGAATATTGGCATGAAACAATCAAAAAGTATAGATACGATGAAGACGTATCAACGTTGCGAGCGGCACGTTGAGCAAGGGCAGCGCCGTCGAGCTTTTTCTCCGAAGACAAGCTCTCTTGCGGCACGTCCCGGCTCGCTGACATGGTTGATGTGGTGTCAGGGAGAAGGATGTGCTCTGATGTGGAGATTAGCTGCGTGTTTTTGCCTTTAAGTAGCGCATTCCAGTGAGGCAAAGCATCTGGGTGCATCAGTGAGGTGCTGGAGTTGGTTCCTCGGGCGGTGAGCCTTCTTAATTGTGGCATACAGATAGATGTCATGAATGCGGGCAGCTAGCGCTAGGCAGGAACCCACGCGGGCGAGCGACGATCATTTTTTGTGGGCCAGGGTAATTAGTTGTGGGCGTTATATGCCATTTGCTCACAAGTGATCACACATGTCACAGAAAAAGCAAGATGACCCGTGTACCTTTGGGTCAGCAGCATGCCAGATTGACCGTTTGGGAGTGCGACTTGAACGCGACATGGGTGATGTATGTGTATCGCCTTTCAATTCTGTCGGCATTCTGGGAACTAGGGTAGCCAGACTTGCCTGCATGCGGCCCGTGACGTGGCTCCTTTCCAGGCCTGGTATGGCCCATCATTACCATCGACACTCGAGACCCTCGCTATGGGCCAAGCCTCGCAGGGAAGACGACACCAAGACCTCCGAAAGGAGCAACCTCATCTGGCTGGCTCCCGAGGAGCGGAGAACTCTATGCAACTGCCGACCTCGCGAGGTTTGCATGACACAAGCCATGACGACCAAGGACAGGCGGGCGCCAGCGGGCGCAGTACAACAGTTTCCTCTTTGATGCTATGGAAGTGGGCTCAGACGTAGAGTCCCGAGGTATCTGCCAAAGGTTTCCATTCCAGTGCAACAAGACCAAGACCGCCAAGATGGCAGGATAGAGATCATCAACAGGCCCACCATGGCATCAGGATCAGAGGCTTCGTAGGCGATGAGCACCTTTAGTTAGGATAAGATGTACTAGTTGTCCACGTTCAAAATTGGCTGTGGTCGGATCCCTTCTCACCAAACATTTCGAGGAAGAGGACCAAGGCCACTATATAAGTAGGATAGCCACAACCCAACAAGGGGAGGAATGATTTAGACTCTCTCCTCCACCACCAAGCAAGAACACCTCACCTCCAGAGTTTGTTCACTCATTGTACTAGTTCATCCATAGCCCGTCTCGAGGCTAATCCACCATACTGCTGGAGTAGGGCCACTCACCGCTAGGTGGCTTGAACTAGGATAAACTGCATAGTGTCTCTTGTACATTCTTGTTCGTCGTGCTAGTTCGTGAGACGGCGAGTAGATAGATAGGCGAGCTTGAGATCTTCGCACGCACGAGCCCTGAATCCGACATTTGGCGCGCCAAGTAGGGGTGCGTGTTGAGGATCTACTCCCCTCATCGCCATGCTCCCTCCATGCCATACAGTCCCACGCATGACGGGCGTCGCTCTGTTGGAAATATGCCCAAGAGGCAATAATAAATTGGTTATTATTATATTTCCTTGTTCATGATAATTGTTTATTATCCATGCTAGAATTGTATTGATAGGAAACTCAGATACATGTGTGGATACATAGACAAACACCATGTCCCTAGTAAGCCTCTAGTTGACTAGCTCGTTGATCAACAGATGGTCACGGTTTCCTGACCATGGACAGTGGATGTCGTTGATAACGGTATCACATCATTAGGAGAATGATGTGATGGACAAGACCCAATCCTAAGCCTAGCACAGGTCGTGTTGTTCGTATGCTAAAGCTTTTCTATATGTCAAGTATCTTTTCCTTAGACCATGAGATTGTGCAACTCCCGGATACCGTAGGAATGCATTGGGTGTACGAAACGTCACAACGTAACTGGGTGGCCATAAAGGTGCACTACAGGTATCTCCGAAAGTGTCTGTTGGGTTGGCACGAATCGAGACTGGGATTTGTCACTGCGTGTGATGGAGAGGTATCTCTAGGCCCACTCGGTAGGACATCATCATAATGTGCACAATATGTGATCAAGGAGTTGATCACGGGATTATGTGTTACGGAACGAGTAAAGAGACTTGCCAGTAACGAGATTGAGCAAGGTATCGGTATACCGACGACCGAATCTCGGGCAAGTGCTATACCGATAGACAAAGGGAATCGTATACGGGATTGATTGAATCCTTGACATCGTGGTTCATCCGATGAGATCATCGTGGAACATGTGGGAGCCAACATGGGTATCCAGATCCCGCAGTTGGTTATTGGCCGGAGAGTTGTCTCGGTCATGTCTGCATGGTTCCCGAACCCGTAGGGTCTACACACTTAAGGTTCGATGACGCTGGGGTTATAGGGAAAGTATGTACGCGTTACCAAATGTTGTTCGGAATCCCGGATGAGATCCCGAACGTCACGAGGAGTTCCAAAATGGTCCGGATGTAAAGATTCATATATGGGAAGTCCCGTTTTGGTCACCGGAAAAGTTTCGGGCGCTATCGGTAGCGTACCGGGACCACCGAGAGGGTCCCGGGGGTCCACCGGGTGGGGCCACCAGCCCCGGAGGCATACATGGGCCAAGTGTGGGAGGGGACCAGCCCCAGGTGGGCTGGTGCGCCACCCCACCAAGTCCCAAGGCGCCTCCAAGAGGGGAGGGGGGCAAACCCTAGGGCAGATGGGCCCTAGGGCCCAATCTGGTGCGCCCCCCTCTCCCTCTCCCCCTCTGGCCGCCACCCTTAGATGGGATCTGAGGTGGCCGCACCCCTAGGGGTGAGAAACCCTAGAGGGGGTGCAGCCCCTCCCTTCCCCTATATATATGTGAGTTTTGGGGCTGCCCATAACACGTTTTTGACCTCTATCGCTTGGCGCAGCCCTACCTCTCTCCCTCCTCGTCTCTCGCAGTGCTTGGCGAAGCCCTGCTGGAGTCCCGCGCTCCTCCACCACCACCACACCGTCGTGCTGCTGTTGGATGGAGTCTTCCCCAACCTCTCCCTCTCTCCTTGCTGGATCAAGGCGTGGGAGACGTCATCGGGCTGCACGTGTGTTGAACGCGGAGGCGCCGTTGTTCGGCGCTTAGATCGGAATCAACCGCGATATGAATCGCAGCGAGTACGACTCCTTCATCCGCGTGCTTGTAGCGCTTCCGCATCGCAATCTACAAGTGTATGTAGATGCACTCCCCTCTCCCTTGTTGCTAGATTACTCCATAGATAGATCTTGGTGATGCGTAGGAAAAAATTTGATTTTCTGCTACGATCCCCAACAGTGGCATCATGAGCTAGGTCTATGCGTAGTATCTTGCACGAGTAGAACACAAAGTACTTGTGGGAGTAGATCATGTCAATTCTCTTGTCGTGACTAGTCTTATCTTGATTCGGCGGCATCGTGGGATGAAGCGGCCCGGACCGACCTTACACGTACTCTTACGTGAGACAGGTTCCACCGAGTGACATGCACTAGTTGCATAGGGTGGCTAGCGGGTGTCTGTCTCTCCCACTTTAGTCGGATCGGATTCGATGAAAAGTGTCCTTATGAAGGGTAAATAGAAATTGGCATATCACGTTGTGGTTTTGGCGTAGGTAAGAAACGTTCTTGCTAGAAACCTATAGCAGCCACGTAAAAACTTGCGACAACAATTAGAGGACGTCTAACTTGTTCTTGCAGCATGTGCCGTGTGATGTGATATGGCCAAAAGGATGTGATGAATGATATATATGTGATGTATGAGATTGACCATGTTCATGTAATAGAAATCACGACTTGAATGTCGATGAGTTTGACAACTGGCAGGAGCCATAGGAGTTGTCTTTCTTTTATTGTATGACCTGCGTGTCACTGAAAACGCCATGTAATTACTTTACTTTATTGCTAACCTTTAGCCATTGTAGTAGAAGTAATGTTTGGCGAGACAACTTCATGAAGACACGATGATGGAGATCATGGTGTCATGCTGGTGACGATGATGATCATGGAGCTCCGAAGATGAAGATCAAAAGGAGCAAAATGATATTGGCCATATCATGTCACTATTTGATTGCATGTGATGTTTATCATGTTTTACATCTTATTTGATTAGAACGATGGTAGTAAATAAGATGATCTCTCACTAAAATTTCAAGAAGTGTGTTCCCCCTAACTGTGCACCGTTGCTAAGGTTCATTGTTCCGAAGCACCACGTGATGATCGGGTGTGATAGATTCTAACGTTCGCATACAACGGGTGTAAGCCAGATTTACACACGCGATATACTTAGGGTTGACTTGACGAGCCTAGCATGTACATACATGGCCTCGGAACACGGAAGACCGAAAGGTCGAACATGAGTCGTATAGAAGATACGATCAACATGAAGATGTTCACCGTTGATGACTAGTCCGTCTCACGTGATGATCAGACACGGCCTAGTCGATTCAGATCATGTATCACTTAGATGACTAGAGAGATGTCTATCTGAGTGGGAGTTCATTAGATGAACTTAATTGTCATGAACAATAGTCTAAGTTGTCTTCGCAAATTATGTTTTAGACCAATAACTGCGTTGTAGCTCCCTGTTTATTACGATCCTAGAGAAAGACTAAGTTGAAAGATATTGTAAGCAATGATACGGACTGGGTCCGTAGTCCGAGGAGTGTCCTCACTGCTACACAGAAAGCTTACGTCTTTGATGTACTGCTCGATGTGCAAACCCCTACAACGTCGTCTGTGGATGTTGTGAACACTTGACAGACACGTCTTGATGACTACTTGATAGTTTAGTGCACCATACTTTACGGCTTAGAAACGGGTTTACCAATGACGTTTTGAACGCCATAGGACATATGAGATGGTCCAAGAGCTGAAACTGGGATTTCAGGATTATGCCCGTGTTGAGAGGTACGAGACCTCTAACAAGTTCTTTTGGCAAAAAGATGGTGGAGAATAGCTCAACTGGTGAGCATGTACTCAGAATGTCTGGGTGCTAAAATCACTTGAACCAAGTGGGAGTTAATCTTCCAGATGAGATAGTGGTTGACGGAATTCTCTAGACACTATCACCAAGCTACTTGAACTTCGTGATGAACTATGACATGCAAAGGATGGAGATGATCCCGGGGCTATTAGCGGTGCTTAAGACCGCAAAAGTAGAACTCAAGAAGGATCATCAAGTGTTGATGGTTTAACAAGACCACTGGTTTCAAAAGGGGCAAGGGCTATAAGGGAAACTTCATGAATGGCAAACCAATTGTCGCTCTAATGAAGGAACCCAAGGTTGAACCCAAACCTCGAGACTAAGTGCTTCTATTGTAAGGGGAACGGTCACATGGTAGCGGAACTACCCCAAATACATGGTAGATAAGAAAAGATGGCAACTTCAACAAAGTATATTTGATATACGTGTTATTGATGTGTACCTTACTAGTACTCCTTGTAGCACATGGGTATTAGATACCGGTTCAGTTGCTATTATTAGTGTCTTGAAGCAAAAGCTACGGACTGAACGGAGACTAGCTAAAGGCGAGGTGACGATGGGTCCTGGAAATGTTTTGCAAGGATAATAAGATCACCATCGCACGCTCCCTCTACCTTCGGCAGTAGTGTTGAACCTAGATAAATGTTATCAGGTGTCTACGTTGAGCATGAATATGATTAGATCATGTTCATTGCAATATGGATATTCATTCAAGTTAGAGAATAATGGTTATTCTGTTTACATGAATAATACCTTTATGGTCATACACCCAATGGTTTATTGAATCTCGATCATAGTAATACACATGATAATAATATTAACGCCAAAAGATGTAGAGTTAATAATGATAGTACCACTTTATTGTGGCGCTGCCGCTTCGGTCAATTTGGCATAAAATGCATGAAGAAACTCCATGGTGATGGATGTTTGGAGTCACCTGATTTTGAATTGCTTGACACATGCGAGCCATGTCTCATGGGCAGGATGACTAAGATCCCGTCTTCAGTTACAATGGAACGGGCAAGTGACTTGTTGGAAATGATACATGCTGATGTGTGTGATCCAATGAGAATTAAGGCGTGTAGTGGATATCGTTATTTTCTCATCTTCACTGACAATTTGAGTAGATATGGGTATATTTACTTAATGAAGGAAAAGTCTGAAACGTTTGAAAAGTTCAAGCAAGTTCATAGTGAAGATTAAGAATCATCATAACAAGAAGATCATGTTCCTACGATCTGATCCAGGGGAGATATTCTGAATTATGAGTTTGGCAATCACTTAAGACATTGTGGAATTGTTTCGCAGTTGAAGCCACCTGGAACACCACAGCGTAATGGTGTGTCCGGACGTCGTAATCGAATCTTATGAGATATGGTGCGATCTATGATATCTCTTACCGATCTACCGCTATTATTTTGAGGTTATGCATTAGAGACAGTTGCACTCACTTTAGATAGGGCACCATTTAAGTCCGTTGAGACGACGCCATATGAACTATGGTTTGGCAAGAAACCAAAGTTGTTGTTTCTCAATGTTTGGGGCTGCGATGCTTATGGCTTCAGCCGGAAAAACTCGAACCCAAAGCGGACAAATACATCTTCATGGGATACCCAAAGGTAACAGTTGGGTATACCTTCTATCTCAGATCCAAGGACAAAAATGTCTGTCGCTAAGAACGGGTCCATTCTCAAGAAGGAGTTTCTCTCGAAAGATTTGAGTGGGAGGAAGATAGAACTTGACAAGGTTATCGAACCCTCACTTCAACCGGAGAGTAGTGCAACACAGAAAGATGTTTCTGTGGAACCTACGATTGTTGAAGAGGAAACTAATGATAGTGATCATGAAGCTTCATATCAAGTTGCTATCGAACCTCGTAGGTCGACAAGGATATGTACTACTCCTGAGTGGTACGGTGATCCTGTCTTAAAGGTCATGTTGTTGGACAACAATGAACCTACGAACTATGGAGAAGCGATGTTGGGCCCATATTCCGACAAATGGTTAGAAGCCGAGAAATCCGAGATAGGGTCCATGTATCAAAACAAAGTATGGACTTTGGTGGACTTGCCCGATGATCGGCAAGCCATTGAGATAAATGGATCTCTAAGAAGAAGACGGACGTGGACGGTAATGTCACCGTCTATAAAGCTCGACTTGTGGCGAAAAGTTTTTCACAAGTTCAAGGAGTTGACTACGATGAGATTTTCTCACCCGTAGTGATGCTTAAGTCCGTCGGAATCATGTTAGCATTAGCTGCATTTATGAAATCTGGCAGATGGATGTCAAAACAAGTTTCCTCACCAGTTTTCGTAAGGAAAGGTTGTATGTGATACAATCAGAAAGGTTTTGTCGATCCTAAGGATGCTAAAAGATATGCTAGCTCCAGCGAGCTTTCCATGGACTGGAGCAAGCATCTCGGAGTCGGAATATACGCTTTGATGGAGTGATCAATGTTTTTGGGTATACAAAGTTTGTTAGAAACTTGTATTTACATTAAAGTGAGTGGGAGGACTACAAAATTTCTGATAAGTATATGTGAATGACATATTGTTGATCCGAAATGATGTAGAATTTCTGGAAAGCGTAAAGGGTTGTTTGAAAGGAGTTTTTCAAAGGAAGACCTAGAGAAAGCTACTTACATAATTGGGCATCAAGATCTATAGAGATAGATCAAGACGCCTAATGATACTTTCAAAAAGAACACACACCTTTGACATGATTTTGAAGGTGTTGAAAATAGATCAGTCAAAGAAGGAGTTCTTACCTGAGTTGTAAGGTGTGAAGATGAGTAAGACTCAAAGCTTGACCACGGCAGAAGAAAGAGGAAGGACGAAGGTCGTCCCCTATGCTTTTATCAAGATCGGGCGGCTACGTGGGCGCACGACGGCGGAGCGCCGGAGGCTGCGGGGGCTTCCCCAACGAAAAAGAAGTAGTTTTTTCTCAAGATCGGGCGGAAACAAAGCAAATGCCGGAGGATGAAAACGAGAAGTCGGGCTCCACCTTCACCATATGGGCTAGCCTCCCCGAGGACCAGGAAGAGGCTCTAATCCGTTTCCTCTGCGCGAACAAGGATGTGTTCGCGTGGGAGGCGACTGACGTTGTGCCCGAACGCGCGCCCCGTGAAGCAGAACTCGCGGCGACAAGCTAAGGGGAAGCAGACGTTCATCACTCAAGTGGTCCGCAAGCTACTCAAAGCAGGCGTCATCCGAGAAGTGCGCCATCCGGAGTGGCTCGCGAACCAGGTCATCGTCCCCAAGAAAGGCGGAAAGGAGCGTATGTGCGTCGACTTCACCAACCCCAACAAAGCTTGCCCTCAGGACACTTTCCCTCTTCCGCGCATCGATCAAATCATCGACTCTACCGCCAAGTGCGATCTGCTATGCTTCCTGGATGCCTTCTCGGGCTATCATCAAATGAAGATGGAGGTGCAAAATGTCGAGAAGTTGACCTTCCTGACCACCCGTGGGGTGTACTCCTACACCTGTATGCCATTCGGGTTGCGCAATGCAGGAGCAACTTTCCTGCGACTAATGCGCATCGTCCTGGGGGAGTAGCTCGGGAGGAACACAGAAGCATATATCGATGACATAGTGGTGAAGTCTCAGGAGGCCAAAACCCTCATCGGCGACTTGGAAAAAACCTTCGCCAGCCTACACAAGGTGGACTTGCGGCTCAACCCGGAAAATTGCGTGTTTGGCGTCCCGTCGGGCAAGCTCCTGGATTTCTTGGTGTCACACATAGGGATAGAGGCCATCCCCGAGAAGTTCAAGGCTATAGAAAAGATGAGCTCACCGAAGACCCTCAAGGAGATGCAGAAGTTGGCTGGCTGAGTGACGTCGCTTGGTCGATTCATATCCAAGTTGGGGGAACACGCCCTCCCTTTCTTCAAGCTGATGAAGAGGAAAGGCCCATTCGAATGGACTCCCGAGGATGACGCACCTTTCGAGGACCTCAAGAAATATCTTACTAGCCCTCCCGTGATGGTGGTGTTGCGCCTCCGCGAGCCCTTGGTACTCTATCCGGCTGACACGCCACATTCAGCCAGCGCTGCGCTAGTGGCGATTCGGGAGGGGCGCCAAATTGGCAACCCGAAGAAACCGAGTGGCTCAGGCTCAACCGGAGTATTGCGAGCTCAGGACAGTGCCAGGGAGACCATGGAGGACCTTCAACATGGTAAGGCTGCTGAGGACGGTACACTTGGGGCCCTGGAAACCTCGATGGGCGGCGAGGGTCCCGGACACCCTCCGGCTTGGGAACCTCGGGACACTGCAGCCACATCCACCCTCGTCGAGCACCCGGTATACTTCATCAGCACAGTACTGCATGACTCACGAGCCCGTTACCTTATGCCGCAGAAGCTCCTGCTAGCGCTCCTTGTACCCTCACGGAAGCTGCATCACTACTTTCAAGGTCACCCATCAAGGTCGTCTCAGCTTACCCCCTACTCTGGAGCCCCAATGCAGCAGGAAGAGTCGCCGAGTGGAACATTGAACTGCAGGCGTTTGAGCTGGAATTCAACACGACTCAGATTATCGAAGGAGCGGCCCTCACAGATTTGGTAGCGGAATGGACTGACACCCCAAGTCAGGAGATGAACGAGGACCGCTCCCTCACCCCTGGAGATGAAGCCCCAGATGGATGGGTCATGTACTTTGATGGAGCTTTCGCACAACAGGGCACGAGGGCTGGAGATGTGCTCATATCGCCCACCAAGGACAAGCTCTACTACACCATATAACTATGCTTCCAGAATGGCGAGAAGGTCTCCAACAACATCGCCGAGTATGACGACCTGATCACTGGTCTCAAGGCTGCTGCGACGCTGGGGGTAAAGCGCCTCACCATCAAAGGTGACTTCTAGCTCCTGGTCAACTTGTCCAACAAGGCATACACACCAAAGGACGAGCACATGGAGGCATACCTTGAGGAAGTGCAGAAGATTGAGAAGCGGTTCCTACGGTTGGAATTGCAACTCATATCGCGCGGCACGAAGAAGGAGGCGTACGACATTGCCAAAAGAGCATCCCGGCACTTGCCACAAGACCCCAGCGTATTTGAAGAGCGAATATTCAAGCCATCAGCGGCCCCTCCAACCGTCAAGCCAGCAACGCCTCGGGAGGAGCTCCCGCAAGCACCCTCCTCAGGTGCACTAGCTTGCGGGCCAGTCTCGAGAGCTCACCTGATCCTCGTGCTGGATCCTCAGGAGGGGTGTTGGACTGAGGAATTCAAGGCATACCTGCTCCAAGGAACCTTTCCGGAGAAAGAAGAAGAAGCGGAGCTCATGGTGCGGCAAGCCACCGCGAACTGCATCCAACACAGCGAGCTCTACCGAAGGCGGCCGAATGACGTGTCCCTGCGATGCATACCCATGGAGCAGGGATGTGTGCTGCTGGGAGACATACACACCGGAGATTGCAGACACCAGTCTTCCTCCCGAACCCACGTGGGCAAGGCATTCCGCAGCGGATTCTATTGGCCCACAACGCTCAACGACGCCTCACAACTGGTAAGGTTCCCCGAAGCCTGTCAATTCCTTGCAAAACAGATCCACCAGCCCGCACAATGCCTCTAGACCATCCCGTTGTCCTGGCCATTCGCGGTCTGGCGGCTGGACATCATGGGCCCGTTCCCCAGGGCACCCGGGGGCTATCGCTACCTATACGTCGCCATCGACGAGTTCACCAAGTGAACAGAGGTAGAAGCCGTCGGCACCATCCCAGCCGGCTCAGCAGTCAAGTTCTTCTGGGGCCACGTGAGTCGCTTTGGGGTCCCAAATCGCATCATCACCGACAACGGCTCACAGTTCAATAGCAACCTTTTCAAAACATATCGTGCTAACCTTGGAACGCAGATATGCCATGCCTCAGTGGCACACCCCAGGAGCAACGGCCAGGCCGGGCACACAACTGGAGAGGTCCGGAGGGGCCTCAAGGAAAGAACTTTCAAGAAGACGCTTGAGGTATGTGGCAGGGGCTGGCTGGATGAGCTCTAGTCCATGTTGTGGTCCATCCGCACCATCGCGACCAAGCCAACCGGTGAAACTCCCTTCTTCCTCGTCTACGGAGCCGAAGCGGTTCTCTCACACGAGGTCAAGCATCACTCCGCATGGGTCTTGGCATTTGACGAAGCCCGCCAGGACGCCACGCGGGGGGTAGACCTCGTGCTGGGGGAGGGACGTCACCGTCAAGCCTCGCTCCAGGCGGTAAGGTACCAGCAGGCGCTGCGGCGGTACCACTGCCGCAACATCCGCTCCAGGACGCTAGAGGTTGGCGACCTCGTCCTGAGGCGGGTGCTTTCTAGGGAAGGGCTGAATAAGCTCTCGCCTATGTGGGAGGGCCCGTGCAGAATCGCTTGCGTCTCTAGGCCTGGCACCGTGCTTCTGGAGACGCACAATGGAGTCCCCATCAAGAATGCCTGGAACATCCAACACCTCCAGAAGTTCTACCCACGAAGCAAGGCCCCGTGCCTGTGAAGGTCTCCGCTCGTGACACTCTCACGTAATAATGACTGGGGCTGTACACGCCTCGGAGTCTCCGGAGTGTCGCCCTCTGGCCTCGGGGGCTCTCTCCCACGTCCTAGTGCCAACACTTAGCTCAGCGCTGGTGAGAAGACTAGACCTGGTGCCGGACGCGGTTGTTCATTTGCTTGCTTCTGTAGTTGGTTTGCGACCTCTTAATGGAATTTGGACTTCTAGAGTTTCTCGATTGCCTAGTTGGGTTTTCCTCCTTTTTATTCACTCGCCATTTTGTCTCGGATCAGGGACTCTGATAGTCGCCCATCGCTCTCCCTTGTGCCCCTCATGCGGGGGCTACATAGGCAGGTGTGTGCGAGCGCTGGGCTCGCCCGCGCTGCAAACACACTTGCCAAAGCCCTGTCACCCCAGAGCTTCGACTTTCTTTGACCTCGCGCGGCACCCTCGAGTGAGCTCGTGATTTACGCACCCTTTAAACAAAAGGCCCGTGCCCCAGGGGTACCGCGACATGGTGCACTAGGACACGGCTAGCCCATGCCCGAAGGCTCGCGCAAGGAAGGACAAGATACCCGATGATTCTCCTAACAATCCTGCAGGTTTATGATGTCTCCCGAGGCCAGCAGCTACCGAGTTGACAGCAAAGGGGGCTTCACCGGATGACGAAGGGATCGCCCTCACGAGGTGAGAAGCTACCGCGAATGTACCAAGCTAAGTTACCGTACCCCACCTACTCGGAGCATGAACGACACAGCATAACACAGAAACAGTAAACATAACATAGTAACATAAGTGCCATACTTTATTACACATCCTGGTAGGACCCTCTACCTTTTTACAAAATGCAGGTGAAAGGAAAGGTTAAACAAAAGCGGCCCGCGTGACCACAACAGCCCCCAAGGCCTGGCTCCATAGACCCTCCAGGCTCAGTCTGAGGTCTCCTCCCGCTTGACCGTGGCGCCGCGACAAGGCCCATCATCACCTCCCCCGAACCTGGATCAGCGGTGTGGCGGTTTACCAGAACCGCTCCTGCTGGCCCTCTTCCCGGAGGAGGAGCAGCCGTCACAGGAGGAGCTGCGGGCGTCACCAAGGGCAGGCTCGTCGTCATCGTTGTCGCCCTCGGGGGAGCACCCCTGTCACACCCTGCATTTTGTAACATGTTATTTGTACATTTGAAGCATGAAAATTTGGACCAGCAAAAATTTTAGCATCATTTGGCTTTTATTTGGATTTCAGTTTTTCTTCATATGCTTTTCATGTGCTCATTAAAGTCAACGATGACCTCTTGTAGAATTCATCTCCATACCCAAAACTTCTGCCCAATGATCATGCCAAGTGTTATATAACAGTATAGTATTTTGTTACAAAATTAATTTGGCCAAAAAGTATTTTATAAATTTGGTTTTTCCAAAAACCCCTGAATTGAGATTTGCACTGCAAATACTTGATTTAGGGTGAGAAAATTATTTCAAAAGGTTTATTTGAGACCTTGTAGCCATAGGACTCCCAGAAACCACAAAGGTATAATTTTAAAAGTTATTTTCCTATTTTATTTAAAATCTTTTTCTTAAAGCCAGAAATGGTCTTTAATAGGGAAAAATTATTTAACTATTTCAAAAATATTTGCCAAAATTCAGGGAGACTCAGAGGACATATATTGTCCATATATAAGAGTTTCAGCACTTGGTCATGTTCAAAATAATGGGCTAAACCCTCTAAAACCCTTTCTGGATATTTCAAGCTTTTGAAATATTTACAAAGGAAATATTCTCCAAAAATTCCAGGGAAATTCTATCATGTCACATATGACATATTTGATGATCTTGCCAAGTCCCATGTCTTGGGAAGCAAGAAAACATCATCTAATCCCCTCAAAACCATTCTGTCCATATTTGAAGTTTGAGCAACTTTACATTGCCAAACTTGTCCAAATGCTCTCAAATTTGGTGCACATGCTAGAATGGCCTAATAAGGCATCTAGACCAAATGGCACAAGATTTGGAATGGAGAAACTTGATCGGATCACCCCAAAACCCTTTCTGTTCAAATGCAAATTTGGACAACTTTACATTACCAACTTTTTATCTGGAGCTTCAAACTTTGTGGGCATGATCATAACCCCAAATGATGATGCTACACCAAGTAGTGCATCAAGGGGAGATGATTAGATTGACTCAATCAAGATGAAGCTATTTCTGTTGATTTCTAGGGTTCACCAAAGTTACATTGGCTAGTTTATTCAAATGAGCCCAAATTTGGTAAAGCACCCTATTTCCACATGTTATTCAATCCGGTTAAGTGCCATGTGAAGTGGAGGTCATTTGCTTGACCAAACACTGATCAAACACCTTCTGCAGAATTACTAAAACCCTCATCTTGATCACGTTTACTCTTCTCCTTGGCCTCAACTTTTTACCACATGTTCATTCAGTTACTGGCTACCCCCAGTAAGTTCCCCAGCACCCCAGCTCCATGATTGAGGGGTAAGAACCCAAGTTTACCCTGCTGGACAACAAATTTTCACCAAGTTACCAGCTTCCTCTCTCTCCCTTTGACTCTCCAGAGCATCCTATGCTACAGACGAGGTGCTTGCATCACCTTGATCACCCCAGACACGGTGGGCGCGTCCAGAGGCCCAATGGCATGCCGTGGCATGCGATAAGGGCGCTCTGGAGCACGCTACAGTGCACCTCCGCACGGTGGCTTCTGCCAATCGCTGGCCCCCGACAGCCTCGGGCCTCTCCCTCGCGCCAGTCGATGCTCCTCGACGTCCGTGACTGCCCCGGCGCTGTCCCCCCTCCTCCTGCACCCTCCAGTGACCGTCGTCGCACGCGCGCTGGCCGCCCGCAACGGCCACTCTTCTGCCTTGCACGCGCGCACGGTCTAGAAGCTCCCCCGCTCCTCCTCTCACCTCAAGTGGACGTGGAGCTCATCCAGCAACACCATGGACTCATTCCCATCGCTCCCCGTGCGCTGTAGCATCGTGCTGGAGCTCGACGGTGCACTGGACCTCGTGGCTCCGCCGTCCCCCAATAAATAGGACCCCCCCGGGCCTCTCCAACAGCATCAGCAGCTCCACCACACCTCACTGAGCCCTCCAGCACCACCCATTCCTCCCCAGGAAGTCCCAGTGCTCGGGATCGACCGGAGCTCCGCCGCGTCGGGCCGCCGGTGATCTCGCAGTACGGGCCTCCCCTGCCCCTCCTTTTGCCCGATTTGGAACCACCTCACCTCACTGATCGTTTCCCCTCTGTTTCCCCCTTCTGTTGCAGTCGGAAATGACCTAGGCAACGACCTCCCGAGGAGCCTCCGCCGTCCCACCTCGCCGCCGGCGAACCCGACCTCCCCGGCGTGCCGCACCACCACCCCTACATCCGCCACTCGACGCTGGACCCAACCTTGCCCTCCGTTGCCGTCGCCGTGGCCGGAAACCTTGCCGGTGAGCTCGCCGTCGCCGTGGCCGTGAGGTTGGAGATGACAGGCGGGCCCCACCTGTCATCCCCACACCTCTCTCCCTCTCCTCTCAGTCACTGACCACCGGGCCCCGCCCGTCAGGTTTAAAAACCTGACGTGCGCGCGCAGGCACCCGTGCGGCTGGGCTGGTTCGCCCTGGGCCGTGCAGTGTGGCCCTGTGGCCCAGTTGCACAGGGGCGATTTTTCTTTATTCTTTGTGTAAATATTTCAAACATTTTTACAGAAATGAATAATGGTCCAAATTAGATAATCCCAACTCCTAAATTCTTGTAATATTCCAACCTATTTAATGGTACCACTTTCACTCACATCTATGAAACTTTTCTGTTCTGTTCAAATTTAAATTCAAATTTGAGTAGTAAAACTCATGTTCTAAAATCAATAGAATCCATTCTGTTGCTTCAGAACTCCAACTAAGTATTTTCCCCATCTTAGAAATTCCTCTAGTATTTTACAAAAATGAGTTGACATTTTTCTGAGCACTTTGATTTTTCTGTTTTATTTGTGGTCTTATTTTTCCGTTGTTACCATGCGACGTATAGATACCGTATTTGACGAAGCTGCTGAAGAAGGAGAAGGAGAAGGATTTGAATACTTTGAAGACCAAGCCAATCCAGGCAAGCAGCCCTTTGACCATGATACACTTGTTTTCGGAACCCGTTTGTTTCCGATGCATGATGATAGGGTTACGATGGTGACCTAGTTGAAACCACCACATGATGCATGCTTGAACTTGATCTTGCTATGTGCTAGATGACCTGCAAATAGTTAGTCTTGATGCTTAATGATACATGTGTGACATGAACCTTCGTAGTTGAAATCTTTGCATGAACCCATCGGGTGCCCCTAATGCCCGAGGGTGATGTCGAATTAGGTCATCACTTGAGGAAGAAGTGATGTGCCGGTAAATCTTGTGCATGGTGAAATGATGGATTAGATTTATGTGTGACTACCGTCCCAACCAAACATGTGCAACCACACTACCCCTTATGGGACGGGGCTTTATTGATTACTTAGGTCGATACTAGCATGGTGCCCGCATTACTAGTGACGGGAAGACATGATGTCTTTCCCGGGACGGGGTCGTGCTTGGATAGACGACCATGACTGTTTTCACAGGGCACCGGACACACCGTTGGTCCCTTCGGTTACGCGTGACATTGAATTTAGGGCAAGTCCCGTGATCTAAAGTTTGTACCCGAGGGCCGTGTACCAACGAGTGGACTCTATTTTAGTGTCGTTTAAGGAAAGGTAATGACCGGGTGCTTACCCCGGGTACTTGAGGTACCGCGGGTCGTGGATGACACGGAAGTTCCCCGGATCTTGTGGGTAAAGTGCACAACCTCTGCAGAGTGTAAAACTATTCGAATAGCCGTGTCCACGGTCATGGACAGTTGGGTGGTGCTACTTAAACTATGTCCAGAATTTTACTTCATCGGTGATAGTAGGTGTGTGATGAGTCAAGGTGGTGACTTGACTCGATGAGTTGAATCATATTCATGTTGATATCGGTAACCTGTCTTCGAGGTTACGCAAGTTTATTGATGCATAGACTTGATGGCAGAATATTTATTCTAGCCTTTGCTAGATTGTTCATTAATGTTCCATTGCATTGTTACCACATCATGTGTTGCTTGCGAGTACATTCAAAGTACTCATTGGCTTGCCACTAGTTATTTAATTGGCCAGGCATGGAAGAACATGAATATTAGGAAGAGTTCTTTAGAGACGAACATGCGAACTAGGACGCTATCCCAGTCAGAATGCCTGTAGGGTTAAGGCAGATGGCATGGGTTCTACCTGTTATCGAAGACTTCCGCTATTTGAGTTATTTGCTATTCAGCCCGAGAGGCTCTATCTATGTAAGACTTGGCCATAATGGCCATAATTCGTGTAAGACTATTTGTATGGATGTAAGACTCTTGTTATTTCAGCTTCTGTGTGTTCAGTGAGCATTGATCTCTGGGATCACTGTACACGTGCATTCGGTGATCTCGACTTCTAAGTCGGGGTCCCCACAGAGCTGGTATCAGAGCCATCCTGACTGTAGGAAGCCTTAGTTAGCATGGGCGTTAATTAGATGAGACCCCTTTTCAAAAACCTTCTGAACCTCTCTTCTTTTCTAAACCTGAGATTTCATCAGCTTATTAACCCCTCCTATTCCACCTTTGTAGATGGCCGCTGTACCCGAAGAGCACCTGACCACTGGGTTTCCCTTACTTCTCGAGGATAGCCTCCAGGAGTGTCAGTTCCACCGAGCGCCCATCCTCACCAACCTTGAGCATTGGTGAGCGACACTGAGGTGGAGTACCATGTGGAAGTGATCGTGAAGGCAAACGATCCTCCCACAAGTTGGTTCTTCGAGGGACCCCAGATGGCAACACTACCTCTCGCTGTCGAGACTGCTGCACTCAAGGCACTAACCCGTCTCCGCGAGCTTATTCCGGAGATGGCAGCCAAGATGGCAACTCGCTTCTTACCTTACCGGAAGGAAGGTGAAGAAGAAAGCAGCGCACTAGCCCCTCCACTGAAGGATGGACTCTCGCTTCGATTCCAGACCTACTTCAGTCTGTGTGCCGACAGCCTGGCACAAGACTTGGCCTCAGAATCGATGAAGCTTCGAGAAGAACTTCACAAGACCAAGGCACTTCTTCGTCGAGCTCAAGAGAAGACAAATAGGATCAAGAAGGAAGGAGCACCTTCTGGACAATCCGCTATCGCATACCGAGGCGGAAGGCCCTCCGAGGATGTATCTTCCAAGAATGAAGAACCACCTCGGCGACGCCGGATGACGGCGAGGGAATATCGCAAGCTTTTCCCTGCACCACCGACGAAGCACCGTCATATCCAACTCCTCCACTCCCCCACACCCTCTAGTGACAAAGGGGCCCAGACAGATGAAGACAAGGAGGAAGACCCAGAAGAGCAGGAATACGCGACCGAGCATTCCGCCGCTTCGGCATTATTCGCCACTCGGATATGCCAGTTGTGACCTCTACGGTAGGATAGGTCGTGTAACCCCTATGCGCAGTCGAGTCCTTGTATGGTTCATATGAAACCATCTAATGTTTGCTTTTGTTGTGTCTGGATGTATGTCGTATTCTTCCTTCGGGAATGTGTAAACGACTACATCACCCATTTGGATTTTAATGAATGTGTTTTGGCCTTTCGGCCCTTGCATGATTTGATTTAGTGTCACACCCACCCCCTTACTAGGCACCCATCTATCTTGCTTTCCCTCTTCCGAGTCATGAGACCTTTTACCGCTCCAACATGATGCCTGTTGTAACTTGTACTGGTACCTCTACCCAGCAGCCCGAAGCCGGAGCATCCGCTTAGCCAGAGTGTCACACCCTGCATTTTGTAACATGTTATTTGTATCTTTGAAGCATGAAAATTTGGACCAGCAAAATTTTTTTAACATCATTTGGCTTTTATTTGAAATTGAGTTTTCTTCATTTGCTTCTTCATGTGCATATTAAAGTCAACTATGATCTCTTGTAGATTTCATCTCCATACCCAAAACTTCTGCCCAATGATCATGCCAAGTGTTATATGACAGTATAGTATTTTCTTACAAAATTAATTTGGCCAAAAAGTATTTTATAAATTTAGTTTTCCAAAAACCCCTGAATTGAGATTTGCACTGCAAGTACTTGATTTAGGGTGAGAAAATTATTTCAAAAGGTTGATTTGAGACCTAGTAGTCATAGGACTCCCAGAAACCACAAAGGTATAATTTTAAAAGTTATTTTCCTATTTTATTTAAAAGCTTTTTCTTAAGGCCAGACATGGTCTTTAATAGGGGAAAATTATTTAACTATTTCAAAAATATTTGCCAAAATTCAGAGAGACTCATAGGACATATATTGTCCATATATAAGAATTTCAACAGTTGGTCATGTTCAAAATAATGGGCTAAACCCTCTAAAACCCTTTCTGGATATTTCAAGCTTTTGAAATATTTACAAAGGAAACTTTCTCCAAAAATTCCAGGGAAATTCTATCATGTCATATATGACATATTTGATGATCTTGCCAAGTCCCATGCCTTGGGAAGCAAGAAAACATCTTCAAACCCCTTCATAACCATTCTGTCCATATTTGAAGTTTGAGCAACTTTACATTGCCAAACTTGTCCAAATAATCTCAAACTTCGTGCACATGCTAGAATGACCTAATAAGGCATCTAGACCAAATGGCACAAGATTTGGAATAGAGCAACTTGATCAGATCACCTCAAAACCCTTTCTGTTCAAATGCAAATTTGAACAACTTTACATTACCAACTTTTTATCTGGAGCTTCAAACTTTGTGGGCATGATCAATACCCCAAATGATGATGCTACACAAAGTGGTGCATCAAGGGGAGATGATTAGCTTGACTCAATCAAGATGAAACTGTTTCTGTTGATTTCTAGGGTTCACCAAAGTTACATTGGCCAGTTTCTCCAAATGGGCCCAAATTTGGTGAAGCACCCTATTTTCTCATGTCTTTCAACCCTGTCAAGTGCCATGTCAAGTGGAATTCATTTACTTGACCAAACACTGATCAAACACCTTCTGCAGAATTGCTAAAACCTCTAACTTGATCACTTTTACTTTTCTCCATGGCCTCAACTTCTTACCACATGCTCATTGAGTTATCAGCTACCTCCAGTAACTCCCCCAGCACCCCAGCTCCATGATTGAGGGGTGAAACCCCTGTTTTACCTTGTTGTACATCAGGTTTCCACCATTTCACCAGCACTCTCCCTCTCTCTCGGCACCTCCAGGGCATCCAAGGCCTCAGGCCCTTTCTTTACTCCTCCCACAACGTGCTAGACACTACTGGACACGTTGGCTTTGACCAGGACGGCGAGAGCGCGGCGATGCCAGCCAAACGCGCGCTCTGGAGCGCGCAGCAGTGCAGACCAGCACTGTAGCTCGGGCCAATCAGCCTCCCCCGACAGCCTCGGGCCTCCCCCTCGCGCCAGTCGAGGCCCCTCGACGTCTGCGACCTCCCCGGCGCTGTCCCCCCTCCTCCTGCGCCCTCCAGTGACCGTCGTCGCACGCGCGCTGGCCGCCCGCGGCGGCCACTCCTCTGCCTCGCACGCGCGCGTGCTTCTGGTGCTCCCCCGCTTCTCTTTCTCCCTCAGCTGGACGTGGAGCTCGTCCAGGAACTCCACAGACCCATTCCCCTAGCCTCCCGTGCGCTGTAGCCTCGAGCCGGAGCTCGCCGGCGCACTGGACCACGGGTCTCCGTCGAGCTCCTATAAATAGCCCCTCCCGAGCCTCTCCAACAGCACCACAAGCCTCACTCCACTCCACTGATCCCCCAGCACCTCCAGTTCGACCCCAAGAGGTCCTAGTGCTCGGGATCGACCGGAGCTCCGCCGCGTCGGGCCGCCGGCGATCTTGTGGTACGGGCCTCCCCTGCCTCTCCTTCCACCCGTTTCGGAACCGCCATGCCTCACTGATCATTTCCCCCCTATTTTCCCCCTCCGTTTGCAGTCGGGAACGGCTGCAGCAACCACCCTCCGACGAGCTTCCGCCGTCCCACCTCGCCGCCGGTGAACCAGGCCTCCCCGCCGTGCCGCATCACCACCACAGCAACCGCAACACGACACTGAGCTCATCCCTGCCCTCCGTTGCCGTCGCCGTGGCCGGAATCCTCGCCGGTGAGCTCGCCGTGGCCGTGGCTGTGGGGTTAGAGATGACAGGCGGGCCCCGCCTGTCATCCCCTCACCTCTTTCCCCCTCCTCTGTGCCGCTGACCCACGGGCCCCGCCCGTCAGGTTTGAAAACCTGACGTGCGCGCGCTGGCTCCCGTGCGGCTGGGCCAGTCCGTCTGGGCCGTGCACTGTGGCCTTCTCTGGCCCAATGCAGAGGACCCTTTTTCCTTTTTCTTTTCTGTAAATGCTTTAAACATTTCTACAGAATAGAATATTGATCCAAATTAAATAATTCCAACTCCTAAAATCTTGTAATATTCCAACCTATTTAATGGTACTACTTTCATTCAAATCCATGAAACTTTGCTGTACTATTCAAATTTAAATTCAAATTTGATCAGTAATACTCTTGTTCTAAAATCAATATATTCCATTCTGTAACTCCAAAACTCCAACTAAGATTTTTTCCCCATCTTAGAAATCCCCCTAGTATTTTACAAAAATGAGTTGACATTTTTCTGAGCACTTTGATTTTTCTGTTTTATTTGTATTCTTATTTTTCCGTGGTTATTATGCGACGTATAGATCCCGTATTTGACGAAGTTGCTGTGGAAGAAGAAGGAGAAGGATTTGAAGACTTTGAAGACCAAGCCAATCCAGGCAAGCAGCCCTTTGACCATGATACACTTGTTCTCCGGAACCCGTTTGTCTCCGATGCATGATGATTAGGGTTACGATAGTAACCTAGTTGATTCCACCATACGGTGCATGCCATGATCTTAAACTTGCTATGTGCTAGATGACTTGCATATGGTTAGTGGCTATGATTAGTGATGCATGTGTGACATGAACCTTCATGGTTGAAGTCTTTGCATAAAACCCCGTCGGGTGCCATTTATGCCCGAGGGAGATGATGATGATGAGTTGGGTGACCACTTGATGACGAAGTGGTGTGCCAAGGCAAGTGTGTGTGTTTTTCAAACGGATTGGTTTGAGTTGCGACCGTTATTCCAACCATACATGTGCAACCACACTACCCCTTATGGGACGGGGCTTTATTGATTACTTAGGTCGATACTAGCATGGTGCCCGCATTACTAGTGACGGGAAGACTTGAGGTCTTTCCCGGGACGGGGTCGTGCTTGGATAGACGGCCATGACTGTTTTTACAGGGCACCGGACACACCGTTGGTCCCTTCGGGTACGCGTGACATTGAAATTAGGGCAAGTCCCATGATCTATTGTTTGTAGCCGAGGGCCGTGTGCCAACGAGTGGACTCTATGTTAGTGTCGCCTAAGGAAAGGTAAAGACCAGGTGCTTACCCCGGGTACTTGAGGTACCGCGGGTCGTGGATGACACGAAAGTTCCCCGGATCTTGTCGGTAAAGTGTACAACCTCTGCAGAGTGTCAAACTATTCGAATAGCCGTGTCCACGGTCATGGACAGTTGGGTAACCGCTCTTGGGCTACGTCCAATGTTTGTGAAACCATGTGTGTGTATGAGTCAAGGATGGTGACTTGACTCGATGAGATGAATCATATTCGTGTTGATATCGGTAACCTGTCTTCGAGGTTACGCGAGATTATTGATGCATAAACTTGATGGTAGAATGTTGTTCTAGCCTTGCTAGAATGATCATTGTTATTCAAATGCACTGTTACTTTGAACCACATCATGGGTTGCTTGCGAGTACATTCAAAGTACTCATTGGCTTGCCACTGGTTATTTAATTGGCCAGGCATGGAAGAGCAGGAATATGAGGAAGAGTTCTTTGGAGACGAACATGCGAACTAGGACGCTATCCCAGTCAGAATGCCTGTAGGGTTAAGGCAGATGGCATGGGTTCTACCCGTTTATCGAAGACTTCCGCTACTTGAGTTATTTGCTATTCAGCCCGTGAGGCTCTATCTATGTAAGACTTGGCCATAATGGCCTTAATTTGTGTAAGACTATTTGTATGGAGGTAAGACTCTTGTTATTTCAGCTTTTGTGTGTTCAGTGAGCATTGATCTCTGGGATCAATGTACACGTGCATTCGGTGATCTCGACTTCTAAGTCGGGGTCCCCACAGAGCTGGTATCAGAGCCATCCTGACTGTAGGAAGCCTTAGTTAGCACGGGCGTTAGTTCGTTGAGACCCCTTTTCAAAACCTTCTGAACCTCTCTTCTTTTCTAAAACTGAGATTTCCTCAGCTTATTAACCCCTCCTATTCCACCTTTGTAGATGGCCGCTGTACCCGAAGAGCACCTGACCACTTGGTTTCCCTTACTTCTCGAGGATAGCCTCCAGGAGTGTCAGTTCCACCGAGCACCCATCCTCACCTACCTCGAGCATTGGGTGAACGATACTTAGGTGGAGTACCATGTGGAAGTGATCGTGAAGGCAAACGATCCTCCCACAAGTTGGTTCTTCGAGGGACCCCAGATGGCAACACTACCACTTGCTGTCGAGGCTGCTGCACTCAAGGCACTAACCCGTCTCCGCGAGCTTCTTCCGGAGATGGCAGCCAAGATGGTAACTCGCTTCTTACCTTACCGGAAGGAAGGTGACGAAGAAAGCAGCGCACTAGCCCCTCCACTGAAGGAAGGACCCTCGCTTCGGTTCCAGACCTACTTCAGCCTATGTGCCGACAGCCTGGCACAAGACTTGGCCTCGGAATCAATGAAGCTTCGAGAAGAACTTCACAATACCAAGGCACTTCTTTGTCGAGCTCAAGAGAAGGCAAACAGGATCAAGAAGGAAGGAGAACCTTCTGAACAATCCGCTATTGCATATCGAGGCGGAAGGACCTCCGAGGATGTATCTTCCAAGGGTGAAGAACCACCTCGGCGACACCGGATGACAGCAAGGGAATATCGCAAGCTTTTCCCTGCACCACCGTCGAAGCACCGTCGTATCCAACTCCTCCACTCCCCCACTCCCTCAAGCGACAAGGGAGCCCAGACAGATGAAGACAAGGAGGAAGACACAGAAGAGCCGGAATACGCGACCGAGCATTCCGCCGCTTAGGCATTATTCGCTACTCGGATATGCCAGTTGTAACCCCTACGGTAGGATAGGTCGTGTAACCCCTATGCGCAGTCGAGTCCTTGTATGGTTCATATGAAACCATCTAGTGTTTGCTTTTGTTGTGTCTGGATGTATGTCGTATTCTTCCTTCGGGATGGTGTAAACGATTACATCAACCATTTGGATTTTAATGAATGTGTTCTGGCCTTATGGCCCTTGCATGATTTTATTTAGTGTCACACCCACCCCCTTACTAGGCACCTATCTATCTTACTTTCCCTCTTCCAAGTCATGAGACCTTTTACCGCTCCAACAGGATGCCTGTTGTAACTCGTACTGGTACCTCTACCCAGCAGCCCAAAGCCGGAGCATCCTCTCAGCCAGAGGCAGGCCACGACCAAACCAACGACCAAGCTCCACCACCACCTCCTCCAAGCATGGACATGGCTCAGCTTCTCCAAGCTTTCCGAGAGGAACGCCAAGCCAACACTGCAGCTCTCCAGCTGATTGCTCAAGCTGTCACCAACAACCGCCAGCCGGCGGGGAATGGCAATGGACGTTCCACGTTGGCAGAGTTCAAGAAGCATGCACCGCCAACCTTCATCGAGACTGCAGAACCCCTGGATGCTGACGACTGGGTCCGTTCCATTGAGGAGATTCTGGAACTAGTCGGATGCACCGAAGACCGCGAGAAGGTGGCTTATGCAGCCCACTGCCTCGGGGGAACTACTAGAGCTTGGTGGGATGGATTCAAGGTCATGCATGCTGAACACGACATCACTTGGGTTAACTTCAAGGAAGAATTCCGCAAGGCCCACATTCCTTCCGGAATCATGGCTATCAAAAAGCGTGAGTTCGGAGCCCTGAAGCAAGGAAGTGGCACTGTCAAGGAGTACATGCAGAAGTTCAGTGTTCTGTCAAGGTATGCCCCGGAAGATGTCAGCACTGATGCTGCCAAAAGGTAGCGCTTCATGGAAGGCCTTAATCAGACTCTGCAATACTCGCTTGTCGTGTGCGACTGCCCGTCTTTCCCTGACCTGGTGAACAAGGCACTCATGCTTGAAGACAAGCGACGTGCTTTGGAAGACACTCGCAAGCGCAAGTTGGTCAGTAAGGGAAGTTCCAGCAACCAGAAACCTTGTCCGTGGCACTCAGCCCCGGCCAAGCCAACCTATCAGCAGCCAAGAGCTCCTGCACCTCGTGCCAATCTTCAGCCTCAGCAGTATGCCAACCCCAGGCCAGCTTTCAACCCCAATGCCAGTGGTGGCAACAAGATCAATCCAAACCAAGTCAGTTGCTTTGGATGTGGTCAGCCCGGACACATCTCAAGGGTGTGCCCCAACAAGAAGCCTGAAGCCCCGCGCCCCAATGCGCAGAACCAGGGACAAGGCCGTGGAATGCCACCAAGGAACCCAGCTCCTCGCAATCCACCGAACTATGGGAAGGGGCGTGTGAATCACGTCACTTCTGAAGAAGCCCAGGAAGACCCGGACGTCGTGCTGGGTACGTTCCTTGTCAACTCAGCACCTGCAACTTTCTTGTTTGATTCTGGAGCAACGCATTCATTTGTCACTCAAAGATTTGCATTAAAAAGTGGCATGACCCCTACACCCTTGAATAACCCTATGGTGGTACAAACCCCCGGAGCCGAGATGAGAGCCAAGATAGGCTGTAAAGGAGTCGGTATTACCATTAACGGTGTAGACTTCCTAGCAGACCTTATCGTCCTGAGATCGCAAGGCTTGGATGTGATCCTAGGCATGAATTGGCTCAGCAAGCACCAAGGCTTGTTAGACTGTGCCAATCGGACAGTCACTGTGACCAATGACCAAGGAGTCGAAGTCAAGTTTGCCCCCAACTCCTCTTCCGCTCAAGCCACTAAAGTCAACTGTCTGTCTGAAGTTGGGCTAGATCAAGTACCGGTGGTATGTGAGTATCCTGATGTCTTTCCGGATGAACTACCGGGAATGCCCCCTGACTGTGACATTGAGTTCATCATCGAGCTCGTGCCCGGAGCAGGACCCATCTATAAGAAGCCTTATAGAATGGGGACGGAAGAATTAGCCGAGTTGAAGAAGCAGCTAGAAGAGCAGCTAAGGAAAGGATTTATCCGCCCTAGTGCCTCCCCTTGGGGATCTCCTGTTCTGTTTGTGGCAAAAAGGGACGGTACCATCCGCTTATGCATTGACTATCGTTCCCTCAATGAAGTTACAATCAAGAACAAGTATCCACTTCCCAAGATCGAAGATCTGTTTGATCAGCTCAGCGGAGCCAAGGTATTCTCCAAGATCGACCTCAGATCTGGGTATTACCAGCTGAAGATCAGACCCCAAGATATTCCGAAGACGGCATTCGTAACCAGATATGGCCTGTACGAGTGCACGGTCATGTCTTTTGGGTTAACCAATGCCCCAGCTTACTTCATGTATCTCATGAATAAAGTCTTCATGGAATATTTGGACAAGTTTGTTGTTGTCTTCATTGATGACATTCTTGTGTTCTTGAAGTCGGAGGAAGAGCATGAGCAGCATCTGAGGATGGTCCTAGCCAAGCTTCCTGAGCACCAACTGTATGCCAAATTCAGCAAGTGTGAGTTCTGGCTGCATAAAGTTGGATTCTTAGGTCATGTCTTGACCGAGGAAGGATTATCTGTTGATCCTGCAAAGATTGAAGCTGTGACCCAATGGCAATCTCCAACAACCGTCAAGGAAGTCAGAAGCTTCCTCGGATTAGCGGGCTATTACCGCAAGTTCGTGGAAGGATTCTCTAGCATTGCACGACCAATGACTCAGCTCCTGAAAAAGGACAAGAAGTTCGAGTGGACGCCAAAATGCGAAGAGAGCTTCCAAGAGCTCAAGAAGAGATTGACCACCGCCCCAGTTCTGGCAACACCCGATATTCACAAGGAGTTCGTGATATAATGTGATGCCTCTCGAACCGGATTGGGAAGCATTCTGATGCAAGAAGGCCGCGTCATAGCATACCTCTCCAGGCAGCTACGACCCCATGAGGAGAACTACGCTACTCACGATCTTCAGCTAGCGGCAGTAGTTCATGCCTTGAAGACATGACGGCATTACCTCCTAGGGAAACGGTGTGAGATCTACACAGACCACAAAAGTCTGAAGTACATTTTCACCCAAAAGGAATTGAACATGAGGCAGCGGAGATGGTTGGAACTCATCAAAGACTATGACCTCAGTGTTCAGTATCACCCTGGGAAGGCCAACGTGGTGGCCGATGCCTTAAGCAGGAAGGCTTGCTCTTTGAATGCCATTATTCAAGAAAGGCAGCCAGCCTTGTTTAAGGACATCGAACAATTCAGTTTGGAATTGGTCACCCCCGGATTTCTGGATCATTTGGAAGTCAGACCGACCCTGATGGACGACGTCAAGAAGGCTCAAGATGGACACGCAAGCATCGAAGGTATCAAGAAGAAGATGAAGCTGGGCAAGGCCCCAGGATTCTCCGAAGACGAGCACGGGATTGTTTGGTACAAAGGTCGTCTCTGCGTACC
This sequence comes from Secale cereale, assembly GCA_902687465.1. Taxonomy (NCBI): domain Eukaryota; kingdom Viridiplantae; phylum Streptophyta; class Magnoliopsida; order Poales; family Poaceae; genus Secale; species Secale cereale. Next base: position 372,290,272 of record LR738715.1, on the reverse strand, counting down.
AAACAACACCGAGCTGAAGACGCTGATTCTGCAAGAAGCCCACGACACTCCGTATTCCATCCACCCCGGAGGAACCAAGATGTACCAAGATTTGAAGGCACGATTCTGGTGGCACGGTATGAAGAGAGAGATTGCAACCTATGTTGCAAGGTGTGAATTGTGCCAAAGGGTCAAGGCTGAATATCAGCGACCTGCTGGATTGCTTCAACCACTCAAGGTTCCTGAGTGGAAGTGGGATAAGGTCGGAATGGACTTCATTACTGGATTACCAAGGTCGAATAGAGTGCATGACTCTATCTGGGTCATAGTCGATCATTTGACCAAGGTGGCCCATTTCATTCCTGTCAAGACTACCTACTCAGGCAAAAATTTGGCAACTCTCTATATCAACCGAATCGTAAGTCTTCACGGTGTTCCCAAGGAGATTGTGTCAGACCGAGGCACCCAGTTCACTTCAAGGTTCTGGAAGAGATTCCAAGAAGCCTTGGGAACCAAACTGTCTTTCAGCACAGCTTTCCACCCACAGACCGGAGGACAGACTGAGCGAGTCAATCAGATTCTCGAAGACATGCTCCGAGCCTGTGTTCTGGCATATGGAGCCAAGTGGGAAGACTGTCTCCCTTTTGCCGAGTTCTCCTATAACAACAGTTACCAGTCAAGCCTTCAGATGGCACCATTTGAGGTGTTGTACGTGCGCAGATGCCGCACACCCCTCAATTGGTCGGAGACTAGAGAAGGACTAGTCTTTGGACCGGATATTCTCCGCGCAGCAGAAGAGCAAGTCCAAGTAGTCAGAGAGCGATTAAAGGCAGCCAAGTCAAGGCAGAAGAGTTATGCTGACACTCGACGCCGAGACATGAGTTTCCGTGTCGGAGATCATGTGTACCTGCGGGTAACTCCTCTGAAGGGAACCAAGCGTTTCCACGTCAAGGGGAAGCTCGCGCCAAGGTTCATTGGCCCTTTCAAGATCACCGACCGACGAGGAGAAGTGGCTTATCAGTTGGAACTACCACCTGAGTTATCCGATGTGCACAATGTATTCCATGTGTCACAACTCCGGAAATGTCTCCAAGTTCCAGACAAGCCCAATCTCTACAAGGATGTGGATCACCAAGCCATTGATCTGCAGCCTGATTTGACCAACCGCGAGAAGCCCATTCGCATTCTGGACGAATCAGAACGACGTACGCGGAGCCGTACCATCAAGTACTTCAAGGTCCAGTGGAGCAAGCACACCGAAGCAGAAGCAACCTGGGAGCGAGAAGACTATCTTAGATCCGAGTTTCCCGATCTCTTTTAAGCCCTAGTTTAGGAATCTCGGGGACGAGATTCTTGTAAGGGGGGTAGGTCTGTCACACCCTGCATTTTGTAACATGTTATTTGTATCTTTGAAGCATGAAAATTTGGACCAGCAAATTTTTTTTAGCATCATTTGGCTTTTATTTGAAATTGAGTTTTCTTCATTTGCTTCTTCATGTGCTCATTAAAGTCAACTATGATCTCTTGTAGATTTCATCTCCATACCCAAAACTTCTGCCCAATGATCATGCCAAGTGTTATATGACAGTATAGTATTTTCTTACAAAATTAATTTGGCCAAAAAGTATTTTATAAATTTAGTTTTCCAAAAACCCCTGAATTGAGATTTGCACTGCAAGTACTTGATTTAGGGTGAGAAAATTATTTCAAAAGGTTTATTTGAGACCTAGTAGTCATAGGACTCCCAGAAACCACAAAGGTATAATTTTAAAAGTTATTTTCCTATTTTATTTAAAAGCTTTTTCTTAAGGCCAGAAATGGTCTTTAATAGGGGAAAATTATTTAACTATTTCAAAAATATTTGCCAAAATTCAGAGAGACTCATAGGACATATATTGTCCATATATAAGAATTTCAACAGTTGGTCATGTTCAAAATAATGGGCTAAACCCTCTAAAACCCTTTCTGGATATTTCCAGCTTTTGAAATATTTACAAAGGAAACTTTCTCCAAAAATTCCAGGGAATTTCTATCATGTCATATATGACATATTTGATGATCTTGCCAAGTCCCATGCCTTGAGAAGCAATAAAACATCTTCAAACCCCTTCATAACCATTCTGTCCATATTTGAAGTTTGAGCAACTTTACATTGCCAAACTAGTCCAAATACTCTCAAACTTCGTGCACATGCTAGAATGACCTAATAAGGCATCTAGACCAAATGGCACAAGATTTGGAATAGAGCAACTTGATCAGATCACCTCAAAACCCTTTTCTGTTCAAATGCAAATTTGAACAACTTTACATTACCAACTTTTTATCTGGAGCTTCAAACTTTGTGGGCATGATCAATACCCCAAATGATGATGCTACACAAAGTGGTGCATCAAGGGGAGATGATTAGCTTGACTCAATCAAGATGAAACTGTTTCTGTTGATTTCTAGGGTTCACCAAAGTTACATTGGCCAGTTTCTCCAAATGGGCCCAAATTTGGTGAAGCACCCTATTTTCTCATGTCTTTCAACCCTGTCAAGTTCCATGTCAAGTGGAATTCATTTACTTGACCAAACACTGATCAAACACCTTCTGCAGAATTGCTAAAACCTCCAACTTGATCACTTTTACTTTTCTCCATGGCCTCAACTTCTTACCACATGCTCATTGAGTTACCAGCTACCTCCAGTAACTCCCCCAGCACCCCAGCTCCATGATTGAGGGGTGAAACCCCTGTTTTACCTTGCTGTACAGCAGGTTTCCACCATTTCACCAGCACTCTCCCTCTCTCTCTACACCTCCAGGACATCGAAGGCCTCAGGCCCTTTCTTTACTCCTCCCACAACGTGCTAGACACTACTGGACACGTTGGCTTTGACCAGGACGGCGAGAGCGCGGCGATGCCAGCCAAACGCGCGCTCTGGAGCGCGCAACAGTGCAGACCAGCACTGTAGCTCGGGCCAATCAGCCTCCCCCGACAGCCTCGGGCCTCCCCCTCGCGCCAGTCGAGGCCCCTCGACGTCCGCGACCTCCCCGGTGCTGTCCCCCCTCCTCCTGCGCCCTCCAGTGACCGTCGTCGCACGCGCACTGGCCGCCCGCAGCGGCCAATCCTCTGCCTCGCACGCGCGCGCGCTTCTGGCGCTCCCCCGATTCTCTTTCTCCCTCAGCTAGACGTGGAGCTCGTCCAGGAACTCCACAGACCCATTCCCCTAGGCTCCCGTGCGTTGTAGCCTCGAGCCGGAGCTCGCCGGCGCACTGGACCACGGGTCTCCGTCGAGCTCCTATAAATAGCCCCTCCCGAGCCTCTCCAACAGCACCACAAGCCTCACTCCACTCCACTGATCCCCCCAGCACCTCCAGTTCGACCCCAAGAGGTCCCAGTGCTCGGGATCGACCGGAGCTCCACCGTGTCGGGCCGCCGGCGATCTCGTGGTACGGGCCTCCCCTGCCTCTCCTTCCACCCGTTTCGGAACCGCCATGCCTCACTGATCATTTCCCTCCTATTTTCCCCCTCCGTTTGCAGTCGGGAACGGCCGCAGCAACCACCCTCCGACGAGCTTCCGCCGTCCCACCTCGCCGCCGGTGAACCAGGCCTCCCCGCCGTGCCGCACCACCACCACAGCAACCGCAACATGACACTGAGCTCATCCCTGCCCTCCGTTGCCGTCGCCGTCGCCGGAATCCTCGCCGGTGAGCTCGCCGTCGCCGTGGCCGTGGGGTTAGAGATGACAAGCGGGCCCCGCCTATCATCCCCTCACCTCTCTCCCCCTCCTCTGTGCCGCAGACCCACGGGCCCCGCCCGTCAGGTTTGAAAACCTGACGTGCGCGCGCTTGCTCCCATGCGGCTGGGCCAGTCCGTCTGGGCCGTGCACTGTGGCCTTCTCTAGCCCAGTGCACAGGACCCTTTTTCCTTTTTCTTTTCTGTAAATGCTTTAAACATTTCTACAGAAAAGAATATTGATCCAAATTAAATAATTCCAACTCCTAAAATCTTGTAATATTCCAACCTATTTAATGGTACTACTTTCATTCAAATCCATGAAACTTTGCTGTACTGTTCAAATTTAAATTCAAATTTGGGCAGTAATACTCCTGTTCTATAATCAATATATTCCATTCTGTCACTCCAAAACTCCAACTAAGATTTTTCCCCATCTTAGAAATCCCCCTAGTATTTTACAAAAATGAGTTGACATTTTTCTGAGCACTTTGATTTTTCTGTTATATTTGTATTCTTATTTTTTCGTGGTTATTATGCGACGTATAGATCCCGTATTTGACGAAGTTGCTGTGGAAGAAGAAGGAGAAGGATTTGAAGACTTTGAAGACCAAGCCAATCCAGGCAAGCAGCCCTTTGACCATGATACACTTGTTCTTTGGAACCCGTTTGTCTCCGATGCATGATGATTAGGGTTACGATAGTAACCTAGTTGATTCGACCATACGGTGCATGCCATGATCTTAAACTTGCTATGTGCTAGATGACTTGCATATGGTTAGTGGCTATGATTAGTGATGCATGCGTGACATGAACCTTCATGGTTGAAGTCTTTGCATAAAACCCCGTCGGGTGCCATTTATGCCCGAGGGAGATGATGATGATGAGTTGGGTGACCACTTGATGACGAAGCGGTGTGCCAAGGCAAGTGTGTGTGTTTTTCAAACGGATTGGTTTGAGTTGCGACCGTTATTCCAACCATACATGTGCAACCACACTACCCCTTATGGGACGGGGCTTTATTGATTACTTAGGTCGATACTAGCATGGTGCCCGCATTACTAGTGACGGGAAGACTTGAGGTCTTTCCCGGGACGGGGTCGTGCTTGGATAGACGGCCATGACTGTTTTTACAGGGCACCGGACACACCGTTGGTCCCTTCGGGTACGCGTGACATTGAAATTAGGGAAAGTCCCGTGATCTATTGTTTGTACCCGAGGGCCGTGTGCCAACGAGTGGACTCTATGTTAGTGTCGCCTAAGGAAAGGTAAAGACCGGGTGCTTACCCCGGGTACTTGAGGTACCGCGGGTCGTGGATGATACGGAAGTTCCCCGGATCTTGTGGGTAAAGGGTACAACCTCTGCAGAGTGTCAAACTATTCGAATAGCCGTGTCCACGGTCATGGACAGTTGGGTAACCGCTCTTGGGCTACGTCCAATGTTTGTGAAACCATGCGTGTGTATGAGTCAAGGATGGTGACTTGACTCGATGAGATGAATCATATTCGTGTTGATATCGGTAACCTGTCTTCGAGGTTACGCGAGATTATTGATGCATAAACTTGATGGTAGAATGTGTTTCTTGCCTTGCTTGAATGATCATTGTTATTCAAATGCACTGTTACTTTGAACCACATCATGGGTTGCTTGCGAGTACATTCAAAGTACTCATTGGCTTGCCACTGGTTATTTAATTGGCCAGGCATGGAAGAGCAGGAATATGAGGAAGAGTTCTTTGGAGACGAACATGCGAACTAGGACGCTATCCCAGTCAGAATGCCTGTAGGGTTAAGGCAGATGGCATGGGTTCTACCTGTTTAT
>LR738715.1:372265647-372281821 GCA_902687465.1 Secale cereale | reverse complement strand
CGTGTCGTGTGCGACTGCCCATCCTTCCCTGACCTGGTAAACAAGGCACTTATGCTTGAAGACAAGCGGCGTGCTTTGGAAGACACTCGCAAGCGCAAGTTGGTCAGTAAGGGAAGTTCCAGCAACCAGAAGCCTCGTCCGTGGCAATCAGCCCCGGCCAAACCAACCTATCAGCAACCAAGAGCTCCTACACCTCGTGCCAATCCTCAGCCTCAGCAGTATGCCAACCCCAGGCCAGCTTTCAACCCCAATACCAGTGGTGGCAACAAGATCAATCCAAACCAAGTCACTTGCTTTGGATGTGGTCAGCCCGGACACATCTCAAGGGTGTGCCCCAACAAGAAGCCTGATGCCCCGCGCCCCAATGCGCAGAACCAGGGACAAGGCCGCGGAATGCCACCAAGGAACCCAGCTCCTCGCAATCCACATAACCATGGGAGGGGGCGTGTGAATCACGTCACTGCTGAAGAAGCCCAGGAAGACCCGGACGTCGTGCTGGGTATGTTCCTTGTCAACTCAGCACCTGCAACTGTCTTGTTTGATTCTGGATCAACACATTCATTTGTCACTCAAAGATTTGCATTAAAAAGTGGCATGACCCCTACACCCCTGAATAACCCTATGGTGGTACAAACCCCCGGAGCCGAGATGAGAGCCAAGATAGGCTGTAAAGGAGTCGGTATTACCATTAATGGTGTAGACTTCCTAGCAGACCTTATCATCCTAAGATCGCAAGGCTTGGATGTGATCTTAGGGATGGATTGGCTCAGTAAGCACCAAGGCTTGTTAGACTGTGCCAATCGGACAGTCACTGTGACCAATGACCAGGGAGTCGAAGTCAAGTTTGCTTCCAACTCCTCTTCCGCTCAAGCCGCTAAAGTCAACTGTCTCTCTGAAGTTGGGCTAGATCAAGTACCGGTGGTATGTGAGTATCCTGATGTCTTTCCGGATGAACTACCGGGAATGCCCCCTGACCGTGACATTGAGTTCATCATCGAGCTCGTGCTCGGAGCAGGACCTATCTATAAGAAGCCTTATAGAATGGGGACGGAAGAATTAGCTGAGTTGAAGAAGCAGCTGGAAGAGCAGCTAAGGAAGGGATTTATCCGCCCAAGTGCCTCCCCTTGGGGATCTCCCGTTCTGTTTGTGGCAAAGAGGGACGGTACCATCTGCTTATGCATTGACTATCGTTCCCTCAATGAAGTTACAATCAAGAACAAATATCCACTTCCCAAGATCGAAGATCTATTTGATCAGCTCAGCGGAGCCAAGGTATTCTCCAAGATCGACCTCAGATCTGGGTACTATTAGCTGAAGATCAGACCCCAAGATATTCCGAAGACGGCATTCGTAACCAGATATGGCCTGTACGAGTGCACGGTCATGTCCTTTGGGTTAACCAATGCCCCAGCTTACTTCATGTATCTCATGAATTAAGTCTTCATGGAATATTTGGACAAGTTCGTTGTCGTCTTCATTGATGACATTCTTGTGTTCTCGAAGTCGGAGGAAGGGCACGAGCAGCATCTAAGGATGGTCCTAGACAAGCTTCGTGAGCACCAACTGTATGCCAAATTCAGCAAGTGTGAGTTCTGGTTGCATAAAGTTGGATTCTTAGGTCATGTCTTGACCGAGGAAGGATTATCTGTTGATCCTGCGAAGATCGAAGCTGTGACCCAATGGCAATCTCCAACGACCGTCAAGGAAGTCAGAAGCTTCCTCGGACTAGCGGGCTATTACCGCAAGTTCGTGGAAGGATTCTCTAGCATTGCACGGCCAATGACTCAGCTCCTCAAGAAGGACAAGAAGTTCGAGTGGACGCCAAAATGCGAAGAAAGCTTCCAAGAGCTCAAGAAGAGATTGACCACCGCCCCAGTTCTGGCAACACCTGATATTCACAAGGAGTTCGTGATATATTGTGATGCCTCTCGAATCGGATTGGGAAGCGTTCTGATGCAAGAAGGCCGAGTCATAGCATACCTCTCCAGGCAGCTACGACCCCATGAGGAGAACTACGCTACTCACGATCTTGAGTTAGCGGCAGTAGTTCATGCCTTGAAGACATGGCGGCATTACCTCCTAGGGAAACGGTGTGAGATCTACACAGACCACAAAAGTCTGAAGTACATTTTCACCCAAAAGGAATTGAACATGAGGCATCGGAGATGGTTGGAACTCAACAAAGACTATGACCTCAGTGTTCAATATCACCCCGGGAAGGCTAACGTGGTGGCCGATGCCTTAAGCAAGAAGGCTTGCTCTTTGAATGCTGTTATCCAAGAAAGGCAACCAGCCTTGTTTAAGGAGATCGAACAATTCAGTTTGGAATTGGTCACCCCTGGATTTCTGGATCATTTGGAAGTCAGACCGACCCTGATGGACGACGTCAAGAAGGCACAAGATGGACACGCAAGCATTGAAGGCATCAAGAAGAAGATGAAGCTGGGCAAGGCCCCAGGATTCTCCGAAGACGAGCACGGGATTGTTTGGTACAAAGGCCGCATCTGCGTACCAAACAACACAGAGCTGAAGAACCTGATTCTGCAAGAAGCCCACGACACTCCGTATTCCATCCACCTCGGAGGAACCAAGATGTACCAAGACTTGAAGACACGATTCTGGTGGCACGGGATGAAAAGAGAAATTGCAACCTATGTTGCAAAGTGTGATGTGTGCCAAAGGGTCAAGGCTGAGTATCAGCGACCTGCTAGATTGCTTCAACCACTCAAAGTTCCTGAGTGGAAGTGGGATAAAGTCGGAATGGACTTCATCACTGGATTACCAAGGTCGAATAGAGGACATGACTCTATCTGGGTCATAGTCGATCATTTGACCAAGGTGACCCATTTCATTCCTGTCAAGACCACTTATGATGGCAACTGGCTGGCAGCTCTCTACATCGACCGAATCGTGAGCCTTCACGGCGTTCCCAAGGAGATTGTGTCAGATCGAGGAACCCAGTTCACCTCAAGGTTCAGGAAGAAGTTCCAAGAAGCCTTGGGAACCAAGTTGTCTTTCAGCACGGCTTTTCACCCACAGACCGGAGGTCAGACAGAGCGAGTCAATCAGATTCTCGAAGATATGCTCCGAGCCTGTGTCTTGGCATATGGAGCCAAGTGGGAAGATTGTCTCCCTTTTGCCGAGTTCTCCTATAACAACAGTTACCAGTCGAGCCTTCAGATGGCACCATTTGAGGTGTTATACGGACGCAGATGTCGCACACCCCTCAACTGGTCAGAGACTAGAGAAGGACTAGTCTTTGGACCGGATAATCTCCGCGCAGCAGAAGAGAAAGTCCAACTAGTCAGAGAGTGTTTGAAGGTAGCCAAGTCAAGGCAGAAGAGCTATGCTGACACTCACCGACGGAACATGAGTTTCCATGTCGGGGACCATGTGTACCTGCGGGTAACTCCTCTGAAGGGAACCAAGCGTTTCCACGTCAAGGGGAAGCTCGCACCAAGGTTCATCGGACCCTTCGAGATCACTGCACGATGAGGAGAAGTGTCTTACCAGTTGGAACTACCACCTGAGCTATCCGATGTGCACAATGTATTCCATGTGTCGCAACTCCGGAAATGTCTCCAAGTTCCAGACAAGCCGAATCTCTACAAGGATGTGGATCACCAAGCCATTGATCTGCAGCCTAATTTGACCTACCACGAGAAGCCCCTTCGCATTCTGGACGAAGCAGAACGACGGACGTGAAGCCGTACCATCAAGTACTTCAAGGTCCAGTGGAGCAACCACACCGAAGCAGAAGCAACCTGGGAACGAGAAGACTATCTTAGATCCGAGTTTCCCGATCTCTTTTAAGACCTAGTTTAGGAATCTCGGGGACGAGATTCTTGTAAGGGGGGTAGGTCTGTCACACCCTGCATTTTGTAACATGTTATTTGTACATTTGAAGCATGAAAATTTGGACCAGCAAAACTTTTAGCATCATTTGGCTTTTATTTGGATTTGAGTTTTTCTTCATATGCTTTTCATGTGCTCATTAAAGTCAACTATGACCTCTTGTAGAATTCATCTCCATACCCAAAACTTCTGCCCAATGATCATGCCAAGTGTTATATAATAGTATAGTATTTTGTTACAAAATTAATTTGGCCAAAAAGTATTTTTTAAATTTAGTTTTTCCAAAAACCCCTGAATTGAGATTTGCACTGCAAGTACTTGATTTAGGGTGAGAAAATTATTTCAAAAGGTTTATTTGAGACCTAGTAGCCATAGGATTCCCAGAAACCACAAAGGTATAATTTCAAAAGTTATTTTCCTATTTTATTTAAAAGCTTTTTCTTAAAGCCAGAAATGGTCTTTAATAGGGAAAAATTATTTAACTATTTCAAAAATATTTGCCAAAATTCAGGGAGACTCAGAGGACATATATTGTCCATATATAAGTGTTTCAGCACTTGGTCATGTTCAAAATAATGGGCTAAACCCTCTAAAACCCTTTCTGGATATTTCAAGCTTTTGAAATATTTACAAAGGAAATATTCTCCAAAAATTCCAGGGAAATTCTATCATGTCACATATGACATATTTGATGATCTTGCCAAGTCCCATGTCTTGGGAAGCAAGAAAACATCATCTAATCCCCTCAAAACCATTCTGTCCATATTTGAAGTTTGAGCAACTTTACATTGCCAAACTTGTCCAAATGCTCTCAAATTTGGTGCACATGCTAGAATGGCCTAATAAGGCATCTAGACCAAATGGCACAAGATTTGGAATAGAGCAACTTGATCAGATCACCCCAAAACAATTTCTGTTCAAATGCAAATTTGGACAACTTTACATTACCAACTTTTTATCTGGAGCTTCAAACTTTGTGGGCATGATCATAACCCCAAATGATGGTGCTACACCAAGTAGTGCATCAAGGGGAGATGACTAGCTTGACTCAATCAAGATGAAGCTATTTCTGTTGATTTCTAGGGTTCACCAAAGTTACATTGGCTAGTTTCTTCAAATGAGCCCAAATTTGGTAAAGCACCCTATTTCCACATGTTATTCAATCCTGTTAAGTGCCATGTCAAGCGGAGGTCATTTGCTTGACCAAACACTGATCAAACACCTTCTGCAGAATTACTAAAACCCTCATCTTGATCACTTTTACTCTTCTCCTTGGCCTCAACTTTTTACCACATGTTCATTCAGTTACTGGCTACCTCCAGTAACTTCCCCAGCACCCCAGCTCCATGATTGAGGGGTAAGAACCCAAGTTTACCCTGCTGGACAGCAAATTTTCACCAAGTTACCAGCTTCCTCTCTCTCCCTTTGACTCTCCAGAGCATCCTATGCTACAGACGAGGTGCTTGCATCACCTTGATCACCCCAGACACGGTGGGCGCGTCCAGAGACCCAATGGCATGCCGTGGCATGCGATAAGGGCGCTCTGGAGCACGCTACAGTGCACCTCCGCACGGTGGCTTCAGCCAATCGCTGGCCCCCGACAGCCTCGGGCCTCTCCCTCGCGCCAGTCGATGCTCCTCGACGTCCGCAACCGCCCCGGCGCTGTCCCCCCTCCTCCTGCGCCCTCCAGTGACCGTCGTCGCACGCGCGCTGGCCGCCCGCAACGGCCACTCTTCTGCCTCGCACGCGCGCACGGTCTAGAAGCTCCCCCGCTCCTCCTCTCACCTCAAGTGGACGTGGATCTCGTCCAGCAACACCATGGACTCATTCCCATCGCTCCCCGTGCGCTGTAGCATCGATCTAGAGCTCGCCGGTGCACTGGACCTCGGGGCTCCGCCGTCCCCCTATAAATAGGACCCTCCGGGCCTCTGCAACAGCATCAGCAGCTCCACCACACCTCACTGAACCCTCCAGCACCACCCATTCCTCCCCAGGAAGTCCCAGTGCTCGGGATCGACCGGAGCTCCGCCGCGTCGGGCCGCCCGTGATCTCGCAGTACGGGCCTCCCCTGCCCCCCCTTTTGCCCGATTTGGAACCCCCTCACCTCACTGATCGTTTCCCCTCTGTTTCCCCCTTCTGTTGTAGTCGGAAACGACCGGCGCAACGACCTCCCGACGAGCCTCTGCCGTCCCACCTCGCCGCCGGCGAACCCGACCTCCCCGGCGTGCCGCACCACCACCGCTACATCCGCCACTCGACGCTGGACCCAACCCTTCCCTCCGTTGCCGTCGTCGTGGCCGGAAACCTCGCCGGTGAGCTCGCCGTCGCCGTGGCCGTGAGGTTGGAGATGACAGGCAGGCCCCACCTGTCATCCCCATACCTCTCTCCCCCTTCCTCTCAGTCACTGACCGTCGGGCCCCGCCCGTCAGGTTTAAAAACCTGACGTGCGCGCGCAGGCACCCGTGCGGCTGGGCTGGTTCGCCCTGGGCCGTGCACTGTGGCCCTCTGGCCTAGTTGCATAGGGGCGATTTTTCTTTATTCTTTCTGTAAATATTTCAAACATTTTTACAGAAATGAATAATGGTCCAAATTAGATAATTCCAACTCCTAAATTCTTGTAATATTCCAACCTATTTAATGGTACCACTTTCACTCACATCTATGAAACTTTTCTGTTCTGTTCAAATTTAAATTCAAATTTGAGCAGTAAAACTCATGTTCTAAAATCAATAGAATCCATTCTGTTGCTTCAAAACTCCAACTAAGTATTTTCCCCATCTTAGAAATTCCTCTAGTATTTTACAAAAATGAGTTGACATTTTTCTGAGCACTTTGATTTTTCTGTTTTATTTGTGGTCTTATTTTTCCGTTGTTACCATGCGACGTATAGATACCGTATTTGACGAAGTTGCTGAAGAAGGAGAAGGAGAAGGATTTGAAGACTTTGAAGACCAAGCCAATCCAGGCAAGCAGCCCTTTGACCATGATACACTTGTTCTCGGAACCCGTTTTTTCCGATGCATGATGATAGGGTTACGATGGTTACCTAGTTGAAACCACCACATGATGCATGCTTGAACTTGATCTTGCTATGTGCTAGATGACCTGCAAATAGTTAGTCTTGATGCTTAATGATACATGTGTGACATGAACCTTCATAGTTGAAATTTTTGCATGAACCCATCGGGTGCCCCTAATGCCCGAGGGTGATGTTGAATTAGGTCATCACTTGAGGAAGAAGTGATGTGCCGGTAAATCTTGTGCATGGTGAAATGATGGATTAGATTTATGTGTGACTACCGTCCCAACCAAACATGTGCAACCACACTACCCCTTATGGGACGGGGCTTTATTGATTACTTAGGTCGATACTAGCATGGTGCCCGCATTACTAGTGACGGGAAGACTTGAGGTCTTTCCCGGGACGGGGTCGTGCTTGGATAGACGACCATGACTGTTTTCACAGGGCACCGGACACACCGTTGGTCCCTTCGGGTACGCGTGACATTGAATTTAGGGCAAGTCCCGTGATCTAAAGTGTGTACCCGAGGGCCGTGTACCAACGAGTGGACTCTATGTTAGTGTCGTCTAAGGAAAGGTAATGACCGGGTGCTTACCCCGGGTACTTGAGGTACCGCGGGTCGTGGCTGACACGGAAGTTCCCCGGATCTTGTGGGTAAAGTGCGCAACCTCTGCAGAGTGTAAAACTATTCGAATAGCCGTGTCTACGGTCATGGACAGTTGGGTGGTGCTACTTAAACTATGTCCAGAATTTTACTTCATCGGTGATAGTAGGTGAGTGATGAGTCAAGGTGGTGACTTGACTCGATGAGTTGAATCATATTCATGTTGATATCGGTAACCTGTCTTCGAGGTTACGCATGTTTATTGATGCATAAACTTGATGGCAGAATATTCATTCTAGCCTTTGCTAGATTGTTCATTAATTATCCATTGCATTGTTACCACATCATGGGTTGCTTGCGAGTACATTCAAAGTACTCATTGGCTTGCCACTGGTTATTTAATTGGCCAGGCATGGAAGAACAGGAATATGAGGAAGAGTTCTTTGGAGACGAACATGCGAACTAGGACGCTATCCCAGTCAGAATGCCTGTAGGGTTAAGGCAGATGGCATGGGTTCTACCCGTTATCGAAGACTTCCGCTATTTGAGTTATTTGCTATTCAGCCCGAGAGGCTCTATCTATGTAAGACTTGGCCATAATGGCCATAATTCGTGTAAGACTATTTGTATGGATGTAAGACTCTTGTTATTTCAGCTTCTGTGTGTTCAGTGAGCATTGATCTCTGGGATCACTGTACACGTGCATTTGGTGATCTCGACTTCTAAGTCGGGGTCCCCACAACCCCATGCGTCGGTCGTCCTCTCCAAACACCCTCACATAGAGGGTCGCGAGATCGTCATACTTGAAGTGGAGGGTGCACCTCTCGTTCAAGCCCCACGCACGGGCGAACATCTTCTAGCCGCTGGTCAAGGACGTGCCGCCCTCGGCAGCAACATCGACCCCGACCAACGAAGCCTTGCTGCACCACCAGTCAGCTTGCAGCCATAGACCGTCGAGCCTCCTCAGTAGCGACCTCATGAAGAAGTGCGGGAGCAGAAGCCAGGTGCCACCTGGCCTCTCCGACCACACGACGAACTCTGCGGTGGTGTCTGCCGAGCGGAAGCACGACCGTGAAGGCTAAACGGCCATGGCACACTCCCCCTCGCCGCAGAGACCACCCCATCCGCCGTGGCTCCCGGAGGCAACGACAAAGCATGGAGAAGCACGCCCGCGCCCTCGAGAGGCCACGCCTGGGGATGCACCGTACTTACAAGGGCGCCCACAGCCCCTTTTGATCGGAGGAGCGTCCGGGCCCTTGTTGGGGGCCTTGCCTTTCTCCGCGGCTAAGAACTTCCTTGGTGGCGCCATGGGTGCCTGAAGCGAGAAGGAGCAAGCAGAGAGGAGATGGAGATGTGCGAAGGGGATGCTACCCCTCCTCATTTATAGCAAGGGGGAGGCAAACCGTCAGCCCCCACTTCACAAGTAACGATGACCGTTTTCTGCATGCAGGAGGCTCCAGTCAAGTCGAACTGTCGCCGAGGTGACATGTGGATGTTGAGATGTCCACGTCCAATCCAGGCGACACGCGTCGGCCAGGTCTGCAGGCGATTGGGGCCGGCGGCGTTTCGCCCTTCCCCTTTGGCTTCGCCTCGAAGCCATGTCCAAACGCGCCTTGGGCCCGGGGGATACTGTCGGTGTTCTGGGAACCAGGGTACCCAAACTTGCCTACTTGCGGCCCACGACGTGGCTCCTTTTCGGGCCTGGTACGGCCCATCTTCAGCATCGACACTCGAAACCCTCGCGAGGGGCCAAGCCTCACGGGGCGGATGATACCAAGACCTCCGAAAGGATCAGCCTCATCTGGCTGGCTCCCGAGGAGCAGAGAACTCTATGCAATCCCCCACCTCGCGAGGTTTGCATGATGCAAGCCTTGATGACCAAGGCCAGGCGGGAGCCAGCGGGCGCAGTACAACAATTTCCTCTTTGGTGCTAAGGAAGCGGGCTCACACGCAGAGTCCCGAGGAATCTGCCAAAGGTTTGCATTCCAGTGCAACAAGACCAAGACCGCCAGGATGGAAGGATGGAGGTCATCACCGAGCCCATCATGGCGTCAGGATCAGAGGCTTTGTAGGCGAAGACCACCTTTAGTCAGGATAAGATGTACTACTTGTCCCCCTTCAAAATCGGCCATTATGGGATCCCTTCCCGCCAAACATTTCGGGGAAGAGGACCAAGGCCACTATATAAGTAGGATAGCCACCACCCAACAATGGGGCGCATCATTCAGACCCTCTCCTTCACCACCAAGCAAGAACACCTCACCTCCAGAGATTGTACAATCATTGTACTAGTTCATCCATAAGCCATCAAGAGTATAATCCACCATACTGGTGGAGTAGGGCCACTCACCGCTAGGTGGCCTGAACCAGGATAAACTGCCTCGTGTCTCTTTTACATTTCTTGTTCACCATGCTAGCTCGTGAGATGGCAAGTAGATAGATAGGCAACGTTTTGCGGAGCCCTAAATCCGACAATTTTAAACATGTAAACTGTAACACTTGTACTAGAGCGTAACATCAAAAGCATATAGTAAGTTGGAACCTCGCCTTTAGCCGGTAGCCAAAGATGCCCAGGCCGGCTCATTCCGCATGTAGTGATAGCTTTCTTTATGTAGATGTTTTTAGGGATCTTTTCCTGTGTAAAACGACACTTAATATGGGAAAAGTGGCATCCTGGCTCATAACATCCGGTTTACCTTGCATTGCCAGCCCAGAGATCAAGTCCTCTGGTTATACACAACAACTTGGTATTGAAAACAGCCTCTTTATTGACCTCTTGCAGATACATAGTTTCGGTGATTACATAATGAAACGAGGCCAAGCGGCACACACGGTGCGTCTGCACTTATATACATTATTTAGTAAACATAACATGGGCCTCAGCAATACATAATCATTTACATGGAAGCTGAACATCGATGTAGTGGAACTCCATCTCACAGGGACACTGTTGGGACACGGCCTAGATCGTGATGAACCGAATGACTCCAACTCATGGTACGGCTTCTCGTGCAAGTGGCATGCCGTGCCAGGTGAGTACTTTGAATGTACGCTCAAGCTCACAGGAAACAAAGCAAATATGGCAAACAACGACAAGGCATTTAACAAGTCAAATGCATGAACATGAGCATGGTACGATAACATGGTCCCTCAGACCACTTACCATATCGGGTTACCTCGTAACCATGACCACCAACTTACCGTCATGATCCTCAGTCGATCACCTCAGAAACATCCATAGTGATTATCACAATATCACCAAATTTTACATGTGCCATCACGAGGTTATTAGGTATGCCGGTTATTAATTCTGTTGAACCACGTTGTGGCCTAATATGAATTCGGTCCCTATCCGAGGATGTGGCTATCGATAGATTAGAGACTCTGCAGAGCTAGTACACTGTACCCACACTACAAAATTCATGGCCTCATGCTTCCGTTCAGGCAAACCAACTACATCCCGACAAAACCAAACTATTGCATGACACTCTCCTGATCACACCGACAAACTTCCCTTTGGGCTAAGTCATGGGTGGCCCTAGATTTCCGCTCTAGACATCTGCCACCTTCGTGTATGTTATTTCACTCTGATCATTTTGTGCGCTCCACCAAGATGTATGTGAAATGGAAGAGTGACCCAGGATCATAATCAATTGTCCATTTGCATTCAAGCAGAAGAAAATAATGATGCACAAATTTAGGGGGGGCTCTTGCTTATCATGTGACACCCCTTGACCGATGCGCCATGTGTCTTCCTCTTATTCGCTGTCGTTGCCATGTCATTTGCTTGCGGGTTGCACTTTGCCATGTCATCATGTGCATTTCATCTGCACGCTTTTCAAAACTTGCATCCGTCCATAGTTTCCCAATCCCCCGTTCTCTCCATTGTCCGTTCTGAGCTAGACACACTCGCACGTGCCCGTGGCACCTCCGAAATATTATTTGATAAGTGGTCGGAAAATGTTCTCGGAATGGGTTGAAACTTGTTGTGCGGTCTTATTATAGTGTAGGAAGACCGCCTGTCAAATTTCGTCGCATTCCGAGTCGGTTTGATAGCCCAAACATTAAACATATAGCGGCACCATTGCAAGTCTATAGTCGGACGTTTTGGGTCTCCGGAAATAGCCATCGGGCTGCATTTCTCTTCTCTCATCTTAGCCCAACCTCTCTACACGGCCCAGTAGGCCCGACCTAACCCCACTCGCGTCCGGAGACGTTGGATCGTGCTCCGATGGTCCGAAACAGAGCAAATTCCCCTAACCTTAGACCCCTTTTCCTATTTAAGTAGGCCCTCCCTGCCAAAAATGGCCTAAACCCTACCCTCTAGCCTCTAATAAGTCTCCAACGTATCTACTTTTCCAAACCCTTTTGCCCTTGTTTTGGACTCTAACTTGCATTATTTGAATGGAACTAACCCGGACTGGCGCTGTTTTCAGCAGAATTGCCATGGTGTTGTTTTTGTGCAGAAATAAAAAGTTCTCGGAATGACCTGAAACTCCACGGAGATTTATTTTGGAAAATATAAAAAATATCTGCAAGAAGATGCACACAAGGGGGCTCACACCTTGTCCACGAGGGTGGGGCGCCCGCCCCCCTTCCAGGGTGCACCCCCTGCCTCGTGGGCCCCCTGGTGCACCACCGACGTACCCCTAGATCCTATAAGTTCACTTTCGGGGAGAAAAAATCAGGGAGAAAGAATTATCGCATTTCACGAGACGGAGCTGCCGCCAAGCCCTAATCTCTCTCGGGAGGGCTGATCTGGAGTCCGTTCGGGGCCCCGGAGACTGGAGATCGTCGCCATCGTCATCATCAACCTTCCGCCATCACCAGTTCCATGATGCTCACTGTCGTGCGTGAGTAATTCCATCGTAGGCTTGCTGGACGGTGATGGGTTGGATGGGATCTATCATGTAATCGAGTTAGTTTTGTTAGGGTTTGATCCCTAGTATCCACTATGTTCTGAGATTGATGTTGATGACTTCGCTATGCTTAATGCTTGTCACTAGGGCCCGAGTGCCATGATTTCAGATCTGAACCTATTATGTTTCCATGAATATATGTGTGTTGTTGATCCTATCTTGCAAGTCTATAGTCACCTACTATGTGTTATGATCCGGCAACCCCGAAATGACAATAATCGGGACCACTCCCAATGATGACCATAGTTTGAGGAGTTCATGTATTCACTATGTGTTAATGCTTTGGTCCGGTACTCTATTAAAAGGAGGCCTTAATATCCCTTAGTTTCCAATAGGACCCCACTGCCACAGGAGGGTAGGACAAAAGATGTCATGCAAGTTCTTTTCCATAAGCACGTATGACTATATTCGGAATACATGCCTACATTGCATTGATGAACTGGAGCTAGTTGTGTGTCACCCTAGGTTATAAGTTCTACATGATGAATTGCATCCGACATAATTTCCCATCACCGATCCAATGCCTACGAGCTTTTCCTATATTGCTTGTTGCTTATTTACTTTTCCGTTGCTACTATTACAAAAACTACAAAAACACTATCGTTACTTTTATTGCCGCTACCGCCACTATCATATTACTTTGCTACTAAACTATCTTGCTGTAGATACTAAGTTTCCAGGTGTTGTTGAATTGACAACTCAGCTGCTAATACTTAAGAGTATTCTTTGGCTCCCCTTGTGTCGAATCAACAAATTTGGGTTGAATACTTTACCCTCAAAGACTGTTGTGATCCCCTACACTTGTGGGTTATCAAGATTATTTTCTGGCGCCGTTGCTGGGGAGCATTGCTCTATTCTTCAAGTCACTTGGGATTTATATCTGTTGATCACTATGAAGAATTTGAAGGACTCAAAAACCAAGATCTTACCCTCAACTACGAGGGGAGGTAAGGAACTGCCATCTAGCTCTGCACTTGATTCTCCTTCTGTTGTGAGTAAACTTGCGACACCTACTCCTGCTATTGAATCTGATATGTCGTATGTTCTTGATGACACTACTTCTGCTATGTATGATGAAAATACTTCTATGCCTGATAATACTGTGCCACTAGGTGAATTTTTAGATGAAAAAATTGCTAAGGTTAGGGAGAATGCAAATATTGAAACTGATGATATTTATGAAAGTGATGATGAGGCTACTCCCAATAGATATGAATTGCCTATTGTGCCTGAGGGTTATGTTATGGATGAAGAAACTGCTAGAGACTTTCTTGCTTGCAATGATAAATATGATCTTAAGAAATTATTAGCTAAGATAAAAGAAAAGTCCTTGAATGCTAGAATGAAACATGACCCTCCTTTTGCTACTTCACCTATCTGCGTTACTGATAAGGATTATGAATTCTCTGTTGATCCTGAGTTAATTACTTTGGTTGAATCTGATCCTTTCCATGGCTATGAGTCTGAAAATGTTGTGGCACATCTTACTAAGTTGAATGATATAGCCACCCTGTTTACCAAGGATGAAAAGATTCGTTACTACTATATCCTTAAGTTGTTTCCTTTCTCATTAAAGGGTGATGCTAAGACCTGGTTTAATTCTCTTGATCCTGGTTGTGTGCGTAGTCCCCAGGATATGATGTATTACTTCTCTGCTAAATATTTTCCCACTCATAAGAAACAAGCTGCCTTACGGGAAATATATAACTTTATGCAAATTAAAGAAGAGAGTCTCCCACAAGCTTGGGGGAGGCTTCTCCAATTACTTAATGATTTGCCTGATCATCCTCTTGAGATGCATGATATACTTGATGTCTTTTATAATGGACTAACCGATGCTTCCAGAGACCACTTGGATAGTTGTGCTGGTTGTGTTTTCAGGGAAAGAACAGTTGAACAAGTTGAACTACTATTGAATAATATGCTGGCCAATCTTATATTTACTAATTGGAGGCACCTTTAGTGAGCTCTCATTAATCCACATCATCAAAATTAATTAAACCGTTAGATTGTGAAATTCACGACCAGGATAAGAAGACAACTTGCGTAACGCACATGATGTCGTCCTATGAAAATCGTATCTGACATGTCCAACTGTTGTTAAACAAATAAGAAAAGAAAAGACTCACGTCCAACTTTTGTTAAACGAAAAAAGAAAAAACTCAAGTAAAAAAAGGAAAGCTCCACCTGCTCCCAGAAATTAAGTAAAAACAGTTCTCACACATCCAACGTGAGTTAAAAAGAAAGCTTCACGACAAAAAAACAAGAAGTCTTCACGTCAACTATTAGAAGACTCTACCTTACAAACCACACCATGTAAGTAGAAAAATAAAATAAAAGAGAGGCACTGCCTATTATTCAAAAGAAACATCACGTACAAAAGAGTCCGCATGCGATAAAAAAGCAACCATCCTTATTTAAAAAAAACATCATCTCCCACGGCCAAGTTCCAAAAAGGCATGTGCCCCCTCTCTTTGATATTAAGATGCGTACAGATAAATATATCCTTCTCATGTTAAAAAATTGAGCCCACACTCCATGATGGCCAAAACAAAATTAGCCCACACTCCAATTCCCAGCGACAAAACCATGTACATGTCCACTTGAAGAAAAGAAAAAGACACGTACAAATAAGAGTTGACGAGTCTAGAAAAAACCCAGCACGTACAAAAAGGAGACTTGCTCAAAAGAAAACAAATTAGACACGAACGTACATAAATCTCACCCTAATATATCCTAGATATTATCACAAACAATGTCCTTAATTTAATATATGGGAAATCACGTTATTTGTACACAAGACGGGAAATATGTATAAACTATCACTCATCAAAAAATATTATATGCACCCATGAGGAAATATTATTAAATGATTTTCATGCTCAGGGTTGGAAAAGCATAACGTCAAAATTTCAAATATGGACGTTTCACAAACAGAACCATTAGATTTTAATTTTTATTAACATCATGTGATCCATTACAGAGTTTATGGCTTGATTTGATGCTAGATAGATATCCCGATTGACATGAACACAAACATATATATCTGTCTGCTGCAAGTAAGAAAAAAGAAACATACTAATAAGGCGTTCTCAAGCCTCACATTACGAAAAAAAATAAGCATGTTTATGATCGAAAAATAACTTTCAATCCCACATATAGTGGTCTCGCTCCACTGGATCACAAATATCACTGCTACCAAGGTCATTAATTTTATATGTGAAATCACCTAATTATAAGACAAACAAAAAATTATGCATAAATTGTCATGCACTGAAAAATCATATATTAACCGATACATGTTAAAATATATTTGTTGAAGGAATATCATAGATTTATTTCTAGGGGCTCGCAAGGTCCACTGTCGGTCTTTCAACTAGGAATACTTTACAACCACATCTATTTTAATTTATAAGGTTATTGTTTTCAAGTTTAATGAGATATTGTACTATATAAGTTGATGATACATAGATACATTCTGAATTGAGTATAGAAGTGCTTTTTTGGAAGTTGACGCACCATATTTAAATGACGGTGTAGCATTATAATTGTGGTATACGTATATACCTACCGGGGAAATTACATAATGGAATCCATCACTAAATGGAACACATATCTGTCACTAGAATTGTTTTTTTGGAAATAACTTGGTACCACTTCTAATGAAAAAGATTAGGCAACTCTTTTCATATATATACGTGTATATATATATATATATATATATATATATATATATATATATATATATATATATATATATATATATATATATAT
>LR738715.1:372227402-372257594 GCA_902687465.1 Secale cereale | reverse complement strand
CCCCGTCTCCGGCCGTCCACCGCCCGCCCCGTCTCCGGCCGTCCACCGCCCGCCCCGTCGCCGGTCTTTGCATGTACGTGCTCTGTCTTCTTCTCTTGATTATGTAGTCATCGTCTGCAACAGAGAAAGGCCGCTACAAGGTCTAGAGCTTTTTTATTTCTTTGCAACGAGAGTCTGCAACAGAGCCTTGTGGTGACAAGCCACCCCAAATCCTCCTAGCCCCCATGGTGTTCCGTTGATCAAATCTGAGAGGAAGCAAAAGAAAAAATGGACATGCACCTCGTGCACCTTATTTCGGCATCTTCGTCTCTAGGATTGGAACAGCGGCAACGATGGGATCCGGGCGGCACAAAGAAGTGGTAGAAGGGGTGAATATGTTAGAAGCAGCAGTGTTGTCATGGCAGTGCACTCCCGTGGCCCGCTATGGTTCTATAATAGAATCACATGCCATTCCGGCATGGAGGGATGTCTAGCGAGTAGTGGTGGTGATGTCGCTCCAGGTCGAGGTCCGAGGAGCTGGGATGGGCGTCCCCAGGCGTACTAAATAAAGGAGGAGGCGAATAGGCCGGTGAGTGGCGCACCTCCATTTTTGTTAATGGCAACATTACTCCTTGCTTGAACACCGGTGCATCTACGCTGGTATTGATGCCGTATCATTTCCTTGCTGCCCCTTCAATGTCCCTGAAGAAGCGCAGCGTCGCGATCTCCGCTGATTCTTGTAACATATTGGTTGTGGTCAGTGGGCCGATGTCGCTGCAAACATATACGTTGGGGTCATGAGCTTGGATGGGCTTCTCCACTTGAGAAGAGGCTCAGTTAACGATAAAACTCTATTTTTGTTATGGGAGTAGCAGCCCATGTGGTATGTGGTCCACTTAGCGCTAATTAAGTGCATCTAAGGGCCAAAATCAACCACAACACGTGATCCAATGGTTAAAACTGTTGATGGTCTTAGAGAGCTAGGAAAGTGCGCAGTTTTAATATATCTAAATGGATCGAATGAATTTGTTGATGTCCCTATTTTATGGAATGTACAATTTTGGGGCTGGATTCGGATATCGTAAAAAAAATCATCATGTTATGTTCCAAATAAAACATTTTTGATTGATGAAACTCTACTTATCGGAATGGCAAGTACTTACAGTTTTTTCTTTAGTTTATGCACATAAGACAATCCCTAGAGCTAACATTATTCTAAATATAGAAGAGAGTCCAGCATGGATCCTCTAAGGTTATTGTAGGCTTCTAATGTATATGACCTGAATTCATTATATGCTTCTATTCAAATGTACTTTATCTAAAAAAATCAGATCTCCACTAAACAATCTATTGTTGATTTTTGTGTACTTTTGACTAAACAAATAGATTTACATGCTAAGATTATCTCCTGAGTATCATTACCGATGTTGCAACGAGGTCAATCGATTCGAATATGATTGATGCACGCATCGAGGAGCAATTGTAGTCTGAACTATATAGGATGGCTGAAGTCGTCCCAATAGTCCTCCTGCCTTACTCCAGTCGGTGTGGTTGTAAGCATTACAACAAGGAGGAGACGGTATGCACAAATGCATGCGGCATGTGATGTGTCGGGCAGTAGTATCCATTTGTTAGTAGTCATGTGCCCGTTGAAGTTTTGCCCTAAAAACATGAAAAATTATGACTCTACTGCTGCTAATGTCACTCTATATTGCCATCTAGCTTCCATATTTCATATCATTTATAATTCACAAAATCATCTTTAGTGATCTTTCCTTTTTTCCTGTTTGCATTTAGCTGATTTGGCAATGAAATCCTGGAATTACCAAATTAATCGCATAAAGGCGTGCACTATCCGAGTTGAATGAATGGTCTGCCATCTGGGTATGCAATATTGTTAGGATCTGCTCGCAACGCGCGCCTTTATGTTCTAGTATTTGTGAATTATGAGTTAGGTCCTATATTTTCCAATTATGTTATGAAAAACATCATATATATTTGCGTTGATCGGGTGGATTTAAATGTGCAGTTGTTTCATCGCTGTGAGGGTCTGGTGTTCAACGACCTCCCCGTGCGTTCGACAAGCTCCGCCCCTGCGTTCGTGGGTGAGCACAAATGACATCTCCTCCTCCCCCCCTTCATTTGCTAGCTATAGGTGTATTCAATCATCAGTATGCGTGACCACTATGCGTCTCCCGTTCGAAAGGGTTACATCTATAAATATGCATTCATTTGCATATTTATAACCGTAATTCTTTCGAATTGTCCAATGTTATCCATGGACAGCCCGAGTATGTGTAGATTGGGTTCGTTTTCCCATATGCTCTGCTCCGGATCCGATGCAGAATTTCGTCAGTGCCTCTTTGTTGTTCTCCGGGTACACATCCTCTCTGCTTATTGCCGAGACGTGTATCAGGAGAACAGCGGGGAGGTGCTGCCGAAATTTTGTGCCGGATCCGGAGCAGAGCATGGGAAAACGAACCCAATCTGCACATACCCGGGTGGGATTAGGACCTATCTTTACCTATTAGCGTCTAGGTTGCATGGACGTAATAAAACTGAGAAACTCTATTTACGGATGAATATGGTTTGCTGAATTATGTATGTATTTCTTGTGTGTCCAGTAGCTAGGCGAAATGAGTGATCGTGCGTGGATGTACACCGGTCACCCTAGTCAGAAAGACATGACCCCTGAATGGATGACAAAAACCAAGGGGTTTATCAGAGCCGCATTTGCAAATGGACAGGAAACAACCTGGTGCCCCTGTGTCGTGTGCGACAACTATCGTAAGATGTCAGAGTTTGAAATGATCAAACACCTGCAGAAGTGGGGTTTTACGCCCGGTTATACGATGTGGACATTTCATGGTGAGTCTGCCCAACGTTCCAGAGCTGAGGAGGGCTGTCGTCGCACGGACGAGCATGGTACCGGGATGGAAGACATGGTGCAAGACTTTGATGATGCTCGGGATTCGGACGATGAGATGGAGGAATCTGCAAAGGCCTTCAATGATATGTTGGAGCCTTCGAAGCGTCCTCTCCACGAGCACACCAAGCTTTGTCAGCTGGATGCCATCGCACAAGTAATGGCTCTGAAGGCTCAATTCAACTTGGGCAGAGAATGCTATGACGCGATGGTGACACTATTTGGACGCTTTCTACCCAAAGGCCATATAATGCCTGCAAACCTATACCAGTCGGACAAAATCCTCCGTGTACTTAAGATGCCCTATGAGAAGATAGATGCCTGTGAGAATGGATGTGCCTTATTTAGGCTCTAGTATGCGGACTTGAACTATTGTCCCATTTGCAAGTCTTCCAGGTATGTTGAGGTAGACAACGGTATGGGTGAGAAGAGTCAGACCAAAATCCCCATTAACGTTCTTCGGTATATGCCAATCATACCAAGACTTCAACGTCTATTCATGGTCGAAGAGACGGCCAGACAGATGACATGGCACAAATTGGGCAAAAGAACCGAACGGGATGCAGATGGGAATCTGATGATTGTACACACATCGGATGGTGCTGCATGGAAACACTTCGATGCATTGCATGATGAAAAAGCGGCAGATCCAAGGAATCCTCGAGTAGCCATCAGCACGGATGGGTTCAATGTGTTTGGTATGATGGCAGCCCAATACAGTTGTTGGCCTGTATTTGTCATTCCACTCAATCTCCCCCCGGACAGATTATGCAAAGAAAGAACATTTTCCTGACGTTGATAATTCCGGGCCCCAACTATCCGGGGAAGAATATGAATGTGTACATGCAGCCGCTTAAGGATGAACTGCAAGAAGCTTGGGATAATGGGATCAAGACATACGACGCCGCTACAAAAAAAAACTTCCTAATGCGTGTGTGGTACATGTACTCGATGCATGACTTGCCGGCGTATGCGCTATTCATTGGCTGGTGTGTGCATGGAAGGTTCCCGTGCCCCACATGCAAGGCAGCTCTTGAGTTTCGTTGGCTGCAGGCGGGTCGCAAGTTTTCTTGCTTCGACATGCATAGACAGTTCCTGGATCCTCACCATAAGTTCAGGAAAGACAAGAAGAACTTTATCAAAGGTAGAGATGTCAAAAACTCTGCACCACCTGCGTTGACAGGACAACAGACCCTGGATCAGTTAAACGCTCTCGAGCCGGATCCAGAGCGTCCAGGGTATTTCAAGGGGTATAATACGGAACACGCCTGGACCCACAAGATATGCTTGTGGGAGCTGCCGTACTTCAAAGACCTCCTTTGCCCACACAACATCGACGTGATGCACACTGAAAAGAATGTCGGCGAGGCCCTCTTTGGTACATTGTTCGGCATGGAGGGGAAAACGAAGGATAATCCTAAGGCCAGAGTCGATCAGGAGGCTCTATGTGATAGACCGCTACAAAACATGAAACAACCAAAAGGAAAGAAGAACTGGGCGAAGCCAAAGGCATGGTTCAATCTTGGAAGGCCGGTTATGAGGGAAATACTCCTGTGGGTGAAAAAGGAGTTGATGTTCCCCGATGGGTATGCATCGAATCTAAATAGGGGAGCGAGCCTTGAAAAATTGAAAATATTTGGTCTCAAGAGTCATGATTGGCACATATGGCTTGAGCGGGTAATGCCGGTGATGTTGCGTGGCTTTATCCCTGAGGATGAATGGCTAGTACTGGCAGAGCTAAGCTATTTCTTCCGTGTTCTATGCGCGAAAGAATTATCGCCTGGCTTGCTAGAAGAAATGGAAGAGTTGGCGCCGGAGTTGATCTGCAAGTTGGAGAAGATCTTTCCACCTGGCTTCTTTAATCCAATGCAGCATTTGATTTTGCACCTCCCGACCGAGGCACGATTGGGGGGGCCCGTGCAGAATCGTTGGTGCTACGCAACTGAGAGGATGCAGAAGACGCTTCGAGCAAAATGTAAAAACAAACGTCGAATTGAAGCATCGATGGCCGAGGCATTCATTACTGAGGAGGCGGCAAACTTCGTGACAGCACACTACAAAGCCAAAAATCATCATTTGCATAATCCGAAGCCTCGGTACAATGTTGGCGACCCTAAAAAGGGTGAATCCAACCTCAGCCTATTCAAAGGGAAGCTTGCACCAGCCGGTTCTTATACTCCCTTATCGTTGGATAACGAGGAATGGCGGACCATTACGTTGTATATCTTGAACAATCTAACAGAAGTGCGGCCGTACATCGAGTAAGTTCTCGGTACATTGTTTCGCAACCTCTACTTCATTTGAACTACTCTTATTCCCGGATATTTGATACAGTCGATACGTCGCCAAATTCTCGTATGGAGCGGTTATCCAAAAGGATTCCGTCGAAGAGTATGAGCTTCTGGCAATGCATGGAGGCGGCTATCCCGGTTTCATCTCTTGGTTCAAACAAACGGTAATTTCCATTAGACCATTTCATTTCTTCTTCTAATTTCTGGCTAATGCAACAATCCTTTCGTATTAAACTTGTAGGCTAGTTCAGAGTCTATGGACGCCAAATTGAGACAAGTCGCTAATGGTTTTGACTATAAGGTCCAATCATTTGACAAATACGACATCAACGGGTATCGCTTTCGTACCTATGGCAAAGAGCTATCTATGGCCGACCGAAAGTCTACAAATTGTTGTGTCTCTGCTATCGGCGAAGGAGATACCGAGTATTATGGAAGAGTTGAAGCAATTTATGAACTTTTATTCTATGATGCAAACCCACCGAATGTCGTTGTCTTCAAATGTCATTGGTTCCAGCCGAAAGAGACTAGAAGGACTCATGAACATCTAGGGCTAGTCGAAATCAAACAAAGCACCCATTTGGATGTTCCCGATGTCTATATTACGGCTCAACAGGCAACCCAAGTTTTCTATCTACCGTGGGCCTGCCAAAGTAATCCAAATCTCGAAGGTTGGGATGTCGTTTATGAAGTGCCGCCACGTGTTAGACCACCTACCCCCAATGAAGAGGATTATGAACCTCACATTAATCCAGACACATATAAAGGAGAATTGTTCCAAGAAACACGTCTTTCCAAAAAACGTTTCAAGAACCGCTCACCTCGGAACATTCAAGTAGACAGCGACAGTGAATCCGAGCCTGAGCAGGAACAAGAAGGGCCGGAACAAGAAGAGGTTACTGCAGCGGATGACCTGTCAATGCTTGACCGATTACATACAGGAGGCCTTCCAGATGTTGATGAATTTATTGATGATGATGATGATGATGAGCACGTCATTACTGATAGTGATGAGGATGATGCATTTATTGACCCCGAAGCATATATAGACGATGATGATGCATTTATTAATGATGACGATGAAGATTAATATTATAGTTCATGTCAGGTATTCCATTATTATTATATACATATATATTATTAATTAGTTCAAGTATTAACCTAGCTAGCTCAAATATGACCTATTTAACATAGGATAGCTCTAAAATGAGCTATACTTAGCATTTATTCCTCCAAAATAAATTTATATGCTTAGCTAGCTCAAAAATGACATGACAACCTTAATTAGCTCAAAAATGACCTATTTAACCTAGGATAGCTCTAAAATGAGCTATACTTAGCATTTATTCCTCTAAAATGAATTTATATACATATTATTATTCATGTCAGGTATTCATTTTTTTATGTTGTACTAATTTCGTTTACTCTTTGTCATTCCAGGTGTTGACACATGGTGGGCGCGGGTCGAGAGCGCTCCGAGGCTCCTACCTCGGCGCGTGGTGGGAAGGGTAGTTCCATTCCCCCCCATAGCCTCCGGAGAGCGCTAGATCTCAGTTTGCATAGTCCAGCGACGGTCGCTTCTTCTTCGGCCGGGAGAGGTCGGGGGGGTAAGAAGAAGGAGAAGGCTGCTAGAGGTGGACGTGACGGCGGGAGAGGTAGGAAGGCTGCTACGCCTTCCTCGCCGCCACCCCCAGCTGAGTCACCCGACCACAGGACTGCTCCGTCTGAGATCGAGCCATTTGAGGTGGACCCGTCTCGGACTCCACTCCACGAGCCTCGGGCCGCCGAGCCTCGGGCCGTCGACGAGCCTCGGGCAGCCGAGCCTCGGGCCGTCGACGAGCCTCGGGCCACCGAGTCTTCGCCCCACGAGACTACGGAGCTCAGACGGGGTCACGCTGAGTCAGACCCGAGCCCATGGGAGGACTGGACGGAGTCGAGTGCACATGGTCGTGTTCAGGGTGCAGACTATAGTTCTGATAGCTATAGCGAGGGTGAGTTGGTTGAGGGGCGCAAAGTCTACCAGCGTGGTGGTACAAAGCTCCCGCCCACCCCGACGACCCCCGACCAGAGGTGGTTCATTGCGCCTAACGGGGAGAAGTAAGTGCATTTACTCTTGTTTAACCTTTTGCCTTGACGTTTCTTCGAATATCTAATGCGTTGGCCTTGTCATACTGCAGTTCTTGGACACACTCAGACGGGGTCCGCAAGCCCAACACTGTCCTTGGTGTGATTTGTCGCCAGTGCTTTCCTGGGTGGGTCACGTTGCCCGGTGAGGGCCGGGTTCCAGTGATAGGAATGACCTGGGAGCACTACTTGGCTGCCCCGGCCCCGCCGGAGCATAGGGTCGGCGATGTCGAGTGCGCCACGGTGGCCGACATTGTGATCGCCACATTTTGGGTAATTTCTCCTTTTCCATTTACGTTGTGTTTTCTTCTTTGATTGCATACCTTCTACATGTGTTTTCTTGTTTGATTGCGGACCTTCTAATCCATGTTTTCTTGTTTGATTGCAGACCTTCTAAAGGTGTGCTGAGGGACAGGAGGAGGTCGCGGCTCGGGTTATCGACGTCGAGTGCAGGCGCCTACTTGGAAACTTTCGGCACGAGGCTCGGACGCAGGCTGTTCGAGACTACTTAGCACAGACTGTTATTAGGAGGAGAAAAGAGAAGTGCCGGAACAAGTATCTGAGTAAGGAGAAGTACATGAAGGTAATTACCTATTCTTAAGGCCTTGTACTTAGTTTCCTTAATTTGATTCGTAGGCTTAGTGCTCAAATTTTTCTTGCTTAACTTAGGTGCCCCCGAGATGGTGTGCGGACAAGATGGACTGCTGGGAGGCGTTGGTGGATGAGTGGTGCTCTCCCCAATGGCGCGTCGCCCACAACATTGCAAAGGAGAAGCGTCTCAAAATGAAAGGCGTGCCACACCATCTAGGCAGCGTCAACCTATATGGGTACGGGAATAACTGGGTATGTGTGGTTTGCTTCATGATTCATGCAAATTCATTCTTTGTGCTAGCTTGAGTCCTTAACTAATACTCTGTTCCTCTCTTTTAGTCAAAATTCAACAAGGCTCGAGTGCCAGAGCTGTTCGACCTCTATGGC
The DNA here is from genome assembly GCA_902687465.1 of Secale cereale. Classification (NCBI taxonomy): domain Eukaryota; kingdom Viridiplantae; phylum Streptophyta; class Magnoliopsida; order Poales; family Poaceae; genus Secale; species Secale cereale. The sequence goes on along the minus strand of LR738715.1, from coordinate 372,249,296 downwards.
ATGTCCAATATGGCACCGTACAAGAAGGCCAAGGCATTCTCTGAGTCTGACCTCGAAAATGCAAATAATTTCAGCAACGTGGCCTCCCACCACAAGATGGTGCAGTACGTTAAGTAGGGGAAGGAGAGGAAAGGGCCGGACTTTAACCCGAGCCGGCCTTTTGATCCAGAGCTAGTGATGATATCTGGTGGCGGGAGGTCCCATGGCTCGTTAGCCATGGGTAATGGACTGATACGTTGTAGTAGCACTCTCCCGCAGATCAAGAAGCGCCAGACCAGCTCTGATCCTGAGATACCGTCTCGTTTACGACCAGTGGAAATTGAATTCCAGGTTTGTTATATGGACTCAGTAGCCTTTCCTCCATTACATTGTGTTTGTGACCGTCGATGATTACAATGCTAACGAGTGGTGTTGCAGGCTGCTATTGAGGCAGAGAGAGCGAAGACCCAGTCTGCTTTTGAGGAGAGGGACCGGCAGTTGGCGGAGAGGGACCGGCAGGCGACGGAGAGGGAGAGGGACAATGAGGAGAGGACGGTTAGGCTGTTGGAGGAGGAGAGGAACCGGAACGAGTCGGCTAACCGGGCCATGTACGATCTCTTCGTGGTAAGTTTCTTCTGCATATTAGCTAAATCATGCACACAATGTTCCTTTCATTAGTAACTAATATGACTGAATCGTCAAAACAAAATGTGCAGTCCATGTGCGAGAAGAACGGCCAGACCCCTCCGTCGATGCCAATCATTGCTCCGGCGGGCACGGTGAGTTTCATTTGAACGGTCATTAGTTACTAGTCTTCACATTTGAGTTGCATCATGCTAATGATACATTGGAAATAATCTTTGGTGCAGCGTAACTCCCGACAAGCATCGACCGATCCTTCTCCGTCTGCCACTGGCGCGACCGGTCCTACACCTACACCTACACCTACACCTCCGTGATGACGGTAAGTTTCCCAAGTGTTTTGCTTAATAGAGTTTTGTTGTGATGCCATGTTGTATCTACACATATCGTGCATAATGTGTGTATGTTTGAATGCATTGTATTTGTGGGATTCGACATCTAGTCGTGTGCCTTTGGTAGCTTTCCATACAGGGAAATGCTTCCTAGTGCTTCCACTGAGCCATGGTAGTTCGCTACTGCTCCGGAACACATGGATTGACCGGCATGTGTCCTTCTTTGCTCCTGTGTCTGTCCCTACGGGGAAATGTCACGCGGTGTATCACCGAAGTCCTTGTAGCTTGCTACGACTTGGTTGCACTCGCTGATGACCGACACGTGCATTGCTGGGTCATGTATGCCTGTCCCTGTACGTTTGTGCCACCTTGGTTCTATGACTAGTCATGTCGGCTCGGGTTCTCTGCCATAAGGATACTAGCGACATAATCATATACTTAGCATGTTTTTCCTCCAAAATGACTCGATATTCTTAGCTAGCTCAAAAATGACATAATAAGCTTAATTAGCTCCAAAATGACATATTTAACCTAGGATAGCTCTAAAATGACCTATACTTAGCATTTTTTCCTCCAAAATGACTTAATATGCTTAGCTAGCTTAATAATTACATAATAAGCTTAATTAGCTCCAAAATGACCTATTTAACCTAAAATAGCTCTAAAATGTCCTATACTTAGCATTTTTTCCTCCAAAATGACTTAATATGCTTAGCTAGCTTAATAATTACATAATAAGCTTAATTAGCTCCAAAATGACCTATTTAACCTAGGATAGCTCTAAAATGACCTATACTTAGCATTTTTCCCTCCCAAATGACTTAATATGCTTAGCTAGCTTAAAAATGACCTATTTAACCTAGGATTGCTCTAAAATGACCTATACTTAGGATCTTTTCCTCCAAAATGACTTAATATGCTTAAGAAATGACATAGTTTAGCTCCTAAATGACTTCACATGCTTAGCTAGGTTCAAAATGACATAATAACCTTACTTAGCACTAAAATGACATATTTAACCTAGGCTAGCTCTAAAATGACCTATACTTAGCATTTTTTCCTCCTAAATGACTCAATATGCTTAGCTAGCTCAATAATAATTACATAATAAGCTTAATTAGCTCCAAAATGACCTATTTAACCTAAAATAGCTCTAAAATGTCCTATACTTATCATTTTTTCCTCCAAAATGACTTAATATGCTTAGCTAGCTTAATAAATACATAATAAGCTTAATTAGCTCCAAAATGACCTATTTAACCTAGGATAGCTCTAAAATGACCTATACTTAGCATTTTCCCCTCCCAAATGACTTAATATGCTTAGCTAGCTTAAAAATGACCTATTTAACCTAGGATTGCTCTAAACTGACCTATACTTAGGATCTTTTCCTCCAAAATGACTTAATATGCTTAAGAAATGACATAGTTTAGCTCCTAAATGACTTCACATGCTTAGCTAGCTTCAAAATGACATAATAACCTTACTTAGCTCTAAAATGACATATTTAACCTAGGCTAGCTCTAAAATGACCTATACTTAGCATTTTTTCCTCCTAAATGACTCAATATGCTTAGCTAGCTCAATAATAATTACATAATAAGCTTAATTAGCTCCAAAATGACCTATTTATCTTAGGATAGCTCTAAAATGACCTATACTTAACATTTTTTCCTCCAAAATGACTTAATATGCTCAGATAGCTTAAAAATGACCTATTTAACCTAGGATAGCTCTAAAATGACCTATACTTAGTATCTTTTCCTCCAAAATGACTTAATATGCTTAGCTAACTCTAAAATGACATAATATGCTTAAGAAATGACATATTTTAGGTCCTGAATGACTTCATATGCTTAGCTAGCTTCAAAATGACATAATAACCTTACTTAGCTCCAAAATGACCTATTTAACCTAGGCTAGCTCCAAAATGACCTATACTTAGCATTTTTTTCCTCCTAAATAACTCAATACTCTTAGCTAGCTTAAAAATGACATAATAAGCTTGATTAGCTCCGAAATGACTTATTTAACCAAGGATAGCTCTAAAATGACCTATACTTAGCATTTTTTCCTCCAAAAGGACTTAATATGCTTAGCTAGCTTAAAAATGACCGATTTAACCTAGGATAGCCCTAAAATGACCTATACTTAGCATCTTTTCCTCCAAAATCACTTAATATGCTTAACTGGCTCTAAAATGACATAATATGCTTAAGAAATGTCATATTTTAGCTCCTGAATGACTTCATATGCTCAGCTACCTCCAAAATGACATAATGACCTTACTTAGCTCCAAAATAATCTTCATATTTTAGTTGCATCATAATAATCTTCATATTTTAGTTGCATCATAATAATCTTCACATTTTAGTTGCATCATAATAATCTTCTTCTTCTAGTCTTCTTCTTCTAACTTTCTTCTTTCCCATTTTACAGATTTGCTTAAGATCACGGAAGCTTGGGTTGATGGAGTGCTTGTATTTAGTTTTTGTTTTGACCTTGTGAAACTTGCTACCTATGGATGAAACTGTGTAATATTGATGAAACTATGTATATGTACGGATGAAACGTGCTACTATTGATAACATGTGTTGGATATATATATATGTGTTCATGACTATTGGTAATATGTGTTGAATATGCTATATTGGTCATATAAATATATTTGTGTTTGATTTTCTGTGAAAATGAATTGATATAAGAAAAACAAAATTAAATGGGGCAATATAGACACTTTGCCATCAGCTGGCAGATGGCAAAGAGCTTTGCCATCAGCTGGCAGATGGCAAAGAGCCTGCAGAGAAAAATATTTGGACTGGCCTATTTGGGCTCTTTGCCATCAGCCAGCAGATGGCAAAGAGCCTGCAGCCTTTGCCATCAGCCAGCAGATGGCAAAGAGCCTGCAGCCTTTGCCATCAGCCAGCAGATGGCAAAGAGCCTGCAGCCTTTGCCATCAGCCAGCAGATGGCAAAGTGCCTGCGTCCTTTGCCATCTGCTGGCAGATGGCAAAGTATGCCGTTATCTTTCTAACGGGGCTAACCCCGTTAAGAGGCTTTGCCATCTGCCAGCTGATGGCAAAGGCACAGGCTCTTTGCCATCAGCCAGCAGATGGCAAAGAAGCCTTTGCCCACTGGAATTCAGACAAACTGTTTGCCATCTGCTGGCTGATGGCAAAGCCTTTGCCATCCGCCGATCATGCCTTTGCCATCTGCCATGGCAGATGGCAAAGTGCCAGATTCCAGTAGTGGTTGGATGGGATCTATCATGTAATCGAGTTAGTTTTGTTAGGGTTTGATCCCTAGTATCCACTATGTTCTGAGATTGATGTTGCTATGACTTTGCTATGCTTAATGCTTGTCACTAGGGCCCGAGTGCCATGATTTCAGATCTGAACCTATTATGTTTCCATGAATATATGTGTGTTCTTGATCCTATCTTGCAAGTCTATAGTCACCTACTATGTGTTATGATCCAGCAACCCCGAAGTGACAATAATCGGGACAACTCCCGGTGATGACCATAGTTTGAGGAGTTCATGTATTCACTATGTGTTAATGCTTTGGTCAGGTACTATATTAAAAGGAGGCCTTAATATCCCTTAGTTTCCAATAGGACTCCGCTGCCACGGGAGGGTAGGACAAAAGATGTCATGCAAGTTCTTTTCCATAAGCATGTCTGACTATATTCGGAATACATGCCTACATTGCATTGATGAACTGGAGCTAGTTTTGTGTCACCCTAGGTTATAACTTCTACATGATGAATTGCATCCGACCTAATTTCCCATCACCGATCCAACACCTACGAACTTTTCCTATATTGCTTGTTGCTTATTTACTTTTGCATTGCTACTATTACAAAAACTACAAAAACACTACCGTTACTTTTATTGCCGCTACCGCCACTATCATATTACTTTGCTACTAAACTATCTTGCTGCAGAGACTAAGTTTCCAGGTGTGGTTGAATTGACAACTCAGCTGCTAATACTTAAGAGTATTCTTTGGCTCCCCTTTTATCGAATCAACAAATTTGGGTTGAATACTTTACCCTCGAAAACTGTTGCGATCCCCTACACTTGTGGGTTATCAGCCTCCACCTACCTCCCAGCCGCCTCCCCCATCTATTTCCACACCGTCCCTCTTCTTCGCCCCAACTTGTCAGCCAGCCCTAGGCCAGCGCCGGCGCAGCCGCCGCCCTGGGCCAATGGGAGCGCGCCACGTGCCCCGCTGCTCTTCCCCACCACCACGGCCCGCGAGTCCATGGCCGGCCCGCCCCGGGCCGCACCGGGCCCGCGCGCCTCCGCCTCTCCGCCTGCTCTCTCGAGCAGCTGCCGCCGCTGCCTGCGCTCCGCCCCGCCGCCATCGTCCGCCCCTCCCGCCGGACTGTGCCGCCTCGTCGCCACCTCGTCACGTGGCCGCGTCTCGCTGCCCCGTTTGCCGTCCCACGCCCCCACCACTGCGCCAGCCGCACCACCCCCGCACTTCGCGCCGCCCCTCGCCTCGCGCCCCCAAACTTCACCCCGCTGCAGTGCCGCGCTGCCGGGCGCCTCCGCCCAGATCCGGCCCACAACACGCCCAGGTCTGCCGCCCCCGTGATGCCCCCAGCCGGATCTGCCGCTCCGTCGCCTCACCGGACCCCGCGAGCCCGCCATCGTCCCCGTCCCCTCCAGAGACCTTGTTGCCGTCCGTTGCCGGCCGCCGGGACAGCCTCGTCCCGGATCTACCCCGAGCCACCCATCCAAACATCCTCCCAGATCCCTTCATCCCGTTTTGCATCGGGTAAAATTTGTCTAAGTCAATGGAAAATCTCTACTCCTAATGGAGCAGTTGGTAGTCTTTGTTCCAGGTTTTTTTCGTCCCACCTCGTCTGGTTTTTTTTCAACCAGTTTTTTTCGCTACAATTAACCCACCCCAACCCCACCCCACTCACCGCACACAGTCAGGTTTCGTTTCCCCCCTTACGTCCCCGATTCATGCATGACAATCAATTCTTTCCAAACGCAATCATGCATGACAATCAATTCTTTCCAAACGCAATCAATTAACTTAAGGTAACCAGACACAATCAATTCTTTCCAAACGCAATAATGAATGGCAATTTTTTCGTAGGTTTTTTTTTCAACCGGTGTGTTTTCCTCCCTCCAATCCCACCCACGCACCCCTCCCCCACAAAAAAACCACCCCACAGAAAGTCCTCTCCTATCGATCCCCTCGATCCCCAGATGCCGCCGTCGTCCGCACCTCGATCCCCTAGAACGCATGCGCACATCCACTCTCTTCCCTGCCGGCGCCGCCCTCTTCTCCGCCGGCGCGGCCCTCTTCCCCGCCCTCAAGAGGGGATGCCCCAGATCGAGTCGCGCAAGTCAGCGGGGCAGCGGCCAGATTCGCCACGGACACATCTTGTCCAGATGGATGGCATCGGGAGAGGTAGATCGAGGGGACAGGTACCATGTGGGTCTTCTCTTTCAGGTCGCCGCTCCGAGCCGATCCGGTGAGGAGGCAACCTCTGTGTGCAGCAACGAGGGCGGCGGCCAGCTGCGCGAGAGGTCGATCTAGTCGTGCCTCCATGATGGGATCGGGATGCCCACCGCCGATGGCGCTGCGTTGCTACCAAAGGGGCACCCTGCCGCGGTCAGGGACTCGCTACCATCGAAGCACGGCACCTCGCCGCCATGTATGTTGCGTGTTGTTGTGTTGTAGGTCCATGGCGATCAGGACGAGGTGGAGCATGCCGCGGCGGTGAAGAGCACTCCGCCGCGCTACCATTGTAGACACTAGGAGCCATGGTGGGGACAAGGTGTTGCAGCCCTCACCTGGAGCTCAAATCCAGCCCGGCAACGACGGCGACATGCTACCTACCAGTCACGACGACATGCTCCGGCCTAACTGCCTCGACCTCGATAAGATCTTGATTAAACATCTGCGATGGCGTCAGCCGGGGGTAATTAAGCATTCTTTCCTCTTCATCTCCCTCTGCATCCTTCTTGTGTATTCACTAAAAGGCACTTGGTGGCGAGGGCGCACGCGGAGATGAGTTTAGTAGGGGGGTGACGGGTGGGTTAGGGCGGGCCTGGAGATCACTGTTCCTGTGTCAGCGCTGCAATCGTGTGTGACGAGGACGAAATTGGCAAAGGCAATGGTGGGCAGTGGCGCCGATGGTCAGACGGAGGAGAACACGAGCGAAGCCATGCAGCCGCATCAGGCATGTATAGCTGATCCATGGCCATGCATATTTGTGCCGGAATGGTTCAGATGGTCTTAATTGGAGGTATATATATGTGCTTTCTTTGCATGCATGTACGTATTCTCTTTTGATTATTGGACAAAGAGACCTAACTAGGTTTGCAATGGCACAAACGAACTATTTGAGTCTCAGTTTCTCATGTTCATGTAGATAATAAGTTAATAACACAACCTATTTTGGATTGAAATAAAGATGGCTTAGGTTAATTCGTCACTTTATATTTTGCGTAAGAGGAACTAAGTGAGTACAACGACATTGACTTTCAGAGTACAGTATTATGTATTGTATTCATTCGTATATGTTCCTCCGACAATCCGATATGCATGTGCTGCTTTAAATTGTTTATTATACGGAACCCTTCAAAATCATCTTATAATCTGCTTATGCATAACATGATTTCAGTTTGGTGCAATTTCTTGTTTTGTTAGGCTGCGTGGTGTATCAGATTTTGGTCGGTTCAGAGGAAATATGCGGGAGATTTGCATGAGATAGCAATAGTGTGGCACATGAAACATCAAAATATTATCAACGGGAGTGGGGGCTTCCTGCTCATTTCCATCCCATAGGACCTAGCTGAATTAATGCAACATGTCTAGAAAAGTCCAGGTCAGTTTAGGAGAACAGCCATGGTCAACGAGGGTTAATGCCATGGGTCATGATTTTCTAACTGTTGTAATTCATACTTCCGCCTCTTCACTTTTCATTCATGGTCATGCAGAGGATGGATCAACTACTCAACATGGATATCATCTTTTGTCTACATCATTGTTGAGTACATTTGGTATGCACATATTTCGGGGCCCTCACATTGTCGATGGTTTGTTGTCAGATGCACTGATCACAGACACATTGATATGCTTACAATTTGCTAAAATTGTATGCTTTAGAATGAACATGATTGCTTTACATCATGGCATATAGGTACAAATCTCAAGATGTTAAAAACAAATTGGTACATATTAAAAAAACACGTGAGCAGCGGGAGGACAACAATTTGGTGGCGTAAGTGTTCGGGGTAGCTAGGAAACACAAAATTCAGGGCTAAGGAGGGACTATGGGGCTCACATCAGCAATGATAGGAGGCAGTGAGGATAGGCATTAAGACCCATGATCAATATTGCTCTATATAAGTGTTAAAAAAATAAATTTCTATTTATAAATTAACGTTAACATAGAATAAGATCTCAATGAGTTAACTTTTGATTATATTTGAGCCTCTTAATTTGTAGTTGGGATAGTTGTTTTTCACCTTTTGATTTGGAACTTATATACTAGAAGGAGTATATTAGGACAAAATTTCAGATCAAGCCCGTGTTTGAAGATGATGCCTTTGTTAATTAATTCATTTACTTGTGCTAGGCCCGTAGCAATGGTGCTGACCCACCACCCTGGTGCCAACCCCATGTCAAGCCAGGATCCCCGGGCAGAGGAAGGCCACCCAGTCATTGTTTTCTCCACCAACAGACCGACACTTGAAAGTGGTGCTCTACCTTTCACCAGCAGCAACACTTCAGCGAAGTGGACGATTTTGTTGGGACAACGGAATCTGGTCATCTGAAGGTAAGCTCTCATTTAATTGACGAGGTTATCTGAAGGTAAGCTCTGATCAATGTGTTTGTGTGTGTATATATGCACACAGCATGACTATAGGTTTGTAGAACTCGGCGTTGTGTTATATCTATACTTTTTGGGGATATATGTATGTCAGTATATATTATGAAGCACCTGCCAAAATAGGATGTATTATATCTCGGTGTGGAACATCGTCTTTTAACTGAATCTATATGTTTATTTAATCTAAATTTAGATGTTTTACTTAGCTTGTGATTCCCTATGCTCAAACTAGAATGATTTTTCTTTTAACATAGCTTTCTATTTCCGAGGCAAAACATGAGCATGGCATTGTCATTGTAGAGCCCAAAGTGAATGGTGGTTCCAGTATAGAAGTAGGAGGTACTAGCACTAAGATGGGAAGGCGGTTGCCACCCTTGCCCCTTGTTGCTGGTCTGCCATGACGACATCGATCACTGGCTCATTTAGAACACGAGTTACTGGATTTAGTGAGAAGCCTGAGGGTTTTGAGTTAGCGGGATGGGGGTTGGGGTTGGTCTGTTCAGCTACTGTTGTCTAAGTGGAATAATTTCCCTACATTAGAAAATGTGGCAAATTACATGAGCAAGTGGTTCATTAAATTTTTCAGGGGATGTTGCCTAATTTCTACAGTAAGCAAATAAACAGTGTGACGAACTTAATAACTCTCTATCTTTATTTGCTATTTCTCTTATTCATACCGTGTTTCCCCATTTATACATGTAATGATGGTGAACTTAGACTTTGTGTAAGGTGTGCCATTCTATTTCCTTGAACATAACACCTCTCTATTCTTATTTCTCCAGAAAGCTATGACGACACTCACACCATCTGATTCCTTCAAACATGAAGAGTTTATCTGATCTGTTACAATCCAAGGTTTGTTTATTAGTCATACAATTTATATTCATAAGTAGTATAAAGTTTTCTCAAAACTGTTAATATGATTTTGGATGATATATTATGATGCTGACAAGGAGGTTTTTGGAGCTCATTAAAATAGCAGTATGAAATAAGCGTGCATATATTTTTTGGTTTTCAATTTAAGCCTTTCAACTCAACTGAAGTTAATATTTGTACATTATTTACTGACATTTACCTCCTGTTTTGCAGGCTATATAAAATGATTGCATGTTTTAATCAAGATGTCCTCAATAGGTGGACTAGCTCAAAATGGAGAAGCATGCTGGTAGCTTTTTTGTTTATTCTATTAAGCATTTAAGTTCGTACCAATTCATAAGGTCAATATCTTTGGGATGCTTTGTAATATTTTAGAAAACTATGTTTTTTGGCCTGATCTGGCGTGCTGTCCAAAGACGTCCTTACCCATTTCCTTCTCACATATGGTATGGGTTTTCGGATAGCCAGTGACATACAAAGACAATTTTGGGGTGTCGATTCTCTCTCTCTATCTATCTATTTATCTCTCTCTCTATAATAGAATAACAACTGACAAGACTAATATTGTAGACCTTCTCCTCGGTCCTACCGTGCATTATTTGACTTTTTGTGCTAAAATACAAGGAAAAGTATGTTGTGAACTTGTGAGTTGTGACCTACTCCCTCCGTTCCTAAATATAAGTCTTTTTGGAGATTTCAATGTGGACTACATACAAAGCAAAATAAGTGAATCTATATTCTAAAACATAACATGTGTGTGTGTCTATATATATGTATATATAGTTCATATTGGAATCTCTAAAAATACTTAAATTTAGGAATGGAGGGAGTATACTTTCTGATGAAGTTTTAGCCTTTTTATTTGCAATTGATGCTGCATGTCATTCACCCTTTCACCCTTATATTTGATGTTAATGGCTGAGTGTATGTCTAATTTGGGTTTCTCTTCGGTTGGTTGTTGTTTGAATATGAGTTGCTCGCTTCCCTTTTATGGCATATCTCCTATTACAACACACCCATTTCCTTTTGAGTTCTATGTGAAAATCCTTTTGAGCCGATACACCAAATATGAACTTACATAACTCAAATAAAATTGAAAAATTGTTACAAAAATAAAAATAAATGCCAATAAGTTTTAAAACAATAAATGTTATCAAAGATTGATATGTCTACCTGTCACAAGAGAGGTAGGAGTAGCATGTTCTCGAAGATGTGTTTTTGTGTAGTACTTTCTAAATGGTAAATTGTATGGTTTCAAACGCCTAAATCCATATTATGTAATAATCCATCCGTTCCTTTATCTAAGGTGTATTATTTTCAGTACGGTGACCAAGGCACATAATTATACACATGTTAGGACGAAATTAACCTTGGCAAATTTGTTGGTTTGTGGCAAGTAATCAGTTACTCCAGGAAAGTAGGAGATACATGCAATCGACATAGAGATAGTTTCCTTCTTTTGCTACAAGGAGATATACAGACTATCAGGAGAGATATACTTTCTTTTTTTGGAGGACTAACAAGGGAATTATGAGAAATTGGAAGAAATGCACCTTACTTTCTGGAAATTTATCAAAAAACAAATACACCTAATATAAAGGGACGGAGGGAGTAGTTTGCCAGCCAATTGCGTATTGCAATGAAGTTTCTGGTTGGAACATCTTGAAACATTTGTTTAAAGGAAAAAAAATCCTTCATGTGTTGTTTTAATTAATGGATAATAACAATGCACATGCTTTCATGAGGCAATCGATTTTAAGAACTAAAAAAGGCATTCAAGTATTATTATCATTTGTAATGCATTGCAGAATAAAGAGTTCAATGTTTGTGTACCACCTTCTTTGTTTTGTGCATCAGGTGTATAGGGTCGAATTACAACTTTTTTATCGAAGAACATTGCAAGCGAATTAGATTCCAATTACTTTCTTATTTATTATTGCCTATCTTTCTATATATGTAAAAATTTACATGCAACCAATACAAATTTTCAAATGCCCGTGGCAACGCACGGGCAGTCTACTAGTCATATTATGTGTGCATGTTTGTGTGTTGTATCTTTGTGCATATTTGTCTGATGGTGATGATCTTTATATGCATTTGTTGTGATCTCTGACCTCTTCATGACGAAATCATTTGCATTCATGTTAGGATCCATATAAATGTCTTAATGTTCGTTGCAAAACTGCTAAGTCATGTTATTGTTAAGTCTTGGATTTCAGTCAATTTCATGATGCATTATTTGGATGCCCATATATTTGTGCATATTGATCCACTTGTCGTGTATGGCATATCAAAATGTTCATCTAAGTGTGCTATTCATGATGGTTGCATTTTCATACATACTAGGATGCATTTGCTATGCTAAACTCTGTTGGAAAAGTGCATGTTGCTGTTAACTGCTGAAAACTGATATAACTTGCTCTTTTGTGATTTGCATATCTTTTTGTGTGATTTTCTTTTGAGCATAATGTCTACATGTTTTAGGAGCACAATCATGTCATCTTTGCATCGGTGTACTCCACTTCTCATGATATGCCCTGTGGTGACTAGCACAAGTTTTCAAAGTGGGTTACTCGTTATTTGCTGTTTTTTGAGACTTAACATATTCTGCTAAGTCAGAAACTGTTATATTGTGATGCCATGTTTACTTGATGCTACCATCATATCTATGCATATTTTGGAGAAGTCCAGTGAGCATGTTTTGAAGATCATGTAATGCTCTTTCCATATTTCTCCTTGTTTGCAATTATGGCTTACTCTAGCTTGTTCTTTTCATGCTCTCAAATTGCTTGAAAACATAACTCTAAGTCTGTTAAGAGAATGTTCCATTTGGGAAAGCTCATTGTAATCAGTGTATGCATGTTGTAAAAAGTGCCTTTGGTTTACGGGGAAGTATGCCATGCCCAATAAATGTTCATGACCTTTGCATGTTTATTAAAATTGGTATGCTTTCGCTTATGTGCCTCCAAAGTCAGCATCATAATGTTACTGTTTTGCATTCCCAGATTTTGGCAGTCTCAGAATCTTCTATTTCATGTTTGCATCTTGTCGCGACGGATGCCCTAAACTTGTAGCTCCTATGTATATGCCATGTTGCATTATTTGTGCTCCATGATATGTTCTAGCATTATATAACTTTTGATGCCATGTTCATGCAATGTTGTCGGATTCAGTGCTCCGCAAAACCCTTGTAAGTTCGAACACTGGGGTGTGTGCGAAGAACTCAACTCCCCCTATTAGTCTACTCGTCGTTTCTACGAACTAGTTCAAGGAACAAGAAAGAACATGACACAGGGCAGTTTACCTAGGTTCTGGCCGCCTAGCAGTGAGTGGCCCTACTCCTTCAATCTGGTGGGTTGCCACAAGGTGGGCCGAGGAAGAACTAGTACAGTTGGTGACTAACCTCGCGAGGTGTGTTCTTGATGGTGTGTGTCTAGAGGGAGGTCTCAGTGATCTATTCGATCTGGATCCGATCCCCTCCCCATGGTGGTGGCTAACCTATATTTATAGTGGCCTTGGTCCTCTTCCCCCAAAATATAGGCGGGGAGGGATCCCACAACAGCCAAGTTTGAAGGGAGACAACTAGCACAGCTTATCCTGACTAAATATTGTCTTTGCCTGCAAAGCTTCTGATCCTGACACCATGGTGGGATCGACGATAACCTCTGTCCTGCCGTCCTGGTGATCCTCGTCTCGTTGCATAGAAATGGAAACCATTGGTTGATCCCTCAGGACTCCGCGCATGCTCTTGCCTCTTTAGAACCAAAGAGGAAAGTGGTCGTCCTTCGCCCACTCGCACCCGCCTAGCCTTAGTCGTCATGGATTGCGTCATCCGAACCTCACGAGGTGAGGGACTGCAAAGAGTTATCCGCCCCTCGGGAACCAGCCTAGTGAGACTGCTCCCTCCGGAGATCTTGGTGTCGTCCGCCTCGTGTGGATTGGCCCACCAAGAGGGTCTTGCGTGTCAAAGCTGAAGATGGGCCGTACCAGGCCGGTGAAGGAGCCACGTCATGGGCCGCATGCAGGCAAGTCTGGGTACCCTGGTTCCTTGGACGATGATAGTAGGCCTCAGGCCCAAGGCGCGCTCGGACATGGCTTCAAAGCGAAGCCAAAGGGCAAGGGCAAAGCGCTGCGGGCCGCAATCACCTCTGGCCCAGTCGACATGTGGCGCTCTGATGGGACGTGGGAGTCTCCACTTCCCCACGCTGCCTCAGCAATTGTTTCTACTTGACTAGAGCCTGCTGCATGCAAGGAACATTATCATTACCTCCGATCATGGAGGCCGGCGGTGCGCCTCCTTCTTGCTATAAATTTGGAAGGGTGGAGCTCTCTGATCATGTCCATCTCTTTGCTTCTCGTCCCTCCTTTGCTTTGCCTTCTTGCTAGGTACCCATGGAGTCGCCGAGGAAGTTGTCCACCGAAGAGAACGAAAAAAAATCCCAAGGAGGGGCCAGGTGCTCCCCCGCCCAAGAGAGGCCGCGGGCGCCCCCGAAAATGTGCTGGCACCTCGGTGGTGACCCCTCAGGGGTGCGTGCGCATTTCTTCAAGGGCGGGCACTGATGATGACATATACCTAGGGTAGGGTCAAAGGCCTGTCCTAGACGTCCTACCCAAGGGCACTGCTCTAGAGTCAAAGACGTTTGAAGTACAACATAAGATACCAACTGATGTCACTGTGGAGTGCAATCCACTCGACCATTTATTCCACTCGGATATACCAATTCCAATCGACCATACAAGAAATAACCCGGAGTACAGAAGATCAAAAGCCGGCCCAAGACAGCAACAGTCAGGCATTCACGCTATGGCCTTAAAGGTCATTAATAGTCAGTTATGGCAGGAGCTATCAGTAACGACCATGTCTTAATTTACATTGAACCCTTGTGTAACCGAGGGCCGGAGGTCTCTTGGCGCACTCTATGTAAGCCACCCTTCTACTCTAGCACAAGTGTTCGGACCCCCTGTAACTTACATACATATACCAGTCGACAAGCCTCCTGGCACCAAGACATAGGGCTATTACCTCTTCCATCAGAGGCCTGAACTCGTAAACTCTCGTGTACAACATCGCCGTAACTAGGGCCTTGCCTCCTCCTACGTACCCCCAACTCTTACTGGCAGACTCACTCCCACAACAGTTGGTTCCCACGTTGGGGCACACGTCTTAGCGACTTCAGGCGAGGTTGCAATTTTTTCGATCTTCATCAACATGGTTTCTGGCAGTGGTCTGGATTTGGGCCAGGAGATCCATCTCGTCGTGCTTGTTTTCGTTGCCAACGACTCCGCCTGGCTCCAAGAAGCTCCCCTCGATGCTGAGGCCCCTTCCGGTCTGAGGGGCGGCTCATTTCTGCGCAAGTGCATGCGACGTCCTTCTACGGCAGCCATCGACCTAGTATTGGTCGGCTCCCGTGTCATCTGCTCTCCCCACTGCACACCGACGCAAGTGGTCTGGCCTGTCCCGGCTCCAGCGGTGGGTGAAGCATGCGGTGGCCCGCCAGTCGGCCACCTCTCAAGTGGCTGCCATCGAGCCCGACGAGTATCTCTACAGGCCATTCGGCCTGTCGACTAGTTCCACAGACACCGTTTCTGAGTGCGGTAGCAGCGACCCTACGGCAGATGTTCTGATGGTCAACTGAAGTCGCGGCCCGCCTGGATTCCGTCTTGGTGGCGGAGGCAATGATGGTGGCAACCCATCACATGATCATGATCAATATCATCCCCAGGCCCTCACTGGGGAGCAGAGGGAGGAGCTACATCGTCGCAACGAGGAGGCGCTCCATACCCCCATCATTGGAGAAATTTCCGAGTATCGGGCCATGGAAGCTATGCGCCTAGCCACGTTGGCTGAGCGCACGCGACTGGAGAATCTCCAATACTCACCCGACCAACGCGCCCGTCAGCAGATCCCTAAGTCTAGTCGACAACCATGATGGTTGTTTCTGCCCGAAAATCAGGTATATCGCACTCTGGTTCAAAATCTTGCAACAGCTGCTCGAATAGCAGAGTCAATTTAGCCGCCACGTTCAGAAGCTAGCACAGGTTTGTTTCATATTAGAGTGTTGCACCGAGCAACAGGAGAACAAAACTTGGCTGTTTCTCAGTCGTGCAACAAGATCCATAGCAGATCTATGGTTGCGGACACAGTCATGTCTGCGCATAGCCCTTGATCGCCTCTGCAGCGTGAGGATCATGGCCACCGTCAAGATCAGTTTCTGGGTCAAGGTCATGGGCAGTATGTTCATTCGTTCCCCCGTGACGATATTTGTCGAGTGCCTACGCCCCCTCCGAGGGGCAGATCATATGCGCCCCGGTGGTATGATGATAGGCGCCCATATGGAGATGATCGCAGAGCTCCGATTGATCCTAGAGACACTGGATTTTACGCAAGGTCAGTTTTGGTCTAGGGTCTAATTGAGAGAGGCAGAGCGCAAATAGAAGGACAAGATAGAGAATGTCCAGTCGGTGTCAGAGCATTTATTTCTGGGCCCAAGAGTTTTAGCAGAGCCATCCGAGTCGCTGAAATCCCTCCAAACTTTAGGTTGGCAATGGGGGTGAGTAAGCTCACCGGTGAGTCAAAACCCGACACATGGTTGGAAGATTACTGAGTGGCCATGCAGATTGGTGGAGCCATGAAACATCTCCCCCTGGTGCTTGAGGGCTCGGCCAAGGCCTGGTTGAATTAGTTGGCCCCTGGGAGTATTTTCGGTTGGGACGAGTTGGTCAGGGTGTTCATAAAGACATTTGAGGGCACTTGCAAGCGACCAGCCGGGCTGACCAAAGGGCAGCATTGCATCCAGAAACCGAATGAAACTTTAAGAGATTTCATCCAGAGATGGACCACTCACCATCATACAGTAGAAAATGTGTCGGAACACCAAGCAGTTTGCACTTTCAAAGAAGGTTTATGATACAGAGAACTTAATCTGAAGTTTGGTCGTTTAGGAGATATGTCTCTAGGCCGAATGATGGAAATTTCCACTCGGTATGCCAATGGAAAAGAAGAAGATCGGCTCCGCCATGGGAAGGTAAAACCAGTCGAACAAGGTCAGGACACTGGAGGTGGAAATTTCGATCAGAAACATAAACGTAAGGCTGAAGTGGCAGCTCCCGCTGAAGTAGCAGTTCTAAATCAGGGAAAATTCAAAGGAAAACCCAAAGGGGCCTTCGATACCGAAGAAAGTGAAAGGTCAGTCTGGCAATGATGTTCTGGATATACCGTGTCACATACACACGAAGAAAGATGAGGAGGGTAATTTGATTCTGCCCAAGCATACCACTCGACAGTGTCGTCTCTTGATTTAGTAGTTCCTAGAGGCTCAACCCCCGGAGAAGGACTCAGATAAGGAAGATGAGAGATAAGAGGATGACGGTTACCCTAATGTGAATGAAACTTTGGTGAATTTTGCTAAATTGAAGAGCAAAACTCAACTGAAAGTCATTAATAGAGAAGTCAACATGGTTGCTCCGGCAACTACAACGTATTTGAAATGGTCGGAAACTCCCATTACATTCGACCAGTCCGACCACCCAGCGCACGTTGCTACCCCCAGGTGGGAAGCACTGGTGGTCGACCTAGTCGTTGGGGGCACGCGACTGATCAAGGTTCTCATGGATGGTGGCAGTGGATTGAACTTTCTGTACGCTGAGACCCTCCGAGGGATGGGCATTCCGATGTCTAAAATCAGGGAGAGGAACATGCGATTCCATGGAGTCATCCCAGGAAAGAAAGCAGATTCACTCGGTCAGATCACTCTTGATGTGGTTTTCGGTGATTCAAAGAATTACCGCAAGGAAAAGTTGACTTTTGTGGTGGTGGTTTTTGATAATGCTTACCATGCTATTCTGGGCAGGACCGCATATGCCCGTTTTATGGCCGACCGTGCTACGTATACCTCAAGATGAAGATGCCTGGTCCGAGAGGCGTGATCGTAGTCACAGGAAATAGGCAAAGAGCGGAAGAGTGCCTCCAGAAGGGCTCAAAGATCGTCGACGATCAAATTGCAGTAGTAGAAATGGAAGAATACTAGAAGAATGCTGATCCGAGTGATTTGTTGCGATCCAAGAAGCCTGCTTCAGAGTCCGCATTTCAGTCGGCCAGAGAGACAAAACATATACATATTCACCCAACTGAATCCAATGGTGCTCCGACTCATATCTCAACAACACTCGACAGCAAATAGGAAGAAGCGCTCATCCAGTTCCTCCGTGAGAACAGGGACATCTTCGCATGGAAACCATCTGACATGCCGGCTGTACCCAGGGATCTGGTTGAGCACCGTTTGCTAGTCGAGTCAAATGTTAAACCCATCAAGGAACACCTCTGTCGGTCCGCCACAGAGAAGAGGAAGGAAATGCTCTAAGAGGTACCTCAGCTTCTGGCAGTTAAGTTCATCCACGAGATATACCACTCCGAGTGGCTCGCCAATGTTGTCATGGTCCCCAAGAAAGATAATTCACTCCGTATGTGTATCGATTTCAAGCATATCAATCGGTCCTGCCCGAAAGACCACTTTCCTCTCCCGCGCATCGACCGGATTGTCGACTCAACTACGGGATGTGAGCGTCTGTCCTTTTTGGACGCATAATCCGGATACCATCAGATCCGACTGTATGGGCCCGATGAGATAAAAACGGCCTTCATCACTCCATTCGGGTGCTTTTGATATGTCACCGTGCCCTTCGGCCTCAAGATTGCTGGTGCCACGTTCATGTGCATGATTCAGAAGTGCCTGCTCACCCAAATCAGTCCAAACGTGGAGGCATACATGGACAATATCGTGGTCATGTCATCTAAAGGTTCTGACCTGCTGACCGACCTCGCTGAAACATTTTCCAACTTAAGAAGATATGATATCAATCTCAATCCATCGAAGTGCACATTCTGAGTCCCGGGCGGAAAATTACTCGGTTTCCTCATTTCCGAACGAGGGATCGATGCAAACCCTGAGAAGATTGGAGCAATTCTCCGAATCAAATGCCATGTGCGTGTGCATGATGTTCAGAAGCTTACTGGTTGCTTGGACGCATTAAGTCGATTCGTATCTAGCCTCGGAAAAAAGGCATTGCCTCTTTACCGACTGATGAAGAAATGTGACAAGTTCGAGTGGACTCCCGAAGCCAAAGCAATGTTTGTGGAGCTCAAAGCCCTGCTTTCCACCCAACCGATGCTTGCTGCCCCAGTCAGCAAAGAGCCTCTATTGTCGTATATCGCAGCCACTGGACAAGTTGTCAGCACAGTGCTTACAATCGAGCGGGAAGAAGAATGAAAGGCCTATAAGGTCCAACGCCCAGTGTATTATATTTCGGAAGTCTTGACTCCATCCAAGCAAAGGTATCCACATTACAAGAAACTTATCCACGAGATTTATTTGACCATGAAGAAAGTTGCACACTACTTCGCAGACCACTCGGTTTTAGTCGTTAACGATGCTCCATTATCAGAAATTCTGAACAAACAAGATGCCACCGGTCGAGTGGCCAAATTGGTTATTGAACTTCTACCTTTAGATATTAGGTAAGAAGCAAAGAAAGTAATCAAATCACAGGCAATAGCAGATTTTCTCGCCGAGTGGATTGAACAGCAGCTACCGACTCAGGTTCAGCCAGACCATTGGACCATGTTCTTTGATGGGTCCAAGATGTTGAATGAGTTTGATGCTGGAGTAGTCCTGGTACCCCCAAGATGTGATAAGCTTAGCTACGTCCTCCAGATTCACTTCGACTCCTCAAACAACAAGGCTCAGTATGAAGCACTTCTTTATGGGTTACGTATGTCCATCTCACTCGGCGTCCATCGCCTGATGATCTACGGCTACCAAGATTTGGGGTCAATCAAGTAATGAAGGAGTGGGATGTCAGGAGCCCTGCCATGACTGGTTACTGCAATTTAGTTAGAAAGTTAGAGAAGAAGTTTGAACGGTTGGAGCGCCACCACATACCCCGACTCAAGAATCAAGTAGGTGATGATCTAGCGAAGATAGGCTCCACTCGGAAGTCTATTCCCAGTAATGTGTTCTTGGAGCATCTCCATACCCCATCATTCCAAGAAGATCCCTTTATAGAGGAGCTCCCGCAACCGATAAGTTCAGCCAGTCCGACCGAGATAGAAGTTCCAGCAGTAGTCGACTTGATCATGGAGGTCTTAGCGATCACTCCCGATTGGTCGGTGCCATATATTGCATACTTGCTCAGGCAGGAACTCTCAGAGGATGAAGATGAAGCCCGCCAGATCGTCCGCAGATCTAAAGCCTTCACTATGATAAGTGGACAACTTTACAACGGAAGTGTTACCGGAGTCACTTAGCGTTGCATCTCTCCAGAAGAAGGTCAACTGATCTTAAATGACATTCACTCGGGGAACTGTGGCCACCACGCGTCCTCTCAAACCATCGTGGCCAAAGCATACTGGGCAGGTTTCTACTAGCCGCGTGCAAATGAGATGGACAAAGATATAGTCGACAAGTGCGAGGGTTGCCAGTTCCACTCAAAAATGTCTCAGAAGCCTGCATCTGCCTTGAAAACTATTCCACTCGTCTAGCCTTTTACAGTTTGGGGATTAGACATGGTTGGACATTTCAAGACCGGCAGAAGACATGGTTGGACCTTTCAAGACCTTTCACTCACTTACTCATAGCAGTCGACAAGTTCACCAAGTGGATCAAAGCCAAACCTATCAAGAATCTTGACTCAAGCACCGCCATCAGTTTCATCAGAGAGATAGTGTTCCGATATGGAGTACCTCACAACATTATCATAGAGAACTACTCCAACTTTGATTCTAATGAGTTAAGAGCATTTTACGCTTCCCAAGGCACTCGGGTTGATTATGCGTCCATTGCACACCCGCAATCAAATGGGCATGCAGAAAGAGCGAATGGTTTGATCTTGCAAGGGTTCAAACACCGATTGATGCGCGACTTCAAGCACGCGCGGGAGCTTGGGTAACTAAGTTGCCATCTGTTCTGTGGGGATTGAGAATAACTCCCAATCGGTCGACTAATCACGCCACTTTCTTCATGGTATATGGAGCTAAAGCCATGCTTCTGAGTGATTTGCTGCACAATGCCCCTCAAGTCAAACTCTTCTCGGAAGGTGAAGTAGAACAAGCACACCAGGACGCCGTTGATCTCCTGGAAGAAGAACAAAAAATGGCTTTGATCCGGTCGACCATCTATCAACAAGACCTGTGTCGATTCCATGCCCGAAATGTCAGAGGTCGAGCATTACAGGAAGGAGACCTCGTACTCTGAGTACATCAGAAACGGCCTCACAACCTCACCCCAGCCTAGGAAGGGCCCTTCATCATCACCAAGGTGCTCCACAATGGAGCCTACCATCTTTACAACGTAGCCAAGAAAGAATATGAGCCATGCTTGTGGAATGCGGATCTTCTCCGCCTTTTTTATTCCTAAACTCTCGGATCGACAAGTTGTAATAAGAGTCCTTCAGATTGCTTGTCAAAGACATGATTTTTGCAGTATCATTAATGTTTGTTTTCACGTAAGCATGGATGTTAAATCCCCTAGTGGGTGGCTTAGCCGCGAATTGGATTCGCTTAAGTTTCATAAACATTCCGAGTGAAGAGCAGCCTCTCACTCGAGGGCTTAGCTGCGATCCCGTACTCGCCTAACTTTCAAAAACACTCCGAGTGAAGAGCAACCATCTCACTTGGGGGCTTAGCTGCGATCTCGTATTCGCCTAAGTTTCAAAAAACACTCCGAGTGAAGAGCAACCCTCTCACTCGAGGGCGTAGCAGCGATCCCGTACTCGCAAAAGTTTAAAAAACACTCCCAGTGAAGAGCAACCCTCTCACTCGGGGGCTTAGCTGCGATCCCGTATTCGCCTAAGTTTCAAAAGTACTCCGAGTGAAGAGAAACGCTCTCACTCGGGGGCTTAGCTGTGATCTCATATTTGCCTAAGTTTCAAAAACACACCGAGTGAAGAGCAACCCTCTCACTCGGGGGCTTAGCTGCGATCCCGTACCCAACTAAGTTTAAAAAAACAATCCGAGTGAAGAGCAACCCTCTCACTCGTGGGTTTAGCTACGATACCATATTCGCCTAAGTTTCAAAGAAACTTCTAGTGAAGAGGAACCCTCTCACTTGGGGGGCTTAGTTTCGACCCCGTATTCACCTAAGTTTCAAAAAACACTCTGAGTGAAGAGGAACCCTCTCACTCGGGGGCTTAGCTATGATTCCGTACT
>LR738715.1:372156031-372210057 GCA_902687465.1 Secale cereale | reverse complement strand
CATCACATAAAGGGCTCATAAATAAAAAGAATGCCACAGTCGGACGTCTGAGCGACATCACATAAAGGGCATAAAAAGAATGCCACAGTCGGACGTCTGAGCGACATCACATAAAGGGCTTATAAATAAAAAGAATGCCACAATCGGACGTCTGAGCGACATCACATAAAGGGCTTAAAAAGAATGCCACAGTCGGACGTCTGAGCGACATCACATAAAGGTCTTATAAATAAAAATAGGATAATGATGAAATACTTCTGAAAGTAAATCAATACTGAGATAGTTGGTGAGTTCATCTACCAAATGAACTTGACAAAAACACTACTCTGGTTACCAACAAGAACATACTTGAGACGGTCACCGGGTTGACATGAAAATTGACCCTAGGCCATAAACATGGCTACTGAAGGAATTTTAACTCTGCAGAGCCTGTACTATTAGTTCATAGCCGACGGACTTTACTAGCCATGGGGACTAGTTCCGTTTACGGTGTTTTAGTAGAAACCCAGCTAACCAGTACACACCCATTTAACATCCTGCTGTCCGGAATCACCCGTGACAACATTCACGAAAAACTCTAAGACGGGGAGGCTACAACCTCGAATAGCATGGGATCAAATTTATATATGCGCGCTCTAAGGGGTGCCCCCCTCTCGGTCCCAACCGGAAACACCCATGCCCCCTCACCGGATGACGGGATTTAATCCAGGGCCATGGAACCCTCATCCCGGCCCCTCTACTTGGTGTGTACTCGGGAAGTGGTTTACAACTGACTAGACCATAATCTCAACAGACGACCTATGATAGTACCAAAAAAAGGAGACGAACGGAATCATGAGATGATCTCTGTTGATACTGAGTTAGCCAACTAATGGCATGCTCCAACAATACCAGCATTCCACCCATCATATCACCATACGATCGAGGTGGCTCAAACATTATCTTTTGGGGCTCACCCGAAACTTACTTGCATGAAATATAACCATACACATATGCCCATTTGATCATTCTTATGAAACAAACTACTCGAGCAAACATGCAACACACTTATCATATCAAAAGTTCAAACATGCTTGCCTGGTTCTGAGAAGTCGGAGTCTAACTCGGTGTGGTTCGCGTCTCCGTCACGACCTCCGGTATCTACGTATTTAAACAAATAAATACTAACATAAATACCGCGCGTGCAAATAAAGTTTCTCCAAAAAATTCACATAAATATGACAAAAAACTAGACAGAAAACTAAATAGGATAGAAAAAGAATCAACTCAAAATCATCTTTAGTTAAAAAGATATTAGAGTTTCTGTCCAGGGACTCATCTGTAATGAAACAGAAAAGTTCTAGGGGCTAGAACAGAAAACAACAAAGCGAATCGGTACGCAGTACGTCAACCGCAGAGGGGAAACGTACTTTGCTCGAATGCGCTTACAGAAAACGGTTCGGAGGGGAAGGTGTGAGGCTGACAAGGGGGCCCCACGCATCAGGTTTGAAAACTGGAGCAAAGTCGCGCCGGCGCCGGTGCTGCGGTGGTCGCCGGCGCCGATCCACGGCGAGTTAGGGGAGGGGAGTGATATGTACGGCTTCTCGGTGATCTTCCGCATCGAATGGTGGTGGCGTTGAGCGTCGGCGAGCCCCACGTCGACGGCAACCCTGTCTCCGGCGGATGGCGGCTCGGGCGGTCGTGGGCCTCGTCGGAGAGGGTTCCTGGGATCAAATTGAGGTTGGGGTTAGGTCTAGGTGGGTGCCAGGGTGCTACGCTCGAGTCCACAGCGGCAGAGAATCTCTCACCGGAGTGAACGATGCTGGAGCCCGAGGCGGAGGGAGTTGTCCGGAGTTGGGGAAGAAGGGCCCCTCGAGGCTCTTCTAGAGGCTGGGCGTGGTCTAGGGAGGTAGTGAAGATGTGCGGGCTCGAGCACGAGCTCGGGGGTGCCTTATATAGCCGACCCGAGGTGGTTGCCGTGAATGGATAAGTCCGGCGAGTCGATTACGGTGCTGCAGTGGTTGGACGGCGGAGTTAGGACCTTGAGCATCGCCTAGGAGGTGTAGTGGTTCCATTCCCGCACCTAACACAGCAGGGGAGAGGGAGTTACGGGCTGTCCTCGACGGAACGGCCGCGCGGCACGTCGGCGGCAGAAATCGTGCTCTGCGCCTACCACGCCACGGCGACGGTGCGGCAGGCGTGCGCTGGCACTGGAGGTGGACACGCGGAGTGCTGTGGTGATTTGGGCGGCGCTAAACGGCATCGAGCTGCGGGGTTACTTCTGTCAGCCGCCACGGGCGGCGCTGTTGCCGTGGCAGTCACCGGCGCGGTCGGGCCATGGTGCCACCGACGCCCAGAAGCAGCCAAGCAACTGTGCGGCGCGCTGGATAAGAAGATGGTGCAGTGCAGCGTCGAGCCAAGGAGGTTACTGGTGAGATTGTCGAAGTGCCTGACGAAACTGACAAACTTTCGAACTGTCTGTCGACAGTTTCAGTTAACAGCTTCTAAACTTGACAGTACAGTGTATGCTAAGTGTTTGATGAAATGTTTCTGGCATGTGTGATATATTTCTGGTGCTGATATTCGGTGGAGTGGCCCCTTGATGCATCTAGAGGCTGCCTGATTTTTCACAGGATTTTTGGAAGAAGATAAATATGAATTTCACCAAATTTTGCAAATCTGGTCCAAATTTGCAGCAGGTAAAATTTGAAATTTTTTACCTATGGACCAGTGAAACAAGATTGATCTAGGTTGTGGGTACTAAGGACCATCTAGGGGAGTTGGTTTGGACTCAAATATCTGAATGGAAAAGGTGGCTCCTTTGTAAATCACCAAGGTCCATTATAAAAGACAGAAATAGTTTTGGAGTGAAATAAATAGAGGAAAAATCGCAATAAGGTCAGGACTTACTGGAATTCATGAGAGACTTGCCGTAAGGTGTGAAGAGGGGTTTGGAGGTAAATATTTCTGTTGGTGTCATGGCAAGATGAAGGTTGGGGCGGGGGGATAAGTCCAAGACCAAATTTGAAAGACAAAACTCAAGTGGGGGAGAAAACAAACAACCTCTTTGAAACTCAATTTGGGCTTGAGCCAACCCAAGAGTAGATCTTCAAGGTCAGAAAACCAAGCTTGAGAAATCTCCAAAACTTTGGCCAGAAAGATTTTAGAAGAGGCTCAAGAAAAGATCAAATAACCCTCTTCCGGAAGGCCAAACTTTTGGAAGAAAACCAACTCAAAAATTTGGGGTGTTACACTATGGAGGCACGCGAATCAGATCCAGAAACTTCGCCCTCGTACAAAGGAGCAAGAACTCTTGCCTCCTGACCCTCATGAGATCTCCTCCTGAGCACAGGAACCACTGTACTCGTTCCTACTCAAGCCCTCCCTAGGCTAATCCACCAAAGTAGGAAGAAGGGTTTTGCACCACAAGGTGGCCTGAACCTGGGTAAATTCGTGTGTGCTTTACTTGTTGTTTGCTTGAATCTCTTCACCGGACGAGGGCGAGACGCTAGGTAGACATGAGTGGGAGTGATCTTAGTTCACGCCCCTGTGTTTGAACTTCTTGGGTTTGCGGAGCCCGTAATCCGACATTTGGCGCGCCAGGTAGGGGCGTGTCGAAATCTCGCCTCTCCGGCGACCTCGTCCCGCTCTCGTCGTCGACCTCGCTCCGCTGCCATGGGGTACATACGCCGAGCGGGCACCGCCCGCCGCGCCGCCAACGTCGCTCAGACGGCACCCGCGGGCAACGTTGCGCCGCTCCGCCCCAACTGTGCGGTCACCAACGCCGCCACTGACCTGGCCGTCCACGAGCAGGAGGACTCGTCGCTGCCGCTATCCCTGCGGCGCGATGGCCGCACGGTGAAGCCGTCGCCCTCGCCGGTCGCTGCGTCATCCTTGCTGATCCGCCGCTGGCCGGTCTACCAGCAGCCTACGCTACTGATGGCGCGGGATCTCCTGCGCTACCGCCCGACGGACAACCTCTGCGAAGAGTAGATCCACTGCATCACCGAGCTCGTCAACGCAGTCGGGGAGGTACCTGCGCCAACTCACTCCTCCCGTCCTTCGTCGCCCATGGCGGGGAACGAGGGCCACAGTGTCCCGGCTCCACCTCCGCTCTACGGCGCCGGCCAGGGGGTCAGGCGCAAGGCTTCGTGGTGTGAGCCGCCTCGCAGGCCCCCCGTGCGCGACGATGAGAGTTGCCAGGTGATTCCGCATCCCCAGGCAGAAGCTCGCGGGCCCCCCATCTCGCAGCACCAAGACCGCACACCATAGGAGGTGGTGGTGCCTGCGCCCCAAGAACCAGCACTGCAGGCGCAGGGGGTGCCTGCAATCATGAGCATGGCTAGATGTCGCGCCTTAGCTCCCGAGCTGCGGCGCCTCGTCTGGCCTGACAAGTTCAAGCCAAATCTGCCTTCGCGCTACGATGGCACCACCGACCCCACGGAGTTCCTCCAACTCTACGAGCTGAGCATCGAGGCGTCCAACAACACCGAGCAAGTCATGGCGAACTGGTTCCCCATGACCCTCAAGGATGGCGCACGCTCCTGGCTCTTGAACCTCCCCATGGGATCCATCTCCTCCTGGGGGGAGCTTCGTGAGCATTTCGTCACCAACTTCCAGGGTACCCGCGACCGAGCCCCGACGGCCGCGGATCAGCGCTGCGTGAAGCAGAAGCCTGGGGAGACCCTGCAGAAGTACATCCAGCGTTTCAACACCATCTGCCTCAGGATCCCCAGGGTCTCGGACGAGGCCATCATCACGGCGTTCTCTGACCGTGTCCGCGACGTCGGGATGAGGGAGGAGCTCGCCATCCACGAGGATCTGTGCACGGCCCTCGATATGTTCAAGCTCGTGGCAATGTGTGCCATGGCGGAGGAAGGATGCCTCTCCCTCCAGGTGCTGCCGGAAGCGGAGGTTGATGACAAAAAGGCCAAGGCCAAGGAAGCAAAGAGGAAGGGACCCACCGTGCTGGCTGTAGAGCCAGATGTAAAGCGTGGCTGTGGCTACAACGACTGCCCCAGGGACAACTGTCCGTACTGGGTCTTCCACGACATTCACAGCCACAACACCAATAACTGTCAAGAGCTCAGGGCGATGCGCGGCGGGCGCGTCGGGCAACGCCCTGAGTGCGACAATCGCGGCTATAGCAGCGGAGGGGGTCATGGTGGAGGACGCTGGGACGGCAGGAACTCGCGCAAAGGATGGCGTGACCAACCTCATGAAGACCACTGGCAGGAGCAGCCTCGTGAGGGTCGCCCTCAGGGAAACGCAGGTCTGCCTCCGCTGCCACCACCGCCAAGGAAGAACGACGACGACCGCCAGAGAGATGGAGCAGGGGCTTTCAGGAGCCACGTGTGGTTGCATGCATCTTGGGAGGAGCCCATGATCCGGCTTCCCACCGCATCTTCAAGCAGTTCGCTCGCGAGGTGAACGCGGCGCTTCCCAGGCCTCACGCCGTGCGCAACCTCAGGTGGACCAAGCAGGTCATCGCCTTCAACCCCAAGGACCAGCTCAAGTGCACCGCAGCCCTAGGCGCTCTCCCGATGCTCTGCACTCCAACCATCAGCAATGTCATCGTGACCAAGAACGTCATCGACGGCGAAGCAGGGCTCAACGTCCTCTCTGTCCAGACCTTCAAGACGCTCTAGGTCCCCTATGATCAGCTCCACCCGACCAAGCCGTTCTACGGAGTCACGGATGACTCCACACTCCCGATGGGGCAGGTCCGCCTCGCCATCACCTTCGGTGATCGTGACAACTATCACACCGAGCTCATCGACTTCGACGTCGCCAACATCCACCTCCCGTACAACGCCATCCTCGGGTATCGTGCCCTCGCCAAGTTCATGGCGGCGACCCATCATGGCTACAACATCCTCAAGATGCCCGGGAGTGGCGGAGTCATCACAATCGCCATAGACGAGAAGGAAGCAGTGCATTCCCTGGAGCACGCCTACCAGACCACGGCGGTCGACAGCTCCAACGAGGATGGAGCTGTCTTCGCGATGCAGACCGTGTGGCACCCCGAATCAGAGCGACCGGTTTACCTTGCATTGCCAGCCCAGAGACCTTGTCTTCTAGCAACAAACAACATCTTGGTACAGAAAACAGCCGCTTTATTGATACTAGCGGACCAAAGTTTTACATTACAATAGTTAGCGAGGCCAAGCGGCACACACGGTGCGGCTAGACAATATGTACATTATTTAATGAACATAAAAGGTCCTCGGGCATAAACTACGCAGTAGCAGAACGTCGTCGTAGCGGAACTCCATCTCAGAGGGACACCGATGTGGATACAGACTAGACTCAAACGGCACTCCTTCCCAGCGGGATTTTCCTGAAATCTGGCATGACACGCCAGGTCAGTACTTTGAATGTACTTGCAAGCTTACAGCAAAAAAGAATCATAATGACAAAAATACCATGATTATTAGTCAGTATTAAATATGCAGCAATAAATTTTAATCACAAGCTATGCTCATGACTTTGCATAAATAAAACCTCAGTCTATCATACTCATGATAATTTGTCATAACCACCAACTTATTCAACTTAACCATATATAATTCGTGATCCTTCCGGCGATCACAACCTTGCCCATACTGGGTCTCAAAACAGCTCGGAAGCTCTTAAAATCTTATTCTCATATCACTCGTGATCCTTCCGGCGATCCCAAACCCACCCACACTGGATCTCAAAGTATCTCTTAAGCTCTTCCATCAACTTATCATAGTACCAGAAATTTAGAACTTAGTAAGAAAAAATTTATTATCTGTTGACCCGTGGTTTGACCTACTTTCGAACATGTCCGTGACCGTGGACTCGGCCATCGATAGATTAATACACTCTGCAGAGGTAGTGCACTGTACCCACACCACGGAACCCATGGCCTCGTTATCCCATTCGGGTGGACCAACGGCATTCCGACGAAACCCGTCCATTGCCATGACACTCCTCCGGCCACTCCGACTCGTTCCCTCACTGGAACAGTACTGGGTGGCCCTGTGTCTACCCAAGACACACCTGGCACCACCATCGTGGCCAAACACAAATTGTCCCAACCGGGAACTCGGTACCATAAAACTAACTACGGGCACACAAGGTTATGTCTGCTTACTAGGCCAGGGTAATTGCACGCCCATAACTTTCCCTATCTGGAGGTACCGACAGGAGGCATGTCAATGGACCGAATCAAGACCTTCCCATAAAGGTAAATGCGGTTGCACTGGGAAGGACTTGATTCAGTGGCACCATGATCCGGTCAACAATTTATTCAAGTTGAGTTATTATCAGTTCCAACTTAGAAAGAAATAAAGTAACCGTTGTCATGCAATGCCACGCAATATACCAAAGTGCAGTACATAAGTAAAATGCCATGCAATGATAAAACTTAGTCAACTATCATCTCAACGTCAATATTACTCTGGTTATACTTGACTTCCAACAAAATCTAACTTAGCAAAGTTTTTATCATAGTTAATTAATGCAAGAGAAAATAACTTCGCGTATGTATGTCCATAATCATTCACAATCTCCCAACTTTATTTTAAGTATCTTAATGACTTAAACCAAAGTCCAACTTTCTATAAAGTGAAATGAAACTAATCACTACAGCAACCAAAAGAACTATTTAACAAAACATTTAACATGCATAATATAAATCATTTGTTCAAGTTCGAAAAATCACAAATATTGAAATGGCATTATGAAAATGTTGATGTGGCTTGCCTTAGTCCAAATGAGGCTCACAAGCCTCCTGGTGATCCTCAAGACAAGTGTCTGCTTCTGAAAACAAATAAAATTTCAAAAAGAAATCATCAAGATTCATTCAAAAATTCACCAGAAAATCTATACAGCACCAAATGGTTTCATTTTTGGTGTGCTGCAAGATTTCATCACCAGGTACACAATGCAAAAAGAATCAATTCATTTGGACTTATGGTTAAAAAGTTACAGCATTTTGAAGTTTTATGGAATTAACTTAAATTCAAAAGTTTAAATAAAAGAAATAGTGGGGGTGACATCGAAAGCGTAAACGCCCCGAGTGCCACCACTTATACCGCTTCGCGCGGGGGTGGAGACACTGACTAGCGGGCCCCGCTAGTCAGGTGAGAGGGAGAGAGAGAGATGGGCAGGGGCGGCCGTCGTTTCGCCGGAGTGTACGCCGGCGACGTTGCCCCTTGGATAAAACGGAGAGGATAGAACGACCGGGATAGTTGAGGCGCAACTGCCTGTACCTGTGGGGTGGCTGGAGGTGGACGGACGGCGACGGAATGGAGCTCGGAGGCTGAGACAGAACAGGGGACTCGCCGGAGTTGGGGAAGACGACGAGCTGCAGCACCTCCCGTGGCTCCAGCTAGGCGAGGAAGATTCACCAGAGAGTGGCAGAGGCACTGGTGCGGTCCCCTTGGACGGAGTGAGCCGGGAGCTACTTCGACGACCCGAGGGGGATCGCCGGTGAGCTCGGCTCGGGAACGGTGGCCTGAGGCCTACCCGGCCGGGCCACGGGGTTCTACACTATCTGGAGTCATGTGGGAGTGGAGCGGTGTGCTCGAACTGGCTGGGGGAGGGCCTATTTATAGGCGAGCGAGAGGGGGGGAATCGGTGCTCCACCGGCGACACCTGGCCGCGCTCGGCGACGAATGGGCGCCACTGAGAAGGGAGGGGGGGCAGAAGACGGGGTCACAAGGGTGCTGTGGCCGTGTGGAGATGAACACAGGGACGCTGGAGATGGTGACGAGCACAGTGCGCACCGCACAGTGCCTTGGCCGGACCGCACCTGTGCTCGCTGCGGCGAGCTCCGGCATCGGCGGGCGCCAGGGCTGCACTGTGAAGATGAGGATGACGATGGGGGCGAGGTTTGGCGCAGTTGGGCAGGCTCGGAAGCGAGCACGCGCTCTACAGAGCGCTCGCGACATCCAGAGCGCATCGGCTGCATGCCATGGCACGACGCACACGCGTGGTCACCGCACGAACCCGTGTCTGTGGGTTGACTTGGTGCCAAAAACCTTGTCTGGGTTGTTGTTTGTGGTAGATAGGTAAGTTACCCAGGGTAGGTTTGACTCCAGACGCAGTAGAATGAGAATAACTGGCCTGGTAAGTTTCTGGACAGAAACTTTGAGAGCTTGCTGTGGTAAAAAGGTGAATGGTTGGAGGCTGAGCTTTGGAGGCTAGCCATGAGTTACTAAGGTGAATAGGCACAAGAAGTTTCAGGAGGATTGGAGAGAGTAAAATGGTAGTTGCTATAGAAACTACCATTTCTGCCCAGAATGGAAAAGATTTTCTGTGGAAAAAATATCCCAAAAAGTAGTGCAATATTTTTGCTCAGGAATGTGCCTAAGGGTCCAAAGAATATTTAGGAATTTCCTCAGAATTTTTGGAGCCAGAAAAATAGGGGTTGCTTTGGAGCACCAACCATTTAGCTAGGGTTGTAGGGAGAAAAATTAATATTCTTCAAATAAGAAAAGTATTCCAAGGAGTATATTGGGGTGATCCAGAGCTAGATAATGGTTTGAGATGGATGAGAGGCACTTGGGTGAAAGCCAAGGGTACCCAAGTGGTTTAAGTCCAAATGAAATGATTCAAAAATCCCAAGGTTTGAAATAAATCTAATAAATCTTTGGCAAATAAAAAGAGGGAAAAATCAGGCTGTCACAAACCTCCCCCACTTAGAATGAATCTCGTCCTCGAGATTTGGTTTCTTGGGAAAACCATTCCGGATAATATGTCTGTAGGAACTCCTCTTGTTCCCAGGTCGATTCTGACTCGGTGTGATGCTCCCACTGGACTTTATAAAACTTATGTACTTTACTGCAGGTGACTCTTTCCATCTGATCTATAATTTTGTATGGCCTTTCTGCATACGTTAAATGCTCTGCCAAATCTATGTCGGTTACTGTAGTCTTTTTCTCAGGCGGAGATATGCATCGCCTCAACTATGAGACGTGGAACACGTCGTGCACATCTGACAATTCCGGGGGTAATTCCAACTGGTAAGCAATAGTGCCCACTCGAGAAATAATTGGAAGGGGCCAATAAATTTGGGTGCCAACTTCCCGCGTGTTTGGAATCTCTTGACTCCTTCCATAGCAGTAACTCGGAGGTATACGTGCTCTCCGGGTTCAAAACTGATCTGTCGGTGCCTCACATCATAGTAACTCTTTTGTCGAGAGTTGGCCAACTGTAATCTGTCTCTGATTTCCTTGACTTGCTTCTCAGCTTCCATCATGAGGTCTGTTCCGAAAATACGGCTATCTCCCCTCGGACCAGTTTAACGGGGTACGACATTTGCGGCCATATAAAGCCTCGTATGGTCACATCTTTAGACTAGTTTGGAAGCTGTTGTTGTAGGAGAACTCGGTGTATGGTAGACCATCTTCCCATTTGGATCCTTGGGCCAAGACTCAAGCTCGCAGCATATCTTCCAGTATTTGGTTCACTTGCTCTATCTGTCCATCTATTTGAGGATGATAGGTTGTACTATATCTGAGGGCTGTTCCCAAAGCTTGATGGAGACGTGTCCAGAAAGCGGATGTAAAGAGTGAACCTCGGTCAGAAGTGATGGTTCGAGGTACTCCATGTAGACTGACTATTCTGGACACATACAGTTGTGCGAGTTGGTCTGCTCGATAGGTGGTCCTGACCGGAATAAAATGGGCTACCTTGGTTAGAGTGTCCGTGATGACCCATATTGCATTATTGCCCCGCTGAGTCATGGGTTATCCCGTGATGAAATCCATGCAAACATCATCCCATTTCCACTTTGAAACTGGCAGCGGTTGTAGAAGTCCGGCTGGCTTCTGATGTTCTGCCTTGACCTTGTTGCATATGTCGCAACAAGCCACAAAATAGGCAATATCCTTTTTCATGCCATCCCACCAGAATATTTGGCGAAGGTCTTCGTACATCGTTGTTCCCCCAGGGTGAATAGAATATCAGGACTCGTGGGCTTCTATTAAGATCTTCCTTTTTAGGTCTGACTGATTTGGTACACAAATCCTTCCGCGAAATCGGAGAGTCCCATGGTGATGTTTTGAGAAGTCCGATGCACGTTCTGCCTGCAGGTCCTGTGCATGCTTTTGCAGGACAGGATCATCTGGTTGGGCCTTGCGGATTTCTTCTTCAAGTGTGGGGGTAACTTCCAGTGTGTTAGCGAGACCAGCCTCAACGATGTTTAGATGGAGTTGAGCAATCTCCTCTTGAAGTTCAACGGGCAAGGAATTTAATATAGTATTCAAACTGACCGGCTTTCGACTGAGTACATCAGCTACCACGTTGGCTTTACCCGGGTGGTAGTTTATCCCCAAATCATAATCTTTGACCAGTTCAAGCCACATTCGCTGACGGAGATTTAAAACAGGTTGAGTGAAGATATACTTGAGGCTTTTGTGATCGGTAAAGATTTGGCACTTCTTCCCAATGAGGTAATGTCTCCATATTTTGAGAGCATGCACCACTGCGGCCAATTCCAGATCATGCGTAGGGTAATTCCCCTCGTGTGGTTGCAACTGCCGTGATGCATAAGCCACCACCTTGCCGTCTTGCATGAGTACGCAGCCAATTCCTTGTCTAGATGCGTCACAGTAGACATCAAAACTGCGGTATATGTGTGGAAGAGTTAATAAGGGAGCGGTGGTCACACGTTTCTTTAGCTCACTGAAGCTTTGCTCACAGTCTCGTGTCCATTCAAACTTCTTGTCCTTTTTGAGTAGCTCGGTCATGGGCTTGGCGATCTTGGAGAATCCTTCAATGAAACGGCGGTAATATCCCACCAGTCCAAGGAAGCTTCGGATCTGAGATACGGTTGTGGGTGGCAACCAGTTGAGCATATCTTTTACCTTGCTGGGGTCTACGGCTATACCTTCGGCGGATAGCACGTGTGCAAGAAATCCGATTTGCTTAAGCCAAAACTCACATTTGCTGAACTTGGCGTAAAGCTGATGGTCTCTGAGTCGCTGCAATACTGCTCAGAGATGTCCCTCGTGATCTTCTTCAATTTTTGAATATATGAGTATGTCATTGATAAAGACTACCACAAACTTATCGAGGAAGTCCATGAACACTTTATTCATCATGTGCATGAAGAAGGCAGGGGCATTAGTGAGACCAAAGGACATGACTGTATATTCGTAAAGACCGTATCGAGTGGTGAATGCGGTCTTAGGAATATCTTCCTTTTTAATCTTGAGCTGATGGTATCCGGTCCTTAAGTGAATCTTGGAAAATACCTTGGCCCCACTGAGCTGATCGAACAAATCATCAATCCTTGGCAGCAGGTATTTATTTTTGATGGTGACATCATTCAGCTGCCGGTAATCTACACACATGCGGAGGCTGCCATCCTTTTTGTTTACAAAGAGTGTAGGCGATCCCCAGGGCGAGGAACTGGGACGGATGTACCCTTTCTGGAGCATTTCATCGAGCTGCTTCTTTAATTCCACCAACTCTGATGAGGGCATCGTGTAATATTGCTTGAATAACGGTGCCGTTCCAAGTACCAGATCTATTGCAAACTCAAGTTCTCGGTCTGGCGGCATGCCTGGTAGCTCTTCCGGAAATACATCAGGAAATTCACTAACTACAGGAATTAATTCCAATTCAGCCACGGCGGTAAACATCATCCCCTTCTTTGGTATGCTTCTGCGCGAGTAGAACTTCGTAATATGCCCTTCTTGATTGATCAAAGTGACTTCTCGGGTTGCACAGTTTATGCATACTTGGTGTTGAGTCAGCCAATTCATGCCCAAAATAGCATCCAATTGTGCTGATTCGATGAGTATCAAGGATGCTGGAAAGCTTATTCCATTGATATTGATTTCCAAGTTTCGGTAGACTAGACTGCTCTTGATTATTGATCCCGGGGTTTGGACAAGCATATTTTTGCCCAAGAGAGAACAAGAAAAATTGTTTTGGGCAACAAAACTCCGAGAAATAAAAGAGTGGGAAGCCCCCGAGTCAAATAAAATTACTGCAGGTATGCTATTAATTGAAAACATACCGATGACCACTTCGGTGTTTTCTTGGGCTTCATCTGCGGAGAGGTGATTGACGTGCTCAGTGATGTTTTGCTGGTTTGGGTATGATCCCATGATGTTGACTTGTGGCCAGAATAAGGCGTTTCCCCTGCTGTTCTTGGGACATTGACGGGCATAATGTCCACTTTGCCCGCAACTTAAGCATGAATTATTGCGCTGGTGCTCCTCATACTCTGGGTTGGTAATAACATTCTTGACTTGGGTAGTAGTCTTGTTAACATTTTGTTGCCAATTGGGCTTGTAGTCTACCCGAGTTTGCTGCCAGGTTCGGGCCTTCTGCACCGGAGGTCCTTCATTCCTTGGTTCAAACTTGCGTTTGTGCTCGTTATTAGCGGGCCGGGTGTCCAGTACTAGCTTGTGTTCTCTTTCCGCAATAAAATCTTTATTCACCATAGTTTGGAAATCCGGGAAATCAAGCATACTAAGAGTGTACCTGAGTTGCGAGTTTAATCCTCCAAGAAACCGATCAATTTTTCTCTCTTCTGTGGCCATGTCATATAGGGAATAACGGGACAGATGGTTGAACTGCTGCAGATATTCACCCACAGATAGATTTCCTTGATTGAGGGCAAGGAACTAACACTGCTTGGTCTTCATTACTCCCGTAGGGATGTAATATTTCCAAAACTGCTCCTAGAATTTGGTCCAGGTGAGTGCATCATCAGCAGGCCACATGGCTTTGTATTTTCCCACCATACGGCAGTAGCGCCTTCAAGATAGTGGGTTGCATATGGAACTTTGTCATCTTCGGCTGTACGGGCAATTTCAAGCTTCCTCTCAATGGTTCGCAACCAATCATCAGCATCCAACGGTTCAACTGCCTGAGTGAAACTGGGAGGTTGAGTTCGCTGAAAATCTGATAGCTTGGAGAATGACCATTCTGCTGCCCATTTTGACCAATCATAGCTTGAACACTTTTTAATACTTCCAGTAGATCATTATTTCCTCTTTCCTCAAACATACGCAGGAATTGTTCGGTGGTAGGCGGATGCGGCGGTGGAGGCGGTTGTACAAATGGCTCGGGGGAGTGTCCTGCCTGTCGGGCGGAGCGACGAACAGGAACATCCTCGTGAGCGTTGTTACTGTTGCCTCCCCGCGTCATCCTATATTAGATTTTCCCGAGACAACGCAATCGAGATGAGAAGCATTCAAAAGCCCAAATATGTGGGGAAAACAAGAAACAAAATCGAGGGAAAAACAAAATTGCGAATAAAACAGCGAATAGAAGATACATAACTTCAGCATAATTATACAAGGACGCATACATGGAAAGAAAATCAGCATGCCCGATTACACTACTCTCATACATAAACCATCACGACTCGTACATCGTACAACAGCCTAACGACTGCTACTACTCTGGAGCTCTACTGTTCTGCGGGTGCTGCGGGGTTCTCTCCTGAAGTCGACTCGGATCCCGAACTGACGAGATTAACGAAAACCTCAGGGTTAAAGGTAACACGGCGACGCTTTCTCGGAGGCTCTCCTTCCAGGGCGGGAGTAGGGTGGATCATAGGAGCTACAGGGGTATTAAGGAGGGAGATCCAATCGGCAGGGGCACTATGAGGAGTTATGGTCGAGGTGCCCGAACTACTAGGAGGGGTTACTGGCGAATTAGGGGAAACGGAACTGGGGACGTATGAGGCAAATCCCAAGGAAGCGGGAATGGTGACAGAGCTAGTAGAGTCTAAAGCAATACGAGCGTGGGTCAACTCGCGTGCTAGCTCGTGGAGTGTGATGTGACTGCGGTGATATAACGGGAAAGATGGCTAGCAACACTATCAGACTCCGAATCAATTTCAGAGAAAAGAATATGACCGTTGTCATTCAAAGAAGGATATTATTGGAAACCTGGGTGGTCCTGCATGCGGACCTTGCTGTGGCTGAGCTCAACGAGGATCTCGAATGCAGCAAATTGAACGGCTAGCGAAGCGGTAGAAGCATGACCGCTTCGAGAAGTACGAGAATAGGAGCTGGAATTAGTGCGAGCGCGTAGAGTCACCACTGCCTGATATTCATAAACTGAGTTAGCTAGACGCTCCCGGTACACACGATAAACTATGTCGTCTCCATGAGGGTACAGCCGACGCCACACGTTGCGGAGGAGGTGCGGCGACGTGTGCGGCATCAGCTGCAACTGGCACGGATACAGTACCGGAGC
Organism: Secale cereale; assembly: GCA_902687465.1. Taxonomy (NCBI): domain Eukaryota; kingdom Viridiplantae; phylum Streptophyta; class Magnoliopsida; order Poales; family Poaceae; genus Secale; species Secale cereale. Next base: position 372,194,880 of record LR738715.1, on the reverse strand, counting down.
CATCTACACTCACAAGCATTAGTGGGTTAGCATAAAAATAACACAGGTATAGATAAAGCAATAACCAACTAGACAGACTACCGGCACTCAAACTAAACGTGTATATAGCATTTAAATGGCATGTCTAAGTCTAACGCATCCTATAGTCAGCGCGGCTCTGATACCAAGCGTTGTGGCACCCCGGATCAGAGCGACCGGTTTACCTTGCATTGCCAGCCCAGAGACCTTGTCTTCTGGCAACACACAATATCTAGGTACAGAAAACAGCGGCTTTATTGATACTAGCGGACCAAAGTTTTACATTACAACAGTTAGCGAGGCCGAGCGGCACACACGGTGCGGCTAGACAATATGTACATTATTTAATGAACATAAAAGGGCCTCAGGCATAAACTACGCAGCAGCGGAACGTCGTCGTAGCGAAAGTCCATCTCACAGGGACACCGATGTGGATACGGACTAGACTCACACGGCACTCCTTCCCAGTGGAATTTTCCGGAAATCTGGCATGACAGTCCAGGTCAGTACTTTGAATGTACTTGCAAGCTTACAGGAAAACAAAATCATAATGACAATCAATACCATGATTATTAGTTAGTATTAAATATGCAGCAATAAATTTTAAACACATGCTATGCTTATGACTTTGCATAAATAAAACCCCAGTCAATCATACTCATCATAATTTATCAGAACCACCAACTTATTCAACTTAACCAGATATAACTCATGATCCTTCCGGCGATCACAACCCTGCCCATACTGGGTCTCAAAACAGCTCGAAAGCTCTTAAAATCTTATTCTCATATCACTCGTGATCCTTCCGGCGATCACAAACCCACCCACATTGGGTCTCAAAGCATCTCATAAGCTCTTCCATCAACTTATCATAGCACCAGAAATTTAGAACTTAGTAAGCAAAATTTTATTATCTGTTGAGCCATGGTGTGACCTACTTTCGAGCGTGTCCGTGACCGTGGACTCGGCTATCGATAGATTAATACACTCTGCAGAGGTAGTGCACTGTACCCACACCACGGAACCCATGGCCACGTTATCCCATTCGGGTGGACCAACGACATTATGACGAAACCCGTCTATTGCCATGACACTCCTCCGGCCACTCCAACTCGTTCCCTCACTCGAACAGTCCTAGGTGGCCCTGTGTCTACCCAAGACACACATGCCACCACCACCGTGGCCAAACACAAATTGTCCCAACCGGGAACTCGGTACCATAAAACTAACTACGGGCACACAAGGTTATGTCTGCTTACTGGGCCAGGATAATTGCACGCCCATAACCTTCCCTATCTGGAGGTACCGACAGGAGGCATGTCAATGGACTGAATCAAGACCTTCCCATAAAGGTAAATGTGGTTGCACTGGGAAAGACTCGATTCAGTGGCACCATGACCCGGTCAACAATTTATTCAAATTGAGTTAGTATCAGTTCCAACTTAGAAAGGAATAAAGTAACCAGTGTCATACAATGCCATGCAATATACCAAAGTGCAGTACATAAGTAAAATGCCATGCAATGATAAAACATAGTCAACTATCATCTCAACGTCAATATTACTCTGGTTATACTTGACTTCCAACAAAATCTAACTTAGCAAAGTTTTTATCATAGTTAATTAATGCAAGAGAAAATAACTTCGCGTATGTCTGTCCATAATAATTCATAATCTCCGAAATTTATTTGAAGTATCTTAATGACTTAAACCAAACTCCAACTTTCTATAAAGTGAAATGAAACTAATCACTACTGGAACCAAAAGAACTATTTAACAAAATATTTAACATGCATAATATAAATCATTTGTTAAAGTTGGAAAAATCACAAATATTGAAATGGCATTATGAAAATGTTGATGTGGCTTGCCTTAGTCCCAATGAGGCTCACAAGCCTCCTGGTGATTCTCAAGACATGTCTCTGCTTCTGAAATCAAATAAAAGTTCAAAAAGAGATCATCAAGATTCATTCAAAAATTCACCAGAAAATCTATACAGTACCAAATGGTTTCATTTTTGGTGTGCTGCAAGATTTCATCACCGGGAACACAATGCAAAAAGAATCAATTCATTTGGACTTATGGTTAAAAAGTTACAGCATTTTGAAGTTTTCTGGAATTAATTTAAATTCAGAAGTTTAAATAAAAGAAATAGGGGGGGCGACGTCGAAAGAGTAAACGTCCCGAGCACCACCACTTATACCGCTTCTCGCGGGGGTGGAGACACTGACTAGCGGGCCCCGCTAGTCAGGTGAGAGGGAGAGAGATAGAGATGGGAATGGGCGGCCGTCGTTTCGCCGGAGCGTACGCCGACGACGTTGCCCCTTGGCTCAAACGGAGAGGATAGATTGACGGGGATGGTTGAGGCGCACCTACTTGTACCCTTGGAGTGGCTGGAGGTGGACAGACGACGACGGAATGGAGCTCAGAGGCGGAGGCAGAACAGGGGACTCGCCGGAGTTGGGGAAGACGACGAGCTGCGGCACCTCCAGTGGCTCTAGCTAGGCGAGGAAGCTTCACCAGAGAGTGGCGGAGGCACTGGTGAGGTCGCCTTGGACGGAGGGAGCCGGGAGCTACTTCGACGACCCGAGGGGGATCGCCGGTGAGCTCGGCTCGGGAACGGAGGCCTAAGGCTTACCCGGCCGGGCCACGGGGTTCTAAACTATGTGGAGTCGTGTCGGAGTGGAGCGGTGTGCTCAAACTGGCTGGGGAAGGGCCTATTTATAAGCGAGCGAGAGGGGGGAATCGGTGCTCCACCGGCAACACCTGGCCGTGCCCAGCGACGAAAGGGCGCCAGTGAGAGGGGGGGAGAAGGCGGGGTCACAAGGGTGCTGTGGCCGTGTGGAGACGAACACAGGGACGCTGGAGATGATGACGAGCACAGTGCGCACCGCACTGTGCCTTGGCCGGACCGTGCCCGTGCTCGCTGCGGCGAGCTCCGGCGTCGGCGAGCGCAAAGGCTGCACTGTGCAGATGAGGACGATGATGGGGGCGGGGTTTGGCGTAGTTGGGCAGGCTCGGAAGCGAGCAAGCGCTCTGCAGAGCGCTGGCGACATCCAGAGCGCGCCGGCTGCATGCCATGGCACGACGCACACGCGTGGTCACCGCGCGAACCCGTGTCTACGGGTTGACTTGGTGCCAAAAACCTTTTCTGGCTTGTTGTTCGTGGTACATAGGTAAGTTACCTAGGGTAGGTTTGACTCCAGACGCAGTAGAATGAGATTAACTGGCCTAGTAAGTTTTTGGACAAAAACTTTGAGAGCTTGCTATGGTAAAACGGTGAATGGTTGGAGGATGACCGTTGGAGGCTAGCCATGAGTTACTAAGGTGAATAGGCACAAGAAGTTTCAGGAGGATTGGAGCAAGTAAAATGGTAGTTGCTGTAGAAACTACCATTTCTGCCCAGAATCGAAAAGATTTTCTGTGGAAAAAATATCCCAAAAAGTAGTGCAATATTTTTGCTCGGGAATGTGCTTAAGGGTCCAAAGAATATTTACGAATTTCCTCAGAATTTTTGGAGCCAGAAAAATAGGGGTTGCTTTGGAGCACCAAGAATTTAGCTAGGGTTTTAGGGAGAAAAATGAATATTCTTCAAATAAGAAAAGTATTCCAAGGAGTATATTGGGGTGATCCAGCGCTAGATAATGGTTTGAGATGGATGAGAGGCACTTGGGTGAAAGCCAAGGGTACCCAAGTGGTTTAAGTCCAAATGAAATGACTCAAAAATCCCAAGGTTTGAAATAAATCAAATAAATCTTTGGCAAATAAGAAGAGGGCAAAAATCAGGCTGTCACAGACCGCCCCCAAGAAGAAGAAGAACCTGTCTGCCAACGGATCTCAGGACATAGGGGCTCCTGGTGGCCTCGCCTCAGGACCCGCGCCTGCCGACGATGCGCCCTCCACCCTCACATAGGGAGGCGCGCCCGACGCCCCTCTCACGACGGGCTCGGGGCTCTCCTTTGGAGTGTCTCTGGTCTGACCAGCGTCTCGTGGGAGGTGTTCGGGCACCACCTGCAGGCGTGTCTCGACGCGCATTTTTGTGAGCCCAGCGTGGGTCGTACAGTGCTAGGGGCTCGGGACTTCATCGACCAGGTTACCGAGGAACTTTAGTACGCGAGGCTCATACGCGGTAGGCGCGACCGCACGATACAAAGCTCACCTACCCGCAACCCAAGCAACCACTTTCGCGTCTGCATCGACGTCGTGGGCCTCAACCGAGCCGCTTCTTTGGAGCCCTTCTGGCTGACGACAGTCGGCTGGAGGAGGGCTCTCCCCTGCAGCTACGTTCGCACACTCTTCGGCTTCCTCAACGCAGCCGCCATGTTCCAGTGCCTCGCGCTGCAGGCTTTGGGGGCTTGGGAGGCTTAGTGGCAGGCGGTCCAGACGGAGCGGGAGCCGGACCCCCATGACCACTGAGGGCCTCCAGAGCCCCTGGGCCTCAGCAGCCCGACGATCCTCAAGGGCAACACGCACGGCTCGTGCCTTCAGGTACCCCAACTCTTCTTCGACAAGTGTTAGGTGATGTCTCAGGTATTCAATCGAGGGCGCCCTCTGGGCTGCATCATCCTTGAGCTGCTGGGGGCTCACCCCCCGCAGCTATCTCTTTTACGCGTAAATCAAGGCTAGTTGCTTCTTCCTGTTTGCCTTATCTATATGCTCGGCGTTCTCACCGCCATTAAGGTCATGAGCCCTTGCGAGCCCACTCGCGACTGCCCCATGATTAAGGACTGGCACGGCGTCTGTGCTCGGGTCCATCCCTGCAGCGTTGCTAAATCCAAGGGCTGAGCTCTGTCTCACGAGCCATTCCCGTGACGTCACCTCCCGTGGTCCTTGGTGCCTTGTTCTCGCATGGGCTAATCATGGATGGGTAAGTAGGAGCCCGTGGCAGGTGCCTCGCTCATGCGGGAACCGCACGCCGGTTGGGTTTCTTTTGTACTATTGCATGAGAAGACTGGTCATGGCGTTTGCGCTCGGGTTCGTCGCTGCAGCGTTGATAAATCCAGTGGCTGAGCTCTATCTTAGAGGCCAGTCCCACTAACGTCACCTCCTGGGGTCGTTGGTGCTGCGGCCTTCTCATGCGATGCCCTCTAGAGATGCACCCGGCGCAGGTCGACATAATGCATCTCTTTTCACATTTTGCAGAAGAAGACTCAGGCGCAACCCGCCTTAGGGTAGGGTCTCGTGAGTGATGCGTAAGCTCACGAGAACTTCCTCAGAGTCATTCAGCTTATCCTGAGGAGGGCCCATATACACCTTGGCTGTCCTGCTGTGCGAGCCACGTGTCAGGACGGGGCTGTACATGCCCCGGTGTCTCTCCCTGTGGGAGGCTCCCTCCCACGGTCCAGCGGAAGTGCCATGCTTCGCGCTGGCAGAACCAACCGAGGAGCGGTTTTGCCCACGAACCAGTGGAAGCACCAAGCTCCGCGCTGGCCGCTATGACCGAGGCACGGTTATGCCCACACTCCGCGCAAGTGTGGTAGCTCAATGCTCCGCGCTAGTTATAAACAACTAATGGCGGGCCCCAGCAGTCGCACCAACCTCAGGAAGCATTTCAGCTCATGATGCTCACATCTTCTCCTTGGATAGGTGTCGCGAGGGGGGCTAGGCACGGGGGCTATGCTCAGGTCACGCCTAGCAGACACCACCCTACTAGGTGCCCAGACACCTGGCTTTCTCGCGCCCCAATCCTAGGCAAAGGCTTGTGAGGAAGGTATGGTGCTCGTTCTCCCTCATGGGAGCCATTCGTACGTCAAGGGGGACCCCTGGGCATCGCGACCCAGGGGCCTCAACAGTCACGTAGCCCCTCACTCCTTGAGCCCGGTGCTCAACGGCGGTTGAGGTATGCGCGGGGCTGGGCCCTGCCAACGCAGAACGCAAACGGGATCGCATGAACGTCAAGGGGGACCCCTGGGCATCACGACCCAGGGGCCTCACTAGCCACGTAGTTCCTCATTCCTTGATTATAGTTATTACGATAACCTCGGTCACCCGGAGGGCTCAATGGCGATCGAGGTATGCGCGGGGTTGGGTCCTGCCGACACGGAGCACCTAAGCAAACATGAAAGGAAGCAATCACCCAAATCATCATGTTCAAATCTAGTTATTACAATAATGCCAAGTTCTGCAAATTCAAACGAGTGCTTACGCCTCCCCAATGCACTTGCATTTCTCTCATCTGGACAGGAACAGGTCAGGCATCACCAAGTGCGTCATCACCAGCCTCCACCTCCTCGGTCGTGGTAGCAGCAACCCGGAGGAATGCCCACCAGCCCCTTGACCTCCTCCTTTGGGGCCTAGGCAGCCGCGCCACTATGTTCGGTGGCCTGGGAGCGGCTGCTACCACCCCCTGGCGAAGACGACCCGGGCGCAGAAAGGGGAGCTCCTGAGCATCACGCCTCAGGGCCCCAACTGGCTCCTGAACCTTTACCTCCTGGCCTCACGCGTGGCATTGCAACCCGGCATGCCAGTGGCGGCCTAGGCATCTCAGCAGGCGAGTTCCAAGAGGCACAGAGCCTCGTCCTGCGGGAAATGTGGTAGAAGATCAAGTGCCACTACCGCCAGACCACAGGGGGTCACTAAGATAAGCGTTCGACGCCCCCATCTACTTGCGTACCTACACCCACTGTAATTATGAATTCGCCGGAGCACGAAAGCCCCTCTCGCCGGCCCTTGTGGTTGATCACCTACACGCCAAGAGAGACCTCCCGAGCATCGCGCCTCGGGGGCTCTTACCGGACCCTGGGTCGCTCACCTCCTGGCCTTGACAACGGCCTCGCAACCTGGCATACCAGCGACGACTGAAGCCTGTCTAGGGACTGGGTCTCACAGGCGTAGGGCCCTAAACTACCACATGGGATGGGAGAAAGGGAATGTCCTGCTCTAGCGAAGGACCTCATGAGGAACATCAGTCTATAACATCAGATAATAGCAAAAGTATCACAAAAGATTTACATGCCCTCATGGGGCCGTCCATGGCTGCCTTGCAGGGACCAAGCTAAAGAAGGCAGTTCTCAGAGGGACGCAGCCCGGGCTCCTTCAGCGACGGTGGTGGCTGGAGGATGATGTCTCCCTCCGGCGATAAGAACGGCGACTCAGCGGCTGTAGCTCTCGTCGGAGCTCGAGGCCGTCTCAGGAGAAGCATAGCTGCTACCGGAGGAGTTGGAGGCATGACCAATGGCGAGCGCCTCGCCCCTAGCCTTGTTGCCCTGGCAGCATGGGAGATTGTCGCCGGTGGGCCTATCCTCCGTGCTGCACGCCAGTCGACGGCCGTCCGCCCCGAAGACCTTGAAGGTCAGCATGGCCATCTCGTCCAGCGCGAAATGCAGAATGTGCCTCCTGGCAGGGGCGCGGGCGTAGTGCACCACGCCTCAACCCCAGGTCAGGAAGACCTGGCCGGAGGAGATCACCTCCACGTCGGCGTATGAAGGGGGAAGGTGGCACCCTTCATGCCGCAGCTGCATCGTCACCCGGCCGCGAGTCGGGAGCACCTCCTTCAGGAATGGAGGAAGAAGCACCATGAATGTGGAGGGGCTCCCGCCCACACGATAAACTCGCGAACGTTGTCTTCAGTATGAGACGGTGGCGGGGCGCATGAAATCACTCGCCTTTCTGGGCAACTGATCACACCGCCCCCGTCGCCGCTCCCGCTTCGTCCGCCTGTCGCCGGAGCACCCAAGTGAAGCGGGAATCCTGGTGGCGCCCGCGTGCACCACGTATGGGCGTCCGCCAGCCTCGGGGGCACTCTTGGAGAGTCACGGTGCCTCTTCTTTGCTTGGAGTTGATCGGGCTGCACCATTGGGGTCTTCCCCTTCTGCGCGACCGAGAACCTACGTATCGGCACCATGAAAAGCCCTTGGAGAAGTGAGAAGAGATGGGGTTGATCTGCAACAGTCAAGTGAAAGGCGTGGCGCCTCACCCCTGTTTATAGGCCGAGAAGATCAATCGCCGGCCACTCGTGCGCGGCCATAATGACCCTGCCACCCGCGCCAAGGAGTTGTCAAGTCAGACGGTTGCCAAGATTTCATGGGAAGCGGAGTCGCCCACGTCCCATCCAACCGTCACGCGCCAGCCTGGCCCGCAGCCTTTTTGGGACCCGCGGCACTTCGTCCTCGACTAAGGCTTCGCCCCGAAGCCAACTCCGTGCGCGCCTTGGGCTCGAGGGCTACTGTCGGACTCGTAGGAACCAGGGTACCCAGAATTGCCTGTCTGCAGGCCGCAACGCGCTCCTACTACGGCCTGGTAAGGCCCAGCTGATCGAATAGCTGTTCAAGACCCTCGCGAGGGGGCTAGAACTCACGAGGAGAATGGCATCAAGACCCCCTCAGGAGCGGCCTCGGCTAGGTTGCTCCGGAGGGGCGGAGAATCCAATGCTAAGCCTACCTCAGGAGGACGCAGTGACGCAAACACTGACGCACCATGCGAGCGGGTGCCAGCACGTGCCAGTGGTTCAGTTGCCATTTTGGTGCAAAGGAGACAACACAGGCGTAGGTTCCCGAGGAGCGGGACAAAGGTTTCCCCTTCGGTGCAACAAGACCGAAGACTGCAAGGACGACAGGGAGGATGTCACCACCGAGCCCGGCACCGCGTCACTGGCTGATCCCTTTGCAGAAGAAGACCGCTTTTGTTAGGATAGGAACGTCCTTGTGTTCCCGCTCAAAATGGCTGTTGTGGGATCCCTTCCCGCCTAAACATTTCAAGGGAAGAGGACCCTGGCTGCCTATATAAGTAGCTAGGGTCTCCACTATGGAGGCAGGCGGATCAGATCCAGAAACTTCACCCTCGCACAAAGGAGCAAGAACTCTTGCCTCCTGACCATTCTGAGCTCTCCTCTTGAGCTCAGGAACCACTTTACTCGTTCATACTCAAGCCCTCCCGAGGCTAATCCACCAAAGCAGCAAGTAGGGTTTTACGCCACAAGGTGGCCTGAACCTGGGTAAATTCATTTGTGCTTTACTTGTTGTTTGCTTGAATCTCTTCACTGAACGAGGGCGAGACGCTAGGTAGACGTGGGTGGGAGAGATCTTTGTTCACGCCCCTTTGTTCGAACTTCTTGGTTTTGCGGAGCCCGTAATCCGACAGTCCCAAACTTCAACCGGTCAAACAGGAAAAGGATTTCCCGATCAAAACTAAATAAAAGAGAAGAAACACTCGCGTTTAGGTGATAGGTAAGTCCACCTTGATCCTAGGTAGGGCCTTCCGAGGTTTGGGCCTGGCGACTTTGGCTTGCTTTGGGGCCTTCTGTGACGGCTCGGGATTAGGTATCTGAGTGTGCTTCAGAGCTTGCGCACTCGGCATATTTGCTTTGCTGCGCCCATCCGCGGGGTCCTGCGACTACTTGGAGCGCCGCTCAGAGTGAGGCGGTGAGTCGGCCTCCTCACTGCTACCGGAGTCCTCACTCTTCGTCACTTTCATCTTCAGATTTCTAGTCGGCGCTTCCGCCCTCACTCTCCACTCCCTCCTGAAGTTGCTCCTTGTTTGGCATCAAGTACATCCTGGTATAAACCTGCAAGACACAAGTGAACGAATATCAGTCCGATTCAAGAGCAGTTGCAGATCAGAAGAAGAAAACACTCGACATTTTGAACGTGACCTCTTCTGGATCGTGGTTGGCGTCGAATGGAAGGACCCTCCTGGTTCCCCTGGTGTTATCCTTATTTCAAGTGTTGCTCCGCAGCCACTGAGCCACTGTCTCCTCGGCGACCTCCTCTGGGTGGACCCGAGTGGTGTATTCGGTGCTCGAGTACGTCCACATAGGATGGTCGCGGGCCTGGAGAGGCTATATGCATCGATAGAGGAACACTTCCAACAGATCCATGCCCGTCACGCATCCTAGAATAAGTAAACAACACGCTCGACCAAAAGTGACACCTCATCTTTCTCTTCTGGGGTCACAATTAGTGAAGAAGGTTGGCGGAGTCGCTCCATAGTGAAAGGGGGTTGACCGGTCGACTGACCGGGAGTCAGAATGTCTTGCCAGTAGAACCAGGTCGACTGCCATCCTTTGACTGACTCGGGAAGGGTCATGTGAGGAAAAGTGCTTCTACCGCTACACTGAATCCCTAAACCTCCGCACATTTGGATCACGTGCGTCTTTTCATCAGTCGGATTTGCTTTCTTTACCATTTGAGAACGGCAAGTGAAGATGTGTTTTAATAGGCCCCAATGCGGTTGGCAGCCCAAGAAGTGTTCACATAATGAGATGAACGTAGCAAGAAAGGTGATAGTGTTTGGGGGGAACTGGTAGATCTACGCCCTGAAAAAGTTCAAGAAACCCCGAAAGAACGGACACGGGGGAAGAGAAAAACCTCGATCAACATGAGTAGTGAGGAGGACACACTCACCCTCGCACGACTGGGGCTTGAATTCCCCCTCTGGCAACCTCCAAGATCCATGAGCAATCATGCCGTCCACGGAGAGCTTCTCCTGATGCATGAGCTCGAAAGTGGAGCGGATCCAATCCCCCTGGATCCAACCAGGAGGCAGACTAGACCGCGACTTCGATCCCCGAGCAGTCTTCTTGCCCGTTGCTGCCGTCTTCTTTGTGCACTCTGCGGCCGCAGTCTTCTCCTTCGCCATGGCAGTAGCGTACGTGCAGGACAGGCGTAAGCGTCAAGATCAGAGAGGAAGGAGACGGAATGAGGCGCAATGTACATTACCTCGGCCTCGACTCCTTTTATGGGCCTGCTTCCGAGTTGCTGACTGATGGGTCTCGAGTAATCTTATCACATCTTGCAACAGGCGCTTGCTCGATACGTGGCGAGAAAGGTGGCGTGTATATTGCGGCACCCTTGTCAAATTCCTCCTCTAACAGCGCCACGCCCCGACCCGCGTGCTTCTCCAATTTTCGAATCCCGTCAGATCCGGGAATCGCATAGCAGTCAATTGTGCCCAGGATTTCACATTACAATTCACTCGAAGGTTTACGACATAATTCACTCAACGACCAGATAATCGACCAAGACAACTGAAGCAAGGTTAAGACTCCGATCTGATTTCTAGACTCTAATGGAATGCCTCTCCAGCATAGGATTGAGTCAAAAACGGTTTCAACCTTCCTTCACTCAGAACTTAATCCATTCGGGGGCTAATGACGATGACATATGCCTAGGGTAGGGTCATAGGCCTGTCCTAGACGTCCCACCGAAGTGCACTACTCTAGAGTCAAAGATGTTTGAAGTATAACAGAAGATACTGACTGAAGTAACCCTGGAGTGCAATCCACTCTACCATTTATTCCACTCGGATATCCCAATTCTAGTCGACCATACTAGAAATCTCTCGGAGTACAAAAGATCAAGAGCCGGCCCAAGATGGCAACAGTCAGGCATTCACTCCGTGGCCTTAAAGGTCATTAATAGTTAGTTATGGAAGGCCTTATCAGTAACGGCCATGTCTTAATTTACATTGAACCCCTAAGTAACAGAGGGACGGAGGGGTCTTGGCGCTTTCTATATAAGCCACCCTCCTCCTCTAGCACAAGGGTTCGCACCCCCGTGCAATTTACATACATATACCAGTCGACAAACCTCCGGGCATCGAGATGTAGGGCTATTACCTCTTCCGCGAGGGGAATGAACTCTTAAACTCTTGTGTACAACCTCGCCATAGCTAGGGCCTTGCCTCCTCCTACGTACCTCATAATCTTACTATCACACTCACTCCCACGACAGGCGCCGCTTCTGGGAGCCGCGGTGGCGCTCCTTTGCGAGATGAGGGCTGCCACGGGCAGGGCGGCTACCACATCGAGGAGAGGCATGGTGCGGTCGTTCAGCCGTCACGGCCGCGCTCTTGCTCAGCGGGCAACTTCCCTGAGTTCATCGTGTGGTTGGAGAGGTCCGCCGGCATTCAGCTTCTGCTCCCGCGCTTCTTCGCGAGGGCGCTGCGTTCAGGGCTCGAAGGCCTATGGCTACAGGCCGACGACTACTTGAGCACGTCCTCATGGGTGGGGGTCGAGGTCGCTATCATGGGTGGCGTGTCCTTGACCCGCGGCTGGCAGACAGTCGCCCACGTGCGGGGCATGAGCGAGAGGTGCACCCTTCACTTCAGGTACGACTGGCTTACGACCCTCTTCGTGAGAGTCTTCAGTTAGGATGGCCAGCGCACGAGGTGCTGTCCAGAGGACAACAGCGACTACGATGAGCTTGCCCTTCACGATGTCCATGCCTCCGCCAGCAGTGACTCCTCCTCCTCCGGGTGGAGCACTGATGGCCGTGGCTAAGGCAAGCCGCCGCGCCGCCTGGCCCGACATGGAGAGAGCGGCGAGGAGCCTTGCCGCCGTGCCTTAGTGAAGCGGGAGGGGGGCTCAGACTAAGCTCCCAGGTTGCTGGAGCCAAGGCCTCGGGAGTCGGTACGGCCGTTCGTCCATTTTATCGTTTCCCTGCATCTTCCAAAAAAAGTAGAAGGCGGCTGCTGGGGTGTGTAATGAACTATGTCGCCTATGCCACATGCTATGCTTTTCATATCGTGTCATGGTATTTGTATTGCTACTAAGTGTGGGTATGGTAACTTAGCTTGCCGAGCTTGTGCTATATTCCTTTGTCATGCGGTGTGTCTCTCAGGGGCGCTTACCTAGAGCTTCCCTTCCTACCGGCACCAGAGTCGTTGAGCCTCTCGAGGTGTTGTGTAGCTGCAGATTTTAGGGACTTCGCGAGGCATCCTGTACCTTTGTGCATCCCCCAAGCTTAGGTGTACCGTGGCTCGTGTGCCTCATCGTGATACCCGGAGGAATGGATTTAAAGGGAGAACACATGCCACCAAGCTCATTCGAGGGTGTCTCGTGAGGATCGAAGATATTGGGGCTCTGGGGCACCCAGGCTTTGGTGTGGTGTGGTTGTGTGCTAGCCCAACATACACACCTACCTAGCCCCCACACGTGGGGCACGCACGGAGGAGCGACGGGCAACTGCTGGTCCCCCTGGGGCGAGGGTAAAAAGAGTGAATAAAAAGGAAGGGAATTCAAACCAGCGAAAACAGAAAGCACAAAACCTCCAAACTTCATTCCAAGAAAAGGAAACCAGCTACAGAAAGCAAGCAAAAGAAAAGCCACATCCGGCACCTAAGCTAGTGTTCATCTTCTCACCAGCGCGGAGCTAAGTGCTGCCACTGAGACGTAGGAGGGAGCCCTCGTGAGGCCCAAGGGCGACGCTCAGGAGACTCTACGGTGTGTATAGCCCCACTCATTATTACGAGAGAGTGTCACGAGCGGAGACTATCACAGGTACGGGGCCTTGCTTCATGGGTAGAACCTTCTGAGATGTTGGATGTTCCAGGCATTCTTGATGGGGATCCCATCCTGTGTGTCCAGGTGCGCGGCGCCAGACCTGGAGACATGCGCAATCCTGAACGGGCCCTCCCACATGGGTGAGAGCTTATGCATCCCTTACCTGGAGAGCACCTGCCTCTGGACGAGATCACCAACCTCGAGCATCTTGGAGAGGATGTTGCGGCAATGGTACCGCCGCAGCGACTACTGGTACCTTGCTGCTCGGAGCGAGGCTTCTCGATGATGCTCCTCCCCCAGCACAAGGTCTTCCCCCCGCAAGGCGTCCTGGCATGCCTCATCAAATGCAAAGACACGCGGGGAGCAATGCCTGACCTCGTGGGGGAGAACCGCTTCAGTTCCGTAGACGAGGAAGAACAGAGTCTCGCCCGTTGGTTTGGTTGCTGTGGTGCGGATGGACAATAGAACGGAGTGAAGTTCGTCCAGCCAGCCCCTGCCACAGGCGTCAAGCTTCTTCTTGAAAGCCCTCAGCCCCTCTGCGTTAGCACGCTCGGCCTGGCCATTACTTCGTGGGTGCGCCACCGAAACGTAGCATATCTGCATTCCAAGGTTAGCACAATATGTTTTGAAGGGATTGCTGGTAGACTGCGAACTATTGTCGGTGATGATGAGGTTCAGGACCCTGAAACGGCTCAGGAGGCCCTTGATGAACTTGACTGCCAAGCCTAACGGGATGGCGCGGACGGCCTCCACCTCTACTCACTTGGTGAATTGGATGATGGTGACGTAGAGGTATCGGTAGCCCCCAGGCGCTCGAGGAAACGGGCCCAAGATGTCCAGCCGCCAGACCGCAAATGTCCAGGACAGTGGGATGGTTTGGAGGCCTTGGGTGGGCTGGTGGATCTGCTTTGCATGAAATTGACAAGCTTCGCAGGACCTTACTAGCTTGGTGTCGCAGTCGAGTGCTCTGGGCCAGTAGAATCCGCTGCGGAAGGCCTTGCCCACTAGGGTGCGCGAGGAGTGATGCCCGCAGTCTCTGCCATCTACGTCAGCCAGTAGCTCGCTCCCCTACTTCTTGGAAATGCACCGCAAAGAGACATCGCTCGGCCTTCTTCGGTAGAGCTCACCATCCTGAATGCAGTATGCAGTGGCCTACCGGGCCACACGCTTGGCATATTCTTCCTTCTCCGGCAGGTTTCCCTGGAGTAGCTACACCCTGAACTCCTCAGTCCAGTACCCTCCTCAGGTTCTAGTGCGATAAGTAAGTGGGCTCCGGAGGTCGGGCCACAGGCCGGGGCTACTGAGGTTGGCGTTGAAGGAAGGTCCTCATGAGGCAACGCCGGTTCGATGCTTGGGGTGGCTGCCGATGACTTAAAAAGCAACTCTTCAAGGACGGCAGACTCTTCGGACAATCTCCGTGGTGCTCTCTTGGCAATGTCATCCGCCTCCTTGTTCATGCCACATGGCACATGCTGTAGTGCCAAACCTTGGAACTATTTCTCGATCTTGCCTACCTCCTCGAGGTAGGCCACCATGTGCTTGTCCTTCGATTTGTACACCTTCTGGAGAAGTTCACGAGGAGCTCGGAGTCTCCCTTGATTGTAAGCCACCTCACCCCCAGCGCTACGGCAGCTTTGAGGCCAGTAACCAGGCCCTCGTACTCCGCAATGTTGTAGGAGACCTTTTTGCCATTTTGGAAGCATAGTTGCACGGTGTAGTAGAGCTTGTCCATGGCGGGCGAGATGAGCACGACTCCAGCCCCGGCGCCCTGACCCGCGAAGGCGCCGTCGAAGTACATGACCTGGCCATCCGGGGCTTCATCTCCTGGGGCAAGGGAGCGGTCCTCGCTCACTCGTTGGTCTAGGACATCAGTCCATTCCACCACGAAATCAGCGAGGGCTGCTCCTTTGATGACCCGGGTCATCCTGAATTCCTACTCGAACGATTGTTGCTCGATATTCCATTCGGCGACTCTTCCTACCGCACTGGGCTCGGGAGTACCCTTTCCAAGGGGTAAGCTAAGATGACCTTGATCGGGTGACCTTGGAAGTAGTGGTGTAGCTTCCGAGAGGCCACAAGGAGCGCCAGCTAGAGCTTCTAGGGCATGGGGTAGCACGCTCGTGCGTCTGGCAGCATCGTGCTATCGAAATGCACCGGGTGCTCGACAAGGGCGAAGGTGTTGGTGGAGTCATGCAGTTCCCGAGGAGGAAGGTCCTTGAGGACCTCTGAAAGTGCAACTAATCCCCGGGTGGTTTTGGTAATTAATAACAACATATATATCATTGAACTAATATTATCTTGAGAATCATTTCAGAGAAGTTCGATGATATGGGTATGGAAATGTCTGAAGAAGTGGACCCCTCAAAATGCTAAGACAAGCATTGGCAAAAGCTCAAGACTCCATTTTTGGTTTAGTGATCAAAGATCACATTGAGTCCATAGGAAAAGCCAATACTATTAAAAGGGGATGAGGTTGTGTTAATGTTCTTGTTGCTCAAGTGCTTGGTGATCTAACTCCCTCAACTATCAGCACTATTCACTACTTAACACACACCCATAAGTAATCTCGGTCAAACCAACTCTGTCTCACCGAGATGAAGTTATCTCTACAAACCCTAACATCTCGGTCACACCGATTTAACCAACTCTGTCCCACCGAGATGAACCACTTCAGTTGTTTCTCCAAACCCTAGCTTCTCGGTCAAACCGATTCTGAGTTTCGGTCTCACCGAAAAAGGGCTGCCAACCTTCTGTGATCAGTTGACATCAATTCGGAATATCCGAGTTTATATTTTCGGTCTCACCGAGATGGCAAACCCTAACCTTTGACTCACTTCGGTCTCACCGAGATGGTATTTTCGGTCCCACCGAAAATCCCAACGTTCACTATATTTGAACTTTCGGTCTGACCGAGTTTTCACTTCGGTCTGACCGAGATTGGTCAAATGTGTGTGTAACGGTTGGATTTTGTGTGGAGGCTATATATACCCCTCCACCCCTCCTCATTCGTGAGGAGAGCCATCAGAAAGTACTACCATTCCTACCATACACTTTCTGAGAAGTGAACCACCTACCCTTGTGTTGAGATCAAGCCATTCCATTCATACCATATGAAACTTGATCTCTAGCCTTCCCAAGTTGCTTTCCACTCAAACCTTTCTTCCACCACAGCCATATCAGTGAGGAGAGTTGAGTGTTGGGGAGTTTATCATCTGAAGCACAAGAGCAAGGAGTTCATCACCATCAACACCGTCTATTACCTTTTGGGGGGTGGTGCCTCCTAGATTGGTTAGGTGTCGCTTGGGAGCCTCCGTCTTGATGATGTGGAGTTGAACCAAGAAGTTTGTAAGGGCAAGGAGATCGCCTACTTCGTGAAGATCTACCCCGAGTAAGGCTAGTCCTCCGTGGGCGTAGGCTGTGATGGAATAGACAAGGTTGCTTCTTCGTGGACCCTTCGTGGGTGGAGCCCTCCGTGGACTCGCGCAGCCGTTACCCTCCGTGGGTTGAAGTCTCCATCAACGTGGATGTACGATAGCACCACCTATCGGAACCACGACAAAAATCTCCGTGTCACCAAACTGCGTTTGATCTTCTCCACCTCCTTTTTACATGTGCAATTTACTTTCCGCTGCATATACTCTAGAATTGCATGTGTAGGGTGTTACTTGAATTGATCTTGTTTGTGAAACTGCCAAAAGCTTTGCATGATCTAAAGGCAGATTTTTTATATGGTCAAGTAGTCTAATCACCCCCCCTCTAGACCTACTTCGATCCTACAAGTGGTATCAGAGCTTTGGTCTCCATTGCCTTGGTTTCCATTGCATTGGACTCCATAAGCTTGGTTTCACAACCTAGGAGAGTATGGCGTCTAGTGAGGGTAATTATCGTAGAGGTCCTTACTTTGATGGTACAAATTTTGCTAGTTGGAAGCATAAAATGAAAATGCATATTCTTGGTCATAACCCTGCCGCATGGGGCATTATTTGTGTTGGCATGCAAGGTGATTTCTTTGAAGAAGGAAAAGTTCCGGATCGCGAAGCTACACCCGAAGAGTTGCGGATGTTGCAAAACAATGCTCAAGCTTGTGACATTCTCTTCAATGCTTTGTGTCCCGAAGAGTTCAACAAAATCAGCCGTCTTGAGAATGCTAAAGAGATTTGGGATACTTTGGTTGAAATGCACGAAGGTACTGAATCTGTGAAGGAATCAAAGCTAGATATTCTTCAAGGTCAACTTGACAAGTTCAAGATGAAGGATGGTGAAGGAGTCGCTGAAATGTACTCTAGGCTTGCTCTCATCACAAATGAGATTGCAGGCTTAGGAAGCGAAGAAATGACCAACCGATTCATCATTAAGAAGATTCTCAGAGCTTTGGATGGAAAGTATGACACCGTGTGCACTTTGATCCAAATGATGCCAAACTACAAGACTCTCAAGCCAACTGAAGTCATTGGAAGAATTGTTGCTCATGAGATGACACTTAAGGATAAGGAAGAGCTTCACAACAACTCAAGTGGTGCTTACAAAGCTACAAGTGATGCTCCTACTACCTCAAGTGACAAGCTAATTTCCAATGAAGAGATAAGCCTAATGGTCAGGAACTTCAACAAATTCTACAAGAATAGAGGCAAAGAAAGAAGCTCAAAGTCTAGATCATATGATGGAAAGAGATCTTCTAGTCGTGATCGAAACTGCTACAATTGTGGAAGACCCGGACACTTCTCAAATGAGTGTACGGCTCCCCACAAGAGAAGAGAAGAATCTCCAAGAAGAAGAGCAAGAGATGAGTCACCTCGGAGAGAGAGAAGGAGTAGAGATGATCGTTATGAATGAAGACCCTCTCGGAGAAGCAAGGATTCGGAGAGGAAAGACAAGTCATCAAGGAGCTACACAAGAAGAAGACATCAAGCTCATGTTGGTGAATGGGTCTCCGGCTCCGACTCTGACAGTCAATCCGATGGAAGCTATCACTCCGACTCCGACTATAGTCAAGATGAAGGTGTTGCCGGACTTGCACTCGTATCCTCCAACTCCAACTCCTACGACTTATTTGATTCACCAAATGTGGGAATTGGAAGATGCTTCATGGCTAAAGGTCCCAAGGTAACACACCCTGAATTCATTGACTTTGATAGTGATGAGGATGACTTACTTGGTGAAGATGAGCTCTTGCATGATAAATCTAGTGAGCTTAGTAATGATGAAAATGCTAGTAGTCTTTATAATCGAGAAGAGTCGAATGACAATGCTATGAAGGAGATTGAGCGTCTAACTAAAGAACTAAACACTCTTAAGTTAGCTCATGAAACAACTCAAGAAGATCATAGAGAGCTCCTAAGATCTCATGAGAAGCTACGCTTCGAGAAGCTCACTCTAGAGCAAGAACATGAGTTTCTAAAAGCGATCAATGACGATCTTCGAAAGAAGAGTTCTTCATATCTTGCCAAACGACTTCTTTTGTCTAATTTCTTGCCACCTATTAAGACTAAACATGACAAGCATAAGAAAAATTCTTCCTCTAGTAGTAACAATAACAATGTTAAATCCAATATTGTTGCTTCTAGTAGTTCTCTTGATTCCACTAACAATGTTTCAAGCCAAGTTACACTTGAGCAAGAAAATAGCTTATTGAAGGAAATCATAGAGAAAGGTGTCTACAAGAGTCTTGCCGGAAGCAAGAACTTTGAGGAGATTGTTCGCAAACAAGGAAGACACCGGAAGAATCAAGGGATTGGTTTTGAGCGAAAGTTCAACGCCGAAGGTGTTGAGTGGGAAGAAGGTCAATACCATACTCCACAGTTTGTCTCACAAAAGGAGAAGTATGATCCTACTTCTTCCAATGTGGAACAAGCTCAAGATGACCTTCCACCACAAGACCACAAGCTAAAGGCCAAGGACAAGCTTCAAGAGGAGATTGATGCATTCATTGAAGCACCTCAAGCCATGGTCAAGTGGGTTCCCAAGGACACATCAAGTTCTACTTCGTCAAGCTCAACTACAACACCAAGGATTCCCATCAAGATGATGTGGATCCCAAAGAAGAAGAACTAGTAGGTTCTTGAGGGTGACTCCGCCAACAAACTTCACTCATATTCGTTTTGGCAAGAACTTGTGCAATCAACTTCCACATCATGCACTAGTTCATGGAGTCACAAACCCTCTTGTTGGTAAGTCAAGGGACAAGGTAATCATTGCTTTCATGGACATCATCTCTTGTGTACTTCACTCTATGTCCATGGATATTCTTGTTTGTTCCTTGTGGGACTAACCCATGTAGGTATTGAAAAGTGCCCTAATCCAAGGATAGCTCTCAACTCTTGATGATCTACATCAACATTGAGCATCCACATCTTCAACATCTACATGAAGTCTTCTACGACAACCCAAGGTTAGTTTGACCCTTTAAAAGGGGTTCTCACATCTAGGGGGAGCTTTGCTCTAAAAATTGAGCTAAAGCATCTCCAAATGATGTGAACACATAAATGCTTTATGTAAAAGTGGTAACCCCACTTGTGCTTAAACGATGAGTATGACCTATGATCAAATGTTCTCATTTGGCTCCTAAGTCAATATACTCATATATAGATGACCTAGTCATCGACAATTTGTGTGCTAGTAGCTAGAGTTTTGGTTGTGCATGTTTGACACATATTTCAGTTGCTATCTTATTGTGTGAGCATGTTGAATGCATGATTCTATTCATTCAAGGACATCCATTTGTGGTTTTGATTGTTTTGGTTTCTTTTTTTTGGCCAAATGGATGGACAAGAATGCCTAAGCACCTTCCCTAGCTATCTATGCTATCTTGTCTCAAATTCTATTCATGCTTATATCACAACTTTGAACAAGTCTTTTTCGGACAGTCCGAGTGAGGAGCACTCGGAACCACCGATTCGTCTAAGGCTGACTTCCAAAACCTTCTAAGTCCATTTCGGTCTGACCGGCTTCCCAATCTCGGTCCAACCGAAACACTTAGATTGATCTAGGTTTCATCTCGGTGAAACCGAGTTCAAAATCTCGGTCTGACCGATATGCGTAACTGCACTGCAATTATGCATCTCGGTGACACCGAGTTTTTCAACTCGGTCCCACCGACAGCATGGGGTTATATATACTGAGGGCTGCGCGCGATCTATTCCTTTCAAACGTTCGCCCTCCAAGACCCCTGCTGCCGTCGCCCTGATCTAAGGATCGTCGCCGTCGTCACCTGTGCGCCCTCGCCGCAGGTCTCCGCCGCCGTCAACGGTAATCTTCTCCGCCGTTGCCGCCGTAGAGGGACACCACCAAGTTAGGGTGTGTCCCGATCCCTTTCATGCTCCACTTCTGATTCTTGCATGATAGGACCGCCCTGATTCAATCCACGTTTGATATGATCCCAATACATTGTTCAGATCTTCTAGTTTCGAGGAAAATTCTTAGGTTTAGGTTTCCACGGAATGCATCTCGGTGAAGCCGATTCCTGAAACTCGGACTGACCGATTTGGTCTCTGACCATTGCACTACATAGTTCGGTCTGACCGAGTTGTGGAAATCGGAATGTCCGAATTGAAGTTTCTGTGAAACCCTAAGTTTTCGGTAGGACCGAAACCCATTTCGGTCTGACCGAAAGTGGTGTGTAGGTTCTGTTGAACACTTCGGTTACACCGAAACTTGAAATCGGTTTGACCGAAATACATTCTGTGAAAACTCAAAACTAAGTTTTTAAACTCATTTTTTCTTTGCAAAAACTTCTGCAGTTGTGATAACTCTTCCATTCTGCCTATACCTTATCTTTTCACAGGTTTTTCAGCCATGTCAGATGTCAGTGACAGCCAAAACAGGTCTGAATCACCGTTTGCTGAAATTCCAGAGGCAGATACAAGTCCTGCTAGCAGCTCTAGTGATGATGGTGAGAGGAGCACCCCTAGTGGTTTGCCTCCCGTAGCTACGAGAACCAGGAAGAAGAGAACTTCTGATGATGAGGATTCCGACTTTGTTGCTGAGGAAGTTACCTCCAAGCCCAAGAAGAATGTGGTTGCCAAAGAGCACCAAGGGCAGCAAACAAGGAAAGGCACAAGTAAAGTAAAACAATCAGCAGTTGCCAAGAAGCTCATCTTGGAAGAGCCAGCTCCAAACAAGGTGAAGAAGACTTCCAAGAGGAAGAGAGTTGTATATGCTGAACCTCAAGATGTTGCTGAAGAAGAAGAAGAAGAAGCACCCCAGCCTCCTCCTCAGAAAGCTAAGTTCATGGGTGATGCCATTCGGGCTCAAGCCTCCTCCAAGCCCAAGAAGCCTGCTCAAGCTAAGGCAGCTCCAGCGAAGCCCAAGAGGACAACCAGAAGCATTCCAGCTTCTGAGAAGAACAAAGGAGAGATGCCACCGTCTGAATCAGATGAAGAGCATGTGTTGCTCAAGCTCCGTCCCAAGTTGCCACTCCACAATGATGCTCATCCTCAAGCTGAGGACATGAAGGCAAGGAAGGACAAAGGTCTCAGGCTATGGAGACAGTCTGATCCATATGCCGTAAGGAGAAGGACTGCTGTGGACCCCAGATTCCACACCAGAGAGCAGCAGGATTTCTATGAGACCGTGCTAATGGATAAGAAGCCCATTGTTGCTGACACCAGGTATGTTGACTGGAAGTACATTGACAGTGAAGAGCACCGGGACTTCTTTCCCCATGTGCATGAGAGCTTTACTGCATGTGGAGTTGCTGACTTTGTGGGTCAAGAACTGACAGCATGGAATGACGAGATGATCATGCAGTTCTATGCCACAGCCCACTTCTATCCTGATGGCAAGATCACCTGGATGACTGAAGGTCAAAGGTTTTCTTCAACTGTTGCAGAATGGGAAGAACTTCTGAACGCTCCTGTGCAGAGAGAGGACGACATTGATGTCTATGGGATTCCTAAGAAGAGTCATGATTCTATGAAGAATATGTACAAGGAGATCCCAGCTGCTGATTTAGAGGGACGGAAGCTCGGCTCAGTGTATTATCTCCAGGCAGGTCTGACCACCACTAACACTATTCTGAGGCATACTTTGATGCCTAAGTCAGGTGACCACCGGATGATACGAGGCTATTCTATCAACATGCTGCACATTCTCGATGAGAAGGCACCTTTTAAGGTGATGGACTTGATGGTAGAGACCATTAAGAGGACTGCAGCTGACCAAAAGAGGTCATGTGGGTTTGCTCCGCAGATACAGATGCTCATCAACGCCAAGTTTGGCACGGGCAAATTCATGTTGGATAGGAAGCACTTGCCACTGCAGCCAGAGCATGAGGACAACGTAGTTGTGATGGATGAAGAGGATCCCACCTCAGTTGAAGGGCAAGCCAAAATTGAAGCTGCGAAGAAAGCTAAAGCTGACAAAGAGGCAGCAGCAGCAGCAGCTAAGCCAAAGAGCTTTGGAGAACAGATTCTTGAAGCAACCCAGAGAATTGAACAACGCCTGGCCAGCATTGAGCAATCTCAGGAGAGCCTTGAGAGGATTGTCGAGGACAAGATCCACGCTCTAGACGTGAAGCTGACTGAGATTCAGGTGTCTGTCAACAAGCTTGAGGCAGACATGGAGGAGACTAGGCAGGAGAGAGCAGAGCTTATGCAGGATGATCTAGTCCAGGACTCTCATCGCCAGACTGCTCAGATTCCCAGAGGATCCAGATCTGCAGCTATCCCAGTGACAGACTCCAGGGCTACCACTTCAGCACCAGCTACAGCTCTAGCAGTTCCTACAGCTCCAGCATCCACTCCTCCACCGCAGACTGTTGGAAATATGCCCTAGAGGCAATAATAAAAGAGTTATTATTATATTTCCTTGTTCATGATAATTGTTTATTATCCATGCTATAACTGTATTGAATGGAAACTCAAATACACGTGTGGATAAATAGACAGACTTTGTGTCCCTAGTGAGCCTCTACAGGACTAGCTCGTTGATCAAAGATGACCGCGGTTTCCAGGTCATAGACATGAGTTGTCATTTGATAACGGGATCACATCATTAGGAGAATGATGTGATGGACGAGACCCAACACCATCACCACCACGCCGTCGTGCTGCCGGTTCTCCATCAACCTCTCCTCCACCCCTTGCTGGATCAAGAAGGAGGAGACGTCCCCGAGCCGTATGTGTGAAGAACGCGGAGGCACCGTTGCTTCGGTGCTAGGATCTTCGGCGATCTGAATCGCGGCGAGTACGACTCCATCATCCGCGTTCATAACGCTTCCGCTTAGCGATCTACAAGGGTATGTGGATCCTACTCTCCCCTCGTAGTTGCATCTACTAGATTGATCTTGGTGAACGTAGGGAAAATTTTTTGTTTTCCATGCAACGTTCCCCAACACAGACATCAGCAGAGGTCTTCGCAGATGCAGCCATCTCTACACCGACATCGACCCAGACGGGAGCCGCCAGCAGAGCCCGCAGTGACGTTTAGCTCTATACCCTTTCGAACTTTTTGGTAACTTGTTGCCAAAGGGGGAGAAATTGTTATAGATCATAGGGCTTCGAGAGAGAGAGTGCTCTTTCGTCTTTTCGTTCTTTTGCCGATTTTCCTTGAGATACATTGGTTTCTTTTGGTTCCTGAAACTTTAAGTGTGCTTGCTACTACGTTTGATGCTACCTTAATGAGTGCTTAGCCATACTATGCTTTAATGTGTGCTTATTGCTTATCATATGCTATTTCTTATTGTATGGCTATTTACTATTGTCTTGGTGATTGAGTGCATGTTATTCATTCTTATCATTTTGTGCGCTCCACCAAGATGTATGTGACATGGAAGAGTGACCCATAATCCTAATCGATTGTGCATTTGCATTCAAACGCAAATTTTAAATAATGCACAAATTTAGGGGGAGCTCTTGTTTATCACATACTTCTCAAAGCGACGATATTATTCTTTGATTATATCTTTTGTCGAAGCTTTGATCTATATGTTGTCATCAATTACCAAAAAGGGGGAGATTGAAAGTGCAACTAATCCCCGGGTGGTTTTGGTAATTAATAACAACATATATATCATTGAACTAATATTATCTTGAGAATCATTTCAGAGAAGTTCGATGATATGGGTATGGAAATGTCTGAAGAAGTGGACCCCTCAAAATGCTAAGACAAGCATCGGCAAAAGCTCAAGACTCCATTTTTGGTTTAGTGATCAAAGATCACATTGAGTCCATAGGAAAAGCCAATACTATTAAAAGGGGATGAGGTTGTGTTAATGTTCTTGTTGCTCAAGTGCTTGGTGATCTAACTCCCTCAACTATCAGCACTATTCACTACTTAACACACACCCATAAGTAATCTCGGTCAAACCAACTCTGTCTCACCGAGATGAAGTTATCTCTACAAACCCTAACATCTCGGTCACACCGATTTAACCAACTCTGTCCCACCGAGATGAACCACTTCAGTTGTTTCTCCAAACCCTAGCTTCTCGGTCAAACCGATTCTGAGTTTCGGTCTCACCGAAAAAGGGCTGCCAACCTTCTGTGATCAGTTGACATCAATTCGGAATATCCGAGTTTATATTTTCGGTCTCACCGAGATGGCAAACCCTAACCTTTGACTCACTTCGGTCTCACCGAGATGGTATTTTCGGTCCCACCGAAAATCCCAACGTTCACTATATTTGAACTTTCGGTCTGACCGAGTTTTCACTTCGGTCTGACCGAGATTGGTCAAATGTGTGTGTAACGGTTGGATTTTGTGTGGAGGCTATATATACCCCTCCACCCCCTCCTCATTCGTGAGGAGAGCCATCAGAAAGTACTACCATTCCTACCATACACTTTCTGAGAAGTGAACCACCTACCCTTGTGTTGAGATCAAGCCATTCCATTCATACCATATGAAACTTGATCTCTAGCCTTCCCAAGTTGCTTTCCACTCAAACCTTTCTTCCACCACAGCCATATCAGTGAGGAGAGTTGAGTGTTGGGAAGTTTATCATCTGAAGCACAAGAGCAAGGAGTTCATCACCATCAACACCGTCTATTACCTTTTGGGGGGTGGTGCCTCCTAGATTGGTTAGGTGTCGCTTGGGAGCCTCCGTCTTGATGATGTGGAGTTGAACCAAGAAGTTTGTAAGGGCAAGGAGATCGCCTACTTCGTGAAGATATACCCCGAGTAAGGCTAGTCCTCCGTGGGCGTAGGCCGTGATGGAATAGACAAGGTTGCTTCTTCGTGGACCCTTCGTGGGTGGAGCCCTCCGTGGACTCGCGCAGCCGTTACCCTCCGTGGGTTGAAGTCTCCATCAACGTGGATGTACGATAGCACCACCTATCGGAACCACGACAAAAATCTCCGTGTCACCAAACTGCGTTTGATCTTCTCCACCTCCTTTTTACATGTGCAATTTACTTTCCGCTGCATATACTCTAGAATTGCATGTGTAGGGTGTTACTTGAATTGATCTTGTTTGTGAAACTGCCAAAAGCTTTGCATGATCTAAAGGCAGATTTTTTATATGGTCAAGTAGTCTAATCACCCCCCCTCTAGACCTACTTCGATCCTACAACCTCGTTGCCCGCCAAGGCGGCCAAGGCCTCTAGACCACCATCTTCGGGAGCCGTGGTATCTCGAGGATTATCCAGGGTGCCAAGAGCACCGTCAGTTGGCGAGATGGCCGTGGCTTCTGGAGCTCCGTCCTCAGCTGGTGGTGTCTTGTCTTGGTGCGGGGTGCCACGCTTCTGCAGGCCCTTGGTCTGGCGCTCCTCCCGGACTACCACTAGTGACGCACTAGCAGAGTGCGGCATGGCAGCCAGATAGAGCACCAATGGTTCGCGGAGGCGCGGCGCTACCATCACCGGTTGGTTGGTAAGGTATCTCTTGAGGTCTTCGAAAGCTGCGTAAGCCTCTGGAGTCCACTCGAACGAGCCTTTCCTTTTGATCAACTTGAAAAAGGGGAGGGCGCACTGCCCTAGCTTAGAGATGAAACACCCAGGAGAGGTCACACATCCTTCTAGCTTCTACATCTCCTTGAGGGTCTTTGGTGGATTCATCTTCTCTATGGCCTTGACCTTCTCGGGGTTAGCTTTGATTCTCTGTGCGACACTAGGAAGCCCAGCAGCTTACCTGATGGGACGCCGAACACACACTTCTCTGGGTTAAGCCGCAGTTCCACCTTGCACGGGCAGGTGAAGGTCTCCTCCAGATCATCGATAAGAGTCCTGGCCTCCCAAGATTTAACCACTATGTCATCGACGTACGCTTCTGCATTCCTCCCAAGCAGCTCTCCCAGCGTGAGGTGCATCAACCGTTGGAAAGTTGCTCCCGTGTTGCGCAGGCCTAAGGGCATACAAGTGTAGCAATATAGTCCGCATGGGGTTAGGAGGCCGCTTTCTCAATATCTTGCACTGCCATCTTGATTTGATGATAGCCCGAGAAGAATTCCAGGAAACACAACATATCGCACTTGGCGGTGGAGTCGATGATTTGGTCAATGCATGGGAGAGGAAAAGGGTCCTGAGGGCAGGCCTTGTTGAGGTTGGTGAAGTCAACGCACATGCGCTCTTTCCCTCCTTTCTTGGCGATGATGACAGGGTTCATGAGCCATTCTGGGTGCTGCACTTCTCTAATGATGCCTGCCTCCAGCAACTTTCGGGTTTCCTGAGCTATGATCACCTACTTCTCCGGGGCCTGCCGTCGTGCCTTCTACTTCAATGGCCGCACGTTCAGGCACACCATCAAGTGATGCTCGATCACTCCCCGCGGATCTCCGACTAGGTCCGCCAGCTCCCATGCGAACACCTCCTTGTTAGCACATAGGAAACAGACCAAAGCCTCTTCTATGTCTGGGGGGAGGCCGGTGCCTATGGTGAAGGTGGAGCCTAATCTCCCTTCTTCGTCCACCAGAACCTGCTTTGTTTCGGCCCGATCTTGAAAGAACATCTGCTTCTTCTTCGTTGGTGTAGCCCCCAGGGCTTCTGGAGCTCCTTCCTTGCCCAGTTGCACGACAGCCGCAGCCTTGATGGCTAGCTTGTGGATGAAGAGCGCATTCTTGGTATCGCCTACCATGGTGAGAACTCCACTGCTCCCCGATATTTTCATGAGGTTATAGGAAGGATGAGTTGCCACCGTGAACTTGGCTAGCGTTGGGTAGCCGAGGATGGCGTGGTAAGGCAGGCTGATGCGGGTGATGTCAAAGTTGATGAGCTCGGTGCGGTAATTGTTGCGCATGCCGAAGGTGACGAGGAGGCGGATCTGCCCCAGGGGTAGGGGGAGCCATCTACGACCCCGGAGAAGGGCTTGGTGGGGAGGAGCCGACCGTAGGGCACCTGAAGGAAGTCGAACGCCTCAACAGAGAGGTCATTCAGGCCTGCACCGCCGTCAATGAGGGTCTTGGTGACATCTATGTTGCATATGGAGGGGCTGCAGAGCATAGGAAGTGCACCCACGCCCGTTGTGCATGCAGGGTGGTCACTTGAGTCGAAAGTGAGGTCAGATTCGGGGGCCACTCAGCCCTGGGGCGACTGCACGACCCCTGCCTGCTGCATGAATTGCTTGATATGGTGCCCTGATGCTGGCGCCTTCGATCCACCGAGGAGTGCTACGACCGCATTGGGTGCTGGTGCTGCGAAGCGCGCGATGAGTAAGTTGTGAAGATCTTCCCAAGAGGCCACCGAAGAATCCGGCAAGCTTAAAAACCAGGCGCGTGGCTCCCCCACCAGGGCCATGGGGAGCCAGTTCGCCATCACCTTGTCATCGCCGCTAGCTGCCAAGATGGCTTCTGTGTTGGCTTGGAGGAACGCCTCTGGGTCGGCTGCACCATTGTACCGCGGTGGTAGCGGCGGCCTGAACCTTAGCGGTCACCACACTTGTCGCAAGGCGGGGGAGAGGGACCGGTGGCCCGCACCACCATCGAGCACGGCCCACGGGGCAGCGGGTGGTGCGACACCTGCCATGGTCGGAGGCTGGACAACGAGGGTCGAGCGTGGTCGTGGGGAAGGTGGTTCCTTAATACGCACCCCAACCTGGTGCGTCCATTGTCCGATTCAGAGCTCCCCAAAGCCCTTGTAAGTTCGAACACTGTGGTGCGTGCGAAGAACACAACTCCCCCTATCAGTCTACTCACCGTTTCTACGAACTAGCTGTAGGAACAAGAAAGAACATGACACAGGGCAATATACCCCGGTTCATGCCACCTAGCGGTGAGTGCCCTACTCCTACAATGTGCTGGATTGCCCCAAGGTGGGCTGAGGAAGAACTAGTACAGTGGGTGAACAAGCTCGCGAGCTGCGTTCTTGATGGTGTGTGTCTAGAGGGAGGTCTTAGTGATCTGTTCGAGCTAGATCCGATCCGCTGCCCATGGTGGTGGCTAACCTATATTTACAATGGCCCTGGTCCTCTTCCCCCAAAATATAGGCGGGAAGGGATCCCACAATGGCCATTTTTGAAGGGAGACAACTAGTACATCTTATCCTGACAAGGTGGTCTTCGCTTGCAATGCTTCTGATCCGGACGCCACGGTGGGCTCGATGATGACCTCCGTCCTGTCATCCTGGCGAACCTGGTCTCGTTGCATAGAAATGGAAATCTTTGGTTGATTCCTCGAGACTATGAGCCTGTGCTTGCGTCTTTAGCACCAGAGAGGAAACTGGTCGTCCTACGCCCGCTAGCACCTGCCTGGCCTTGGTCGTCATGGATTGCGTCATGCGAACCTCACGAGGTGAGTGACTGCATAGAATTCTCCGCCCATCGGGAACCGGCCTAGCGAAACTCCTCCCTCCGGAGTTCTTGGTGTCATCCGCCTCACGAGGCTTAGCCCCCCGCGAGGGTCTTCAATATCAAAGCTGAAGATGGGCCGTACCAGGCCGATGAAGGAGCCATGTCATGGGAAGCAGTGAGGCAAGTCTGGGTACCCTAGTTCCCATGATGCTGACAAATCAGTAGTACGCGTCGATGCTATACAAACGGTTTTTAACCCCTCTCCGCGATGGCATTTGGAACCGTTTCCTAGTGAGTGACGGTGATACGGGGGTCCTTCCCACACGACCCGGAAACCATCGAGGATATGCCCTCCTGGCATACACGCTCGGCAAAATGAGGTGGTGTGCGACCAGTGAGCGCTCAAATACGAAAATACGTACAATAGAGCTAAAAAATACAATTAAACAGGCGAAATTGTTTCCGGTCGAAAGTACATCCCACACAGTCAGTCCCCGCTAAACGTTTCCATTTGTATGTACATCCTACACAGTCGCTCCAAGGAAAATGTTTCCGTTCACAGGTACGTCGCACACAATTTTTCACGTAAAATCATTTGTGATAGCATTGCCATTGCACACGATATTAACAATTTTGTCATTTGCATTATTCAATGCGTCACACACGGTGCGCGGAAGAAACTGTGTTGCAAAGGCTGTCCGTAACACACCGTTTTTATGTGTTAAACGTTCACGCAAGGTGGACTAATGCAAACAGTTTTTAAGAGAAGGTCGTGTGTGATTATTCATTGATCCAACACGGTTTACTCCAAGAAACTGTGTGCGTTGCCTGTGTTCATCGCCCACGGTATTTTCTCAATAACCATTTGCAGTAGCAAAACACAATTACCAGGCTAATTGCCCTATTATTAATATTCCATTTATTAATCTAATTAACATTCATATTAAGCACATAATATATTTCATTTCCATATTTAGGAAGCATGATTTCATAATTGCAATACATCAGAGTACAACATGATATAGCTTCAACACTCAGCTACCGCATTACACAACTGTAGCAGCACCATGTTTCACATGCAACATGTAGAACCTTTCGAAATTAGCATCATAGACGGTATATAGACATATGCTTCTCATCTGGAAAACTGCTGGAGCGGAAGGCGAATATTGATCCTTCATTCATGTTGAAGGTCTTTGCAACTTTAGGCCAGTGCCTGTCGATGATTGACCGTCCGTCCTTCGTCCTCTTCAGAAACACTTAATATTAAACATTGGGTGTTGTATGAAAACCTTCCTCACCTCCTGACAATAGAGGTGGTTTGAGAGGTAATCATTAGTGAACTGCTTTGGAATGGCCTGAAAACAAGGATGTGCATAAATATCTTCTCTGTATTGGAAATGGGGCAAAGGGGTAAAAAAGGCAAGGTATAATAGTTAGTACCATCTTGTAGTGAACTGATGTCTTCTTCATTGTGCAGACAACGATCTTGTTTTTTTTGTCGCTATTTTCTTTATCCTAACAATCTTTCTGAGTTTCTTCACTTGATTGATATTCATGGACAACTCATTTCGCCATATGCAAAAAAGGGTCGAACTGTGGGTCAAAACCTCTGATAGCATGACCTACATGTGCAACACCAAAATGTTAAAAACCTAAATATTAGAATGGTTCCTGCAATTACACAATAATGTGCTATTGGACAACGGACCATGCACGTGCAGTTAACTAAACACCACAACAATGAACCAAACGTTAATTGTGCACCACATTGCACAATATAATATACTCCAAATTGAAGATCAGACAGTTAACCAAACCAAGCATGCTTAACAACTTGGAAATATAGCAATTGTATTTGTTTCTCATGTATTTAGTATAGCCAAATTTGATATCTTTCTCACATGGTATACAATAAGAGAATGCAGCCACAACAATTGAACATCGCATTATAGAATTTAACCATGCAGTTAAGTAAACACCACAACAAATGAACCAAATGTTAACTTAGCACCACATTGCACAATATAACATACTCCTAATAGAAGATCAGACAGTTAACCAAACCAATCATGCTTAACATCTTGGAAATATAGCAATGTTTTTGTATCTCATGTATTTAGTACAACAAAATTTGTTTTATTTCTCACATGGTATACAATAACAAAATGCAGCCACAACAATTGAACATCGCATAGCAGAATTGAACCAAATAGTTAACTAAACACCACAACAAAGGAATCAAACATTAACTGAGCACCACATTGCACAATATAACATGTTCCTAATAGAAGATCAAAAAGTTAACCAAACCAAGCGTGCTTAACAACTTGGAAATATAGCAATTGTATTTGTTTCTCATGTATTTAGTACAACCAAATTCGATTTATTTCTCACATGCTATACAATAACAGAATGCACCCACAACAATTGAACATCACATTGCAGAATTGAACCAAAAAATTAACTAAACACGACAACAAATGAACCAAATGTTAACTAAGCACCATGTTGCACAATATAACATACTCCTAATAGAAGATCAGACAGTTAGCCAAACCAAGCATGCTTGATAACTTGGAAAATTGCACCCTGAAGAATTGAACATCACATTTGCAGAATTGAACCAAACAATTAACTAAACACCACATTGCATGACATATAGAACATATACTCTAGAGAAAAATATTGCATGGTAAAAGTAGATAGCACAATTCACTAGAATTTGTTAAGGAAAGGTAGTAGCTAGCAAACTGAACATGGGTACTTATAGTGAGCTAATAAGACAAGATAATCCTCATTGTCGGAGATATCGATGACGATCGACTCCATGGACATGGAAGAGGGCGAGGCCTCCACTTCATGGGTGCCCTCGTCGTAGTGGTGAGTTGCCTGAGCCGCTCCGGGCACCAACCTGCTAGCTCTCGAGATGAGGTATGAACGTGCACGCTGAGAAAACACCTCGTAGTCATTGTCGAAGGCAACGACGGTGGCCTCGAGAAAATACCGCGAACCGTCGTTTAAAGCAACCAACCACGTCGCGGCATCAGCGCGCGAGGCGTCGACGATGGACTTGGTGGCGAGGTGCTCCTCCAAGATCTGGGGGTCGGCACGAATGGCAGCCATCGGGACCTCATCTGCGCGTGCGGCTGCGATTTGTTTCTCCGCTGCCAAATGCTCCTTGAGATCCTGGCTATACTATGTGTACCATGGATTAGGGCGGCGCTTATTTGGTGTAGGGAGGCTTCTGTCGTCCCCGTGCCGATGATCAGGGTCACAATGAAGAAGATAGGGAAGATCAAACTGCTCCTGAACCCTTGGGTTGCTTGTAAAGATGTTATTAGTTGAGTCGGGAATGGTCTTGAACAAACCTGCCATGCTAGCCAAGGCGATGATGTCGCACCGATCAATGAGTTCCTCCACCATGTCATCTTTTAGATCTGGGCAAGAATAACAGGGTCGTTTTCTGCCTGTTCCCTCCTTGGAGAAGACGATCGAACAATGGTAGAAGAAAAGGGTGAAGGCAAATGGAGGGAGGAAGAGCGTGCAACAGGAGTTCTAAATCGAGAGGGAAAGGCAAAGAGGCGGTGGATGGTTGCCATGGTACAAGAAGAGGCTAGTGGGGAGCGAACAGTTGCCAAAGAGGTCACACACTGTGAACCGCATGCCGTATATCGCACACACCTTGATCTGGCTGACCGTTTCTTTTGTGACGCCTAATCACAAACAGTTCATCCGAGTGAACCGTATGCTATATATCGCACACGCCTTCATCTGGCTGCCCGTTTCTTTTGTTCCTCCATATTGCAAACATTTAATTTAACTGAATCGTATGCCCTGCATCGCACACACAACTAAAATCTGAACCGTGTTTGATGCATCCGTCATCGCAAATGTTTTGCACCTTTTTTGACGTTTTTTATACCACCATTTGCTATTATCGCATCGCATACAGTTTCGTCGAAGGGTCTCTAAATGTAGCAAAATTCATAATATTAACTCTACGCATGTATATGCCCTATTTTTCACTAACTCATAATCTGTGTTATAAGGTAGCTTTTTTTCTTCGACCGTGTTGACTTAATCTTGATGCCAATGAACCCGAACGTAGATGTTATTGGGAGCATGTTACCTTTTATTCAAGTACATGTCATGGTTGTACCAATCTTGTCTTGTATCATATTGTTTTGGTGGTTACAATTTGCCTAGTCGCTATTTTAGACAGCTTGTCCTTTAAACTTGTTTCATGTGTATGTGTTGAACTGTGGCTCCGTTTGGGGTATGCTATTCATGAACCTTGGTTGGTTTTGAATATAGATGCATCATGTCAGGTTGCATCCATGTTTTGAGTTTTGTGCTTGATGTTTGAATGCATTTTGCATCAATGCCATGCTTAACTTGTTTTGCTGATATCCTACAACGTAGCTCTGAATCAAATGAACTTTATATGTAACTTGACTAGAAAGTCGTGTAGATTGTCATGGTGCATCTTAACTTTCTATTTAACAACTCTAACATAAGGTTTGTTCAGATCAGGACCAATTTCTAAATTTGCATATGAGGACTTCCGGAATTGTTATATGTTGTTTCCAGACTCATTTAAACTTGCTTGTTCTGATGGTCCTGTATGCTTCATCTCTTCCCATGAGTAGCATCATGTAGCCTTGTCATGCATCATACTTGGTTAAGCATCATGTCTTATTTATGTGTTGTGTGTTTACCATGTTGTTTTGCTTCTTCTAGTTATTTCTTTTTTCGTTGCGACCGTGAGGATTCGTTCGACTACGCATGGTCCATCTTCGTGGCTTCGTGTTCTTCATGGACTCGCTCTTCTTCCTAGCAGGATCTGAGGAAAGATGACCGTCACCTTGGATGTCACTACTATCTTTGCTATGCTAGTGCTCTCAATGCTACCGTTATGTCGTGCTTCCTATCACTTGTTTATCAAGCCTCCCAATATGCCATGAAACAATCTCTAACATTTTCACCATCCTAGCAAACCGTTGTTTGGCTATGTTACCGCTTTGCTTAGCCACTCTCATAGCATTGCTAGTTGCAGGTGCAGGTGCAAGTTGTTCCATGTTGGAACATGGATATGTTGGAATATCACAATATCTCTTATGTTAAATCAATGCACATATATACTTGGTAAAGGGTGGAAGGCTCGACCTTTTGTCTGGTGTTTTTTTCCACTCTTACCACCCTAGTTTTGATAAACCGGTGTTATCTTCCTTGATTTTGTGTTCCTAACTCGGTCGGGGTTTATGACCACCCTTGCTTCGTCGCTTAAAGTAAAGCTTTCCCGAGGAGATTCAACTTTGGTTTTACCATTTGCCTAAAAACTAAAAACTTGCCGAGGGAGTTATAAACCCGAGGATTATTAATCAACCCCTTGGGCCAGTGCTCGACTTGAGTGTTGGTCCACTTACCTAGTAGTTGGTGGTGCCGCCTTGGGGCAACTCGTGGTATCCTGGCTATCGTCCATTATGCATAGACGGATGAGTCCATAGATAGAGTGCGCGCGGCTCTGGACACGGGCCTGACTCACCGGGATATCTCTTTGGGATAGTTTTCCTTTCTTCGAAGAACTTGTGCACCGGGATTCCAGGGACACTCGGGTCTTCCCAATATGGAGAATTACCTCCATGGATCTTGAGAGCTTGTGATGGGCTAAGTTGTGACACCCTTGCAGGGTTATGATCTTTCCAAAGCCGTGCCCGTGGTTATGTGGGAGATTGGAATTTCTTAATATCCGGTTGTAGATAACTTGACACTAAACCCTAAATAAAATATACCAATGCGTGAGTAATCATGATTGTCTCTTTTCGAGTAAGTTCGGGAAGAGAACACGGTGGGGTAATGTTTGACTCGTAGGTAGTTCTGGATCACTTAGTCATCATTACTAGTTTGCGACTGTATGCATAGCTTCTCACCTTTCTATTGGTATCGTAAGTTAGCCACCATAGAAATGCTTAGTCGCTTGCTGCAGCCTCACTACTTCTCTTTCCATACCCATTAAGCTTTGCTGGTCTTGATACCCATGGTTATGGGATTGCTGACTCCTCATGGCTCACAGATTACTACAACAATAGTTTTAGGTATAGGTAATGAGATGACTATGACATGAGAGCGACATTTGCTTGATTTGGAGTTCTTCTTCATTCAGGGGATAGGTTCCTAGTCGGCTGCCTGGGCTAGCAGGGTGGATGGCATTTGTGCTTTTCATGTGTTTCATCCATAGTCGAATGTCTATCTTGGTATGATGTATTCATGTGGCACTTGTATTCCTTTTGTATATATCCCCAAATATTATGTAAAAGTATGATGTAATGTTATCCATCTTGCTAAGCACCCGAAATGTGGTTGTGCCCAAATCACTAGGTATCACGTGATCGGGATAGAACCGCATCTTGGGCGTTACATATCACATACTTCTCAATGGGTCGATGTATTTCATTTAGTTGATCATTGGACAAAGCTTTGATCTACATGTTGTCATCGGTTACCAAAAAGGGGGAGATTGAAAGTGCAACTAATCCCTGGGTGGTTTTTGTGATTCATAACAACATATAGCTCATTGAACTTATGGTGCCGCTGCCGGGGAGCGTAGCGCTATTGGTAAAGTGAAACTGGTAAGAAAGTTTTTTATAATTCAGTTTTTATTTTTGCTATTTGCTGCTGCTTGTCCTTATGGACAACCCTATTATTGGATCGTTGCTTGCGGGAAGATGCCCCACACCTGTGGTGGTTGATCCTCCCCCTACTGAAATTGTGCCTTATAAAATACCAGCTGGTATTATCGATTATGTTTTGGCTAATCGATACGCAGGAGGCAGAAATCCTGGTGAACACTTGCTATATCTGTCATAATTATGTTCATTATTTAAGCTTGCAGGTGTATCGAGGGAGTTTGTCATGAGTAAATTTTTTGTCGTATCACTTATAGATAAAGCTTCAGATTGGTATGGGCTTCTCGATAACTCACACTTGCTGGACTGGCAGGAGCTTATGTCTCTCTTTTATACTAAGTTTTATCCTCTTCATGAAATTCATCGAGACAGGAATTATATCTATAACTTTAGGTCTCGTGACGGAGAAAGCATTGCTCAAGCTTGGGGGATATTGAAGTCCCTAATGCTCAAATGCCCTATTCATAAGCTTCCCAAGGAAATTATACTTACAAATTTTTATGCCAGGCTTTCTCGTCAGGATAAGGAGATGCTGGATGCCTCCTCTAGTGGGGTGTTCCAGAAGAAGAGTGTTGAAGAAAGATGGGATCTCCTTGAAAGAATCCAGAGGAATACCGAAGATTGGGAAATTGATAAAGGTATTGAACCCGCTATAAATTATGAACATGATTATATTGAGAGCTATGTGGAAACTGATTACTTCAATACTTTTTGCTCTAAGATTGGTCTTGATTCCCATCTAGTGATTGATTTGTGTAAGAATTTTGCCTCTCATGTTGATTCTTTTAAAAAGAATAGAGACCAGCACCATGAACCTTTTAAAGAACCACCTATTGATATTTATGTTGCTGACCCTATTTTGCCTGCAGTTATATATGAAAAGCCTCCTTTTCCCACGAGGATAAGGGAGCACTCTCTTGTGACAGGCATAATAAATAAAAGTGAGAGAAGAGTTGATGAGCCTGAGGACCAGATCCGGGTCGATCCTCAAGTTGCATTAATTAAAGTCCTTGCTACTAATGATGTTTTGGATTCCAATATAAATTTTTGTGCTGTTTCCACTAACCTTGTCAAAACCAAGAATAAAGGCCCAATTTCAGGTACTCCAGCGGTATCTGTTAAAATAGGAGATCACAATTATTATGGGCTATGCGATTTGGGATCGAGTGCAAGTGCTATCCCCTATTCACTTTATGAAGAGATCATCGGTGAGATTTCCCCTTGTGAACTTGAAGAAGTTGATGTTACCATTCATCTTGCAAATAGAACAACTATCTCTCCTATCGGAATTGTGAGGGACGTTGAAGTCCTATGTGGAAAGGTTAAATACCCTACCCACTTTCTAGTACTTGGTTCAGAGAGGGACAATTTTTTTCCAATTATTTTTGGTAGACCTTTTGTTAGAACTTGTGGAGCTATAATAGATTGCAAGAAAGGTAAAGTTTCTGTTGAATTCGATGGTGAGCCATATGAATTTAATTTTTCTAAGTTCTCTAAGCAGCCTCGTGGTACTGATTTACCTAGTGATGATAAGATTATTGAAAGTATTGCCTCTATTGCTATTCCCCCTAATGATCCTTTGCAGCAATACATGGAGGACCACGAAAATGATTTGCATATGCAGGAAAGAAATGAACTAGATGAAATATTCTTGAGGCAGCCTGCTATCCTGAAGCACAACCTTCCGGTTGAACCTTTGGGAATTTTATCAAAACCAAAAGAATACCCGGTGTTCGATCTTAAACCTCTTCCCGATACGCTCAAGTATGCTTATTTAGATGAAAAGAAAGTATATCCTGTTATTATCAATTCTAACCTTTCAGGATATGAAGAGGAGCGATTATTGGAAGTACTTCGTAAACACCGAGGCGCAATTGGCTACACCCTTGATGACCTTAAGGGGATTAGTCCATCTATCTGTCAACATACTATCAACCTTGAGCCTGATGCTAAACCAGTTGTTGATCATCAACGACGGTTGAACCCGAAGATGATGGATGTTGTGAGAACTGAAATTCTCAAGCTTCTAGCCGCAGGTATTATCTACCCTATAGCTGATAGTAAGTGGGTAAGTCCGGTACATTGTGTTCCTAAGAAAGGAGGTACAACTGTGGTTCCTAATGATAAAAATGAATTAATACCTCAGAGAATTATTATTGGATATAGAATGTGTATTGATTACAGGAAGTTGAACAAGGCAACCAGGAAGGATCACTATCCGTTGCCATTCATCGACCAAATGCTTGAAAGGTTATCCAAAAATACCCACTTTTGTTATCTTGATGGTTATTCTGGCTTCTCTCAAATTCATGTTAACACTGTCGATCAAGAGAAGACCACTTTTACTTGTCCCTTTGGTACTTATGCTTACAGGCGTATGCCTTTTGGTTTATGTAATGCCCCTGCTACTTTTCAAAGGTGTATGTCTGCTATATTTCATGGTTTCTGCGGGGATATTATGGAAGTCTTCATGGATGATTTCTCCGTCTATGGAACTTCTTTTGACCATTGTCTTCACAACCTTAATAAAGTTTTGCAGAGATGCGAGGAGACAAATTTGGTACTCAACTGGGAAAAGTGCCACTTTAGGTTAATGAAGGAATTGTTCTTGGTCACAAGATTTCCGAAAGGGGAATTGAAGTGGACAAGGCCAAGATCGAAGCTATTGAGAGGATGCCCTATCCAGGGGACATCAAAGGTATTCGCAGTTTTCTCGGTCATGCAGGTTTTTATAGAAGATTTATTAAAGACTTTTCTAAAACCTCGAGACCTCTCACTAATCTTCTCCAGAAGGATGTTCTTTTTGTATTTGATGAAAATTGTAAGGAAGCTTTTGAAGTCCTTAAGAAAGCTTTAATAACTGCTCCTATAGTACAACCACCTGACTAGAATTTACCTTTTGAGATTATGTGTGATGCAAGTGATTTTGCTGTTGGAGCTGTTTTAGGACAAAGAGTTGATAAGAAATTGAATGTTATACATTATGCTAGTAAAACCCTTGATAGTGCTCAAAGAAATTATGCTACTACTGAGA
Source organism: Secale cereale (assembly GCA_902687465.1). NCBI lineage: Eukaryota > Viridiplantae > Streptophyta > Magnoliopsida > Poales > Poaceae > Secale > Secale cereale. The sequence continues at coordinate 372,156,264 of LR738715.1, read as the reverse complement.
AGGAATTCTTAGCTTTAGTTTTTGCTTGTGATAAGTTTAGGCAGTATATTGTTGATTCCAAAGTTATTATTCATACTGATCATGCTGCCATTAAGTATCTTATGACAAAGAAGGATGCCAAGCCAAGGCTTATCAGATGGGTACTCCTTCTTCAAGAATTTGATTTGCAGATTGTTGATAGGAAAGGGGAAGACAATCCGGTGGCGGACAATCTTTCAAGGATGGAAGATATA
>LR738715.1:372085811-372156021 GCA_902687465.1 Secale cereale | reverse complement strand
TTTTGTATTTGATGAAAATTGTAAGGAAGCTTTTGAAGTCCTTAAGAAAGCTTTAATAACTGCTCCTATAGTACAACCACCTGACTAGAATTTACCTTTTGAGATTATGTGTGATGCAAGTGATTTTGCTGTTGGAGCTGTTTTAGGACAAAGAGTTGATAAGAAATTGAATGTTATACATTATGCTAGTAAAACCCTTGATAGTGCTCAAAGAAATTATGCTACTACTGAGAAGGAATTCTTAGCTGTAGTTTTTGCTTGTGATAAGTTTAGGCAGTATATTGTTGATTCCAAAGTTATTATTCATACTGATCATGCTGCCATTAAGTATCTTATGACAAAGAAGGATGCCAAGCCAAGGCTTATCAGATGGGTACTCCTTCTTCAAGAATTTGATTTGCAGATTGTTGATAGGAAAGGGGAAGACAATCCGGTGGCAGACAATCTTTCAAGGATGAAAGATATACCGCACGACCCCTTCCCAGTTAACGATAGTTTCCAGATGAGCAACTTGCCGTTGTAAAAGTACAATCTCTTTCTGATCCTTGGTATGCAGATTATGCTAATTTTAATGTTGCAAAGTATTTGCCTCCAGGTCTAACATTTCAGCAAAGGAAGAAGTTCTTTCATGATTTGAGGCACTACTTTTGGGATGACCCACATCTTTTCAAAGAAGGTCCCGACGGGATCGTGAGAAGATGCATTCCGGAACATGAGCAGAAGGACATTCTCCGACGGTGTCATGATAGTCCCTATGGAGGACATCATGCCGGTGAAAGGACTGCACATAAGGTTCTTCAATCAGGTTTTTATTGGCCTACTCTCTTTAAAGATGATAGAAATTATGTTTTAGCCTGTGATAAATGTCAGAGAGTTGGTAACATTAGTAGAAGGAATGATATGCCTATGAATTACTCACTAGTGATTGAACCTTTCGATTGTTGGGGTTTTAATTTTATGGGTCCTTTTCCTTCTTCGCACAAGTACACTCACATTTTAGTAGCTGTTGATTATGTGACCAAGTGGGTTGAAGCTATCCCCACTGAAAGTGCTGATCACAAGACATCTTTGAAAATGCTTAAAGATGTAATTTTTCCTAGGTTTGGTGTACCAAGGTATCTCATGACCGATGGAGGATCACACTTCACGCACGGAGCTTTTAGAAAAGCTTTGGCTAACTACGATGTTAATCATAGAATTGCTTCACCTTATCATCCTCAAACTAGTGGGCAAGTTGAGCTCACCAATAGAGATATTAAGTTGATCTTGCAGAAAATAGTAAACAGAAATAGGAAAGATTGGTCAAACAAGTTAGGAGATGCTTTGTGGGCATACAGAACTGCTTACAAAAACCCCATGGGCATGTCCCCCTATAAGATGGTGTATGACAAGGCTTGCCATTTGCCATTAGAGTTAGAGCACAAAGCTTTCTGGGCTGTTAGAGAGCTTAACGCTGACCCAAAACTAGCTGGTGAGAAGCGTCTCATGAACTTGACTTCTCTAAATGAATGGAGAAGTGAAGCTTACGAGAGCGCTAAAATGTTTAAGGAAAAGGTAAAAAAGTGGCATAATAGGAAGATTCTGAAACGTGAATTTAATGTTGGTGATAAAGTTTTGTTGTTTAGATCCCGTTTCAGGTTTTCTCCAGGTAAACTACTTTCCAGGTGGGAAGGACCATTTCATATTGAAGAAGTTTATCAGTCTGGTGCAATTAAGATTAATAATTTGGAGGCACCAAACCTCAAGTTGTGAATGGGCAAAGACTTAAACATTACATAGCAGGAGACCCTGTCGATGTTGATGTGAATATAATATACACAACAACTCACGAAGAACATGTTGCAGCCCTGTTTCAGACGCCAGCAGAAGCAGAATAAAGAAAAGGTATGTAGTACGGTAAGAAAACACCGCAAACCATCATAAAAGTTCCGTATTACGAGTTTTTGGAAAATTAGTAAAATTCCGAGTCGAAGTGGAGCCGGAGACGACCTCCAGGGAGTCCAGGCGCCCCCCTGGCGCCCCCCCTGGGCCGCGCCGGCAGGCCGCCTGGACACCCGGGAGCCCGTCTCCGACCCCGCTTTGGTCCGTTACCTTCCTTTCTGTGCATAAATTTTTCCTATATATTTTCCCGGATTGTTCCGGCAACGTATCTTGCGATTTCGCGTGTTTTCTCTTCGATCTGTTTCTACCAGGAAATCTTTCAGCTGAATTTAGGTGCCATGGCTTCTCCGAGTTCCCCCAAGGACAAGTTCGTCGTCAACGTCATCAACCCTTACCTCGCTGAGGTGAAGAAGCACCCTCAGGTTGTTCGGATGGAGGACGGCGTCCTTCATCAAGAAGATCTGAAGGGACCTATCAAGGAGGGGAGCATCCAGGCCAGGCTGGAAGAAGTGGAGCAAGAAGTATTTGAGTACAAGAAGATGACCGAGCGTGGTGTCGAAGCTAACTTTGACATCACCAACGAGCTGAAGAACTACTTCCTGAAGGAGATGAAGGAGATGTGGGAAAGAATCGCCGCGTCTGAAGACAGAATTATAGAGCTCCAAGGGCAAATTAATGATCTACATAACCAGAACTGTGAATATGAACTAAGGTTTATGCGCATGAGTATGGGTGCTGAATGCAGGATACAGGAGATGAGCCTCTCATATGAGACTTTAGCAAGATATCCATGGAAGCGTTTCGCCAAGGACTACATGATCAACGCCAACAAATATGGGTGAAATCTCCTGGGGTAATGGCATTCCCTTGGCTTGTTCCAAGCTTGGGGGAGTGCCCGGTGTATTTATCTTTACCTTTTGTCTTTTAGAGTCAAGTAGAGTCGTATCATGTCTAGGGGGGTTATTATATGAGATAGGTGTGTGCATTGAGGTCTATCGCTCCTTCGGTGAAGAATTGTATCCGTTAGTGTGGAGTCGTTTATGATGGAATATTAATGAGAAGTTTATCGGTTCCTTTTGCTGCACTCGGTATTCTCTTCACGCAATCGGCCTTATATGATGATTCTTATGGGGAGTATTGACCTTATGTCAAGTATGGCTATGAAACTTTATTTACTCTCGGCAAATATAGCTTTGGTCATAACAACAAGCATGATTTTCTTAAATTATCAACATAGCCAAAACTTTATGTTATTATGCTTGAAGTGTTATGCTGACAAGGAAGACAACTTGATGTGTTATGCTTATTTCGATGTTCATGCTTTATATTGCTTTGCATCTTAGTAATCATCAATTGTCTGTTCTCTCAAAACCTTTGCTAGCCTGACTCTGTACTAAGCGGTATTCTGCTTGTGCATCCATACCCTTAAGCCAATACCTTCCATATGAGTCCACCATACCTACCTACTCGTGGTATTCCGCTACCACCTCCTAAAAGTATATAATTTATGTGTTATCCTTAAATGTTCAAAATCTTTTATTTTGTGCCTCTGTTCTAGGTCATGAGGAAGTAATAGCTAATTCATAGTCTTCTTGAGTTGGACAAGCTTTACCCCGGGATTGCATGTATAATGTGCAAACCCATAATACGAGAAGGAGCTGGCATAGAGTGCGCCCGGCTTAAAAATAATATAACAAGCAAACCCTCCTTCACGCTTTGTTCATGAGAAATCAGAAAACTTTGGCAGTGATAAACAAAGGAGAATAAGAGGATGTTATCGTCCTCGTGCGGGAGCCGTTCCTCGAAACTTGTCCAGCTCAAAAAGCAATTGAGTTATCTATTAGCATTCGTTGACAAATCATGCACCCCTAAAAACTTGTTTTCATTCTGTTTGATTTGAGGATAGCACATGAGTTTTCCCTACTACCCTAGAGCAGGGCCTATCTTTTAATTTTAAGTTGAGTCAGTTACTTCTACTTCCTTCTATTTCTCACAGAGAGCAGACGTTTGATGTTGATAAGGATTCATTCATATAAAGCTGCATTAAGATTTGTCATATCATATCCTTGTTGACATTATCATTCGATAAGTAAGTTGTTTGTCATGCCCAGCTAAGGCAAACATCTTCCTCTGTGTTAACACTTTCACTTCTTGCCTATTAACATGTTATTTTCAAAAAGCTTCAATTGATCTCATCAAATATAAGAGCAAAAGTTAAATCTATTGTTGTTCTTTGACCAAAGGACATGTTTGCCATGATATAATGAGTTTCCTTAGCCCTACTTTCGAATATAAGTGTTATCACTCTTTCATAAGGGCCTTATGAGTTGAAGATTGCTGTTGAGGATATTTGAGTTGGTAAAGAAACTATGATGCTTCTTGTCCGTATTCTATTTATCGACACTTCACTCTCTAAACTTGTGGACAGGTTTACCGAGTTCATATTCGCTTGGGGACAGGCGAGGTCTAAGCTTGGGGGTGTTGATACGTCCACAATGCATCACTATTTTGTATCATAATTTATCCTTATTCATTGATATATTTCACGTTACGGTGATGTTCTTATGTTGTTTTGGTATATTTTACACAGTTTGCAAACTCCCCGATGCCGGAACAGCAGACGCAGGATTCAGCAGTAAAAAGTGGACGCTGAGTTGCTGAAGAAGAATACCTCCAAATTACCTGAAAATTGACGGGAGATATTTTTCAGATGAATCACGAAGACACGCAAAAGGGGAGCCAGAGGGGGGCCACAGGGTGCCCAGGCGGCCTGGGGGCGCGCCCCCCCTGGCCGCGCCGGGGGGGCGCCTGGAGCCCCTAGCCCACCTACGGACGCCCCCTTTTGCATATATATTCTCCGTTCTCCGAAAACACTAAAAATAAGAGTTTTTACGGAGTTCCGCCGCCGCTTCGAGGCGGAACCCTACGGAGAAGAAAAGGGCATCTCCGGCGGGCAGATTCCACCGGGGAGATCACCTCCTGGAAGGGGAGATCGTCGCCATCGTCATCACCATCGTCACAGGCATCATCGAGATCATCATCAACATCATCCCCAACACCAGCACCATCTCCATCTTCATCCAAATCTCATCTTACAATCGCAACTCGTGTTGTAACTTGTACTACCTATCCTCTCTACTCCGTCGTTGTTGATTACTACTTTGTGGTGAATGCTATTGAGTTTTGTTGGAGAAATATTATTATGTCTAGATTGTTTATCACATATTTATCCCCACTGATCATGATCTCTTTTATGTCTCGTGAGTAGTTACCTTAGTTCTTGGGCACATGGGGAAAGTCTTGTTGTTAGTAGTCATGTGTTGTTGAAGTAATATGTGTTGTTTGATACTTAAGTTGCGTTGTCATTCTACTAGTGGTGTTGTGTGAGTCGAACACCCAACACTTCTCCTTATTAAGGACCTAGGAGAATACATTGTGTATAAAGAATGCTTATGGTGGGTTGCCGGAGTGACAGAAACCTGAACCCCATTTCGCACGCTTTTGCATAAGGGAATAATGGATCCTCGATCGTATTGCTATGGTTAGGCTTTTGCCTTAAATTCTATCTTGTATTTGCGGATGCTTGCAAGGTGTTTAATCATAAGAGTGCATTCATCTTAGTCTAGAGAGTGCACTAGCATAGATCTACCCACTCAACACTTATCAACACATAACATAGTATCGATACGGAATATGGTGAAAGCACATGACTACCTCTCCCGTGTGTCCTCAGGAACGCTCTAGTCTTTATAAGTTCAGTTGCTAGGCCTCTCCTTTGCTAAGAAAGGATTGGGCCACTTGTTACTCTCAGTACCTTTTATATTACTTGCTTTTACTATCATGTTGCTTATACCGAGAAAACCCCTAAAAGTTATCTTTCAGTGCTTGCAGTAATTTCTTGCTCAGAATCGCTTATCAATACCTTCTGCTCCTCGTTGGGTTCGACACTCTTACTTATCGAAAACGCTGCAATAGATCCCTTACGGTTGTGGTTCATCATGCGGCAGCCAACCAGCACGAGGTCGATCACATCATAGGCAGAAGGCCAGTTGCTGCTGAGCCCAGCCGGGCTAGTGCCATCCGGCAGCACGTTGTGGCCATCACTATCATGCCGGGAGTCGGGCACCCGATCTATGAGACCCAGATGCAGAACCTGCGCGCTACGCAAGCGGTAGTGAAAGACCTCCAAAATCTGGAGGGCGATGAGTGACACGCTCAGGTGGAGCGCCTCGAAGACCTCCTCAATGCTACAAACATGCAGCAATACACCAGCAACTGCGTGCTGGCATCCGGCAAGCAGGTCGAGAACCCGGAGGCCCACCACTAGGACGGTGCGACCTCCCGGTCCTCTAGCGGCGGTGGCCGTAACCAGAATTCTGGGACGGCTCCTTGTCATAGCAGATGCTCTCTGCACACGAGTGTGGCCAGCCAGAAAGCTCCCCCAAACTCGGAGGGCCGGCACCAGGAGGATGAACGCCCGCGAGTCAGCGACTATGACGCCCGCCAGCGGATCGAGCACATGACTCTGTCCCAAGCGATGGAAGAAGAAGACGCAATCAACCCAGCCTGCTTCGGCCCCCGCATCGATGATGAGCCCTTCCCCAAAGGGTTCTCGCTGCCTCATCACACTCCCAAGTATAACGGTGCTGTGAAGCCAGAGGACTGGCTCATCGACTAAGTCACGGCAGTCATCATAGCCAACGGCAACAAGCGCGCTGCCGTGAAGTATGTTCCGCTCATGTTGCAGGGAACGGCCCGGACATGGCTGAAAAACCTCAAGCCCAACAGCATGTTTAGCTGGTTGGACTTCAATGAAGCTTTCGTGGGCAACTTCAACAACACTTACAAGCGCCCCCCAAGCCTCGCCGACTCTCCATGTATGTTCAGGGGTCGACCAAGTCCACTCGTGACTACCTGACATGCTGGGCCGAGTTGCGCAACTCCTGCGAGGGGGTGCATGAGGTGCAAGCCATCGAGTACTTCACCGTCGGATGCAATGAGTGCACCCTGATCAAGCACAAGCTCCTGTGCGACGAGCCAGCCACTCTGGACGAGCTCCTGGCGGTAGCGGATAAGTACTGAAGGAAATATGCCCTAGAGGCAATAATAAAGTTGTTATTTGATATTTCTTTTTATCATGATAAATGTTTATTATTCATGCTAGAATTATATTAACTGAAAACTTGATACATGTGTGGAGCATCTACTAGACTAGCTTGTTAATCAAAGATGGTTAAGTTTCCTAACCATAGACATGTGTTGTCAATTGATAAACGGGATCACATAAATTAGGAGAATGATGTGATGGACTAGACCCACCCGTTAGCTTAGCATAATGATCGTTTAGTTTTACTCCTACTGCTTTCTTCATCTCAATTACATAATCCACCGACTATGAGATCATGCAACTCCCGGACACCGGAGGAATGCCTTGTGTGCTATCAAACGTCACAACGTAACTGGGTGATTATAAAGATGCACTACAGGTATCTCTGAAGGTGTTTGTTGGGTTGGCATAGATCGAGATTAGGATTTGCCACTCTGAGTATCGAAGAGGTATCTCTGGGCCCTCTCGGTAATACACATCATAAGAAGCCTTGCAAGCAACGTGACTAATGAATTAGTTAGGGGATGATGTATTACGAAACGAGTAAAGAGACTTGCGAGTAATGAGATTGAACTAGGTATCAAGATACCGACGATCGAATCTCGGGCAAGTAACATACCTATGACAAAGGGAATAACGTATGTTGTAATAATGGTTCGACCAATAAAGATCTTCGTAGAATATGTAGGAATCAATATGAGCATCCAGGTTCCACTATTGGTTATTGGTCGGAGAAGTGTCTCGGTCATGTCTAGATATTTCTCGAACCCATAGGGTCCGCATGCAGAACGTTCGATGACGATATTGTATAATATGAGTTATGTGATTTGGTGACCAAATGTTGTTCAAAGTCCCGGATGATATCACAGACATGATGAGGAGTCTCGACATAGTCGAGAGGTAAACATTGATATATAGGATGATGGTATTCAGACACTGGAAGTGTTTCGGGATGCACCGGGTACATAGAGCAACTCTAGCAGACCCCTAAAAAATTTGACCCGCAAAATGCGTTTGCGGTTCAGCGAAGATCGCGTTTGCTGGCCGAAAACAAACACAGCCGAATAGAACCAGTATCTAAACCTGCATAATTTGAAAAAACGCTTTCGCGGGAGAAATTGCACAAACATTGTTTATCACATACTACATAGTTCACCACATGATCAACAAACTACAAGCAAAGTTATACAACATACTACAATGAACTAGTACTAGAGGGGTCAGATCTGACGGCGGCGAGGTCGCGGCAAATGGACACGCCGTGGAGGAGCCAGATGCTCAATCCTCCTAGCCGAAGCTGCACAGGTCGACGTACTTCTCGGCCTGCTCCGCGCGGATGCGGAGCCACTCCTCGGCCTTCTCCTCGGCGGCGAGTTTGGCGGTGACGGCCTCCCGCCACTGGAGGGCTTCTAGCTCCTCGGCGTGTCACTAGCGCTCTGCCTCCTTGCGCACTCTCCGCTCGGCAATGGCGGCCGCAACGGCGTCGACGTCCGCGACGAAGTCTTCCAGCCTGATGACTCCACGGCGGCCGATGCTACTTCTCGAGCTTGCGTTGTATTCCCTTTAAGAGGAAATGGAGATGCAGCACAGTAGCATAAGTATTTCCCTCAATTTTTGAGAACCAAGGTATCAACCAGTAGGAGACCACCCGCGAGTCCCTCGCACCTGCACAAACAAATAAGAACTTCGCAGCCAACGTGATAAGGGGTTGTCAATCCCTTTATGGTCACTTACGAAAGTGAGAACTGATAGAGATGATAGTTTGATATTTTTGGTATTTTTGGATATAAGAACAGAAAATAAAACGGAAAAGTAAAGTAGATTGTAGATTGATATGTTGAGAATAGACCCAGGGGCCACATGTTTCTCTAGTGGCTTCTCTCATGATAGCATAATTCTACGGTGGGTGAAGGAATTACTGTCGAGCAATTGATAGAAAAGCGAATAATTATCAGATTATCTAGGCATGATCATTATATATAGGCATCACCTCTGAGACAAGTAGACAGAAACGATTCTGCATCTACTACCATTACTCCACACATCGACCGCTATCCAGCATGCATCTAGAGTATTAATTTCATAAGAACAGAGTAACGCCTTAAGCAAGATGACATGATGTAGTGGGATAAACTCAAATAACATGATATAAGCCCCATCTTCTTATCCTCGATGGCAACAATACAATACGTGCCTTGCTGCCCCTACTGTCACTAGGAAAGGACACCGCAAGATTGAACCCAAAGCCAAGCACTTCTCCCATTGCAAGAACTATAGATCTAGTGGGCCAAACCAAACCAATAATTCAAAGTGACTTGCTAGGATATTTTAATCATACATAAAAGAGTTCAGAAAAGAACCAAATATTTCTTAAAGATAATCTTGATCATAAACCCACAAGTCATCGGATCCCGACAAACACACCGCAAAAAGAGATTACATTGAATAGATCTCCTCGAAGACCGAGGAGAACTTGGTATTGAGATCCAAAGAGAGAGAAGAAGCAATCTAGGTACTAACTATGGACCCGAAGGTCTGTGGTAAACTACTAACAACTCATGGTGAGGCGATGATGATGATGTAGAAGCACTCCGTGGTAGACCCCCCCTCCGGCGGAGCTCCGGAATAGGCCCCAAGATGGGATCTCACGGGAACAGAAGGTTGCGGCGGTGGAAGTAGGGTTTTCTCTCCTCTCCTGATGGTTTCGTGGTACGTAGGTATATATAGGAGGAAGGAGGGCAACGGGGGCCAGACGTGGGGCCCACGAGGCAGGGGGCGCGCCCTGTAGGGGGGGGCGCCCCCCACCCTCGTGGATGCCACGTCAGCCCTACTCCGTGGTTCTCAAGTCTCCCGTGCATATTTTTCTCCAAAAATATCTCTCCCGAAGTTTCATTCCTTTTGAACTCCGTTTGATATTCCTTTTCTGTAAAACCCTGAAATAGGTAAAAAAAACAGCAATCTGGACTGGGCCTTTGGGTTAATAGGTTAGTCCAAAAAATAATATAAAAGTGTATAACAAAGCCCATGAAACATCCAAGACATCATAAATAATTGCATGGAACAATAAAAAATTATAGATACGTTGGAGACGTATCAAGCATCCCAAGCTTAATTGCTGCTCGTCCTTGAGTAGGTAAATGATAAAAACAGAATTTTTGATGTGGAATGCTAACCAAGATAATTTTCAATGTAGTTCTCTTTATTGTGGCATGAATGTTCAGATCTGAAAGATTCAAGACAAAAGTCTATGTTGACATAAGAAATAGTAATACTTCAAGCATACTAACAAACTAATCATGTCGTCTCAAAATACTATGGCGAAATAAAGTTATCCCTACAAAATCATATAGTCTGGCTATGCACCCTCTTCATCACACAAAATATTCATATCATGCACAACCTCGGTTTCATCCAAGCACTTGTTTTCATACTCTATTCTTTCAAACCTTTCAACTTTTGCGTACATGAGCGTGAGCCATGGATATAGAACTATGTGGAATAGAGTGGTGGTTGTGGAAAAGACAAAAAGGAGGGAGATAGTATCACATCGACTAGGCGTATCAACGGGCTATGGAGATGCCCATCAATATATATCAATGCGAGTGAGTAGGGATTGCCATGCAACGGATGCACTAGAGCTAAATATGTATGAAAGCTCAACAAAATAAACTAAATGGGTGTGCATCCAACTTTCTTGCTCACGAAGACCTAGGGCATTTGAGGAAGCCCATCGTTGGAATATACAAGCCAAGTTCTATAATGAAAATTCCAACTAGTAGATGAAAGTGACTAAACATGAGACTCTCTATCATGAAGAACATGGTGCTACTTTGAAGCACAAGTGTGGAAAAAGATAGTAGCAATTGTCCCTTTTTCTTTTCTTTTATTTTCTTTTTTTGGAGGGGCCTTTTCTTTTGTTTCGCCTTGCCTCACATTGGACAATGCTCTAATAATGATGATCATCACACTTATATTGAATTACAACTCGATATTACAACTCGATACTAGAACAAAGTATGACTCTATATGAATGCCTCCGGCGGTGTACCAGGACGTGCAATGAATCAAGAGTGACATGTATGAAAAATTATATATCTCGGAATGGTGGAAAGTTGCATGGAAATATATATCAGAATGGCTATGGAAATGCCATGATAGGTAGGTATGGTTGCTTTTTTGAGGAAGATATATGGTGGCTTTTTTGAGGAAGGTATATAGTGTTTGTATGGTACCGGCGAAAGTTGCGCGGTACAAGAGAGGCTAGCAATGGTGGAAGGGTGAGAGTGTGTATAATCCATGGACTCAACATTAGTCATAAGAACTCATATACTTATTGCAAAAATTTACGAGTCATCAAAACAAAGTAATCAACGCATGCTCCTAGGGGGGAGGTTGGTGGGAGTTAACCATCGCGCGCCCCAACCTCCACACAAAGGATGACACTCTACAAATACCTCATGCTCTAACTTCATCACATAGCGGTTCACATTACATGCATGCTACGGGAATCACTAACTTTAACACAAGTATTTCACAATTTCATAATGACTCCACTAGCATGACTCTAATATCACTATCCTCATATATCAAAACAATTATCAAGCATCCAACTTCTCATCATATCCAGTGCACTTTATATGAAAGTTTTTACTACATTCATCATGGATGCCTATCATGTTAAGGCTAGTTTTATAGCCAAAATACATTACCATGCTGTTCTAATAGACTCTCAAAAGGATATAAGTGAAGCATGAGAGATCAAAAATTTCTTCAAAATAAAATCACCACCGTGCTCTAACAGATATAAGTGAAGCACTAGAGCAAAAACTATTCAACTCAAAAGATATAAGTGAAGCACATAGAGTGTTCTAACAATTCCTAGGCCATATTTATCTCTCTCAAAAAGGTGTGTCCAGCAAGAATAATTGTGGCAAACTAATAAGCAAAGACTCAAAATGATACATGACGCTCCAAGTAAAACACATATCATGTGGTGAATAAAAATATAGTCCCGGGTATAGTTACCGATAGATGAAGACGAAAGAGGGGATGCCTTCCCGGGGCATCCCAAAGCTTAGGCATTTGGTTGTCCTTGAATTTTACCTTCGGGTTCCTTGGGAATCCCCAAGCTTAGGCTCTTGCCACTCTTTGTTCCGCATTCCATCAAAGCAATTCTCAAAACTTGAAAACTTCACAACACAAAACTTAGACAAAAATCTCGTGAGCTCCGTTAGTATAAGAAAACAAACCACCACTCAAAGGTACTGTAATGAACTCATTCTTTGTTTATATTGGTGTTAAACGTACTGTATTCCAACTTCTCTATGATTCATACTCCCCAATACAACTCATAGATTCATCAAAATAAGCAAATAACACACGAAAAACAGAATCTGTCAAAAGCAGAACAATATGTACTAATCTCTAACTTTCGCATACTTCTGTAACTCCAATTTTTTTGAAATAAATTGGTAAAAGTGAGGAATTTTTCTATTAATCATCTGCAAAAATAATCAACTAAATAGCATGCTGCAGTAAAATCTGGTGACTATTCTAGCGAGCGCTAACGATTCTGTTTTTCACAGCAAGATCATATAAACTTCACACAAGTCTTCCCAAAGGTTCTACTCGGCACAAACACTAATTAAAATACAAAACCACATCTAAACAGAATCTAGATGCAATATTTATTCCTAAACATAAGCAAAAACAAAAAATATAAAATTGGGTTGCCTCCCAACAAGCGCTATCATTTTACGCCCCTAGATAGGCACGATACAAGGATAGATCTACGTATTGCCATCTTTGGAAGGCAATCCATGAGTGGCTCTCATAATAGATTGATAGGGTAATTTAATTTTATTTCTAGGAAAGTGTTCCATGCCTTTCATATCAATAATTGCACCAATCGTTCTAAGCAAAGGTCTACCAAGAATAATAGGACATGAAGGATTGCAACCTATATCAAGAACAATGAAATCTATGGGCACATAATTCTTATTGGCAACAATAACAACATCATTAATCCTTCACAAAGGTTTCTTAATAGTAGAATCCGCAAGATGCAAATTTAAAGAACAATCATCAAGCTCATGGAAACCTAACAAATCACACAAAGTTTTTGGGATAGTGGAGACACTTGCACGCATATCACACAAAGCAAAGCATTCATGATCTCTAATTTTAATTTTAATAGTAGGTTCACACTCACTATAAAGCTTTCTAGGGATAGAAACTTCCAATTCAAGTTTTTCTACATAAGATTGCATCAAGGCATCAACTATGTGTTTGGTAAAAGCCTAATTTTGACTATAAGCATGCGGAGAGTTTAGTACGGATTGCTACAAGGAAATATAATCAATCAAAGAGCAATTATCATAATTGAATCCCTTGAAATCCAAAGTTGTGGGTTCATCACGATGCAAAGTTTTAATCTGTTCACTCCCACTTTTAACAATTTTAGCATTAAGATCTAAAAACTCTGAATCATTGGGACACCTTTTAATTAAAGTACACTCATCTCCAATCCCATCTTTGTCAAGATTCATACTAGAAAACAAGGATATAATAGGAGACACATCAACAACTTTTAGATGTTCATCTTTATTTTCATGATAACTAGAAGAACACGCTTTTATATAACTCTCTTTTCTAGCAAGCATCCTAGCGGTTGTTTCTTTGTATTCATCAATGGAAATTCTCATGGCTTTGGGAGACTCATTGATATCATGCTTAGGTGGAATAGATCTAAGTTTTAAAGAATCAACATCAAGAGTAATTCTATCCACACTTCTAGCCAATTCATCAATCTTAAGCAATTTTTCTTCAAGCAAAGCATTAGAATTCTTTTGCGAATTCATAAACTCCTTAACACTAGTTTCAAATTTAGAAGGCATCTTTCCATAAGAGTTATTGTAGGAATTACCATAATTATTAGAGGAATTGCTAGGAAAAGGCCTAGGATTAAAATTTCCTCTATAAGCATTGTTACCAAAATTATTCCTACCAACAAAATTCACATCCAAAGATTCATTATTATTTTCAATGAACGTGGATAAAGGCATATCATTAGGATCAGAAGAAGCACTGTTAGCAGCAAATAATTTCATAAGTTCATCCGTCTTTCCACATTTAGCAGTAAATCTTTCGGTGTGCCATTGAGAATAATTAACCATAATATTATCTAGGAGTTTGGTAGCTTCTCCTAATGTAGTTTCCATGAAAGTGTCTCCTGCGGCCGAATATAAAAGATTTCTAGAAGCAAAATTGAAGCCAGCATAAAAGTTTTGAATAATCATCCATAAGTTCAAACCATGTGTAGGGCAATTACGTATCATTAATTTCATTCTCTCCCAAGCTTGTGCAACATGGTCATGATCTAGTTGCTTAAAATTCATAATATCGTTTTGTCATACCCTGCATTTTGTAACATGGTTATTGCATTAATAAAGCATGAAAATTTGGACCAACAATTTTTTTGGCATCATTTGGCTTTTATTTGGAATTAAGTTTTTCTCTGTGTGATTTTCTAGTGCTCTTTAAAGTCAACTACTCCATCTTATATACTTCATCTCGTTACCCCAAACTTCTGTCCAATGATCATACCAAGTGTATATAATAGTATAGTATATTCATATAAAATATATTTTGGCCAAATAGTATTTTCAAAAATTAGTTTTCCAAAAACCCCTGAATTGAGACTTGCACTTCAAGTACTTTATTTAGGGTGATAAAAATCTTTGAAAACGTATGTTTGAATCCTATTAGGTATAGGACTCCCAAAAACCACAAAAGTATAATTTTAAAAGTTATTTTCATATTTTATTTAAAGGCTTTTTCTTAAGGCCAGAAATGGTCTTTAATAGGTAAAAAAATATTTAACTATTTCAAAAATATTTGCCAAAATTCAGAGAGACTCTTAGGACATATATTGTCCATATATAAGATTTTCAACACTTGTTCATGTTCAAAATATTGGGCAAATCCCTGAGAAACCCTTTGTGGATATTTCAAGCTTTTGAAATATTTACAAAGGAATTATTCTCTAAAAATTCCAGGGAAATTCTATCATGTCAGATATGACATATTTGATGATCTTGCCAAGCCCCATGCCTTGGGAAGCAAGAAAACATCATCAAAACCCCTCAAGACCATTATGTCCATTTTTGAAGTTTGAGCAACTTTACATTGCCAAACTTGTCCAAGTGCTCTCAAACTTGGTGCACATGCTAAAATGGTCTATTTATGCATCTAGACCAAATGGCACAAGTTTTGGAGAAGGGTAACTTGATTAGAGTGCCCCAAAATCAATTCTCTTCAGATTCAAATCTGAACAGCTTTTTACTTGTGACCTCAACTTTTGTGGACCTACTCGAAAACCCAAATGATGACACTACACCAATTGGTGCATCAAGGAGGGATGATTTTCTTAACTTAAACTTGGAAAATCCATATCTATTGATTTCTAGGGTTCACCAAAGTTACGTTGGCAAGTTTCTTCAAATGAGCTCAAACTTGGTGGAACACCCTATTTCTATATACCATTTGATCGTGTTAAGTCAGATGTCATTTGGAATTCATTTGCTTGCCCAAAAACACATCAAACACCTTCTGGTAATTTTCCAAAACTATCACTTTTACCTCTTTCCTTGTTCTCCTTGAGCTAGGCTTTTTACCACAGCATCTACTAGACCCCTTCTACCTCCAGTAGCAATGGCTGCACCACAGCTCAATGATTGAGGGGGGTAAAACCCCATTTTACATTCCTGGACAGCCACTTTCACCCTTCTCTCTCAGCACTCTCTCCTTCTAGAAGCCCTCTATGGCATCCAACGCCCCTCCCACATTCTTTACTCCCCCCTAGAGCCAATGGACAAGGTGGCCGCGTCCAGAGCACGTGAGACACGGCCATGCCAGCCATATGGGCGCTCTGGAGCGCGCTATAGTGTGCTCCCGCACAGTAGCCGCATCCTGCCCGAGGCGCCCGACCACCTAGGGCGTCGGGATGGAATCTCCCGAGGCTGCCTCAACGTCAACAACACGGCAGCTGGTCGGCCCCCTCCTCCTTCTCCCTCCTCTCGCCCCAGCTCGCACGCGCGCCGGCCACCCGAGAGCTCCAATGAGCAAGCTCACACGCGCGGTGCCCCTGGCCTCCCCCTACACTCTATCTTCTCTCCCCTATCTCTGGAACGAATCCAGGAACACCCCAGACATGGCGCCAGCTCCTCCCGAGCCCTGTGGCAACGAGCAGGAGCTCGCCGGCGCACGGGTCCACGGCACCCCGCCGTTCGCCTATAAAAGGGACACCCCGCTCCCTACTCTCCTCACCACTCGCCTCCACACACACCTAATCATCCCCCTACACCACTCACCCCTCTCCAGGCGAGCCCGAGCTCGAGATCGAGCTCGACCTCCGCCGCCTCGGGTCGCCATCGACCTCAGGGTACAGGCCCTCTCCGCCGCTCCACTTCCTCGATCTGGAACCGCCGCGGCTCACTGAACATTTCCCCCTTCCTCCCCGCTTCTTTTGCAGCCGGAAATGGCCGGAACCATCGACACCCGAAGCCCCTTCACCGCATGACCTCGTCACCGGCGAACCAGGCCACCCCGGCGACTGCAACCACCTCCACCCGAACGGCGACTCGACGCTGAGTCCAGCCGTGCTCTCGCCCGACCTCGCTGTGCCCTGCATCAACGCCGGTTAGCTTGCCGGCCCTCTGTCGCAGGGTTAGGGGTGACAGGCGGGCCCCGTCTATCAGCCTCTTCTCTCCCTCGTCTCTCTCTCTCTCTCTCGCTGACGCATGGGCCCAGCCCGTCGGGTTTAAAACCGGGCGCGCGCGCACGGACTAGTGTGCTCGGCCGCCTCTCTGGCTGGGCCTGCTGCGCTGCGGCTGTTCTGGCCCAGCAGGCACAGAACCCCTTTTTCCGTTTTCTTTTTCTGTCAATCTTGCAAAAATTCCTCTGGACTAAATATTAATCCAAATGAAATAATTCCAGTTCCTAGAATCTTGTAATATTCCAACTTGTTTAATGGTATAACTTTCACACATATTCATGAACCTTTTCTGTACTGTTCAAATTTAAAATTTAAATTTAAATTTGAACACAAAAAACTCTGTTCAAAAATCCATCTAGCCCATTCTATCACTCCAAATTCAAAACTAAGAATTTTTGCCCTCTTAGTTTTCCTTCTAGTATTTTATAAAAATAAGTTGACATTTTTCTGAGCACTTTGATTTTTCTGTTTTTATTATTGTCTTATTTTCCCATTATTTTATTGTGACGATTAGATACCGTGTTTGACGAAGGACTTGAAGGCTTTGAAGACCAAGCCAACCAAGGCAAGCAGCCCGTTGACCATGATACCCCTCTTGTTCATCGGTACCCTTTTTTCGATTGCATGAAGATGAAATATGACGGTGGTAAACTTGTTGTGAACCATCCCATGATTCATGCCCCCACTCACAACTCTAGCTTGTCCATAATGCAAGAGATTAGCTGTGATGCATAATGTTGCATGAGCAACATGAACTCTCCGTAATTACATTCTTTCGAAAACCCCTTCGGGTGCCCCTAATGCCCGTGGGTGATGTTGAAATTAGGTCACCACTTGAGGAAGAAGTGGTGTACCAAAGAAAGCTTTTGGTGTGTGTTTGTGTAAAATGATGGATTGATTTATGTGTGATTACCGACCCAACCAAACATGTGCAACCACTCTACCCTTATATGGGAAAGGGCATTATTGATTACCTAGGCCAATACTAGCATGGTGCCCGCATTACTAGTGACGGGGGTGACACGAGGTCACTCTCGGGACGGGGTCGTGCTTGGATAGGCGGCCATGACTGTTTTCACAAGGCATCGAACACACCGTTGGTACCCCGTGCCAGTGGTATGTGAAGAATATGGGAGCGAGGCTCCACAAATTTTAAGATGTGATATGTTGGGCACGGGGGTTACTACCAATCGAGTGGACTCTATGTTAGTGTCGTCAAGGGAAAGATAGTGATCGGGTGCTTGCCCAGGTACTTGAGGGTAAAGTGCGCAACCTCTACAGAGTGTAAAACTATTCAAATAGCCGTGTCCACGGTCATGGACAGTTGGGAGGTGCTACTTAAACTATGTCCATAATTTTACAATCTCGGTGAAAGTGTGTGTGTTGAGTCAAGGTGGTGACTTGACTCGTTGAAAGAACCAGAAATGAATTAAACTCTATTTATGTTGATATCTGTAACCTGTCCTCTAGGTTACCCAAGTACATTGATGCATGTCTCACAAGTGGATTCTAGCTTGTAGCTAGGTTGCTTATTATTGTACAACTTGCATTATTACCTTGAACCAAATCATGGGTTGCTTGCGAGTACATTCAAAGTACTCACTCGCTTGCCACTGGTTATTTAATTGGCCATGCATGGAGGAGCAAGAATTTGAAGAAGAATTCTATGGAGACGAACATGCGAACCAGGACGCTTTCCCAGTCAGAATGCCTGTAGGGTTAAGGAAGATGGCATGGGTTCTACTTATCTACGAAGACTTCCGCTATTAGAGTTTATTGCTATTCAGCCCACGAGGCTTTATCTATGTAAGACTTGGCCATAATGGTCATTTTTTGTGTAAGATCGTATGTATGGATGTAAGACTCTTGTTATTGAGCTTCTGTGTGTTAAGTGAGTATTGAGCTCTAGGATCACTGTACACGTGCATTCGGTGATCTCGACTCTTAAGTCGGGGTCCCCACAGAGCTAGTATCAGAGCCATCCTGACTGTAGGAAGCCTTAGTTAGCATGGGCGTTAGTTAGGATGAGACCCTTTTCATAAACCTTCTGAACCTCTTTTCTTTTCTAAACCTTACCAAACCTGAGATATCATCAGCATATTAACCACTCCCATTCAACCTTTGTAGATGGCCACTGTACCTGAAGAGCTCCTGACTAGTGTGTTCCCCTTGCTTCTCGAGGATAGCCTCCAGGAGTGCCAGTTCCACCGAGCACCCATCCTCACCTACCATGAGCATTGGGTTAGCGACACTGAGGTGGAGTACCATGTGGAAGTAATCGTGAAGGCGAACGATCCTCCCACAAGTTGGTTCTTTGAGGGACACATGTGGTAAGCAATCCAAACAATTCAAAACAAAAGTTGGTTCTTCGAGGGACCCCAGATGGCAACACTACCCCTCGCGGTCGAGGCAGCTGCACTCAAGGCACTAACCCGCCTCCGAGAACTTCTTCCGGAGATGGCAGCCAAGATGACAACCCGCTTCTTGCCTTAGCGGAAGGAAGGTGAAGATGAAAGCAGCGCGCAAGCCCCTCCACTGAAGGAAGGACTTCCACTTCGTTTCCAGACCTACTTCGGCCTATGTGTCGACAGCTTGGCACAAGATTTGGCCTCGAAATCGATGAAGCTCCGAGAAGAACTCACTACTAGGAAACGGGCTATAGATGGAATTGATACTAATGGCGCACAAGACAAGCAGTGCGCCATTAGTATATACTAATGGCGCACCAACCTCTGATACGCCATTAGAGTTCAAACTACTAATGGTGCACCTGGCCCAGGGTGCGCCATTAGTATAAAAAAGTTTTTTTTGAACTAGTGCGCCTGTCCAAACATACTAATGGCGCATCCAGACAGAGTGCGCCATTACTAGTTACAACTAGTAATGGCGCACCAGCAGTAAAGTGCGCCAATAATGTTCTTTTTTTTTATTATATTTTTTATTCTTTTTTTGCAAAACTACTAATGGCGCACTGTTCCACAGTGCGCCATTAGTATTTTTTTTTCAAAACTAGTAATGGCGCACTAACTGAAGATGCGCCATTAGTAACCCTGATTACTAATGGCGCTTTTATAGTGGGTGCGCCATTAGTAAGTGGGCAGCAACAAGATATTTTGGACAGCCTCTCCTACCCACACTCACTTTCTCCCCACTTCATTCTCTCCACCTCCTCCTTGTCTCGGGTCCCTCCTCTTTTTCACCTCATTTCCACCATAGATTCATTCAAATTAAGTGGTTAAATTACCTTGTTTTGATAGGTAAGTAAGGGGGGAAGCTATATTTATGTTGTTCTCCATACAACAATGTGCACATGCACTTTTTATTGCCTAGCTAGATCTATGTATGTTCGTGGTGTTGCATATGTTTGTTGTGTTGCATATGTGTTTGTGTTTGGAGGTGTACCGGTATTTGAAATGCGATAGTTGCCAATATTTTCCCGGAATGTTGATTCATTTCCATTTCGGTGAGAATTTTGGCATTAAGCATTCTTTTTTATCCTATTTTTTGGGAAAGCCATGGCAAATTTTTTCTTGGTTCTAAAATATCGTTTTGCTCTACCCCGCAGGCGACCATGGTGCGCACGATAACCGAAGGCATCATGAATAGGTTTTTGAGGTCCGCGAAGGCCGAGATGCTTCAAAAGAACGAGACGGAGATAAGATGTCCGTGTCGAAGATGCAAGCTAAATAGCCTTATTGCGGACCTGGATTCTGGGAAGGTGCGTGACCACCTGCTCTTGCGTGGTTTCATGGATGGCTATTGGTGGCAAGGTGATGAAGATGACTACGAAGTCGTCCATGGGGGCCGGGCAAGAAATGAGGAAGGGCAGCAAGACAACCACCGCGGCTCGGGCGGGCGAGAAGACGAAGAATCCCCAGGAGATGATCACGATGATCAAGATGCAGGACATGATGATGAGGAAGATGCCGGAGCAGACGACGGGGATGATCATGAAGATGATGATGCCGGCGGAGCAGACGAGGCTAGGCCATCGATGGGCTGGGTGCAGGACCCTCATATTCAAGGGCTGCTTCTCAAGCAGACCGATAACGCAAGAGCTGCCGCCCGAGAGAAAGCCAAGATGGATCAACTTGAGTTAGACACGGTTACTCCATTGTATGAAGGATGCAGGCCCGAGGATACCCGCCTGAAAGTAACGCTCATGGCTCTGGAGATGAAGGTAAAACACAAAATGACCGACGCATGCTTCGACGAGAACATGTCATTCTGGCACGAACGTCTTCCCAAGGGGAACAAGTGCCCCACCAGTTTGGAGGAGGCGAAGAAAATCGTGTGTCCTCTGGATTTATCGCACGTGAAATACCATGTGTGCATGAACAATTGCATCATTTATCGGGACGAGCACGCGGAGTCTACCATATGTCCGGTGTGCGGCGTCACTCGATACAAGAAGAGGAAGAAAGCTCCTCGAAAAGTGGTGTGGTACTTTCCGATCACTCCTCGTCTACAGCGGTATTTCGCGGACCCTAAGGTAGCAAAGCTCCTGCGTTGGCACGCGGATAGGGAGGAGAAGAAGCGAGAAGATGACACAAATGATCCGGAGATAGATAAAAAAGACAAGATGCTGAGTCACCCTAAGGATGCGAGCCAGTGGCAAGCGTTGAACTTCGAAGACCTAGAATTTGGGAACGATCCAAGGAACATCGTGCTGGGCGCGAGCACCGATGGAGTCAATCCGTTTGGCAGCCAGAGAAGCACACATAGCACCTGGCCTGTGTTTGTGTGGATGTACAACCTTCCCCCCTGGTTGTGCATGAAGAGCAAGTACATTCACATGAGTATGCTAATTGAAGGACCGAAACAACCAGGGAACGACATCAATCTGTATCTGGGGCTGCTGAAAGAGGAGCTAGACACGCTGTGGAAAACGCCAGCCAATACGTGGGACGCCGCAAAGAAAGAATATTTCCCTATGAGAGCCGCGCTACTCACGACGGTGCACGACTATCTCGGTTACGGATATGTCGCGGGGCAAGTGGTCCACCGATTTTCTGGATGCGTCAGGTGCATGGATGACACAACGTATTGCCAGCTAGATAGAGATCCCGGGTCTTCGAAAATCGTGTTCATGGGACATCGAAGGTGGCTTCGCGACGATGACCTGTGGAGAAAACGCAAGGATCTGTTCGATGGTGAAACCGAACCCCGAGGATGCCCGCGTACGAGGAGCGGCGAGGAAATAGACGAGCTGTTGAAAAATTGGAAAGATTGCCCACTGCCAGGAAAGAAGCAAAAGGCGCTAGAGCCGGGAAAGAAGCGAAAGGCGCCAGAGCCGCCGCTGAAGGTATGGAAAACGAGGTCTGTTTTCTGGGACTTGCCGTACTGGAAGATCCACCGTGTGCCTCATAGCCTTGATGGAATGCATATCACGAAGAACGTGTGCGAGAGTCTGCTTGGTACCCTGCTGAACATGCCAGAGAGGACCAAAGATGGGCCGAAAGAAAGGGCAGACTTGAAATCAATGGGCATCAGGCAGGAGCTTCACGCTATATATGATGATCATGATGATGATTATGATGATGAGGCGAAGCAGGACACGGAAAGTCGTCGCATAGGCAAAAAGGCCAAGAAGACCGGAAATGACTACCCTCCCGCGTGCTTCACTCTAAGTCAGGAGGAGATCGAGCAGTTTTTCACCTGCCTCGTAGGAGTAAAACTTCCTTATGGTTACGCGGGGAAGATAAGCAGATACCTAGACCCAGCGAAGCTGAAGTTCAGCGAGATGAAGTCTCACGACTGTCACGTGCTGATGACGCAGATACTTCCAGTTGCAATCCGTGGGATCATGGACGCGCACGTCCGTGAAACCCTATTAGGCCTATGCAACTTTTTCGACGTCATCTCTCGGAAGTCTGTTGGTGTGAGGCAACTCAGAAGGCTACAGGAAGAGATCGTGGTGATACTATGCGAGCTTGAGATGTACTTCCCGCCCGCATTCTTCGATGTTATGGTGCATCTGCTGGTCCATATCGTGGACGATATCATCCAACTCGGGCCGACGTTCCTGCATAGCATGATGCCGTTCGAAAGGATGAATGGTGTCATCAAAGGATACGTTCGCAACATGTCACGTCCAGAGGGAAGTATAGCCAGGGGCTTTCTGACCGAAGAGTGCATCTCCTACTGCACGAATTATCTAGGCATCGAGAACCCCGTTGGTCTGCCCGTCAACAGGCACCTCGACAGGCTCGCTGGATGGGGTCACCGTGATGGTCGCCGCGAAATGCATGTCGACTGCGAGGGTCGACTCGCCGACTTTGAAAGAGCAAACCTAGTCGCGCTACAACACATAGACGTGGTCGATCCTTGGGTGGTAGAGCACAATACCTTTATTGAGAAGACGTACAATGACCGAGGCCAACAGAGGACGGACGGAGATATAATCAAAGACCACAACTCATGTTTCGCGCGTTGGTTCAAGCAGAAGCTTCTGTCGTACCCTTTACATGAGAATTCTTCCGCGGAAGAACAACTCATATTCGCCTTGTCACGGGGCGCCGAGCACAACCTGATGACCTATGAGGCGTACGATATCAACGGCTACAAATTCTACACCGAGGCCAAGGACATGAAGAGCGATGGTTATCATAACTCCGGGGTAACGATGGAATCCTACACCGGTAATGACAAGGACAGATACTACGGAAGGATCGAGGAGATCTGGGAGCTGAGCTATGCTGGAGAGAAGGTCCCGATGTTCCGTGTCAGATGGGCCAAGAGCGTCCTAAAAGAAGACCGGTATTTCACCACCATGGTTATACCCGAAGCCAAATCCAAGACCGCGGGCGCAAACGTCACCGCGAAAAATGAGCCATGGGTACTGGCTTCCCAAGTTGACCAATGCTTCTTCATTACCGACCCGTCAAAGCCCAGTCGTGTTGTCGTGAGGAGAGGCAAAAGGAAGATCATCGGAATGGATGGAGTAGCCAATGAGCAAGACTTCGACAAGTACGGCGACCCGAGGATCGAACATGACGACGATGATGAAGTAGCAGCATACACCACAAGAAGAAGAAGGACCACCCTACCTAAAGGACGTCCGTTCCACAGAAGAACGCCATTTGCGAAAAAGAAGGGCAAGAAGGTTGTGAACAGATAGCTAGCTAAGATCGATTGTATTTAAATCGTAGCCTTCATTTCTCGATTGTATTTCATGGGCACTTTTTGCACTATCATGAATATTTTGAAATTTCATGGACTCTCGATCTCGACCCCCCTCCATCTTGATCGCTATCCCACCTCGCCAGATCCGGTCCCCCTCGCCGCCGAGCACCCCCCGGTCCACCGGCCGCCGCCGCCGACCCCCCGCACCCTCGATTCCCCTACTCAACCGTCGCCGCCGACCCCCCGCACCCCTCCCCTACTCAACCGCCGCCGCCGACCCCCCGCACCCTACCCCGCTCCACCGGCATTACTGTTTGATGATATTTTTAAAAAAATTATTACTGTCTTATAAAAAAATATTACTGTTATGATTTAAACAAGTTTGACCATATTTAAACATAAATAAGTATCAAACAACATTTTAAATGCATAAAAAAAATTGTGGAGCCTGGGAATGGAACCCAGGACCTCCTGGTGTGAGAACTGGCTGCTGACCAGTCGAGCTAGTAGAGGGAACTTGATGTGGATCAGGTCAGGTGGAAGATAACCTGTTGGCTCGAGCAGAAAACAAAAAAAAATACTAATGGCGCACCAGGGTGAGGTGCGCCCTTAGTATGGCTGTACTTATGGCGCACCGAGGGGTGGTGCGCCATTAGTATTGTGCCGCCCCCACCATCCATATCTCCTCCCTGGCCGGCCCAACCCTATCCCCTAGCATCTCTCTCCCTCGCCCTCGCCCTCGCCCTCGCGCCGATCCCCTTCCCCTCTCCTCTCCCGGCGACGCCGCTGCCCCGCCGCCTCGACGCCGCCTCGACGCCGCCCCGACGCCGCCTCGACGCCGTCCCGACGCCGCCCCGACGCCGCCCCGACGCCGCTGCCCCGCCGCCTCAACCTCGTCTCCACTCCAAGGCCACTCCAAGGACCACCGGCGGCGGTGTTAGTCAAGGTAGAAGGTACCTCCTTCCCCTCCAAATCTGCACTGCACTCTCTCCTTGAATCTGTTAGTTTTAATGAATGAAACACCCTCTTTTCATTCTTTCAACATGAAGAATAGGTTCTTTTCAATCCTTCAGGCATATATATAGCCATGGCAGATTGTGATTTTTCATCCCGAGCAACCAAAGCTTACATATATACATGCTCATGGACATATATACATGTTGCTGGTTCCCTCTCTTTTTCTTTTCTCGCAACAGAAATGCTTTTGAAGTGGATGAACTCCAGAATTCCTATCTTCCCCTCCAAATTTGCAGTGGAAGAAAACTTGTTAGATAATTCACTTCTTCCTAGAGAAATTATATCCTGTCTAGTTGCTTAATATATTCAAATTATTCCTACATAAAATAGTTTTTCTTATGTAAAGGTACCACACCTGGGTCTTGTTTGGAAGAGTGATATTTTGGTTCGAATTCTAACCAAATTTTGTTTAAATTTGAACTAATTCCCAAAGAAATCCTCTCAAGCAAAACGCCCTTTAATCAATATGTTGAAATGATGAATGGTCGAACATGAGCATTCTTTTCTTTCGCTAGTCCTTGTTTTCTTTCATTTTACCTGGAGCGAACTAGCTGTAGCAGAGGCTTCGGGAGGAGAAAGTTAGCTTTACAGCTGCTCGTAGTCAGGGCCTTAGTGAGACAAGCATAAAGTATGTAAAAAATTGGACTACCTACATATACTAGCCAAGTGTATACTTTCAGAATCATTGTGAATAACTTTGAACTAATATGCACTGCTTCCACACGACAACCACTTCTCATCTCACAAGTCAGTAAGTTACTTAAGAGTTAACATGAACACTGACATATTCATTGAACGTAACCACTATAAGCAACACATATATTTTAATTTTTATCACAACTTAATTTGAAAAGTTGCTGAACAAATATGCAAAATACCATATGCTCCTCTTAATGCCATGAAATGCAAGCAGCCATCTTTTGCATGAAATAATTATTTATGCAATTTGTCACCTTTCAGTGCAAAAGTGAGAGTAGAAGCATTATGCTTGGGTTTATGAATCACTGGTGCAATCTGTTCACCTTAAGTGCAAAAGCAGGAGTAGCAGCAATATGTTTGGGCATATATACACACACAGTCACACACACACACAAACCCACATTTGATGTTGTAAATATTACTCTATGTACGTTCAGCTCTACAATGGATAAAATGAATCTGTGTAATGGTTGTGTAAATTCCACTTTAACCAGTGGTGATTTTAATATGAGAGAAACAAAGTATGAGGTGTCCGTACTCGGTCTGATATTTTTAGTGCTATCATAGAGAATTTAAAGTTGCAGAAGATTGACCTGTCAAACATGAGGTGCATTATGGAAGGTGCGGTGTAGTTTTACTGAATGTCCAGAACACGCAAAAATGATTTGGTTTAATTTGTGATACATTGATCATGTCCCTGTACTAGATTGGTAGATATCTTAACAATTTAGGATACCACTGTATTGTTATAATTCTCGCCTTGTATACATCTACATGCATATAGAAAAAGTTGGTCTTTTTCTACCAAGACATGAGAACATTGCTCTACTTGCTATGCCAACTGTCTGTTTCAGATTGGTGTGTATTTGTCGCTTTATGGCCGCATGTAGGGCTTCTAGCTCTCGTACTGCCTACTGGGCTGCAGTACTATTGTTTGTCGACATAGCCTCTCCGTTCAACTGAGAATGATCGCTGTTTTGTGCTAGATTATTATAACTACCCAACAAACCAAAATGATGAATCTACCTAGTATTGTTCTGTTCGTGCCTTCATGTATTAGGTTATTAATCATCAAATAATTTTGTAGTTGGATTATTTCAACTGACAAAACAATCTTCCATTGCTTCCTGTATATCGAGCTTCCACAAACATGGGTCCACAATTGGCACAGATTCTGTTATTGAAGTTTCATGCTCCCAAATAACACTCATAATGCACCCATGGTATTATTTTTCAGCTTCTTACCTAGGTGCTTCTGTATTGTGATTATTTTGTTTCGAGGGACTATAAAAATGCTTCCATTTATCAACAGAATTCCGGTTCTGTTTTGGAAGTTGGCGACACAGAAGATGCATCAACGTCTTGCTGCCATGCTTAGTTTTTTTATCCATTCTCAGTTTTCTCTCTGTCATACCAATATTAGTTTGGAAGTAATTGAAACATTAGATTAAAATAGTTTACTTCCCCTAGGATGCTATTGAGAGCATCTACAACTTGACTGGCAAATTTGGCCCACTAAGAGCATCTATAACTGCACCCCGTACCCCATACCTGGCAAATTTGGCCCCGTATCTCAAGAAACACTTACTAACCAGAAAAGGTTTTGACTTCAAATGTTAATAGCACAGCACCTCAATCTGTTAGTATTTGTCTGCATTTTCTCACATTCTTCTTGTATCTGATCCAGTATTGCTTGTAGTGGTTTGTCCAAAATGTTGAATGATACTGCTTGGAGATGCATATATTGTTTCACCTCTTCACATGCCAATGTAGTTTCCATGTTGTGATGGAGGCATTTTTTGCCTTGTCCGCCCGAGAGGCCCTTGAGTTTGCTGGAATGTCGATTAACTTCCGTTCCGGCAAATTCGGGTACTCCATATGTCCTATTTTCAGCAAAGGTCATGCTGAAATTTTCCGTGAATTTTAGCATGACTTTGCTAAAAATAGGACATCTGGGGTACTTGTGACTAATGCATGGGCCGGGGTATCTTAGTAGTTAATTAAGTAGGATCAAGTGCCTCTTTATTCTAGCTGCATTAAACCATAGGCGGCAATAGAGCCAAGTGATTAGGCCCAACTTAGAATTCTCCTTCCCAGCTTAGCTTTTAGGATGCCTCGGTGCCGACAAACCGTACATTATAAAACCTTGCCTTTTAGGGTGCCTCGGTGTCGATAAAAACCGAAATGATGAAAGCTTAGGCTTTTAGGGTGCCTCGGCGTCGAAAAACCCTCAATTATAAAAGCTTAGCTTTTAGGATGCCTCGGTGTCGACAAACCCTAAATGATGAGACCATGATCTTGTTCCTTGACAATAACCAACTTTTTGACCAAACTTTGTTCCTATTTAGAGAGAAACATGGCCAACAACGATGAGGCCGGGGGTTCGGGCGGCAAGGCATTCTGGGAGCTGTCCCAGGAGATGGAGGAACAACCTCACTTGTATGAGGACGCCGCCTTCCCCACCGATCCTGAGACCACTGATGGTACCGCCGAGGATGACCCCAGTGATGCCACTACTGATGGTGCCGCCGAGGATGCCACCACTGATGATGGCGGCGCACGCACAGATGGCAGCCAACCGAAGAGGCAACGGAAGGACCGGCGCCCGACCGTGCTCCACACCTTCAAGGAGGAAGTTACTGAAGTGGACTCCGATGGGAATCCAACGGCGCCCGAACGAATAGTCAAGGGGTACTCGCTTCAGCTCAGGTGCATTCTCCGGAGCACCATCTCGATCAACACCGAGAACCTGAGGCATCCTGACCGAGGGAATTTGCGCAACCTCCTCTTCACGAAGGTCCACGAATGATACAAGTTCCCCACTGAATTTGAAAACACAAGCCTCAAAGGGAATACAGTGAACAATGCTGCCCTCACAAAGATGAGCAAGGCCCTGTCTACTTGGAAAAGCAATGTGAAGAGAATGATCGAGAAAGGTAAGAGTTATGAGAAGATCAAGGAGAAAAATCCTTCGATCACCGAAGATGACTACAACGACTTCAAGATCAATTGCTCGAGCACCGCACACTCTGAATCAAGTTAGTGGGGGAAAGAAATGCGGGAGCTGAACTTAGGGGAACACACACTCGGTCCCGGCGGTTACAGAGTGGCTGAGCCTATATGGGACAAGGAGGAGGCGGACCGTGTCGAGCAAGGCCTACTTCCCCTCTTCGATAAATACGGTGACAAGCAGACCAGGAACTTTGTCAGGGCCCGGTACAAGAAGGACCAGAAAACAAAGGAGCTTACCATGGATCCGAAGACCAGGGCGCTTGAGCTTGTTCTGTTAAGGAATACACCCCTGCGTAATTAGCTCCATATGGTTGCATTCTAATTAATGAAGCCAAATTTCTAAATGGTTCACATTCCTTCCGCAGGCGACTGAAAGCAGTAGCGCGGGGTCGACTAAGAGAAACCCTTGGGACACGACTCTAAATAGGGCGTTGAATGTAATGAAGAACAAGGATAAGCTCAGTAAGCCGACGTCAGCTGGTCGTGTGGCCGGCAAAGGCTTGTCGACAAAATGGTCGTCATACTATAACGCTGGTGGGCGAAAGGAGAAAAAGACCAGCTCGGAAAGCCAGGCGCACGAGGTTCAAGAACTCAAGGCACAGGTGGCTCGGATTCCGGAGATTGTCCAAGAGCAAGTGCAACAACAGCTCGGAGCGACGATCACCGCCATTGTGCCTACCTTGATCGAGGGGTTGAGTGCGTGGATTGCGGGCGGCCAACAGGGGCCGCCCCCGATTCCTAGCTTCACAGCCAGCAACTCGCAGAACGCGATGGCAGGGCCATTGGTGTCTCCGGCGGAGGCGGCATTGGTGTCTCCGACGCTGGCACGGGAGCTTAATGCACCCGGGTGTACGCCTGCCGGCACCTCTGCAGCAAGCGGCCCCTCCGTCAACTGCACGCCCACCGTTGGCGGTGCCTCGACATTAGCCGAGCTCGACGCCATCATCACGGTAACTAATTAAGCCTCTCTCGGCCGAGGACTTCATCTCCTTGCCTTTGACTGGGCATCCCTAACGCCCAACGTGTTTTCTCAGGGCGCCGACGACGTTCTGTGCACTCTCCTGCACTTCGTGAACAACGGGTTGGTCGATGTCGCCAAAGGCAAAATCGTTCAACCGGGCAACCCCTTGTTCCACGGTACCCAGATGCCACCCAACTTATTTAGGGTTCAACTTGTTCGGGTGCTGCCAGGCTGCGACGAGGTGTTACCTCCGATTCTACCCGTCGGGGTCGACGATGATGACGTGATGACCCTCAGCGCCTGCCTGAGCTGGCCCCTGCTTTGGCCGAAGAGCCAGATTCGTTTGGGGGCGGGGGACACCACCCCAAAGACAACACCGCCAGTCGTGCTGGAACCAAGTCGGCCCCATGGCAAGACCGCCGCAACGGTGCCGGACATCCCTATGCCACTGGATCCAGACATGCATATGGCACAGGATCAGAACGACGACGACGACGATGCATTTGCCAACGTCGATCAGTACTTTGCCAATCATGGGTACGGTGGCGACTTCTTGGGGCCTCCTTCTCAAGAACCCAACCCAACAAAAAACGTGCGCGATCTAGCTGGTACCACGGAGAAGCCAAGTTGCAACAGGCGTCGTTTGCCGTTCAGCTCTCAGGAGACGCCTCCAGCTGCCGACTTCACCGAGCCTCAGATAGGCGAGGTGCGAAATATTATCAGCCCCAACACACTCAAGAAGGCGGTCTATGAGCAGAACTCGGTCCCATTACAGGAGAAGAAGAAGGCACGCAAAAGAAAGACTAACAAGGGTGCGAGCCAGCTAGCACCGAGTACGATCCATGCTCAGGACGGGCCACCTTCACCTGAGGATGTAATGAGGAGGGTGCATGTGGCGGGTAGGCCAATGCTACCGACAAATATGCTCGATGCTGCAACCGGTGCTATGCGGAGTCTGCATGACAGTGTTCTTTCTTTGAAGAAGCGGCGTCTCAGAGAGAAGGATGTGGCATACCCGGTTTTCGCGGCCAAGGTGCCAGAGGGCAAGGGCTTTGTGGATAACTCCATCGGGGGTACGATCGTCCTGCGGTTTGATGACATCCACGCTATGTTGAACCTTCATCCACTGCACTACACCTTCGTTCGGCTATTTTCGCTGAGTATGGAGATGTGGATCATTCGCGACAAGATCCCGGACATCGTGATAGTCGACCCCTTCTACATGCGTGCCAAGATCTTGGGCAGCGCTGGGGACCGACAAGTCATGAGTTCTTACCTCGAAGGCGTCATTCTGGCAAACCGAGATAAGGATAACTTCCTCGTCCCTTACTTTCCCGAGTAAGTCCTCCCCCTCAACCGCCCCGTAACATATGAATTCTTTGATTTCGATCGTTTTTCTTTTAACATTCCGTGTTTTCTACAGTGACACACATTGCACGCTCATCCTCCTAAGCCCCAAATATTCCATGGCCACGTATTTCGACCCGGACCGTCAGTCGAACGTAGACTACACAAATGTCAAGAAGGTTCTTGATGATGTTCTCCCCGGCTACGCCAAATCTGGAGGCACCTTCACCAGGCCTATTCGTAAGTACGGCAAGCACGTGTTCTCCCACAATAGGATGTTCAGCTGCATCAAGCAGCCGCCTGGCGGTCAGAAGGGTGCCTACTATGCCATCCATCACATGCGGGCGATCGTACGGGACCATCATCAACTTCTGCTACCGAGTTAACTCAAAGATTGGGCCGCGAGCGTGTCGGCAATCCAGGACGCGGACATCAGACAAGAATTCTTTCGAATCCAGTCGAAGTTTGCGGAAATCATCCATCAAGATGTCCTTCGTACCTCGGGGCAGTTCTACCTGAGAAATCAACTGTCCAACAGTGACATCGACACAATGCTACAAATGCAGGCTGACAACGCCCGTGATTTCATGACTCCCACGATAGACGGCAGCTTCATCCACGCTCCGGTCCCTTGAGTCGAGTCGAAAGCAGTGATGCTGTGTCTAGTTTTGAAACATCGATTGGCTCATGTTGTAATTAGACGTTAATGAACTTGTAGTATGTCTCTTTGGTTTCGAGAGTCGTTCAACTTATATGTAATCGATGCTATTAATGTCTTGCTTTTCTCTTTCGATCGTTCTGTTGCATAATTATATATTGCTTATGTATTGTCTGTGAATTGGTACTAACATTTCGTTTGGCTAGTGCATAACGATGTCGTCGTATGTCGTGTACAAGGGTAAGGTTCCCGGAGTCTACGACTACTGGGAGGAGTGTCGGAGACAGGTTCACCGATTCAGCGGTAACAGTTACAAAGGGTACACCACTAAGGCCGAGGCCGAATCTATACGCCCGCTATCTAGCGGGAAAGGGGAGGGAGCGTTGGAGGAACAGGATGAAGACGAGTTTCATCGTGATGACCGCAGCTCTCTTCTATGTGATGGTAGTTTAGATGATCGATATCGACTTGTAATGTGAAGACAAACTCGCTACTCGCGGTCTCGAGACTTGTAATATAATGTTCTATCTTTGTTCAGTCTTTTCAATTCGGAGACTAATATGATGAATTGTATTCGGAGACTAATATGATGAATTGTATTCAGAGACTAATCTTCTATTGTATTCGATGAATCTGTTGTTGATGTGTGCTGTCTATATTCTGTCCAATTATACATTTTGTAACCTGTGCAAAAAACAGAAAATAAAAAAATAAAAAAACCTAATATTCATACTAATGGCGCATCACATCACAGTCCGCCATTAGTATGCCAAAGGATACTAATGGCGCATCATTAGATAGTGCGCCATTACTATGCCGAAGTTACTAATGGCGCATCTTGTGGCCGTGCGTCATTAGTATGCCAAAGCACCTGGGTATACATGGCCCCCTGGGAGGCATACTAATGGCGCACTGCTATGTATACTAATGGCGTATCTGTGGTGCGCCATTAGTAAAATATACTAATGGCGTGGCACTAATGGCGCACCACTAATGCGCCATTAATGGCCAAATTAGGTGCACCATTACTAG
Source organism: Secale cereale (assembly GCA_902687465.1). Classification (NCBI taxonomy): domain Eukaryota; kingdom Viridiplantae; phylum Streptophyta; class Magnoliopsida; order Poales; family Poaceae; genus Secale; species Secale cereale. Next base: position 372,123,407 of record LR738715.1, on the reverse strand, counting down.
GCCTTTTCCTAGTAGTTACTCCACATGACCAAGGCACTTCATTGACGAGCACAAGAGAAGACGGATAGGATCAAGAAGGAAGGTGCGCCTCCCGGGCAACCCGCTATCGCGTATCTAGGCGGAAGGCCCTCAGGAGATGTATCTTCCAAAGATGAAGAACCACCCCAGCGACGCCGTATGACAGCAAGGGAATATCGCAAGCTTTTCCCTGCACCACCAGCAAAACACCGCCGTGTCCAACTCCTCCACTCCCCCACACCCTCAAGTGATAGGGGGGGCCAGACAAATGAAGACAAGGAGGAAGACCCAGAAGAGCCAGAATATGCGACCGAGCATTCCGCCGCTTAGGCATTATTCGCAACTCAGATATGCCAGCTCGGGACCTCTACGATAGGATAGGTCGTATAACCCCTATGCGAAGTCGAGTCCTTGTATGGTTCATATGAAGCCATCCAGTGTTTGCTTTTGTTGTGTTTGGATGTACGTCATATCTTCCCTTCGGGAATGTGTAAACGACTACATCACCCATTTGGAATTTTAATGAATGTGTTTGGCCCTTTTGGCCCTTGCATGAAAATAATTAGTGTCACACCCACCCCCTTACTAGGCACCCATCTTTATTGCTTTCCCTCTTCATTCCAAAACATGAGACCTTTACCGCTCCAACAAGATGCCTGTTGGAACTCGTACTGGTACCTCTACCCAGCAGCCCGAAGCCGAAGCATCCGCCCAAGCAGAGGCTAGCCAAGACCAAACCCACGACCAAGCTCCACCACCACCTCCCCCGATCATGGACATGGCTCAGATTTCCAAGCCTTCCGAGAGGAACGCCAAGCCAACACCGCAGCCCTCCAGATGATTGCTCAAGCTGTCACCAACAACCGCTAGCCGGCGGGAAATGGAAATGGACGTTCCACGTTGGCAGAGTTCAAGAAGGATGCACCGCCAACCTTCGTCGAGACTGCTGAACCCCTGGATGCAGACGACTGGGTCCGCACCATTGAGAACTTGCTGGAACTAGTCGGTTGCACTGAAGACCACGAGAAGGTGGCTTACGCTGCCCACTGCCTCGGGGGGACTGCTAGAGCTTGGTGGGATGGATTCAAGGTCATGCATGCAGGGCAAGACATCACTTGGAATAACTTCAAGGCAGAATTCCGCAAGGCCCATATTCCTTCCGGAATCATGGCTATCAAGAAGCGTGAGTTTCGAGCCCTGAAGCAAGGAAGTGGCACTGTCAAGGAGTACATGCAGAAGTTCAGTGTTCTGTCAAGGTATGCCCCTGAAGATGTCAGCACTGATGCTGCAAAAAGGGAGCACTTCATGGAAGGCCTCAATCAGACTATGCAGTACTCGCTTGTCGTGTGTGACTGACCAACCTTTCCTGACCTAGTGAACAAAGCACTCATGCTTGAAGACAAGCGGCGTGCTCTAGAAGACACTCGCAAGCGCAAGATGATTAGCAAGGGAAGTTCCAGCAACCAGAAGCCTCGCGTGTGGCAGCCAGCTCCGGTCAAGACAACCTATCAGCAGCCAAGAGCTCCTGCACCTCGCACAAACTATCAGCCTCGGCAGTATGCCAACCCAAGGCCTGCTTTCAACCCCAACAACAGTGGTGGCAACAAGATCAACAACCCAAACCAAGTCACTTGCTTTGGTTGTGTCCAGTCTGGACATATCTCTAAGGTGTGCCCCAACAAGAAGCCCGGTGCCTCGTGCCCCAATGCGTAGAATCCAGGATAAGGCCGCGGAATGCCACCAAGGAACCAAGCTCCTCGCAACCCGCCCAACCATGGGAAGGGGTGTGTGAATCACGTCACTGCTGAAGAAGCCCAGGAAGACCCGGACGTCGTGTTGGGTACGTTCCTTGTCAACTCAGCACCTGCAACTGTCTTGTCTGATTCTAGAGCCACGCATTCATTTTTCACTCAAAGATTTGCATTAAAAAGTGGCATGACCCCTACACCCCGCAATAATCCCATGGTGGTACAAACCCCCGGAGCAGACATGAGAGCCAAGATAGGCTGTAAGGGAGTCGGTATTATCATTAACGGTGTAGACATCCTAGCAGACCTTATCATCTTAAGATCGCAAGGCTTGGATGTGATCTTAGGAATGGATTGGCTCAGCAAGCACCAAGGCTTGTTAGACTGTGCCAACCGGACTGTCACTTTGACCAACGACCAAGGAGTCGAAGTCAAGTTTGCCCCCAACTCCTCTTCTGCTCAAACCGCTCAAGTCAACTGTCTGTCTGAAGTTGGGCTGGAGCAAGTGCCAGTAGTATGCGAGTATCCCGATGTCTTTCTGGATGAGCTACCGAGAATACCGCCTGGCGGTGACATTGAGTTCATCATTGAGCTCATGCCCGGGGCGGGACCCATCTATAAGAAGCCTTATAGAATGGAGACGGAAGAATTAGCCGAGTTGACGAACCAACTGGAAGAGCAGTTGAGGAAGGGATTTATCCGCCCAAGTGCCTCCCCTTGGGGATCACCTGTTCTATTTGTGGCAAAAAGGGACGGTACCATCCGCTTATGCATTGATTACCGTTCCCTCAATGCAGTTACAATCAAGAACATGTATCCACTTCCCAAGATTGAAGATCTGTTTGATCAACTCAGTGGAGCCAAGGTGTTCTCCAAGGTCGACCTCAGATCTGGGTACTACCAGCTGAAGATCAGACCCCAAGATATTCCGAAGACAGCATTTGTAACAAGATATGGCCTGTACGAGTGCACGGTCATGTCCTTTGGATTAACCAATGCCCCAGCTTACTTCATGTATCTCATGAATAAAGTCTTCATGGAATATTTGGACAAGTTTGTTGTTGTCTTCATTGATGACATTCTTGTCTTCTCGAAGACGGAGGAAGAGCACGAGAAACATTTGAGGATGGTCCTAGACAAGCTTTGAGAGCACCAACTATATGCCAAATTCAGCAAATGTGAGTTTTGGCTGCATAAAGTTAGATTCTTAGGTCATGTCTTGACCGAGGAAGGATTGTCAGTTGATACCACAAAAATCAAAGCTATGACCCAATGGCAATCCCCAACAACCGTCAAGGAAGTTAGAAGCTTCCTCGGACTTGCGGGCTATTACCGCAAATTCGTGGAAGGATTCTCTAGCATTGCCCGACCAATAACTCTGTTCGAATGGACGCCAAAATGCGAAGAAAGCTTCCAAGAGCTCAAGAAGAGATTGACCACCGCCCCAGTTCTGGCAACACCTGATATTCACAAAGAGTTTGTGATATATTGTGATGCCTCTCGAACCGGATTGGGAAGCGTTCTGATGCAAAGAGGACGAGTCATAGCTTACCTCTCAAGGCAGCTACGACCTCATGAAGAGAACTACGATACTCACGATCTTGAGTTAGCAGCAGTAGTTCATGCCTTGAAGACATGGCGACATTACCTCCTAGGGAAACGGTGTGAGATATACACAGACCACAAAAGTCTGAAGTATATTTTCACCCAGAAGGAATTGAACATGAGGCAACGAAGATGGTTGGAGCTAATCAAGGATTATGACCTCTGTGTTCAATATCACCCCGGGAAGGCTAACGTGGTAGCCGATGCCTTAAGCAGAAAGGCTTGCTCCCTGAATGCCATAATTCAAAGAAGGCAGCCAACCCTGTTTGAAGAGCTGGACCAATTCAACTTGGAATTGATCACCAGTGGATATCTAGACCACCTGGAAGTCAAACCAACCCTGATGGACGAAGTCAAGAAAGCACAAGGTGGCCACGCAAGCATTGAAGGTATCAAGAAGAAGATGAAGCTAAGCAAAGCCCCAGGATTCTCCGAGGACGAGCACGGGATTGTTTGGTACAAAGGCCGCATCTGCATACCAAACATGATGGAGCTGAAGAATTTGATCTTGCAAGAAGCCCACGACACTCCGTATTCCATCCACCCCGGAGGAACCAAGATGTATCAAGACTTCAAGGAAAGATTTTGGTGGCACGGGATGAAAAGAGAGATTGCAACCTATATTGCAAAGTGTGATGTATCCCAAAGGGTCAAGGCTGAATATCAGCGACCCGCTAGATTGCTCCAGCCACTCAAGGTTCCTGAATGGAAGTGGTATAAAGTCGGAATGGACTTCATCACTGGTTTACCAAGGTCGAATAAAGGACATGGCTCCATCTGGGTCATAGTCGACCATTTGACCAAGGTAGCCCATTTCATTTCTGTCAGGACTACCTATGATGGCAACCAGCTGGCAACTCTCTACATCGACAGAATCATAAGCCTTCATGGTGTTCCTAAGGAGATTGTGTCAGATCGAGGAACCCAGTTTACCTCAAGGTTCTAGAAGAAGTTCCAAGAAGCCTTGGGAACAAAGTTGTCTTTCAGCACGGCTTTCAATCTGCAGACCGGAGGTCAGACAGAGTGAGTAAATCAAATACTCGAAGACAGCTCCGAGCCTGTGTCTTGGCATATGGAGCCAAGTGGGAAGATTGCCTCCCTTTTGCCGAGTTCTCCTATAACAACAGTTATCAGTCGAGCCTACAGATGGCACCATTTGAGGTGTTGTACGGACGCAAGTGTCGCACACCCCTCAACTCGTCAGAGACTGGAGAAGGGCTAGTCTTTGGACCAGATATTCTCCGCGAAGCAGAAGAGCAAGTCCAACTAGTCAGAGAACGTTTGAAGACCACCAAGTGAAGACAGAAAAGCTATGCTGACACTCGGCGCCGACAAGTGAACTTCCAAGTCGGAGACCATATGTACCTGCGGGTGACTCCTCTAAAGGGAACCAAGCATTTCCACGCTAAAGGGAAGCTCGCACCCAGGTTCATTGGCCCCTTTGAGATCACCACACGAGGAGGAGAAGTGGCTTACCAGTTGGAACTACGACCTGAGCTATCCGATGTGCACAACGTATTCCATGTGTCACAACTCCGGAAGTGTCTCCAAGTTCCGGACAAGCCTGATCTCTACAAGGATGTCGATCACCATGCCATTGATATTCAGCCTGAGTTGACCTACCGTGAGAGGCCCATTCGCATTCTGGATGAAGCAGAGCGACGGACGCGAAGCCGCATCATCAAGTACTTCAAGGTCCAGTGGAGCAACCACATGGAAGTAGAGGCAACCTGGGAACGTGAAGACTATCTTAGATCCGAGTATCCAGATCTCTTCTATGGCCTAGTTTAGGAATATCAGGGATGAGATTCCTGTAAGGGGGGTAGGTCTGTCACACCCTGCATTTTGTAACATGGTTATTGCATTAATAAAGCATGAAAATTTGGACCAACATTTATTTTGGCATAATTTGGAATTAAGTTTTTCTCTTCGTGATTTTCTAGTGCTCTTTAAAGTCAACTACTCCATCTTATATACTTCATCTCCTTACACCAAACTTCTGCCCAATGATCATACCAAGTGTATATAACAGTATAGTATATTCATATAAAATATATTTTGGTCAAATAGTATTTTCAAAAATTAGTTTTCCAAAAACCACTGAATTGAGACTTGCACTGCAAGTACTTTATTTAGGGTGATAAAAATCTTTGAAAATGTATGTTTGAATCCTATTTGGTATAGGACTCCAAAAAACCACAAAAGTATATTTTTAAAAGTTATTTTCCTATTTTATTTAAAGCTTTATCTTAAGGACAGAAATGGTCTTTAATAGGTAAAAAATTATTTAACTATTTCAAAAATATTTGCCAAAATTCAGAGAGACTCTTAGGACATATATTCTCCATATATTATAGTTTCAACACTTGGTCATGTTCAAATTATTGGGCAAATCCCTCAGAAACCCTTTCTGGATATTTCTAGCTTTTGAAATATTTACAAAGGAAATATTCTTTAAAAATTTCAGGGAAATTCTATCATGTCAGATATGACATATTTGATGATCTTGCCAAGCCCCATGCCTTGGGAAGCAAGAAAACATCATCAAAACCCCTCATGACCATTCTGTCCATTTTTGAAGTTTGAGCAACTTTATATTGCCAAACTTGTCCAAATGCTCTCAAACTTGGTGCACATGCTAAAATGTTCTGTTTATGCATCTAGACCAAATGGCACAAGTTTTGGAGAAGGGTAACTTGATCATAGTGCCCCAAAATCAATTCTGTTTAGATTCAAATTTGAACAACTTTACATTGCCAACTTTTATTTGTGACCTCAACTTTTGTGGATGTACTCACAAACCCAAATGATGACACTACACCAAGTGGTGCAATAAGGAGGGATGATTTGCTTAACTTAAACTTGGAAAATCCATTTCTATTGATTTCTAGGGTTTACCAAAGTTACATTGGCAAGTTTCTTCAAATGAGCTCAAACTTGGTGGAACACCCTATTTCTATATTCCATTTGATCCTGTTAGGTCTCATGTCAATTGGAAATCATTTGCTTTCCCAAAAACACATCAAACACCTTCTGGTAATTTTCCAAAACTATCACTTTTACCTCTTTCCTTGTTCTCCTTGAGCTAGGCTTTTTACCACAGCATCTATTAGACCCCTTCTAACTCCAGCAGCAATGGGTACACCACAGCTCAATGATTGAGGGTGGTAAAACCCCATTTTATATTCCTGGACAGCCACTTTCACCCTTCTCTCTCAGCACTCTCTCCTTCTAGAAGCCCTCCATGACATCCAACGCCCCTCCCAGATTCTTTACTCCCCCTAGAGCCAATGGACAAGGTGCCCGCGTCTAGAGCGTGTGAGACACGGCCATGCCAGCCATACGGGCGCTCTGGAGCGCGCTACAGTGTGCTCCCGCACTGTAGCCGCGTCCTGCCCGAGGCACCTGACCACCTAGGGCGTCGGGATGGAGTCTCTCGAGGCCGCCTCGACGTCCACAACATGGCAGCTGGTCGGCCCCCTCCTCCTTCTCCCTCCTCTCGCCCCATCTCGCACGCGCGCCGGCCACCGGAGAGCTCCAATGAGAAAGCTCACACGCTCGGTGGCCCTGGCCTCCCCCTGCTCTCTCTCTTCTCTCCCCTATCTCTGGACAGAATCCAGGAACACCCCAGACATGACGCCAGCTCCTCCCGAGCCCTCTGGCGACAAGCAGGAGCTCGCCGGCGCACGGATCCACGGCACCCCGCCGTTCGCCTATAAAAGGGACACTCCGCGCCCTACTCTCCTCACCACTCGCCTCCACACACACCTAATCATCCCCCTGCACCACTCACCCCTCTGCAGACGAGCCCGAGCTCGAGATCGAGGTCGAGCTCCGCCGCCTCGGGTCACCGTCGACCTCAGGGTACAGGCCCTCTCCGCTGCTCCTCTTCCTCGATCTGGAACCGCCGCGGCTCACTGACCATTTCCCCCTTCCTCCACGCTTCTTTTGCAGCCGAAAACGGCCGGAACCATCGACGCCCGAGGCACCTCCGCCGCATGACCTTGTCGCCGGCGAACCAGGCCACCCCGACGAATGCATCCACCTCCACCCGAACGGCGACTCGATGCTCAGTCCAGCCGTGCCCTCGCCCGACCTCGCTGTGCCCTGCATCGACGCTAGTGAGCTCGCCGACCCTCTGTCGCAGGGTTAGGGATGACAGGTGGGCCCCGCCTATCAGCCTCTCCTCTCCCTCGTCTCTCTCTCTCTCGCTGACGCCTGGGCCCCGCCCATTAGGTTTAAAACCTGGCGCGCGCGCTGGGACCAGTGCGCTGGGCCGCCTCTCTGGCTGGGCCTGCTGCGCTGCAGCTGTTCTGGCCCAGCAGGCACATAACCCCTTTTTCCTTTTTATTTTCTATCAATCTTGCAAAAATTCCTCTGGACTAAATATTAATCCAAATGAAATAATTCCAGTTCCTAAAATCTTGTAATATTCCAACCTGTTTAATGATATAACTTTCACACATATTCAGGAACCTTTTCTATACCGTTCAAATTTAAATTTAAATTTGAACACGAAAAACTCTGTTCAAAAATCCATCTACCCTATTCTGTCACTCCAAATCCAAAACTAAGAATTTTTGCCATCTTAGTTTCCCTTCTAGTATTTTATAAAAATAAGTTGAAATTTTTCTAAGCACTTTGATTTTTCTGTTTTTATTATTGTCTTATTTTCCCGTTATTTTATTGTGGCGATTTGATACCGTGTTTGACGAAGTTGCTGAAGAAGAAGAAGGAGAAGCACTTGAAGGCTTTGAAGACCAAGCCAACCAAGGCAAGCAACCCTTTGACCATGATACCCCTCCTGTTCATCAGTACCCTTTTTTCCGATTGCATGAAGATGAAATATGACGGTGGTAAACTTGTTGTGAACCATCCCATGATTCACCCCCCACTCACAACTCTACCTTGTGCATAATGCAAGAGATTAGCTCTGATGCATAATGTTGCATGAGCAACCTGAACTCTCCGTAATTACATTCTTTCGAAAACCCCTTTGGGTGCCCCTAATGCCCGTGGGTGATGTTGAAATTAGGTCACCACTTGAGGAAGAAGTGGTGTACCAAAGAAAGCTTTTGGGGTGTGTGTAAAATGATGGATTAGATTTATGTGTGATTACCGACACAACCAAACATGTGCAACCACTCTACCCTTATATGGGAAAGGGCATTATTGATTACCTAGGCCGATAATAGCATGGTGCCCGCATTACTAGTGACGGGGGTGACACGAGGTCACTCTTGAGACTGGGTCGTGCTTGGATAGGCGGACATGACTATTTTCACAGCGCACCGAACACACCGTTGGTACCCCGTGCCAGTGGTATGTGAAGAATATGGGAGCGAGGCTCCACAATTTTTAAGATGTGATATGTTGGGCATGGGGGTTACTACCAATCGAGTGGACTCTATGTTAGTGTATTCTAGGGAAAGATAGTGATCGGGTGTTTACCCCGGGTACTTGAGGTACCGCGGGTCGTGGATGGCACGGAAGTTCCCAGATCTTGTGGGTAAAGTGCGCAACCTCTGCAGAGTGTAGAACTATTTGAATAGCCGTGTCCACGGTCATGGACAGTTGGGAGGTGCTACTTAAACTATGTCCAGAATTTTACAATCTCGGTGTAAGTGTGTGTGATGAGTCAAGGTGGTGACTTGACTCGTTGAAAGAACCAGAAATGAATTAAACTCTATTTATGTTGATATCTGTAACATGTCCTCGAGGTTACCCAAGTACATTGATGCATGTCTCACAAGTAGTATCTAGCTTGTATCTAGGTTGCTTATTATTGTACAACTTATATTATTACCTTGAACCAAATCATGGGTTTCTTGCGAGTACATTCAAAGTAATCATTGGCTTGCCACTGGTTATTTAATTGGCCAGGCATGGAGGAGCAGGAATTTGAAGAAGAATTCTATGGAGACAAACATGCGAGCTAGGATGCTTTCCCATTCTGAATGCCTGTAGGGTTAAGGCAGATGGCATGGGTTCTACTTATCAACGAAGACTTCCGCTATTCGAGTTTATTTGCTATTCAGCCCACGAGGCTTTATCTATGTAATACTTTTTCCATAATGGTCATAATTTGTGTAAGACAGTATGTATGGATGTAAGACTCTTGTTATTCAGCTTCTGTGTGTTCAGTGAGCATTGATCTCTGGGATCACTGTACACATGCATTCGGTGATCTCGACTCTTAAGTCGGGGTCCCCACACGTTTCTAAGAGAGATGATCTTAGTAGGAGGGAAATACTTAGAGATAAAACCATCTTTGCACTTATTCCATGAATCAATACTATTTCTAGGCAAAGAGGAAAACCAAGTTTTAGCACGATCTCTAAGTGAAAATGGAAATAGCTTCAATGTAACAATATCATTATCTGTATCCCTCTTCTTTTGCATATCACACAAATCAACAAAGTTGTTTAGATGGGTAGCGGCATCTTCACTAGGAAGGCCGGAAAATTGATCTTTCATGACAAGATTCAACAGAGCAGCAACGGTAATAGGAGCAATCAGAGTGCTAATAAAATCATTATTGTTGGTATTGGAGAAGTCACACAATTTAGTATAGTTCTGAGCCATAGTGACAAGCAAGCAATCCAACACACAAGAAAACAAGAAGCAAGCGAACGATAAACACACGGCAAAAAGAAGGGAAAATAAAAAGGTAAGGGTGAAGTGGCGGAGAGGAACACGAGAGGCAAATAAATGTAATGCGAAGGATAAGGGTTTGTGATAGGTACTTGGTATATGACTTTTGCGTAAGCTTCCCCGGCAACGGTGCCAGAAATTCTTCTTGCTACTTCTCGAGCTTGCGTTGTATTCCCTTGAAGAGGCAAGGGTGATGCAGCACAATAGCGTAAGTATTTCCCTTAGTTTTTGAGAACCAAGGTATCAATCCAGTAGGAGACCACGCGCGAGTCCCTCGCACCCGCACAAACAAATAAGAACTTCGCAGCCAACGCGATAAGGGGTTGTCAATCCCTTTACGGTCACTTACAAAAGTGAGATCTGATCGAGATGATAGTTTGATATTTTTGGTATTTTTGGATATAAGAACATAAAGTAAAAATGGAAAAGTAAAGTAGATTGTAGATAGATATGTTGAGAATATACCCGGGGGCCACAAGTTTCTCTAGTGGCTTCTCTCTTGACAGCATAATTCTACGGTGGGTTAACGAATTACTGTCGAGCAATTGTTAGATAAGCGAATAATTATGAGACTATCTAGGCATGATCATTATATATAGGCATCACGTCTGAGACAAGTAGATGAAATGATTCTGCATCTACTACTATTACGCCACACATCGACTGCTATCCAGCATGGATCTAGAGTATTAAGTTCATAAGAGCAGAGTAATGCCTTAAGCAAGATGGCATTATGTAGAGGGATAAACTCAAATAACATGATATAAACCTCATCTTATTATCATCGATGGCAACAATACAATACGTGCCTTGCTGCCCCTACTGTATGGGAAAGGACACCGCAAGATTGAACCCAACGCCAAGCACTTCTCCCATTGCAAGAACTATAGATCTAGTAGGCCAAACCAAACCAATAATTCGAAGAGACTCGCAAGGATATTATAATCATACATAAAAGAGTTCAGAAAAGAACCAAATATTTCTCATATATAATCTTGATCATAAACCCACAATTCATCGGATCTCGACAAACACACCACAAAAATCGATTACATCGAATAGATCTCCTCGAAGACCGAGGAGAACTTGGTATTGGTTTCTAGGTACTAACTATGGACCCGATGGTCTGTGGTAAACAACTCACAATTCATGGTGAGGCGATGATGATGATGTAGAAGCACTCCGTGGTAGATCCCCCCTCCGACGGAGCTCCGGAACATGCCCCAAGATGGGATCTCATGGGAACAGAAGGTTGCGGCGGTGGAACTAGGGTTTTCTCTCCTCTTCTGATGGTTTCGGGGTACTTAGGTATATATAGGAGGAAGGAGGGCACCGGGGGCCAGACGTGGGGCCCACGAGGCAGGTGGCGCGCCCTATCGGGGGGCAAGCCCCCCACCCTCATTGACGCCATGTCAGCCCTACTCCATGGTTCTCAAGTCTCTCATGCATATTTTGCTCCAAAAATATCTCTCCTGAAGTTTCATTCCGTTAGGACTCCGTTTGATATTCCTTTTCTGTAAAACCCTGAAATAGGCAAAAAAACAACAATCTGGACTGGGCCTTTGGGTTAATAGGTTAGTCCAAAAAATAATATAGAAGTTTAAAACAAAGCCCATGAAACATCCAAAACATCATAAATAATAGCATGGAACTATAGAAAATTATAGATACGTTGGAGACGTATCAGCCAAGCGGAGCGGGCTCCTCGGGCTCCTACTTCATGGGGACAAAGGCGAACGTGCCAGGCTCCTCCTCATCCTGGGACCACTCCCTCTTCATGGGGAGATGTCCTGTGATAGAGGAGGAGGATCTCCCGCCGTATGAGGACCTCGCGGAGGAGAACGACGCGCGCCGGAGGTCTTACTCCGCGGTCTCGCTCCGCTGGATGCTCGCTGGTGGCGACATCCCACGGTTGGTCCACTTCTGGCACCGCGCTTCCACGTGTCGTCGGACCGGACGTGCCGCTCGACCTCTGGGTCCCTTCTGCTTCCGAATCTGCTGCTGGAGCCACGTCTGGAGCTCCACATTCGGCCCCACATGGTGGCTGGAGGCGGGGCGGGTGGTCGCCGGCAGCGAGAAATGTGGAGAGGGGGAAGGGGAATCGCACAGCTCGGCGGTGGCAAGGGATAGGGTTTGGACCCCCAAACGCGTCGCGGAACAGCAGTTATAAAGGTCGGGGCATGCGGTTTGCGAGCTGCGGCAAAAAAATTTGCGGGCCGGGCGAGTATGCGGGCTCTGTTCTGGACGGAAAAATGGGCCGAGCCCGCATACTCGTCGGAATTTTGCGGGTTTGCGAGTTATGCGGGGTCTGCTAGAGTTGCTCTTCTCGGTTCACCGGAAGGAGTTCCGGGCACCCCCCACAAAAGATATGAGGCTTATGGGCCAAGAGGGGAATCGCACCAGCCACAAAGGGGCTGGTGCGCCCCTCATATGGGTTGGCTAAATTGCAGAAGGAAAGGGGAAGGAGGAAAGGAAAAAGTGAATATGATTCCCATTTCCGCCTCTTCCCTTCCTAATCCGAATAGGAATAGGAAAGGGAAGGTTTGGCTGAACTGGGAGGACCCCAAGTAAGATTCCTCCTACTTGGGGCGCCCCCTTGGTTGCCTCTCCTCCGCTCTAACCTATATATATGTGGGCGAGGCACCGATAGAACACACACCAACAATTGTTTGCTGTGTGCGGCAGCCGCCTCCATAGATTACACACTCAGCCAAATCTTCGTAGTGCTTATGCGAAGCCCTGCGCGGAGCACATCACCATCACAGTCACCATGCTGTATTGCTGACGGAACTCGTCTAGTTCCTCGACACTTTGCTGGATCAAGAGTTCAAGGGACGTCATCAAGCTGTACGTGTGCTGAACTAGGAGGTGTCGTATGTTCAATGCTTGATCTGTCGAAATGAGAAGAAGTTTGACTACATCAATCACGTTGTCAAACCCTTATGCTTTCGGTGTACGAGGGTACCTAGACACACTCTCCCCCAGTGTTTGCTATGCATCTCCTAGATAGATCCTGCATGAGCGTAGGAATTTTTGTAATTGCATGCTACGTTCCCCAATAGTGGCATCATGAGCCAGGTCTATGCGTAGATGATATGCACTAGTAGAACAAAAGAGCTATGGGCGGTGATAGTCATAATGCTTAACACCAACGTCTTATTTTGATTCGGCGGTATTGTTGGATGAAGCGACACGGACTAACCTTACATGACCACGTTCATGAGACCGGTTCCACCGATAGACATGCAACTAGTTTGGCATAAAGGTGGCCGGGGGTGTCTATTTGTCCTACTTTAGTTGAATCGAATTTAACTGCGACCGGTCCTTGAAGAAGGATAAAACAGCAAAACTGACGAAACACCGTTGTGGTTTTGTACCGTAGGTAAGAACGGTGCTTGCTAGAAGCCCGTAGCAGCCACGAAAAACATGCAACAACAAAATACAGGACATCTAACTTCTTTTGCTGGCATGTTGTGATGTGATATGGTTAAGACGTGATGAGTTGTACGTTATTGTATGAGATGATCATGTTTTGTAAATTATCGGCAACCGGTAGGAGCCTTATGCTTGTTTCTTTATTGCATGAAATTCGAACACCATGTAATTGCCTTACTTTATCACTATGCGTTAGCGATAGTTGTAGAAGCAATAGTTGGCGAGACGACCACGACGCTACGATAAAGATCAAGGTGTCAAGCCGGCGATGATGGAGATCATGACGATGCTTTAGATATGGAGATCAAAGGCACAAGATGATGATGGCCATATCATGTCACATATTTCGATTGCTTGTGATGTTTATCTTGTTATGCATCTTATTTTTCTTAGTACGGCTGGATCATATAAGATTATCCCTTACTGAAAATTTCAAGGTACAAGTGTTCTCCCTAAGTATGCACCATTGCGACAGTTCGTCGTGCTGAGACATCACATGATGATCGGGTGTGATAAGCTCTACGTTCACATACAACTCGTGCAAGATAGTTTTGCGCATGCAGAATACTCGAGTTAAACTTGACGAGACTAGTATGTACAAACATGGCTTCGGAACACTGGACACCGAAAGGTCGAATGTGAATCATATAGTAGATATGATCAACATCAAGATGTTCACCATTGAAGACTACTCCATCTCACGTGATCATCGGACATGGTTTAGTTCACTTTGATCACGTATCATTTAAATGACTCGAGGGATGTCTATCTAAGTGGGAGTTCTTAAGTAATTTGATTAATTGAACTTTAATTTATCATGAACTTAGTCATGTTAGTATTTGCAAATCATGTTGTAGATCAATAGCTCGCGTCGTAGATCCCCTATGTTTTTGAAATGTTCCTAGAGAAAACTAAGTTGAAAGATGATAGTAGTAATAATGCGTACTGGTTCCGTAACCTGAGGATTATCCTCATTGTTGCATAGAGGTATTATGTCCGTGATGCACCGCTAGGTGACAGACCTATTGCCGTAGCAGGCGCAGACATTATGAACGTTTGGCATAGCTCGATATGATGACTACTTAATAGTTTAGTGCGCCATGCTTTAAGGCTTAGAACCGGGACTTAAAAGACGTTTTGAATGCCATAGAGCATATGAGATGTTCCAAGAGCTAAAATTGATATTTCAGACTGATGCCCATGTCCAGAGGTATGAGACCTCTGACAAGAACTTTGCCTAGAAGATGGAAGAGAATACCTCAGCTAGTGAGCATGTGCTCAGAATGTCTAGGTGCTGCAATCAGTTGAATCAAGTTGGAGTTAGTTTTCCAGATAAGATAGTGATTGATAGAGTTCTCTAGTCACTATTACCAAGCTACTAGAACTTTGTGATTAACTATATGCAAGGGACGAGGAGAACAATTCCCGAGCTCTTCGCGATGCTGAAATCAACGAAGGTAGAAATTAAGAAAAAGCATCAAGAGTTGATGGTTAAAAAGACCACTAGTTTGATGTAAAAGGGCAAGCAAAAGAAAGGGAACTTCAAGAAGACTGGCAAGCAGGTTGCCACTCCCGTGAAGAAGGCCAAAGCTGGACCTAAGCCTAAAACTGAGTGCTTCTACTATAAAGGAAATGGTCACTAGAAGCGGAACTGCCCCAAATATTTGGCGGATAAGAAGGATGGCAAAGTGAACAAAGGTATATTTGATATACATGTTATTGATGTGTACCTTACTAGTGCTCGTAGGAGCCCCTGGGTATTTGATACTTGTTCGGTTGCCAAGATTAGCAACTCGAAACAAGAGTTGAAGAATAAACGGAGTCTAGTTGAGGGTGAGGTGACCATGTGTGTTGGAAGTAGTTCCATGATTGATATGATCATCATCGCACACTCCATATACTATCGGGATTCGGGTTAAACTTAAATAAATGTTATTTGGTGTTTGCATTGAGCATGAACAAGATTGGATCATGTATATTGCAATATGGTTATTCATTTAAGTCAGGGAATAATTGTTATTCTGTTTACTTGAATAAAACCTTCTATGGTCATAGACCTAAGGAGAATGGTTTATTGAATCCCGATCGTAGTAATACACGTATTCATAATGTTGAACCCAAAAGATATAGAGTTGATAATGATAGTGCAACATACTTGTGGCACTACCGTTTAGGTCATATTGGTGTAAAGCGCATGAAGAAACTCCATGTTGATGGATTTTTGGAATCACATGATTATGAATCATTTGATACCTGCGAACCATGCCTCATGGGCAAGATGACTAAAACTCCGTTCTACAGAACAATGGAGCCAGCCAATGACTTATTGGAAATAATACATACCGATGTATGCCGTCCGATGAGTGTTGAGGCTCGCGGCGAGTATCGTTATTTTCTGACCTTCACAGATGATTTGAGAAGATATGGGTATATCTACTTGATGAAACATGAAGTCTGAAACATTTGAAAAGTTCATAGAATTTCAGAGTGAAGTAGAGAATAATCGTAACAAGAAAATAAAGTTTCTACGATCTGATCGCAGAGGCGAATATTTGAGTTGCGAGTTGTTCTTCATTTTAAAATATGTGGAATAGTTCCACAGCTCACACCACCTCGAACACCACAATGTAATGGTGTGTCCTAACAACGTAATGGTGTGGCACAGCGTAATGGCATGATCTATGATATCTCTTACTGATTTACCACTATCGTTCAGGGGTTATTGAAGGAAATAAGCCCCAGAAGCAATAATAAAGTTGTTATTTATATTTCCTTATATCATGATAAATGTTTATTATTCATGCTAGAATTGTATTAACCAGAAACTTGATACATGTCTGGATACATAGACAAAACACAGTGTCCCTAGTAAGCCTCTACTAGACTAGCTCGTTAATCAAAGATGGTTGAGTTTCCTAACCATAGACATGTGTTGTCATTTGATGAACATGATCACATGTCATATCCCTAGTCAGTGCTTGCATTAGGACTAGCTAGAGTGTGCATCATGTTTACTTTCCACAGAAACTTGAAATGGGAATGACAGAAACCCCAGCACCCCTCTTCTAACAACTATGGTTCAATAAAATCTTTTCCAATGTACCCAAAATGCCCTTCAAAAATGTTCATCATCTTTGCCTTGGTCTTAATCCTCTGCCAAAAATGGTGCACAATTTTCTAGGACATCCAAAGGTCTCTGGATTAATTCATATTGTAATTGCATTTGGGCATTTAAATGCTATAAAATATTTTATGTGCCATAATAATCCTAAACTGAAATGTTCCATGTTGGTTATATGCTAAACAGTGGGCATGAGCAGTTTGGTGATTTTTGAAAGTGACTAAGCATTTTTAGAAAAGCCACAAAGTTACAAAAGAAATAGAAAACAGAAAACAAATAAAACAAAAGAGAAAGCAGAGACTTACCCGAGGCCCACTTACTTGCCTGGCCCAGCACGGCCTAGCCCACCAGGGGCAGACTCGTCTTCTTCCTCGTGCCAGCGCACAAAGCAGCTCGGTGGCGAGCGCCGACGACGCGCCGGCCACCTCCTGCCTGCCTAGCTACTCCCCCCGACGCCCTGGACGGCTCTCGACGTCACCACGCAGACCCCCTCGTCCCCCTCGACCGCTCCCCTCTCTCCCTGCCTCGTCTCTCTCGCTCCACGCCTCGTGGCTGAGCGCCACCGTCGCCACCGACGCCGTTCGCCGTAGCCACAGTGCTCCTCTCGCCCACCCGTTTTGCCCAGGAGCTCCGCCTCGTCCTCCTCGTCCTCCGCACCGGGCTAAAGGACGCCGGGAAGCTCCGCTTCATCTTCACCATTGTCGTCTTCAACCTACGCGGCCATAGCGCCAGTGGCTGCAGCCGACCTGTTGGTGAAGAGAAGGGCACGCCTCGCCTCCGACGAGTAAGTGTGCAATCTCCTGCTATCCTTAGTTGATATGTCCTTGACGCGCTTCTCATGATGCAGCAGCCAGGATGGCGTGATGAAGAAGGCGAAGGGGGAGGTCACGTCGCGGTGCCCTGCTCCTCCTGCTGCTGATGTAGCCGCGGAGAAGGGTGCCATGACGCTGGGCGTCTCGGCCAACCGGCCACCGATCACGCAACGGCGGCATCACTTGAGGGCGTCCTTGCTGCTTGCGAGGCCGCGGTAGCTCCTGCTCCGGCTGCTTCAGCGAGGGGGGCCGGAGCCCCCGAGCCCCTGGTCGAGCAGCCGGGGTTGTCGGTGCCCGTGTGCCAGCCGGCGCAGCCTGGCCCTGAGAACTTGGAGGCTGCCTCCGCCACGCTGGGTCGGCTTCGCGCCGAACTTCAAGGTGGTGATGGCCGCGCGATGGAAGGACGCATGGGGCTGATCTCTGGGTGGCTCCTGGCAGACGAGTCCGCGCGGGCCTCCTGGAACCAGGCCTCAGCAATCGCTACCCAGTGTCGAGAGGAAGCTGTGGTAGCCCCACGGGCACGCGACGCCACGCGAGCCGACGCTGCGCCCTTCGAGAAACGCTGCCTCAAGGTCGAGAGCGAGCTGGAGGCCTTTCGCGAGGAAGGCACTGGGCGCGCCCTGGAGCTCGAGAGGTTGGGGAAGGAGCTCGAGGCGCAGAAGGCTCAGACGTCCCGGCTGCAACAGGAGCAGCTTGCTGACCGCGCGAACCTGGAGAAGCTGAAGGTTGAGGTTGAGCAGGCCAAGGCGACCCTCGCCGCCTTTGATCTTGAGTCCCGTACGGCGCTGCGGGCTGCCTACGGAGAAGGCTTCAAGAAGCCATTGGCCGCCCCGGAGGATTGCCCCGCCGGGCTCCTCGCCGCGCTTGTGAAGTCCCTGCGAGAGGTTGCGGCCGCAATTGGCCAGTTAGCAGACGTCGAGAGCCGCATGATCCTTACCTTGGTCCTAACTCCGGTGTGCAGCTACTTAAGTCTTCGTGACCCTGCTCTTGATTTGGCCTCGCGGTCCGAGCCCGTGACCACGAGCATAGAGGGCGCGGCTGCTGAGGCCCTGGGGGCAAAGGTCACGGAGCTGGTGGAGGCGTTCCTCCAGGCCACTGCTACCGCAACCAAAGAGGCGGAGACTGGTGATGATGCGCTTGGTGATGCCTGATCTGCTCCTGTCCAGAGAGAGAAGTGCGAGTGCCTCGGGGAGGCAAAGAACTTTGTTTGAATTTGAAAAACTTGGTATTATTGTAATAACTAGATGATTTCCGTGCTTGCTTCCTTTCTAGTTTGCTTAGGTGCTCTGCGTCGGCAGGGCCCAACCCAGCGCATACCTCGATTACCATTGAGCCCTCTAGGTGATCGGGGTTATCGTAATAACTAGACTCAAGGGATGAGGGGCTACATGGCTAGTGAGCCCCCTGGGTCGCGATGCCCAGGGGTCCCCCTTGATGTTCAGGCAATCCCGTTTGCGTTCTGCGTCGGCAGGCCCCAGCCCCGCACATACCTTGATCGCCATTGAGCCCTTCGGGTGACCGGGGTTATCGTAATAACTAGACTCAAGGGATGAGGGGCTACGTGGCTAGTGAGGCCCATGGGTCGCGATGCCCAGGGGTCCCCTTTGACGTATGAACGGCTCTCATGAGGGAGAACGAGCACCATTACTTGCTCACGAACCTTCGCCTGGGATGGGGGAGCGAGAAGGCCAGGTGTTTGAGCACCTGGTAGGGTGGCGTCTGCCAGGCGTGACCTGAGCATAGCCCCCGTGCCTAGCCCCCGTCGCGACACCCATCCAAGGAGAAGCTGTGAGCGTCATGAGCTGATAAGCTCCTTGAGGTTGGTGTGACCACTTGGGGCCGCCCTCAGTTGTTTATAACTAGCGCGAAGCATAGAGCTACCAAACTTGCACGGAGTGTGGGCATAACCGCGCCTCGGTCGTAGCAGCCAGCACGGAGCTTGGTGCTTCCACTGGTTCGTGGGCATAACCGCTCCTCGGTTGGTTCTGCCAGCGCGGAGCATGGCACTTCCACTAGACTATGGGAGGGAGCCTCCCACCGGGAGAGACTCCGGGGCGTGTACAGCCCCATCCTGACACGTGGCTTGCATGGCAGGATATCCAAGGTGTATATGGGCCCTCCTCAGGACGAGCTGAACGACTCTGAGGAAGTTCTCGTGAGCTTACGCATCACTCACGAGACCCTACCCTGAGGCAGGTTGCGCCTGAGTCTTTTTCTGCAAAATGTGAAAAGAGAGGTGTTGTGTCGACCTGCGCCGAGTGCATCTCTAGAGGGTATCGCATGAGAAGACCGCAGCACCAGCGATCGCAGTAGGTGACGTCACGGGAATGGCTCGCGAGACAGATCTTAGCCACTGTATTTGTCGACGCTGCAGGGACGGACCCGAGCACAGACGCCGTGCCCAGTATTCCCATGCGACGATCCAAAAGAAAAACAATCGGCGCGCGGTTCCTGCATCAGCGAGGCACCAGCCACGGGCCCCTAGTTACGCATCCATGATTAGCCCATGCGAGAACAAGGCACCAAGGACCACGGGAGGTGATGTCACAGGAATGACTCACGAGACAGAGCTCAGCCCTTGTGTTTAGCGACGCTGCAGGGACGGACCCGAGCACAGACGCCGTGCCAGTACTTAATCATGTGGCGGTCGCGAGTGGGCTGACAAGGGCTCATGATCTTGGTGGTGGTGAGAACGCCAGGCATGCAGATAATGCGAATAAGAAGAAGCAAGTAGCCTTGATCATGCACAACAAGGAGACAACTGCGGGGGAATAGCCCCCAGCAGCCCAAGGATGAGGCAGCCCGGGGGGCGCCCTCGATTGGATACCTGAAGCGTCACCTGATACTTGTCGAAGAAGAGTTGGGGTAGCTGAAGACGCGAGCCATGCGGGTTGCTCCTGAAGATCGTTGGGATCCTGAGGCCCAGGGGCTCCGGAGGCTCTCAGTGGTCGCGTGGGTCCAGTTCTCGCTCCGTCCGGACCGCCTGCCACTGAGCCTCCCGAGCACCCAAGGCCTGCCACGCGAGATGCTGGAACATGGCAGCTGCGTTGCGGAAGCCGAAGAGTGTGCGGACGTAACTACAGGGGAGGGCCCTCCTCCGGTCGAATGCCATTGGCCAGAAGGGCTCCTGAGAGGCGGCTCGGTTGAGAACCGCGACGTCAATGCAGACGCCAAAGTGGTCGCTCGGGCTGCAGGCAGGTGAGCTTGGGGTTGTGCGGTTACGTCCACCACGGCTCAAAGAAACCGGAACACCCCGTATTCCAGCCCAGAGATCGAGGAGATGTCTTCTGGAATACGTCACTGCTTAGCATAGAACAAATCAGCTCTTATTACACAAATAAAACTACAACGGTCTGATGTTACAAAGGAGCACATCAGCACGGCGACACTACGCCGGTGATACTACACTTGGTCTATGCTAAACAACTCGTAGCAACGGAATACTTCTAGCATCGGAATAAGGACGAAGGTGGTGAAGTCTAATCCGCAGGGACTGTAGCTGGGACACGATCTAGCTCGCACACACGGCAACCTCGACAAACAATCAAGCAATCATGGCATCACCTGCAATCTGGCATGACACATCAGGTCAGTACATTGAATGTACTTGCAAGCTCACAACAACCAAAAGCATCAAGGCAAAACGATAAAATAGCATTAATAGGTTAATTAATTAACAACTATCTCGATGAAGCAAATACTAAGCATGGTATAATACTGATAAATCACCATCTCAAATTTACATAATTATATCCCTCTTGTCTAACCGACCAAGTAATAAACCATCTTGTCACCTCGTGAGCAATGTCCAAACGTGATCGTTCCGGCGATCACTACCATGGCCAACACTTGGTCTACTTTATCATCAATATCCTGCACTACTTATCATATCAATATATATATATATATATATATATATATATATATATATATATATATATATATATATATCATTTATAATTTACAAAGTTATACCTTCATTTGAGTGTTGATCGAACGGTGTGACCTACTACGAACCCATGCCCATGACCGAGGACGCAACTATCGATAGATTTAGCAAATACACTCTGCATTGGTAGTGCACTGTACCCACACCACGTAACCCATGGCCTCTTTCTCCCATTCGGGTGGACCAACGGCGTTCCGACAAAACCGATCTACTGTCATGACACTCTCCCGGCCACTCCAACTCATTCACCACTGGGCTTAGTCCTGGGTGGCCCCGTGTCTACCGAAGACACCAACGACCACTGTCGTGGCCAAAACAACAAAAAGTCCCAAACGGGGACAAAAGGACTTATTATCCAACTACGGGAATACAAGGTTAGGTCCGTCTACCTGATCAGGGTAGCGCGTGCCCATAACCTTCCCTAGATGGAGGCGCCGGCGAGAGGCATGACAATAGCATCACATTAGGGCCTTCCCATAAAGGCAAATGTGGTTGCACTGGGGAAAGCCCGGTTCGGTGGCACCTGACCAACTTAATGACGGATTTAATCTCAAAAAAATTAGTTGTGATATAGAGACTCGATATCAACTATCAAACGAATAATACAAATCATAGAAATCTCGAACAAATAATCCAAAGATTAATAACATCATACCAAAATACTCTAAGGATAGCATAACATTTTTATCATGAAAAAAAAACCGAGAACACTACTATGCAAATATCAAGAACTACCTATCCAATTATGATCCACATACAAGCATCATTTCCATCATCATTCTCCAAAACATAATATCAACTAGCATCACGATGAAAATAATACTAGCCACTAATAATCCAAAGGCAACATCACATCCAAAGCAAATACTCCAACAATAGCAGATACTAGCATGAAAGTAGCCACTAAGAATCCAAAGGCAACATGATGTCCATACAATACTCCAAAATAATACCAGATACTATCATGAAAATAGCCACTAAGAATCCAAAGGCAACATATCGTCCACATAATCATCAAAATATAAGTCCTAGAACTCCAAGCAATATCATGGCAATAACAAAATCAAAATACAACTCCGAGAAATGCCATGAAGAAGATCATACATAGCTAATGCAATATTTTAATTAATTTCAAATAAAGAACCATGTCACTGCGTTGCAATCATGCAAGTGGAGGGTGTGGCTTGCCTGGGGTGGAAGAACTCACCAGAACAAAGTGGAAGGAACACGCAGAAAGGAAACGTTCTCTCTCAGAGGGGCTGTTCAACGGCAAGGGCAAAATGGTCATTTTCAGAATGTTGAAACATGGTGAAATGATGCCAAAAGAACGGGATCGACGAGACGAAGAGATGGGCTTTGGAATAACCTCATTTGGAGTTGGGATCAAAAAGATATGAATGTTTTTCTGCCAAGGACCTATCTGTAACAGAAAAGTTTACAGACTGGGTCAAAATAGAAAAACTAAAAACTTATTCCAGGAACTACGCTTTCGGGACAGTGAAGGCGTATTTTTGGCCGAAGCCGCGATACTTTACACTTTCACAGGAACGAAAGCGCATTCTATGGAAATGCGCTTCCACTTATTGACGTGGCAGAGGCGGGACCGGGGTGTTGTGCAGCTGACAGATGGGTCCCACGGGCTAGGGCCGCTGACGTGCGGGTCCCGCGAAGGGGCCACGTCACTTATCCAGCGTGGCAGGCCGGGGTCAACGCCTTGCCCGCTGACAGGTGGGGCCAGGGCCCACTGGTTAGCAGGGAGCGAGGTCGTCGTCTCCTACCTCGCGCCCGCCCGACGGGGCAGAGGGGAGCGCGTGGCTCCGGCGCCCGTCCGTCCGGCTCCGGCCATCGTTTGAGCCGTGCGGCCAAGCCGCACCCATCCCCGCGGAGCACCGACGCCGAGGAGGGCTGGGGCGGCGAGGGCTTGAGCTCCAGCGGAGATGGTCTCGGGTGGGGATTGGGCGCCGCGGCTAGGGACTACCAGAGGATGAAGGACACGGTGGGGAGGCTCCTAGGGGTGCTGGGGAGGCCTCTAGTGACGACTAGGAGGAGGGGTATGGCTCGGGTCGGGCAAATTTAAGATGGCCGAGGCGGTGTCCATGGAGACGGAGGGAGAGCAGGGGAGCTCTTCGAGCTCGGGGAAGAGGCTAGGGAGGAGTGGCAGAGCGAGTGGATGTGAGTGATCAGCTCGGAGAGGCTCGGGGAGGGCTATATATCGCCGGGCGAGAGGAGTGCCCCGTTGTCGTCGCTGCAGACACGCGTCCATGCTCGAGAGCTCGGAGGCAGGCGACGAGAGGCGCACTGTGGGGGAACTCACCGGGAGGTAGACGACTCCGGGGAGCAGAAGAAGCAGTCGAGGGAGGCTCGAGGCCAAGCGGAGCACTGTGCCACTGTTGTGTTCGGCGGCAAGCGTCGGTGACCGTCAGTGGAGGAAGAGGACGGAGGGGGAGAGGGGTCTAGGGGGTCTGCGACGATGAGGCGAGGCCAAGGGACAGGCTCACGCGTGCGAAGAAGACGAGGGGGGAGCAGCCGAGGCAGAAACGGCGCTGTGGACGCGGCCACCGTGCACAGGGCGTGTGCACAGGTATGTCAGTGTCATGGTCACCGCGTGCTCTGGAACGTAGTGGTAGAAATGGGCTGTAGATCGATGTCTAGTGGTAAGTCCTTGCGTGGTAAATCTCCGCTGTGGTGGTAGAATGGTGAAAAGCTCTCTGGTTGAATGGTAAAGACCCTCTGAAGTTCAGTTTTGTAAACTTTGAGGAGAAATACTGATAAACAGAAAATGAGTTGGAGCCAAAGAGCTTGTCTGGGTGATTGAGGTAAAGAAGAACTTACATCCTGGTAAGTATGAGGAGGTTTGGACCAAGATAAATCATGGTTGCGTTGCAACTGCCAAATCTGGTCCAGAAATGAGATTTGGATGATCCACTCAAATGTTGTGGCCACTTGAGCTAAAATTTGGCAAGGCTTAGGGATTTGGACATAGTAAGATGCTGTAAGAGTTTCATACCAATTGGAAAAGCCAAATTGGCACTTCCTTCACAAGCATCCTTTCTGTCCAGAAACTTTGGAAAATTCCTGAGAGAACATGGCTACATAAAATGTGCCCATAATCGGTGGAGGTAGGTTATATGGTTGGGAGAAGGTTCTGGAATATTTTCAGCTATTGTGGAGTAAGATAAAATACACTTGCTTCACAAACTGAAAATTTCGACAGAAACAAATATTTGAAGGTGTGCTCACATGGTTGATTGGATGGAGCTGAATTTTGGAGGAGTGGAACAAAATGATATCAAGAAGAGGCATGGAAAATTTCAACTCATTTGAATAACCCTAGCTAGTACTTCCTTCACAGTGGCTTCTGTGTGACAGAAACTTTGAAAAAATCAATGAGGAAGATTCGCTAGGCAAATAAAGTTGAATTTTGGCATGTGGCAATGATTTGAACATAAAAAGATGTCCAATGATTTTGGAGTCAATTGGGCAAAGATAAATAGCACTTGCTTCACAAAGTGCCATTTAGGGCAGAATAGGAAAAACAATATTTGAGAATTATTTTTGAACATGGCAATGAAAAGTTTTGCCATATTTAATGAAGATATGACCCAAAAAAATAAATAAAATTTGTTTGGGAATTTTTGGAGTGACCGAAATATAGGTTGGTTCACAACCTAGGGCAGACAGGGTTATTCCTTTAATAGAAAAAGGAATATTCCCTAGAAAAAGAAATTGGGGTTTGGTCAGGCACTGGAGTGACATGATCTTGGAAAGGTTTTGAGAATGATGAGCCACTTGGGAGGGAAAAAGAGGATGAGTTCCCTGGTGACAAGGCCACAGAATCACTCCAAAAAGAAAAACAGAGCAAAAACCAATAAATCAAAAAGAAAAAAAAGGGACCAAAAACCAGGCTGTCACACAGGAGCCCCCGCGTCTTGAGGTCCGTTGACATGCAGGTTCTTCTTTTTCTTGGGGGCGGTCTGCAGGGCGAGGACGGCTCCATCCTCATTGGAATATTCGACCGCCGCGGTCTGGTAGGCGCGCTCCAAGGAACGCACCGCTTCCTTCTCGTCGGAGGCGATCGTGATGACTCTGCCACTCCCGGCCATCTTGAGGATGTTGTAGCCGTGATGGGTCGCCGCCATGAACTTGGCGAGGGAAGGATACCCAAGGATGGCATTGTACGGGAGGTGGATGTTGTCGCGGTGTGATAGTTGTCGCGGTCACCAAAGGTGACGAGAAGGCGGACCTGCCCCATCGGGAGTGTGGAGCCATCTGTGACTCCATAGAATGGCTTGGTTGGGTGGAGCTGATCGTAGGGGACTTGGAGTGTCTCGAAGGTCTGGACAGAGAGGACGTTGAGTCCTACTCCGCCGTCAATGAGGGTCTTGGTCACGAGGACATTGCTGATGGTCGCGGTGCACTTGAGCTGGTCCTTGGGGTCGAAGGCGATGACCTGCTTGGTCCACCTGAGGTTGCGCGCGACATCTGGCCTGGGAAGCGCCGCGTTCAGCTCGCGTGCGAACTGCTTCAAGATGCAATGGGAAGCTGGAGCATGGGCTCCTCCCTAGATGCATGCGACTACACGCGGCACTTGATAGCCCCCTGCTCCATCTCCCTGGCGGTTATCGTCGGTCCTTCTTGGCGGTGGTGGCAGCGGAGGCACGCCTCCATTGCCCTGAGGGTGACCCTCACAAAGCTAGTCGCGCCAGGGGGCGTCACAAGGCTGCTCCTGCCAGTGGTCTTCACGAGGCTGTTCGTGCCACCCTTGGCGTGAGTTCCTGCCGTCCCAACGTCCTCCACCTCGGCCTCCTCCACAGCCGTAGCCGCGGTTGTCGCGCTCAGGGAGCTGCCCTACGGGCCCACCGCGCATCGGCCTGAGCTCCGGCAGTCGTTAGTGTTGTTGTTGTGGACATTGTGGAAGATGCAATACGGACGGTTGTCTCTGGGGGGGTCGTCGTAGCCGCAGCCACGCTTCACTTCTGGCTCAGCAGCCAGCACAGCGGGCCCCTTGCACTTTGTTTCTTTGGCCTTGGTCTTCTTGTCGTCCGCCTCCGCCTAAGGCAGCTCCTGGAGGGAGAGGCGTCCTTCCTCTGCCTTGGCACATTTTGCCGCGAGCTTGAACATCTCGAGGGCTGTGCACAGGTACTCGTGGATGGCGAGCTCCTCCCTCATTCTGACGTCGCGGACGCCGTCGGAGAACGGCGAGGTGATGGCCTCGGCTGAGACACTAGGGATCCGGAGGCGCATGGTGTTGAAGTGTTGGATGTACTTTTGCAGGGTCTCTCCCGGCTGCTGCCTCACGCGGCGTAGATCCGCAGTCGCCGGGCTCGGTCGCGGGTGCCTTGGAAGTTGGCGACGAAGCGCTCACAAAGCTCCCTCCAGGAGGAGATGGATCCCATGGGGAGGTTCGGGAGACAGGAGCGTGTGCCATCCTTGAGAGCCATGGGGAACCAGTTCGCCATGACCTCCTCAGTGCCGTTGGACGCCTCGATGCTCAGCTCATAGAGTTGGAGGAACTCCGTGGGGTCGGTGGTGCCGTCGTAGCGCGAAGGCAGGTCCGGCTTGAACTTGCCGGGCCAGACGAGGCGCCGTAGCTCAGGAGCTAAGGCGCGACACCCAGCTACGCTCATGATTGCAAGCACCCCCTGCGCCTGCGGTGCTGGTTCTTGGGGCACTGGAGCCACCACCTCCTGTGGTGCGCGGTCCTGGCGCTGCGGGCCAGGGGGCCCGCGAGCACCTGCCTTGGGATGCGGAATCACCTGGCAGCTCTCCTCGTCGTGCGCATGGGCTCTGCGGGGCGGCTCACGCCATGGAGGCGGAGCCGGGACTCCGTGGCCTTCGTTCCCCGCCAGGGGCGACGGGGGATGGGAGAAGTGCGTTGGTGCAGGTGCTTCCCCATCAGCGTTGACAAGCTCGGTGATGCGGTGGAGCCACTCGTCGTAGAGGTCATCTGCCGGGCGGTAGCGCAAGAGCTCCCGCTCCATCAACAGCGTATGCTGCTGATAGACCGGCCCACGGCGGACTATTGAGGACTATGCCATGGCCGGTGAGGGTGAAGGCGTCGCTGTGCGGCCATCGCGCCGCACGGACAGCGGCAGCAACGGGTCCTGCTGCTCGTGGACGGCCGGGTCGGTGGCCGCGTTGGCGACCCACGAGTTGGGGCGGAGCGGCGCACCGTGGCCCACGGGCGCCGTCTGAGCGACGTTCGCGGCGCGGCGGGCAGTGCGAGCTCGGCGTGTGTCCACCATGGCTGTGGAGCGAAGTCGACGACGAGAACGGGACGAGGTCGTCGGAGAGGCGAGATCTTGACACGCCCCCTACCTGGCGCGCCAAATGTCAGATTACAGGCTCCACAAACCCAAGAAGTTCGAACACAAGGGCATGAACGAAGATTTCTCCCACTCATGTCTACCTAGCATCTCACCCTCACCTAGTGGAAAGATTCACGCAAACAACAAGTGGAGCACGCAAGAGTTTACCCAGGTTTGGGCCACCTTGTGGTGTAAAACCCTACTTCCTGCTTTTGTGGATTGGCCTCAAGAGGGCTAGAATATGATGTAGTACAGTGGTCCCTGAGCTCGGGAGGAGAGCTCAGGAGGGTCGGGAGGCAAGAGTTCTTGCTCCTTTGCATGGAGGTTGAGTTTGCCGATCTACTTCCCTCGTAGTGGGGATCCTAGCTACTATATAGGCGGCTAGGGTCTTCTTCCCCCGAAATGTTTAGGCGGGAAGGGATCCCACAACGGCCATTTTTTAGCCGGAACACAAGGACGTTCCTACCCTGACAAAAGCAGTCTTCGCCTGCAAAAGGATCAGTCGGTTACGCGGTGGTGGGCTCGGTGGTGACATCCTCCCCTGCGTCGAAGGGCCCGATCGCGCGCTGGAGCCTGCGCGCGGGCATAGCGCCGTTTGCCACGACCTTTTTCAGGAAGCCATCAGCACACTGGGCCAGCTAGGGGGAAGAACTCGTTGATGTCAACGTATGCCTTGAGTCGGAGAATCTTTGCCTAGTGCGAGAGTGGCACAAGCTGAAGGTTGTCATCAATCACGGGCGTCGTGTCGGGACCCCGATCCTAAGTCACACAGGTCTAGCATGTAACACATCATATCACTTTGCGGCCTCACGCACGGTATCCCCACGGGTGCCACCTTACCTGGCCCGAGACCGTTTGCGCATTTTGGCACACGTATATGATAGTGTCGCTAGCATCCATATGACAGAGAACCCGGGCCGACATGACTAGTTATAAACCAAAAGTGGCGCTAAATTACAGAGACATGCATACATGACCCAGTAACGAACGTGTCGGTCATCAACGTATGAACCCAAGTCATAGCAAGCTACAAGGACTTAAAGGAACAACGCGTGACATTTCCCCTAAGGGACAGACACAGGAACGAAGAAGGACACATGCCGGCTAGCCTAAGTGTTCCGGAGCAGTAGCAAGCTACCAAGGCTCAGTGGAAGCACTAGGAGACATTTCCCTGTAAGATAGGCTACCAAGGGTAAACAACTAGGGTGTCGGATCCCACACATAGCAATACACGTTACACGTAAGCATAACATGCAAGTATGTGAGGTACAACATGGCATCACAACATAACTCAACGACTCATATAGATAAAGGCCCAGAAGAGCCATCATAGCATTTATTACAAACAGGGGTCACATGACCCAACACACAGAGCATACAGGCAACGGAAGCATAACATGTCTGAGTACAGACAACTACAAATGAAAAAGGCTGAGAAACCTGACTATCTACAAGACCCTCCCAAGGGTACAAGATCGTAGCTGAGGTAACAAGCTAAACGTCGAAGTCCACGTGGAAGCACTAGCGAGACTGAAGTCTCTCTACAAAAACATAAATTAAGCAAACGTCAGTACAAAGGTACTCAGCAAGACTTACATCAGAACTAACTACATATGCATCAGTATCAACAAAGGGGTGGTGGAGTTTGACTGCAGCAAGCCAGCTTTGACTCGGTGGCTATCCTGAACTACAACTGCAAGTAACTCTTTTGAGGTGGCGCACACGAGTCCACATATTCACCAATCAATACACCACTATGGATCCGCTCCTGTCTACCTACGAGAAGGCCATCCATAGCACTCACACTTCTCTTGAGTATTTTAGAGTATCCACTTTCACTTGTCTATGTACCATGTAAGCATCCAAGAAGTCCATAACCGTGGACCCGGCTATTCGAATAGATCATGTTAACCCTGCAGGGGTGTACTTCTTCACACACGTTCTCGCCACTTACCACCATGTACACGTCGTGTATCTCAGCAACCTTCAAGCGGAAGCCTGGCGAGGGTGTCGTCCACGACCTGACTAACCACACAAGACACTAGTCCAGGTTTATCGCCTATTCGGGTTCCATCCGTGGGGAGATCCGGCCGGGGTGTCGCTCACGGCCCCAAACGATGTGCGCAGGGTTCCCAAGCCCACCTCGACGGATCGATCTACGCTTGGTACACCGTGCCACGGTGCCTAGTCTGTCCCAAGCCCACATGTACCGTGTGCCACTTGGTAGACTACTAACACTACCTACAAACACCAGAAACTAGTTGCAACTCCTAGACAGAGATCTAGTTGATTAATAAGTCAAGAGGGGTCGAGTTACCGGAACCCAATGTGTGGTAGTAGCTAGTCATTGGACAACTTACACAGAACTCAGTTCTTAAAGACGGTTCTAGTGAGACAACCCACCATGTACTCCTACATGGCCTCTCACCGGTACCTTTACCAAATCGTGTTCAACACTTAGGTCACACACAGTAGGACATGTTCACCACATTCCAATTCATCCCCGATGAATCATACCTGACACAACTCTAAGCAATAGCGGGCATAACCAGAAAGCATGAATGAGTAGGCACAACATGGCTCAAACAACTCCTACTCATGCTAGTGGGTTTCAACTATTTACTGTGGCAATGACAAGTCATGCAAAGGAAAGGGGTTCAACTACCGCAGTAGGTAACAGTTGAAACGTTGTTGTCCTAATGCAGTAAAGAGAGCATGAGCGAGAGAGTGGGATTGTATCGGAATGAACAAGGGGGTTCTGCTTGCCTGGCACTTCTGAAGATAGTAATAGTTCTTCATCGGTGTCATCAAACTCATCGTCGGAACATCGTCTACTGAGAGGGAACAAACACCGGCAACATAGAAAGAACACAATCAATGCAATGCGACAATATGATGCATGATCATGACATGGCAATATGCTGTTAATTGAGCTAATGTAACTAACATCAATTTAAATGAAGTTGGTTTGAACCCAAGGTTCAAATTCAATCTCCACATGTGGTTATTTAAATGCCATTCATTTGATTTGTCCTAAACAGTGGCTGTAAGTTATTCAAACATGCATGAAAATGCCATAAACAGATTCCTTGGATTTTTCTGATCAATTTTCATATATAAATTATTTTCATCCGAGTTATACATTATTTTCTGTGATTTTTAGAAGTTTTAGCTATTTTCTGAAATAATAAATCATTTCTGATTTATTTAAAATCCAGAAAAGCATTACTGCGTCAGCCTGACGTCAGAATGACGTCATGAGATCAACAGCGTCAGCCCAGGTCAAACCTGACGCTGGGTCCCACTGGTAAGTGACTAGGCTAATTAACAGAGACTGTTAGTGCTAATTAAATCCTAACTAAAAAGTTTAGGGGCGGTGGCCCACATGTCAGTCTCTCAGGGCCTAATTAAGTTTAGTTTTAAACTAAACTAATTTAGCAGGGCTGGCCCCACCTGTCATTGACCCACATGGTCAAAACTGGTCAACGAGGGAGGTCAAACCCGCCGGCGGCGAGGCCCGAGATGCTGGAGGTGCTCGGAAAACCTCCACGGGGCTCGGATCCATAAGCTGAGGGCATAAATGGGACGCTGGCGATGTGCCGCGTTGGATGGTGGTGGTCTCCTGGCCTGGGGTGGCCGGAAACAGCGCCGGCGGCTGGATTTGCGGCGGCCGGAGCTCCGGTCTGTGCGGGTTTGGGGTTGTGGTGCACTAGGGGAGGAGATGGTGCGTGCGTTCGGCTCCTGGGAGCATGGTGAGCACGTTGGGATGCACATCTGCGGGCTGTAGCAACTGTGGCCATGGCGGCGCCATGGCCGGCGGGGCGAAGTTCTCAGGCGCGGTGGCTAGGCTAGCTAGGGGAGGTAAACAAGCTTGAGAAGAGAAGGGAAAGACGGAGAGGCTCACTGGGAGGTCGGAGCGCATCTCAGTGGGCTCGGGGTCGACCTGGGAGCAGTGAATTCGTCGATGGCGTCCGGCGGCTGTGCGGAGAAGACGAGCTCGAGGACGAGGCTTCAGGGCATCTGGGGTCCTGTGGTTCGGCGTATAGGTGCGCGGCAGCGAGGCGGAGCTCGTGGGCGAGTCGGAGAGTCTCGGAGATGGCTGTGGCCGTGGGGGAGCTCGTCGGCGGCGACGGCTACATTCGGTCGCGTTCGAGGGAAGCGAGGGAGAGAGACAGAGGAGGGGAAGAAGCACGGGGAGGGGTCGAGGGGGTTCCAGGGGTGTCGTGGCGCTCGGGCCCGTCTCCAGCCAGCTCCCAGCGTCGGCGGAAGCAAGAGGTGGCTCAGACGTGTGCCGGCACGCGGCGGCCACGCGCCTGCCTGTCCTCCTGGCAAAGGAAGAAGACCACACAGCCCCTGGTGGGCTGGGCCTCTTCTGCCAGGTAAGGCCCAGGTGAGGTTCCACTCTCTCTCTCTCTCTTTCTAATTTTGTTTCTGTTTTCTATTTTCTGCTTTTGTTTTGCTTTAATAAAAATGCCAGAACATTTTCATAAATCTTGGAAATATTTGTGGGCACTGTCTGGATTAATTCCAACAACCCTCATTTACTTCCAAGATTATTTGGACATTTAAAATTATCTATAGGATTTAAATGTCCAAATGCAAATATCTATGATTTAATTCAAGGATCCAAAATGGCTCCCAATATTATGAAACCATTTTTGGCAGATGTTTTAGCCAAGACCAAAAATGATGAACATTTTGTGAAGGGCACTTTGGATACATTGAAAAGTATTTATTTGAATCTAGTTGAGATCACTTGGTGCTAGGGCTTGAACAACCCCAATTCAAGTTTAACAAAATTTTAAACGTGATGCACATGCAAGACCAACCCAAGTGCAAGACAAAACTAGGGATGTGACACGTCGGTAGAATGAGCGAGCCTGCACGAATGCTGAGGAGTCCCTTGCGGCTTCTCACGAGGCTTGCGCTCGCGCCTTGGAAGAGGCCAAGACCACTGACCGCTGCCGCAAGGCAGCTGAGGAGTGGGATAAGGAGCTCCAGGCATTGAACGCTACCCTTGAGCAGCGAGTCCAGGCGCGGCGAGCCGGGCTGATGACACCGCCGATGGGAGCCCCTCTAATGGGAAGGAACTCAAGGAGCACAAGGAGGCGTTGTTGCTTGAGGACCTGGAGCACAGCCTCGAGCTCGAGCGACTGGAAGTTAGGGAGCACCAAGTTGTTGCAGCCGAGGATACCATCGCTGTCCGAGAAGCTAAGATCTAGCAAGAAGGTGGAAAAGTATTGTGAGGCCCTTGCAAGAGAATACCGCCAGAATCTGAGGCTTCAGGAGACCAAATCTCAGCAACAGTAGGTCGAGATGGTGGGCAGAACTACCGCCCTCAGGGAGAATCTGGCTGCCATGGCGGAGCGCGAGGTGGCCGCCAGGGAGGCTCAGGCCTCCATCTAGGCCGAACTATCTTGGCTTCAAAGGGAGGTCACGGACGCCGAATCCCTCATGGGTCGCGCTGTGGATTATGTGAGTCGCCACCGGATGATATAGCATGAGTGCTTCAATGCTCGAAGTTCTCAGGGTGAGGGCCAATCGGGACCTAGACATGATCTGCGAGAGAGCGTCCCACGACCTCATGAAGATGACCATGCTAGCGACCTCTAATTATTCAACCAAGTCATGACCCGTCTGGAGGATCGGGCCGCAAGTGCTCGCAAGCTTGTTGAGGAAAGAAGTCGAGGTCTCCTTGGGTGCGCATTCTCGCGCATCTTGAGCCACCTTCTCAGCCTTGATCCCGACTTTGTTTTCGACACCGCGGTAGCCCCTATGCCCGGGGCCACTCTAGGTGTCTTGGCTAGTTGGGTGGACGACCACGTGGATAATCTGACTAAGGAGCTTGCTACCGAGGGAGATGTGGATGCGCCTTCAGCCGGGGAGTGTGATGCAGATGATGAGGACGATTACGATGCTGACGGCGATGCGCCTCACTAGGCTCTTACTTCCATGTTTCGCCCTGTACGTAACAATACTTTCGGATACTACCCCGAGGCGGTGTGAGAGCATTTCAAGAGGAGAATTCCTCTATTATGTATGAAATGAGGAGATGCTTTTGAGGTAGGTCGTCAAAGGTCCCTTCAAGAGCTAAGAGTCCCTTGACAAAAGCAAATACCACAACTTATCTGGGTGTGGATGGTCTTGGATGAGTCCTCGTGGCGCGAGGGTTCCTTTCCTGCGAGATAGCATCACGAGGCTGATGAATGCCTAAGACTCCTGAGGAGCCTGCAGCCCTTCCTGAGAGCTCCTAGTGAGGAGCTAAATACCGAGCCTTGACAAGGCACGTGCACTGCGGCCCTGTGACAACCGTTTGAGTGCCACTTGAGTCAACTCAAGAACGCGTAGTGCGCAAAGCATGCCCAGCCCCCGCTCACGAGGCGCTTACGGGGGTGGGCAGCAGGCCTGAGCCCTGCGTCTTTAGACAGATACCAAAAGCAGAAATACACCACCAAACGAGGAAAAAACCTCCCTTTTTGTTTGGCAATAACACGAAACTCCGAGTTTTATTCCAAAAATAAGGCAAATTAGGCTACAGAAAGAGGGCAAACATAAAGAACCAATAGCCGTGTTTGCCACCTAGGCTAGTCTTGGTCTTCCCACCAACACGGAGCTAAGTGCATCCACTAGGCGTGGGCATAGTCATTGCGGGATAGTGTCGACAGCCAGCGCAGAGCATGGTGCTTCAATTTGGACGTGGGGTGGAGCCCCCGTGAGGCCCAAGGGCGGCACTAAGGAGACTTCGGGGCGTGTACAACCCCACTCATTATTAGATGAGAGTGTCACGGGCGGAGATCTTCATGAATATCTTTGGCGCCTGGACAGGGCCCCGTCCTGTGCCCCCCTACCACCGTTGGGGCGTCTGGAAACCAGGACGAGGCCAAGGGGCTAGGGGGACGCTGGTGGTGCCCTGGCGACTGCAGGCCCTCTGCTGGGGGGAAGGGCTCGACGGTGCGTGCCCCGGCAGGGTCCTACCTCCAAGTGGCACGTGTCGTGGTAGCGGCGGCGCCTCGCCACAGGTTGCATGGGGTGGAACCTGGCCCCAAGCCTCCCCCACGCAGCCCACAGCGCATTGCCTCTCCGTGCAACAGGGCTGCCACCCTGAGGTCCATGATCATTATCGAGGCTTGGTTCACCCGCGGTCCATGGTCAGCGTTATCATGTCCTGAGATATCAGTTCTACCAGGTGGCTGCCATTGATAAAGGCGTCAATGAAGCCGCATGGTGGCTCATAGAGGGCCACAGGCTCGCTCAGCCCCATCACCTAGGTTGGTGGTGGAAATAGTTGAGGACTTCTTGGTGAATACGGTGGGTTTGCCGCTTGGGGCGCGGTGGCGTCCGTGGCTCCTGCCCTTCAGCCTTTGCCTGGCCATTCGACATCACCATCATCTTAGCCCGCCATGCGGCCGTGGTGACCGTAGGGCAGCATCTCGGCGCGGCCCCTAAATGGCCCATCCAAGCTTGCCACACCTGCAGGCACTGCATCCCTAGCTAGGCGAGCGGTACCACGGCCCATGACGGCAACGCGAGGTCCTTCGGGATCCTTGAGGAGAGGTGCATGGGCACTGCAGAGGCCAGTGCGCGCTCCTGGCAGCGCTTGCAGCGTAGGCATGGTGCAGAAAGGTGTCGCACCCCTGCATGCGGGATCCAGCAGCTCTGTGACTCGCTCTAGTAAGGCGTCATGGCCGACTTCCGTCAATCTACATCAGAGCAATTCCCGCGCTATGATGAGCGTGGCCCGCATATTTACTTGCTCCCGGCGAGTGTGCAGCATCGTCGCCACGGTGTAGGTTGAGGATCACATGGTGGAGCGGTTGTGGGTTAGGGTAGAAGCGAGCGGCGGTGGCCCATGCCGCCCGTGACTGGCAGCACTGGGCGGTGCACGAGCTGCTTGGAGTGCGGAGTTGAGGTCTTCCTTGATGGAACATGCCGCCAGAGCAGGCCAAGGGGCCCAGGGCTCAGCATGGGCTTGGGGAGCGTTAGCCATGGGAACGGCGAGGTGATCATGATTTGACCGGAGGAAGAGAGACTCCGACGCACCCCCTACCTGGTGCACCAAATGTCGGATTCAGGGCTCCGCAAAACCATTGTAAGTTCGAACACTGGGGTGCATTCGAAGAACTCAACTTCCCCTATCTTCCAACTCGTTGTCTCTATGATCTAGCTCGAGGAAAAAGAAGGAAAATGACACACGGCAGTTTACTAGGTTCAGGCCACCTATTTATGAGTGACCCTACTCCTGCAATGTGGTGGATTGCCTCAAGGTGGACTGAGGAAGAACTAGTATAGTGGTTGAACAACCTCGCGAGGTGTGTTCTTGCTTGTGGTGGTGATGGAGGTCTGTATGATATGTCCCCATATATGTGGTGGCTAAGCTATATTTATTGTGGGCTTGCACCTCTTCCCCCAAAATGTACGCGGGAAGGGATCTCACAACTGCCAAATTTGAAGGGAGAGAACTAGTACATCTTATCCTGACTAAAGGTGGTATTCACCTGCAAATCTTCTGATTCTGACACCACGGTGGGCTCGGTGATGACCTCCATCTTGCCGTCCTGGCGACCCTAGTCTTGGTGCACGGAAATGGAAACCTTTGGTTGATTCCTCGCGACTCCGTGCCTGCGCTTGCCTCTTTAGCACCAAAGAGGAAACTTGTTGTCCTGCGCCCGCTGGCACCCACCTGGCCTTGGTCGTCATGGCTTGCATCATTTGAACGTTCCGAGGTGGGTGCTTGCATAGAGATCTCCGCCCCGCGAGAGCCAGCCTAGTGAGGCTGCTCCTTCCGGGGGTCTTGATGTCGTCCGCCTCATGACGCTTGGCCCCTCGCAAGGGTCTTGACTCTTGAGTGTCGATGTTGAAGATGGGACGTACCAGGCAGGTGAAGGAGCCACGTCATGGGCCACAGGCAAGCAAGTCTGGGTACCATGGTTCCCAGAAGACCGACAAGCCCCAAGGATAGGTCCAAGATTTCCCCGGCAGGCTTGGCGGGACCACCAAGGACGAATCTCCCCGCCAATATGCCATTGCTCCACCGCAACACACCGCGAATCTGCTATTAGTGCGGTGTCGAGCTCTCAAGTGATTAAGTGGCCTCCACTAGGCACATGGCGGCCTTTTTGGAGGATAGATTACCATCGAATGATTTTTAGAGGATAGATTACCATCAAATGACACCTGTCGAGAGCCGTGTCAAGCAGATAAGAAGGAGAAGATTAAGCGACGCGGCAGGCTTGCCGGGCTGCGTCCTCAGCATGACACCTAGCAGTGCATTTAATGCACTTTGTCCTAAATTCATGAGTTGGGTATGATAGCACTTTTAGCTATCCAATCAACAGATAATGACTATTTTGCCACTATGGTTACCCCTTAAGCTATAAAAGGAGGCCCAAGGATAACTTGGAAGGGATTCGGACCCTCAAATATTTGTACGTGCGTAGCTGCTCTTGCCGTGGCCACCTTGACGGGTATGAGTGTTGCATGTTCTTTTGGTTCCTCCATCAAATCCACTAAAGCAGGAGTAGGGTTTTACGCCTCATGGCGGCCCGAACTTGCGTAAAAACCTCCAGTGTCACCATCCTCGTGTTGCTTCATAGCCTCCGCTCTTTGTGCAACGTGATCTCCCCCACGCTGAACCACAAAGGGACCGACAAACCCTAGGTTATCGTGTTTCCCCATGACATCGTTGGCAAGGTAGGTAGGAGGAGAGAGCTTGCTCGAACCCGAGGTTGCCAACAGCACGTCGACCTTCATCATCAATTTCATCGGCCATGCCACCCAAATAGAAACCCAGCGCGCCAGCTCACCCTTCCAATTTGAAGGCTCCCTTGCACACAGCCGCTGATGCGGTAGGAACAGCGGCGATGTTGGGAGAGGCGGGTGTCGTGGGAGACAGAACCACTGTAGGCAGTGTAAGCGTTCCCCCGTGGACGAAGCTGGAGCAAAAAGT
>LR738715.1:371966996-372085613 GCA_902687465.1 Secale cereale | reverse complement strand
GGCGACAATGACAACATCTCGATGGCCATAACCCGCAGGCTACGGACGGGGAGAACGTTCCGTCTATGCCGCCTCACCGCGCTAGCGGGCAGAGCGGCGGCGACAATGCCCGTTCTGGTACAAGTCATGATACTTCTGCAACACCTACAACTGGTACAGCTGCTGGACACGCGCCTTGTCCAGAACAAGGCGAACAAGACAGGGTGTCGAATGGGCTACCAACCCCCAAGTGTCCCCTACCCATTGCCCAACCGCATTGGTGACCGGTTCGCGGCGAAAAGAATGCGGCGACGCTCCTCCTAGTGCTAGCAGGGGTCGAGTGATGTCACAGTCTGCCTCATGAGCAATGCCGAGCACGTCCACGGAAGCCACGGCGTGGGCCCAACTCCTACTGAGATTCCCACTAGCGGCTGATCAAATGGATGAGTGGACACCCACCATCCAGAGCCTGATCGGCGTCGCTGAAGTTGAAAGATCCCAGCAGGCAGAGCCATCGTGGCGCCCAAGAGCCACAATAGTGGTGCGAACGGCTAGTCACACTGAGGGAGCTGCACTTACGGTATAGTCCCCTCCACGACAGCAGACCCAGGGGAAGCAACGAGATCTACCTGGCCACGAAGTTGATGAAGCATCGATGGCCTCATCTGATCCACAAGCCCATCGGGATTAGGGCCGAGTTTTGGAAGACCGATGAAGGGAAGATTCGCACATCACCAAATAACCGAGATGGGAAACCCGTCGTCAATTCGACAGGCGAAACGGCCTAGACGACGACAAACCCGTCATCAATCCGACTGGCACGGGTACCAAACAGTTGAGGTTGGATGCCATGCCTTCACTCATTAGCTCCGGCAAGTCCGTTGGCCGTCTGCCCGCTTCAAGCCAAAACTTCCTAAGAAATACGATGGAAAACTGAATGCGGCAAAATTTCTGTGTATCTACATGACTGTTGGCAAAGCTACCGGAAAACTGAGTGTTCACCAATTACTTCCCTTTGGCACTCAAGCGAAATGTGAGTTTGCGGCTGATGCACCTACCAAAAAAATCCATTTCTTCATGGGATGCCTTGTTTAACAAGTTTGTGGGTGCCTTCATGGCAGGCCATCAACCCAACGACTTGCAAATCCATGCACAAAAGGATGGGGAAAGCCTACGAAAGTATATGCAGAGGTTCAGCCGAGTGCACTACAACATTCCAGAAATACAGCCATCAGATGTGTTTGCCGTGTTCCATTCGAACGTGCGCAACAGAAGGATATGTTCCAAGATGAACATCCGGCTTCCCAAGAATGTCAATGAATTGTACACCCTGGCGGACAAATGCGCTTGAGCTAAGGAAGGAACATGACTTCTCGGAGAGGAGGACGACATCAAAGTCGATTCAGACGATGGTGAAGATGATATGGCTCAAAGAAGAAGAGTCAGAAGAGCAATAAGAAACATAAGGAGAAGTCGGTGTGGGCCGTTGAGGGCTCGGGCAGTCCTTGTACCAGCAAGAAAGCCAAAACTGAAGCTCCCAGTAAGGAAGATGCAACATGCACTGATTGCCCGGAGGCTGTGGCCACAGAGAAAGCTGAAAAATCTCACGAGCCGTACTGCAAGATCCACCGCACTAAAGGCCATGATCTCCAGGAAAGTCATCAAGTCGAGCAACTTGTCAAAAAGCAGAAAGTTGATTATGAGAAGCGCGACAAGGAAAGAAACCAAGAATGTGCACCGGAAAGGGCCGTGGTGGCAGAGGAGGCCACATCAGGAAGACCTCGCAGCAGAAGGAAAAGCCAGCTAGAGGCCGAGAAAAGAAAGAGGGAGCTGAGGTGTCGGGGAAACGACACCAATGGGATCCCGAGGACCCCTTTGCTATGGTTGCGGGGCGTAGAGCTGTGCAAAGAACAGGTCTAGACGATCAAAGCGTGGGAATTGTTACCTAGGTTTGGGCCACAAGATGATGCGTAAAACCCTAGTCCTACTTGTCTATGTATATCTGGTGTTCTTGAGCTCATGAATTGGCCTCTATGCGTGCGTGTCCAAAAAGTCCGAATCCTCTCTCAGTATGCCTCGGGCCTCCTTTTATATGACAAAGGGGTTGCCACAGCAACACATAGTAGGTGTAAATTTACTACAGTGTACAAGGTTGTCTCCTGACATCTTAGGACGAACGCATTTAATGCGCCGCCTATGTGTCCCCTAGATTTATCGGGGACGGCAAGGAAGCTTGTCCCACCCATTGCCGCCTCACCTCGCTATCGGGACCCCGCTCCTAAGTCACACCGATCTAGCATGTAACACACCATATCACTTTACGGCCTCACGCACGGTATCCCCACGGGTGCCATCTTACCTGGCCCGGGACCGTTTGCCTATTTTGGCTCACGTATATGATAGTGTCGCTAGCATCCATATGACAAAGAACCCGGGCCGACATGACCAGTTATAAACCAAAAGTGGCACTAAATTACAGAGACAGGCATACACGACCCAGCAACGAACGTGTCGGTCATCAACGTATGAACCCAAGTCGTAGCAAGCTACAAGGACTTAAAGGAACAACGCGTGACATTTCCCCTAAGGGACATACACAGGAACGAAGAAGGACACATGCCGGTCAGCCTAAGTGTTCCGGAGCAGTAGCAAGCTACCAAGGCTCAGTGGAAGCACTAGGAGACATTTCCCTGTAAGATAGGCTACCAAGGGTAAACAACTAGGTGTCGGATTCCACACATACCAAGCATTTCAATAGCATACACACAATATGCTCGATATGTGCAAATACAACATGGCATCACAACAAGACTTTATGAAACAAGTATTTATTCATTAGGCTCCAAGGAGCCAAATATTACAAACATGGGTCTCATGACCCAACATTCAGAGCATACAAGCAACAAGCGGAAGCACAACATGTCTAAGTACATACATCTACAAATGAAAAAGGCTGAAGAGCCTGACTATCTACAACACTCGTCCAAGATCGTAGCTGAGGTAACAAGCTACTTGTCGAAGTCGAAGCGGAACTACTAGTGAGACATCAATCCTATCTGCAAAACATAAATTAAGCAAACATGAGTACAAAGGTACTCAGCAAGACTTACATCAGATCCTATCATACATGCACTTGTATAAAGATGGCAAAGTGGGGTTTAGTTGCAGCAAGCTAGCTTTGACTCAGTGGCTATCCTATTCTACGACTGCTGGTAACTCTTTTGAGGTGACGCACATGAGTCCACTAAGCACCACACAATACACCATTATGGATTCATTCCCGTTTCCCTTCGAGAAGGCCATCCATAGCACTCACACTTGTCTTGAGTATTTTAGAGTATCAACTTCAAGTTGTCTATGTACCACGTAAGCATCCAAGAAGTCCATAACCGCGGACCCGGCTATTCGAATAGATCATGTTAACCATGCAGGGGTGTACTTCTTCACACACACTCTCGCCACTTACCGCCATGTACATCTCGTGTATCTCAGCAACCTTCAAGCGGAAGCCTGGCGAGGGTATCGGCCATGACCTGACTAACCACACAAGACTCTAGTCCAGGTTTATCGCCTATTCAGGTTCCATCCGTAAAGGAGATACGGCCGGGGTGTCGCTCACGGCCCCAAATGATGTGCGCAGGGTTCCCAAACCCACCTCGCCGAGTGGATCTACACTTGGTACACCGTGCCACGGTGCCTAGTCTGTCCCAAGCCCACTGGCCGAGTGCCACTTTGGTAGACTACTAACACTACCTACAAACACCAGAAACTAGTTGCAACTCCTGGACAGAGATCATGTTGATTAATAAGTCGAGAGGGGTCGAGTTACTGGAAGCCAATGTGTGGTAGTAGCTAGTCATTGGACAACATACACATAACTCAGTTCTTAGGAACGGTTCCAGTGAGACAACCCACCATGTACTCCTACATGGCCTCTCACCGCTACCTTTACCAAGTCGTGTTCACACACTTAACTCTCAGCATTAGAACATATCATTGCACTCCAATTCATTCCCGATGAATCAGACCTGACACACTCTAAGCAATAGCAAGCAAGGCATGGTAAGATCACAACATGGCTTCAATCAACTCCTACACATGCTAGTGGGTTTCAACTATTTACTGTGGAATGACAGGTCATGCAGAGGAATGGGTTCAACTACCGCACCATAAAGTAGCAGTTGAATCATTGTTGTCCTAATGCAATAACAGTGAGCAGGAGCGAGAGAGGGGTTGTATCAGAATGAACAAGGGGGTTTGCTTGCCTGGTAAAACAACGTGTAGAGCACTGATCCTCTGACAGGTACTCTGGATCGGTCTCCGGAGCTGGACCTATCGAGAAGAACGGTGACGACAATCAAACACAAGCATGTGCAACAATATGATGCATGAATATTGCATGAAGTTATGATGTTGTTTGAGCTAATGCAACTAGCATTTTATTTGGTTGAATTCCATTTGAACCAAGGGTTCAAATGCAACTCTAAAATAAGCATTTATAAATGCCATTTATGTGTTTTCATATAAACAGTAGGTATAACTTCATTTGTCATGCATGAAAATGGTACAGATGGATAGATTGAATTTTTCTGATAAATTTTCATATATAAATTATTTCATTTTGAGCTACGGTTGAATTTCTTTGATTTTTTCTAAGTTTAAACAATTTTCTGGATTTTCCTAAATAAAAACAATTCCAGAAAATGTTTATTGCGTCAGCACTGCGTCATGCTTGTGTCAGCAAGTCAGCAATGCTGACTCGGGTCAAACCTGACGTGTGGGGTCCACACGTGAGTGGCTTTAGTAAACTAACTGAGTTAGTTAGCCCTAACTAACTAGGCAGGGCCCACTAGTCAGTGACTGTAAGACTAACCTAACT
Organism: Secale cereale; assembly: GCA_902687465.1. Classification (NCBI taxonomy): domain Eukaryota; kingdom Viridiplantae; phylum Streptophyta; class Magnoliopsida; order Poales; family Poaceae; genus Secale; species Secale cereale. The sequence continues at coordinate 372,080,755 of LR738715.1, read as the reverse complement.
AAGTTAATTAGTACTAACACTAATCCTAACAACTACTTAGCTGGGCGGGGCCCACATGTCAGTGAGAGAGAGGGGAGGTTAACTGGACCGTGGGGGGTCAAACCACGCCGGTCAGCGGTCAAACCCGCCGGCGGCTCGACGCCGGCGAGGCCAAACACGACGGTGATCTGCGGGATTCGCCTACGGGGCACCTTTTGGCGCGCGGAGCACAGCTATGGGACGCTGGAGCTCGTCCGCATCCAGCCGTGGTGGTGGCTCGGCCAGGGAGTGGCCGGAGTGACGCCGGCGAGCAGCGCGGCGGTGGCCGGAGCTCGGGTGGGTGCGTGGTTGGTGCATGCAGCTTGCAAAAGAGCTGGCTGTCGCGCTAGGATTACTCTACGGGATGCTGCGAGTGCAACTAACGCACGCGCGGGACCAGAAGGTCACCGGGGCTTCGCCGGCGACGAGCACGTGCGGCGGCGGCTACGGTAAGCAAAGGGGCGATGGCTACGGCGACCAAACGGAGGCGGAGTTAGGGGGAAACAGACTGGGGGCTCACAGTGGTGCCGTAGAGATGACCAGCGTGCGATCGGCGGTGACGGCGGTGGTCGGGTCCGAGCGAGGGAGAGAGCAGAGGAGGGGGAAGAGGACGGGGGAGAGTGCGAGTGCTTTCGAGGGGTGCGTGGCTCGTCCAGACACAACGGAGAAGGGAATAGCCAGGCAGAGAGGGAGGAGGTGGCGCGCTCGCCGTGCGCGCGCGTCGGCCACGCGCCTCGCCTACTGGCGCGGGGAAGACGACAGGGGAGGCAGGCGGGCTAGGCCGGCCAGGCAGCACTGTGCTGGGCCAGCATAGGTAAGTCTGCTTCCTCTCTTCTTTTTTATTTGTTTCTGTTTTCTATTTCTGTATTTATGTTTTTATTTAGTTTCTAAACTAAATCAATTATTTTCTTCTGACATTTTTATTTTGCAGGGACCTAGGAATTAATCCAAGCCCCTCAAAATAAAGAATCGGAATTTTGGACATATGTAAAATATATAATAAATATATATCCAAGCAAATAACTATTGCATTAATTCCAAATGCCCAAAATAAATACTTATGAGCTCCTAATAATATTGGTTTGATTTTTATCTCTAACCAATATTTCCGAAGAGCAACATGAACATTTTCTTGGACCTTTTTGGAGCAACGATGTCCATCCAATGGCCGTAGTGCTTCTTCAACCTCTGGTCTTCTTGCTCCAGCCGCCCAAACTAGCTAGCAAACCAGCGCCGGTCGTGCCTCGTGCTCCTACCTCCCGTGGCCGGCTGTGCTGCCACGGAGGCCTCACCGCCGCCTACTACTCTCACCACTGGCCAGGCCATCCCTCCACTCACCCACACCCCCTGTTATTCTGCGGCGACGACAGCCTCACACCGCATCCGAACCACTGAACCCTCATACTCCTCTATGCGTGGGCATCCACTACCGCGTCTTCCCTGGCTCCGCGTCATCCCCTTCCTAGGCCTCTCCATCGTCCATCGCCCTGGTGCTCTCGGCGTGGCATGGTCAACATAGTCAAGGAACGGCTTCCATTGGACATGGACTGTACGTGCAGAGGCTGATAGCTGGGTCCACGACGGTAGCATGGAAGTGCCTCCTTATTACGTGGAAAATACTTATTCCTCCACATGACAGCAGGGACCCACCGGACGGGCCACCGTATTTCACGAAAAAACGTTCACCCCAGACTGCTGGGACCCAGCGGATAGGCCACCTTATTGCGCGAAAAAAAGTTCCCCCCGCTATCAGCTCGGACCCACCGGAAGCGCCTCCTTATTACGCACAAAAAAATGAATACTCCCCCTACTGGTTGGGACCCACCTTGGTGGGAGGCTGACTTGTGGGCCTACTAAGTTGACGGGGATAGAGTGCTTTGTCAACTTAGTCAATATTAACGATTCTAGCTCCAGTGACCGTACGATGTCCATCCAACGGCCTTAGTGCTTCTTCAACCTCTGGTCTTGTTGCTCCAGTCGCCCAAAGCAGCGCCGGTCATGCTGCATGCTCCTGCCTCCCTTGGCCGGCTGTGCTACCGCGGAGGCCTCACCGCCCCCTACTATTCCGACCGCTGGCCAGCCATCCCTCTACTCACCCACACCCCCTGTTATTCTGCGGCGACGGCAACCTCACACCGCAGCGAACCAGTGAACCCTCGCACTCCTCTACGCGTGGGCATCCACTGCCGCGTCTTCCCCGGCTCCGCGTCGTCCCCTTCCTAGGCCTCATCGTCGTCCACCGCCCTGGTGCTCTCGGCACGGCGTGGTCAAAGTGGTCAAGGAACGGCTTCCATCGGACATGGATTGTACTTGGAGAGGCTGACAGTTGGGTCCACGGCCGCAGCAAGGAAGTGCCTCCTTATTACGCGCAAAATAATTATTACTCCACCTGACAGCCGGGACCCACCGGACGGGACACTATATTTCGCGAAAAGAACGTTGCCCCCTGACTGCTGGGACCCACCAGCTACATCTTCGCACGCAAGTAAGTGCGCCCAGGCAAAAAAAAAACGATTCGCCCCCCTGACTATTGGGACCCATCAGCTATATCTTCGCACGCAAGGAAGTGCCTGACAGTCCGGACCCACCTGGTCGTAGCGTACGTAGCATTGTCATTCTGGTCGCGAACGTGTACGTACATACTGTTTGATGTAGAGATGCACACATGTCGTAGCAGAGGCACGCACGTAGCATGTACACGTACGTATAGCGGCCATGGTGCAAGAAAGTAAATATGGCCACGTACGTACATACGGGCAGGGTCTCAAACACCTACTCGCGCGTACGTACGGCCAGGGCTCGTGTACATGGCTGGGTAGGAGCGGAAAAACAACGTCGGCGTGTTCATGGGGAGCCAACCGGCTAGGTTGGAACGGAATGCATCGTCGTGTTCATCGGGAGGGCTTGGACGGAACAACCGATGGAGACGAGGCATGGCATACCACAGAACAGAGGAAACGGCCTTGTGTTCGACCGGCCACTGTCGAAACGGGATCCTGTTCATCGGGAGGGGTCTGGCGTATCGCAAAATGGAGGAAACGGACCTCTACGGTCAAAACGGGGGTCCTGTTGACCGTGAGGGGTGTGACGTACTGCAAAACGAAGGAAACGGACTTGTGTTGGAGCGCTACAGTCGAAACGGGGGTCCTATTGACCGGGAGGGGTGTGGCGTACCGCAAAACGGAGGAAACGGACTTGTCTTGGAGCGCTACGGTCGAAACGGGGGTCCTGTTCATCGGGAGGGGTGTGGTGTACCGCAAAACTGGACTCCACGGGATACTGTTCATCACCACCGTCGACCCCCTCCAGCCTCCACGGGCTACTGTTCATCCACCATCGACCTCCTCCAGCCTCCACCCGCGACTGTTCAGCCTCCACCGCGCGCTACTCCACCGGCTACTGTTCAACCAGCACTCTCCACGGGCTCCTGTTCAACCACTGCTCCACGGGCTACTGTTCATCCAGCCCTCCAGCATCTACTGTTCATGGAGCCCTCCACAAGGTGGTCCTGTTCATGCAGCCCTCCACGGGGTTCTGTTATTGCAGCCCCAATCGGCTCGATTGAACGGGGTCCAACTCATGCAGAGGCAACACCACGGGGTCCTGTTCAGCCACCCCCACAAGGAACTGTTCATCCAAACCCCCCAGCAACGCTCACTGGTCATGCAGAGCCAGCATCGATCGACTTCAGTTAGCAGCAGTAGCGAAGGAATCACTCGGTCGGGTTCTGTTAACAGCCATCAATCGATCGCTCGGGTTCAGTAACACGTAGCCTGCAGTGCAATCGCTCGGGTTCAGTTAGAGCCCAACGCCTCGCTCAGGTTCAGTTAGATCGCAACGCCTCGCACCCACGCGCGTGCGTGTACGAGAGAATCGCGCATCGCTTGGCCCCGACCACCCACCGTAACTGGGAACACCCCGATATTTTCCTTGCCCTCGCTTCTACCACGGTTTTTTTCCATCATGGATGGCCCAAAGAATGTCATGCAGCTGGGTCTCTGACCGGCCCAGGACGAAAAGCCCATTTTCTATCATGATTTTTGGTCATAGAAGTAGGACCCAACCACATCTATGATGATACTGTGTTTTGTCACAATTATTCTCATAGAAGTGTCATAAGTATGACAGAAAAAAGTTCTCGTTCGGCCCAAAATGTCATGGATTTGCCTTTTTTTGTAGTGTAGGGACTATCCGATCAGACTCGGAATTCCGGTGTACAAGATATTTCAACAATGGTAAAACAAGTCTAGCAAGACCTCCTGATGTGCCGACAACCTGATAGGAGCCGAACGTATCTCGTCTCAGGCCACGATCGGATGGGACAGGCTACGGGTGAATACCAGATAGCTCGGGTGATGCGGAGCATCCTTCGTTCATCCCCATGTACACTACAACTACTACCCAAGCCCCAAGTGGACACAAGGTGAACCCGTTCCTCGATGCTTCCACTTTTCATTCACGCGAGACTTGGTTTCTACCTAATGCAAAGACACTACATGTGCTTAGGAACCGAGGAGACGACCAAGGAGATGCTCGAAGCATAGGACAAGTCCACACAGAAGCGGATCAAGAAGTGCCTCAAGTGGAGTCGCCGCGGAGCTACAGCGGCCGGACATCCGGCCGACCCCTGGACATCCGGCGCCCCGCATCGGGCCGGACATCCGACGCCAGCCAGGAAATCCGGCGCTCATCACAGAAGCTGGACCATTCCAGCCCGGACATCCGGCCCCAGCGCCCGGACATCCGGCGTCTCGGGAAGGCCCGAAACATCTGGCCCCCGCCCGGACATCCGGCCCCTGTGTGCGCACATTGTATCGGGCCTGAGGCCCATGTATCCCTCTCCCACTTACCCCTTCCTGGACATAGACTATATATACTCCTCCACCTCCTCCTAGTTAGGGTTAGCTTAGGTTTAGCTCATTTGAGACAGAGCTTTGCTCATCCACCAGTGGTTCATCTCCTTGGGAGTGACTGCGGCGCCTCCACGGAGAAGATCCACATGGATTCAAGACCTCCTTCACGAAGAAGATCCCGCGGGATACCCCAAGACCTCCTCACGGAGAAGAACCGGTTACCCTTTGTATCGGCCCTTGTCGATCATGGATCTTGTATCTCTTTGTGTTTCGAGGATCTAGCATTTGTGTGGCTTGTTCTTGTTGGTTTGAGTGATTCTCTCGTGTTTCCCCTCATGTTCCCTCTCGTGTTCTTCGTGTTCTTCGTGGGATCCCCTCCATTTCGTGAAAGATCGGCCATCTAGGGTTCCACCCTACATCATATGGTATCAAGAGCCACGGTTTCTCACGAAATTTGAGCCTCCCCACCATTTTCTAGCCTTGTTTTGTTGTGTTCTTCCCCAAATTCAAAAATTCCCCACCAAAAATAGCCCCAATTTTTTTTGTGATCTGTTGGTTTGATGAGGTTTTGTTGATTTTGATCCGTGGATTTCCTTGGTTTCAAGTAGATCTAGCATTTCCCCAAGTGTCCCCATCTTTCCTCCACAAAATCTCCCCAATTTTGCCCTTGGAATCATCTAATTCCGCCCCCAATTCGAAAAGTTTCGTCCCGATTCAGATCTGGAATCTTCGGGCCGGATATCCGGGCCATCGGGCCGGACATCCGGCCCCTGGAGGGCAAAATCCCGCACGGTTATGTAAACAGGCCCCGGACATCCGGGCTCCACCCCGGATGTCCGACCCCTGTAGTTTCAGACTTTTCCGTTTCACCGTTTTGTCCATAAATAATTCATCCGGACTCCGATTTCGACGTTCTTGAGCTCGTTTTGAAGCTCTTGACATCCCCCATAACAAAATATACCACCATTATAATTTGACTCCATCAAATTTTGTCAAAATTGGCAAGTTTGCCTAGGCCTTCCACCATATCATCTGCATAGCCACCATAGCCTTCTGCAACCTAACCCTTTTGGATCCCCATAGCATTTGTGGTTGCTTGAGTAGTGATTTGAGTCTCCTAAGGTGTTTAGGCTACTTATGACAATTGCTTCTTCATCAACCACCACCACCACTTCCGCATAACCTTGTCCATTATACATAGCCAACCCAACTTAACCCAATTTTGTTCAAGCTTGTTTGAGTTGTGGCTTGTGTCTCCTCAGGTGTTTCGGCTAATTAGGGACCGTGACTTCAACTCCGACAACGTGTATAGCCCATCATACACTTCCACCACCATAACCAATTTTGAACGGGTTTCCATCAACAATTTTGCAACCACCACCACTTGTCCGCTACCACCATTTGACATTTGTCCTTGAGATTTTGAGTTGTGGTTTTTCCGTTTCCTCAGGTGTTTCGGCTAATTAGGAACAGGTCTACATCAAGAGCACCAGCTCTCATCATCGATACGGATGGTAACTTCGACGACATCATTGTATATTCCCTTGCAATTGCATTGTTAACCCCTAGCCCATTTTTGCGTCACTTACCTATCGAGACTAGCCATTTGAGTATTGCCGGCAACGTGACTTGTGCACATTAGTGATCCGCCATTCCATTGTATACATACCATATCATCTTGGTATCATCATATCATCTCTTGTGTCACAAGATTGTTCCCGAATATACACAATTGCTATCTTGGTTTGTGCATCGTGGCCATACAAAAAAAAGAGATAGAATAAGATTTTAAGCAAAAAGAGAAAGACAAAGAAGCTTGTAAGGAAGAGCCATAGCATCACAAAATATCATATCATACTTGATCATCGTGGATCATGTTGTGCTCAAGCACCGGAACATCATACATATACCATACTTGGGATAGAAGTCGTTGCATTTTGCATAGTAGGTTGTGCACAAGTTCGTATCTGCCTATTGTGTAATCGCGGTAGCGTCTCTCTGGTGTTGTGCAACAAGAGCATTTTCGTGGATTCCACATTTTGGGCTCATTCCTTGGTTGCACGACCCCATCTATCTATCCGCGTGTGTGTTTCCGTGTGCCACCCGTATTGCTATTGGTCTACTTGTTTCACTTACGAATTTGTGAATCTATTTCAACTTTATTGACTCTTGCTAACATTTTGCATCAAATTTTTGTGCCACTATCCTCACCGAGCTCCACCATAAGCTTTACTTGTGTAGGTGTGAGAAATCGACAAGAATTGATACCAATTGTGCTATTTCCTTGTTCCACATTTGTGTGATCATTGATCCATCTTCAACATAGGTCAAGGTACATTTGGTATAGTTCTTCTCTTTCTCCCACTCATACTTGCTAGCGTCTTGTGATGGTAGGCAAGGCATTTCATCTCCGGTCTTCGACATCGACGGCGCGAACAAAGACATCCACGCGAAAACCATCGGACTACAACGAGCAATGCAAGAGCGCTTGGGCAACATCGCCATCGAACTACGACACTCTGAGACAAGGACAATGGCTTCCTTCGACGACATGTGCGACTCCTTCAACAAACAGATGGCGGAGCTCCGACACTTTGTGGTCGATTACAAGTCTTCTTCCCCTTCGTCATCCTCTCGGCAGCGACGTTCAAGTCACAAGTCTTCGGAGCACAAACATGATGCAAGTGCAAGTCTTCCACGTCCACACCGCGATGGCGACAATCGACATCGTCATGAAGGGAAAGTCACCTCCAAGCATCATGTGCACGATGACGATGAACGACATCTATCAAGAGCTCAAGCACTACAACGACACCATCAAGATGAAGATGCTCGACACGCGCAAACATACAAGTCCGAAGACGCTCTACTTCACGCCAAGCCCAAGCTTCAAGAGAACATAAGAAGACCACGAGACAAGCACATCCAAGATGGAGCTACGGCTACAACCACCACTTCGGCGTCTTCGCCAAGTGCTATCAAGGCATCTTCGCCTTTGGATGTACGACATCTTCGCCTACTTCCCATGAGTTCGCCTACATCGATGTCTTCATCATCAAGGCGATCATCTACGAGGGACGATGACAAGACAGTCGGGCATGGGCCATCCCCTTCGACCAAGGCGACGAGCATGAACCTCTTCGACACCATGAAGACCGCGCCCATATTGGACTACTACTCCGGGGCAAGCTATGTAAGCAAGGATGATACTTTCTCTTTGACCTCGGAGGAGCGTTATGATTTGCCACATCCTACGGCATTCATCTTTGGAGGCATTACGGATGAGGAAGTTGAGCATGGAGACTATTGCACCTACACCTCTTCGACATCAACATATGACGAGATGCCCCAATTCCCATGTGAGGAAAGGCACCACCACATGAGTGATACGAGTGACTCCAGCATATGTGACCTTGAGAGCATTTCCCTTGAGAGGATGATTGTGCCCACCACTAGCCCCACACATGAGAGCATGCCACTTCTCCTATGTGAGATTGAGAGCCATTTGAGTGACTCCACCAACCATACGAGTGAGAGCATCCAAGAGGGAGTGAGTGAGCCACAACACTTAGTGAGTGAGGTAGTTGAGAGGGCATGTGAGGCCACTATGATTTCTAACGACTTAACCTCTACTCCTAGTGTGTTTTCTTTGGTGCTAGGTCTCCTACATGATGACAATACTACCCTCAACGAGTCCATCCCTCCAATGAACAACCCGATGGCCATGGTGGAAGAAGATGCACCACCCACATGGTTCCATCAAGATGAAGATAACATCGTTTGGATCTTGAACACCTCACCTACAATACATGAGCGATGCTCCAAAGGTAACATAGGTGATGGTGCTTCTTTCGTCCCACTTGTGGACTATATCACCAATGATTGCTTGCATGATGTTGATTCACCTATGACCATGCTTCATGGTAGTGCAACTTCCTCATGTCTTGACTTACCTATTTATGATGAATATGATGATGAGCATGTTTAGTTGCCTAGTTGTGATGCTATGCTCCATAGGATATCATGTGAAAATTCTTTTGGTCACATCATGTTTGATAATCCTTTGAGCTTGTCATATGCTATGAGTGAGATCTCCCATATTGTATCATTTCAATCTCAACATAGTAACTATGCATGCCCCATTAAAATAAATCCCATTTGCACTTGTGGCATAGATTACAAGATGATGGTCATTGGCTTTTGTTTTTCATGCGATGATATTGCCATGCTCCCTTTACATAATTTGCGCAATTCATCTACTATGCCATGCCATGAACACATTGTTCCAAATATGCTTTGCTTTGGATGTTGTCAATATTCTCCATGTGATCTTTCCATTGATGCTCATGAGGAGACCCCCATAGTTTCCTCATACATACTAGGAGATCTTGATGCCTTCCATACCTTGCATGCCTACCATGATTGTGTGCACAATATGCATTCCATGAATAACAATGCTCTACATATTTCTTGTGCTACATTACACAATTTGAGTCTCCATTATGCCATACATAACAACAAACCTGTCATGCTGGATGACATGTTTATATATCGCGCATCTCATTTATTTGAGCATTGGCTTTTATGTGCTAACCAACACATGCGCGTGCGCATCATGATGTATGATGTGTATATATACCATGCACACACAATTTTTCCCTTGTCTTTGTTGTGTGTAGGTACTCATGAACATTTGTCAACCTCACAATCCCATGAGTTGACAAAACTAGATCTTGAGAGCAACGACAATTTGGGATCCCGTGGATTGTCCCTACCACTGTTCTCATCATGCAACCACTACACACATCTCTTTTACTTGGCTCTCACATGGCTATGGGCTATTTGCCACTTGTCACCTCATGCCCATACTATCGTGTTCACTTTTCATGTTAGGCCTGTTGCTATGATTTTGCCATTCAATTGTGACCCTTTCTTGCAATTACCCATGATTCACCATTATGATACTCCTATGTGTATTTGCATGCTTGGTGGAGACACTAGTAGCTATTGCCATGATTTCTTTGTGCCCCATGCTATTGTTGATTCTTGTGTTGGGAGAGTCATGATATCCCATTGCTATTTCCATATGGCCTCTCATCAACACATTGGTGCTATTTTGCTCATATCTTGCTTTCATGCTTATGCTATGCCATGTGCATTATTCATGCCTACTAATTGCCTCCATGACATGCTTGCCATGCTTACCTCTAGTATGTTGCATCTTTGCACTACTAGCTTGTTTGACTCGATTGCTATGCTTGCTTGCTATATTGCATCACCCATGTTCCACTCTTACTTGCTTTCTTGGCTTGATGATATATATATTCGTGCCACTCACATGATATATCTTGATCATTGTCACTTGTCTCCATTAGTTGCATCTCTCGTCACTTGTATTGAGTGCAGCAATGCTATGTTTGTTGATCTTGGAGACTTTGACACCCTTCTTGAGATGCATACTTGCTTGATTGAGCCTATTGCACTTGGTTGTTCTCGCATCTTATGCCTACATACCATGCACCACACCCTTGTACTTTATTATTATAAGAATGATGCAAGCACTTGTTGGGTATTTTCCCACATGAATGCTAGGTTTTGCATTATGGCTAACCTCATTTGTTTTTCCGAGTGTTTGTCATGTTCTTTCATTTTGAAGGATTCACAAGGCGGTGCCGTCATGCGACAACTTGGTCATGCCAAGGCATACATGATGTGCAACACCAACATTCGCGAGAATCTCCTTAAGGTGCACTCATTCCCTTTGAGCCATCCTCACATATGCATATTCGATGGGTCATTCTTTCATTGTTGTCTTCTTCTTATTGTCTACATGATACATCTATTGGAGAGAGGACCTACATTGGAGATGGACCTTCAAGATGAGGAGCGCTCGGACTTATTGGATGCACCTTCGGACCTTCAGTCAAGCCACGACATCGAGCATTGGTATATCAAAACTCCTTTGGCACTTTGCACCAAAACCTTCATATTTGTTGATTGTGTGTTCATGCCATGCTCCATGGACATATCATTCCCATAACAAATTTTCATCTTGCGCATGGATTGACTCACATTATGATTGCCTTGTTGCATCTTATTTTCCCATGTCATCCATGCTATATAAGCTTGTGCATTTCCTTAGCAAATTTGTTGTGATCTTTCTTGATGGCATATTCACACATCATGATCATATTGTTCTCCATCAATTGCATGATAACATACACATATTGAGCATCCATTGCCATGCTCATGCTCTTGATAATCCATCACACTATGACATCATTTTGCACAATGGTTGCATTGATCACATTCACAACACCTTTGTGTGCACCACAAATGCATTTGATCACATGAATGCTTTACATCTCATACTATATCATCTGGCTAAGCTTCATGTACCTTGTCACACGAACTCATTCTTACATGATGGACACTTTGTGTGCGCTAACCATTGTATTTCCAAGTGTACTTTGTGTTTGCTCATTTTGCATGTACCACATACCGGAGACACCTTGGAGTACTTAGATTGCAACATGCCCTCAACTTCATCCAACTACAAGTCCGTTCACGACTACCGTTTCCATGGTAATGAGGTTTTTGATCTGAGGTCAGATCTTCCCAAGGGAGGGGAGATGATGCGGAGCATCATTCGTTCACCCCATGTACACTACGACTACTACCCAAGCCCCAAGTGGACACAAGGTGAACATGTTCCTCGATGCTTCCCCTTTTCATTCACGCAAGACTTGGTTGCTACCTAATGCAAAGACACTACATGTGCTTAGGAACCGAGGAGACGACCAAGGAGATGCTCGAAGCATTGGACAAGTCCACACAGAAGCGGATCAAGAAGTGCCTCAAGTGGAGTCACCGCGGAGCTACAGCGGCCGGACATCCGGCCGACCCCCGGACATCCGGCGCCCTCGTCGGGCCGGACTTCCGACGCCAGCCCGGAAATACGGCGTCCATCACAGAAGCTGGACCATTCCAGCCCGGACATCGGGCCCCAGCGCCCGGACATCCGGCATCTCGGGAAGGCCCGGACATCTGGCCCCCGCCCGGACATCCGGCCCCTGTCTACGCACAGTGTATCAGGCCTGAGGCCCATGTATCTCTCTCCCACTTACCCCTTCCTGGACCTAGACTATATATACTCCTCCACCTCCTCCTAGTTAGGGTTAGCTTAGGTTTAGCTCATTTGAGACAGAGCTTTCCTCATCCACCAGTGGTTCATCTCCTTGGGAGTGACTGCAGCGCCTCCACGGAGACGATCCACACGGATTCAAGACCTCCTTCACGGAGAAGATCCTGCGGGATACCCCAAGACCTCCTCACGGAGAAGAACTGGTTACCCTTTGTATCGTCCCTTGTTGATCATGGATCTTGTATCACTTTGTGTTTCGAGGATCTAGCATATGTGTGACTTGTTCTTGTTGGTTTGAGTGATTCTCTTGTGTTTCCCCTCATGTTCCCTCTCGTGTTCTTCGTGTTCTTCGTGGGATCCCCTCCATTTCGTGAAAGATCGGCCATCTAGGGTTCCACCCTACATCATCGGGTTTCCCCAAGGTGGCCCCGCAGGCTGCCTAGTTTGGACCAACACTCATGAGGAGCACTGGCCCGGGTTGTTAATTAAGAATCCACGGGGTAGCTAGTCCCTATGCAAAATTTTAGTTGTTATAAGGAAAATGGTAAAACCAAGGTTGGGCCTTGCTGCAGGAGTTTTATTCAAAGCAAACTATCAAGGGGTCCACATATACCCAACCGCGTGAGGAAGGCAAAATCAAGGAACATAACACCGGTTTATCGGTTCTTAAGGCGACATGAGTGGAACAAAACACCGAGCAAAAGACCAAGCCTTCCACCCATTGCCATGTATATAGGTTGATTAATGTAAATAATAGACATTGTGTTAATCCGAGAAAACCAAATCCACATGGAGCAAACTTCATCTTCACCTGCAACAAGTAACGCTATAAGAGGGGGCTTGAGCAAAAGCGTACTTAGCCAAACAATGGATTGCTAGGTGGGTAGTTAGAGGTTTCATGACAAAGTGGGGCTGACATGCAAAAGGATAGGTATCGCGATAAGCAATAGAGCGAGGCATCTAGCATAGCAACAATAGAGGTGATATCAAGGAATGGTCATCTTGCCTGGTAAGTCGTCGGTGTACTCGGGACCTTGCTCTTCATACTCGTACTCAGCGGATGCCTCGACCTCGGACTCGAACTCGTCTCCCGGTGCTACCCAACATAACAAGCATCCAATAAACACACTTGACAAGAAACGAACACATGCTATGCAAGAGAGATACAAGTATGATGTTATGGAGCTACCGGTATGAAGGGAGATGAAGCCGGGAAGGACATATGAATACATGATGGATAGGGGCAAGATCTGGGTAAACCAAGCATGCCACTGGATAGGTTGAAAGATTTTGTTGGAAAACAATATAAAGATCACTGGAAACGGATGCATGGTTTGCAAATGGCAAGCAAAACAAGATCCAATGCAAAAATGAAGTTAACAGCAACATGGCATCTTTGGAGGAAGGTCTAATGATGCTACATCACCCAAACATGATGACGACAGGCATGGATGTGAAATAGACATGATTCTCAACAAGTATGAACTTAGAGCACATCCAAAAACTTGCTGGAACACAATTGAACTAGCATGGAAAGTTTCAATAACTTAACATATTTCTCAGACTTAGTGAAAGTTTACTGGGCATGCAACGAGGAACAATTTGTAGCTACCTTTGTAGTCACATAACAGCAAGCAAAACAACTACAACAAGCATGAAAATTACATGAGCATGAAGAAGACATAATATAATTCTAATTCATCCAAAGAAACAATTCATTCCATGCAAGGGTTGCTAAATACGAGCTTTGCCAAAATGAATGTTTTGTTAACAGGCTGACAGTTCAGATTCAAGCATTTTGAGAGCATGATAACAACAAGCTACAGCAGGGCATATATGCAAACAAAGGCATGGATTGATAGAAAAATATATGGAAATCAAGACATTCTCACTAGTTAATCCTAAGCATGCATGGAAAAGATGGTGGCATCAAGTTTACATGGCAACATGTTATCACAGATTCCAGACTTAGCAGTTTTCACTAAGTGTTAAAACAATAACATTGACATGGCATGTTTACAAGCTTGTTTAAGTCACCACAGAGCATATCATGGAAACCAAAATGCACCACTTCAAAGATAACATGATTATGCTTCTAAAACATGTTGACATGTGGCACAAAAAAAATCACACAAAATGCTACGAAAAAGACAAATCATCAAGTTATAACTATTTCAGCAACTTAACAGCCACAAGCACTTTTGCAATAGGGTTAAACATGGCATAATGCAATCTAACATGTATGAAAGTGCCCCCATCATGAAGAGCATCAGAAGATGAACATTTTGACATATCATACGCTCCATTTGGACCACCATGCACAATGTTACGACCTCACGAACATGCACACATATTGTTATCAGAAAACTAGTGCTAAAATACTAACATCACATAGCATTTTGGCAACGAAGATTAAGACATCTAGATAAACTGTAACATGCACAAAACTGATGCCAACACGTAGAGCACTTCGAGACGAACGTTTTCATATATCATATGCGCAAAAAGGAGCTACGGTCATGGAGATACGACATGATGAAGAGGACAACAAAATATAGGGATTTCGGGACTTAGTGAAAATTACCCCCCGCGAAAAGTCAACGGGGCGGATGTATTCGGGACGGAGGGATCCGGGCGGACGTGGTGTTTGGATCGCGGGGGTGGTGGATCTGATCCATCCCAGGTGGATCTGGCCAGAGTTGAGGAAAACGACGCCGGGGCGGCGACCGGTGGCGGTGGAGGCCGGCGACAACGGCGGTGGAGGCCGGAGACGACGAGACGGAGAAGGCCGACGACGGCAGGGTGGCTCGCAGGGAGCTGGGCAGCGGGCGTCACCGCAGGCGGCCGGCGCGGCGTCGGGCAAAGGGTGCGCTGAGGACACACGGGCCGGGAGGGCCGGCTTCGGGCCGCGGTAGGCCCGGCGGCGCGGTGGAAGCGGACAGGGAAGTGGGGCACGGCGCCGGCCAATGGGAGGCGGCCACGTGGCGGCGGGGCTGAGGTGGCGGCTTCAAATTGGTTGGGGCGACGTTGCTGGGCGGAATGGATGCGTCCGGCCGTCGGCGGACGTTTCCGGCGACGGGGAGGAGCTCGGGACTAGGGTTTCGTCCGAAAATGGACGTGGGGAGGCTATTTATATAGATTCTGGGAGCTAGGTTAGTCCAAATAAGGTGCGTTTTTCGCCCACACAATCGTGATCCGATGACGGAAAGCATGGAGGGTGTTTGGATGGGCTAGTGGGCTGTTGTGGAGGGGTGATGGGACAAAAGACATAGGGCTTTTTGGTCCACGTGGTTAACCGTTGGGGCATCAAATGACCTCCAAATGGAACGAAATTTGACAGGCGGTCTATCGGTGATATACCAAGACCACTCAACAACACTCGGCCCATTCCGAGGATGTATCCCGCTCACGAAACAAAGGCTTGAGAGGTGCGACGAGTGCCGTGTGAGAGGGTCGGAATCCGAAACAGACAACGGGGAGGACGGAGACGATGCAACTACACATGGATGCAAGTGAGACTATGCCAATGCAATGCGCATGATGGAAATGACATAATGATATGCAACACTTGCACAAGGTAAAATGCAGAAACCTAAAGTGAAGGAGGAGCCCAGAATGGAATTGATTAAGTCAACGATGCATATATTGCCATAAATGGAATTGTTACATCTGGGGCGTTACAAAGAGGTACAACCCCACGTCCTGCTTGATTATATTAAAGTGTTTAGGATGATTACAGAGTCGATCTGCCATGATATCAGATGAACTAAACCCTACGCTAGTAAGGCGATGGTTGTTTATCTAGACTCTATGGACTTAAACCCTCTAGTTTCTAAAGACACCAGGGGTACTAGGGTTACACATGGTTGGTTACAACAAAGGAAATAACATGCCGAATATTCTATCCAGACTTGGAGGACACACCAAGCCTCCGAGGGTTTCCTGTCCGGCCACGGAGTCACTTGGTAGTTTGGCCCTGCAGCAATAACACAGAGGCCCACTTATCTGGTCAATGAGAAGTAGGCTAGTGACCGGAGGATCCCTTTGTCTAGGACTCCCTCGATAGCCTCTGAACTGGCCTCAAATGTCGGGGTTTGTAATCGTTAGCCGTCTCATGTATCCTGCAACTATAGCTTGCGAGGCAAGTTCTTCAACTCGTTCTTGTTCGGGCGCTCCAATAGTTCAGCCACTGATGACCCTCATCAAGTCACAGTGGGACCCTCCTAGATTAATTTTAGCATGGGTTGAAGACAAACCTCGACCCGTGTGCATCCTTTAGAAGGAGAGCAGTCTAGTGTTGCTTTTACAAAAATGCCCTTTCAACACCAGATGGTGCATCCATTTAATAGACCAGGAACGCGACGGGTGGTCATCCCCCCTAGCGAGAAAGCAAAGCCACCATAGAGAAGCCCCTAGTCTAATGGCTAGTGCCCTAGGCTCATCCTCGCGCCCTCATGACCCCTTCCTGGTAAATGGGCAAGATGCCCAGTTTCACACCTCCAGCTAAGTAATATCCAAACGCAAGGATATCTCCCTGCCATATATCTCATTCCTGTCCGTGCCTTATTGATTTCCGTAAACGGTGAAGCTTTTGCAGAGAACTTTCCAGCTCCAAGCAAGGATGAGGGGGTATGTTTCGTGCCCTTTCTTCTATGAGGCCTAGGCTTCCCCATGTGCCCCTTCCTCCGGGGATTGTTGGAATTTTCCGGGATCCAGCTTCACCATCTCACCACTGGGTCCACACTACACCTCTCCGGCTTCATGGCCCTTTGCGAGATGTTTTTGGGCTCCGAGGCCCACTTCGAATTATGGAGGAAGTATTTTTGTCTCGTCCCCCATACCCGCGGGGGGTCTATTTTTGAAGTAGGCAGAGCCGAAGTATGGTGCATAGCCGGGACAGGGTATCCCATTTGGACCCCGAAGAAGGATTCTGAGGAGTGGACCTTGGACTGGTTTTACACTGACGATCTTCCCTATCCGAACTAGTTTGGATGGGGCTGCACGAATACTCAAATGCCCCTCTAAAGAAGCGGTTCAACTGGCGGCCCAAGATCCCCTCCCAGGTATAAAGCACCGAAGTGCGACTCCTAATGACCAAGGATCGGCTGCAAACCCACAAAAAATTGACCATGATTGATGTGATGGCCGTTGCCATAGCTCTGTGCGTACATCACCTTCAACAGAGGATCCACCCCTTGTGGTGTTACAACGGGACGAGTGACGCGACCCGCTACAAGTGACAAAGGCCGGACAACCAGGCAGCTATGGCCGCAATATTAGCCAACCTCTTAGAAGGAGAAGGAGTGTTCGCCCGCTTGAGGAGCATGGAGGGCTATGCCAGCTATAACCCCATGGAATTGGTAAGTATAATCTTTCATTTTATAGTTTGGAAATTTCATCAGTATTCTTACTAGACTTAATGTTTTGCCGAACATAATTGGAGGCGACAGGTGGGGTCCATCAGCTGCCCTTCTCCTAAACCGGAGAATCATTCTCGAGACGATGTCCCGGGGTTCCATGATGATCCAGATATATCCATTGATTTTGAGGACGGGGTCTTTTAACAGGAAAGCCTTGCCGGTACTAAGGTGGCTCTCACGGCTAATCACCGAGCAGCCCTCCATTCTTCCGCTGTAAGTAGCAAGAAGGCCTCTTCTCGAACATGAAGTTTGCCTCACGCTACTCCGAGTGTGCTAAATTCTACTCCCAAGGGTCATCGCACTACGTGCCGAACAGCAACGAGAGCGGTGTAAGGTGCTCCGGCATCGGCCAACAATGGGGCGTCCAAGTGTAAGGCCTCTACGAGAGCTGTGTCGGCCACACCTTCAGCCCAAAGGTAATATATATAAAATTGTTATTAATGTCACTACCATCAGCTTCTTTTGACTTCTACTGAGATCCACAGAAGAAGAACACCGCCTCCACCATTCGAATACATCCCGGATGCACCAAGGTGTAGTCCTGGTCCCGGGCCTTCGGTACAAGCTAGGGTTAATACAAGGAGTGCTGCTGCGGACCCTCCTCTGGAGGATCCAAAGGATCTTTCGGTCACAAATTCCGAAGTCAAGAGCGTGATGAATCACCGTCGGCGGAGGGAATCCTTGCGTCATATCACCTTTTCCAATCAATAATTCAATGCATTTAATTTAGTAGACGCATACGTCGAAGCATCCCAAACAGGGCTTGAGGCGATCGCCAGCCTCCTGTCCTCAATGTACATGTGCTGTGATTGTTGTAAAAATAGATCATAAATCCTAACCCAATAGCCCCCGAGCCTTAAATTGGGCGGGACGGCCGAGTTAAGGATTTGTATCTTATATGTGTTGTTGCTATTTGACAGGCAACGAGGGAACAAGGTAAGAAATTATCCGAAGACCTTGGACTGAGCTAAACACAGTTGGCTGAAGCAAAAGCCGAACTGGAGGCCGTCAACAAATTCACCAGCGAGGTGCATGGTGAGGAAGAAAACTTAAGTATGCTATAATTATATAGAGTACAATGTTAAACACGAGTCTCCCTTGTAGCAGTTGAATCCATAGTTCAACTACATAAGGATCTGGACGCGGTCAGAAGTTCTTAGCGGTATGCCAAATCCCAGCACGAGGCGGGCTGTGGAGTACTGACACGAAGTCATGAGGAAAGGAACAAACTGAAAGTGGAAAATCAATAACAGGCCAAAGAAATCAAGAGCTTAAAGTCCCAATTGGCACAAGCCCTAGAGGAGAAACAGGGACTAAAAGGCGGCATGTTCAGTAAGTGATAATTTGACTTACGTGCACGTAGATACTCACAGTGTTTTAATATACAGGGCTTGTCTTGCCTTATACCAGATCTCCTTATGGGGCATCCCGGGGAAGAGGCCAATTCCTTTAGAGGGAATCATGAAAGGACAAGTGCTCCCTGGGTGATTTTGGTAATTAATGTCAACATATCTCTTGTTGTGCTAATACCTTTACCTAGTGTATTTCAATTCAGTTCAACATTGGAGTGGCAAGGATAAGAGGATGTGGAACTCCCTCAAAATGCCAAGGACAAAGATTGGCAAAAGCTCAAGACTATTCATTTTCATTTTTAGTGATCCAAGATCACATTGAGTCTATAGGAAAGCCAATACTATTAAAAGGGGATGAGGTGGTGCTTAATGGTCTACTTGCCCAAAGTGCTTAGTGATATTGCTCCAAAACCCTCAACCCCTTTCTAATTTCCACATTTGTCCAAAACCCAAAGTCAAACTCAGCCCCACCGATTTGATTTATCCGGCGCCATCGAGTTCATTTGACAGAGCCACTGCCAGAAACTCTAGACATTTTGCTCACACCGATATGGATCTCGGTCTCACCGAGATGGTCTTGCAAACTCTCTGTTTCCTGTTGTAACATTTCGGTCTCATCGAATGAGCAGTTGGTCCCACCGAGTTTGCCTGACCAACTCTCTTGTTGCTCATTGCTGAAATCGGTCTCACCGAGTTCATGCAATCGGCGTCACCGAGATGAGGTTTTGCCCTAGCCCTAGCACATCAGTCCCACCAAGTTTTTCCCGTCGTTCCCACCGAGATTCCTAACGTTCACATTTTGAACTGCTTCGGTCTCACCGAGTTCTCCTATTCGGTCTGACCGAGTTGGCTCAAATGTGTGTAGCGGTTGGATTTTGTGTGGAGGCTATATATACCCCTCCACCCATTCTCCATTTGTGAGAGAGCCATCAAAACATTCCTACACTTCCACTACTCATTTTCTCAGAGAGAACCACCTACTTATGTGTTGAGACAAAGACATTCAAATCCTACCACAAGAATCTTGATCTCTAGCCTACCCCAAGTTGATTTCCACTCAATCATCTTTCCACCATAGCCAAATCTATGTGAGAGAGTTGAGTGTTCGGGAGACTATCATTTGAAGCACAAGAGCAAGGATTTCATCATCAACACACCATCTATTACCTTTTGGAGAGTGGTGTCTCCTAGATTGGTTATGTGTCACTTGGGAGCCTCCGACAAGATTGTGGACTTGAACCAAGAAGTTTGTAAGGGCAAGGAGATCGCCTACTTCATGAAGATCTACCCGAGTGAGGCAAGTCCTTCGTGGGCGATGGCCATGGTGGGATAGAGAAGGTTGCTTCTTTGTGGCCCCTACGTGCGTGGAGCCCTCCGTGGACTCGCGCAGCTGTTACCCTTCGTGTGTTGAAATCTCCATCAAAATGGATGTACGCACTACTAGGAAAAGGCCTACTAATGGCGCACCTATTTTGGCCATTAATGGCGCATTAGTGGTGCGCCATTAGTGCCAGCCTTTAGTATATTTTACTAATGGCGCATCTGTGGTGCGCCATTAGTATCTGGTATACTAATGGCGCACCACAGATGCGCCATTAGTATATACCACGGTGCGCCATTAGTATGCCTCCCAGGGGGGCATATATACCCAGGTGCTTTGGCATACTAATGGCGCACTCTGGCCTGATGCGCCATTAGTAACATTGGCATACTAATGGCGCACTGTTGGTTGATGCACCATTAGTATCCTTTGGCATACTAATGGCGCACTGTGATGTGATGCGCCATTAGTATGAATAATAGGTTTTTTATTTATTTTTTTATTTTCTGTTTTTTGCACAGGTTACAAAATGTATTATTGGATAGAATATAGACAGCACCAGCACACAGCAACAACAGATTCATCGAATACAATAGAAGATTAGTCTCTAAATACAATTCATCATATTAGTCTCCGAATACAATTCATCATATTAGTCTCCGAATTCAAAAGACCGAACAAAGATAGAACAATATATTACAAGTCTCGATACCGCGAGTAGCGAGTTTGTCTTCACATTACAAGTCGATATCAATCATCTAAACTACCATCACATAAAAGAGTGCTGCGGTCATCACGATGAGCATCATCACGATGAAACTCGTCTTCATCCGGTTCCTCCAACGCTCCCTCCCCTCTCCCGCTAGATAGCGGGTGTATCTAGATTCCGCCTCGGCCCTAGTGGTGTACCCTTTGTAACTGTTACCGCTGAATCGGTGAACCTGTCTCCGACACTCCTCCCAGTCGTCGTAGACTCCGGGAACCTTACCCTTGTACACGACATACGACGGCATCGCTATGCACTAGCCAAACCAAATGTTAGTACCAATTCACAGATAATACATAAGCAATATATAAGTATGCAACAGAACGATCGGATGAGAAAAGCAAGACATTAATAGCATTGATTACATCTAAGTTGAACGACTGTCGAAACCAAAGACACATACTACAAGTTCACTTAAGTTTAATTACAACATGAGCAAATCGATGTTTCAGAACTAGACACATCATCACTACTTTCGAATCGACTCAAGGGACCGGAGCGTTGTCAGCCTGCATTTGTAGCAGTGTGTCGATGTCATTGTTGGACGGCTGATTTCTGAGGTAGAACTGCCCCGAGGTACGAAGGACATCTTGATGGATGATTTCCGCAAACTCCGACTGGATGCGAAAGAATTCTTGTCTGATGTCCGCGTCCTGGATTGCCAACACGCTCGCGGCCCAATCTTTGAGTTTACTCGGTAGAAGAAGTTGATGATGGTCCCGCATGTGATGGATGGCGTAGTAGGCACCCTTCTGACCGCCAGGCGGCTGCTTGACGCAGCAGAACGTCGTATTGTGGGAGAACACATGCTTGCCGTACTTACGAATAGGCCTGGTGAAGGTGCCTCCAGATTTGGCGTAGCCGGGGAGAACATCATCAAGAACATTCTTGCCATTTTTGTAGTCTACCTTCGACTGACGGTCCGAGTCGAAATACGTGGCCATGGAATATTTGGGGCTTAGGAGGCTGAGTGTGCAATGTGTGTCACTGCAAAAAACACGGAATGTTAAAAGAAAAACTATCGAAATCTAAGAATTCATATGTTACGGGGCGGTTGAGGGGAGGACTTACTCAGGAAAGTAAGGCACGAGGAAGTTATCCTTATCTCGGTTTGCCAGAATGACGCCTTCGAGGTAAGAACTCGCGACTTGCCGGTCCCCAGCGCTGCCCAAGATCTTAGCACACATGTAGAAGGGGTCGACTATCATGATGTCCGGGGTCTTGTCGCGAATGATCCGCATATCCATACTCAGCAAAAATAGCTGAACGAAGGTGTAGTGCAGCGGATGAAGGTTCAACATAGCGTAGATGTCATCAAACCGCAGGACGATCGTACCCCCGATGGAGTTATCCACAAAGCCCTTGCCCTCTGGCACCTTGGCCGCGAAAACCGGGTATGCCACATCCTTCTCTCTGAGACGCCGCTTCTCCAAAGAAAGAGCACTGTCATGCAGACTCCGCATAGCACCGGTTGCAGCATCGAGCATATTTCTCGGTAGCATCGGCCTACCCGCCACATGCACCCTCCTCATTACATCCTCAGGTGAAGGTGGCCCGTCCTGAGCACGGATCGTACTCGGTGCCGGCTGGCTCGCACCCTTTTTAGTCTTTCTTTTCCGTGCCTTCTTCTTCTCCTGTAATGGTACCGAGTTCTGCTCACAGACCGCCTTCTTGAGTGTGCTGGGGCTGATAATATTTCGCACCTCGCCTATCTGAGGCTCGATGAAGTCGGCAGCTGGAGGCGTCTCCTGAGAACTGAACGGCAGACGACGCCTGTTGCAACTTGGTTTCTCCGCGGTACCAGCTAGATCGCGCACGTCTTTTGTGGGGTTGGGTTCTTGAGAAGGAGGCCCCATGAAGTCGCCACCGTACCCATGATCGGCAAAGTACTGATCAACGTTGGCAAATGTATCGTCGTCGTTGTCGTCGTCGTCGTTCGGATCTTGTGCCATATGCATGTTTGGATCCAGTGGCATAGGGATGTCCGGCACCGTTGAGGCGGTCTTGCCATGGGGCCGACTTGGGGCCGGCACGACTGGCGGTGTTGTCTTTGGGGTGGTGTCCCCCGCCCCCAAACGAATCTGGCTCTTCGGCCAAAGCAGGGAACAACTCAGGCAGGTGCTGAGGGTTATCACGTCATCTTCGTCGGCCCCGACGGGTCGAATCGGAGGTAACAACTCGTCGCAGCCTGGCAGCACCCGAACCAGTTGAACCCTAAACAAGTTGGGTGGCATCCTAGTACCGTGGAACACGGGGTTACCCGGTTGAACGATTTTTCCCTTGGCGACATCGACCAACTCGTTGTTCACGAAGTGCAGGAGAGTGCACGGAACGTCGGCGGCGCCCTGCGAAAACATGTAGGGCGTCAGGGATACCCAGTCAAAGGCATGGAGATGAAGTCCTTGGCCGAGAGAGGCTTAATTAGTTACCGTGATGATGGCGTCGAGCTCGGCTTATGTGGAGGCACCGCCAACGGCGGGCATGCAGTTGACGGAGGGGCCGCTTGCTGCAGAGGTGCTGCCCAGCGTACACCCGGGTGCATTAATCTCCCGTGCCGGCGTCGGAGACACCAATGCCGCCTCCGCCGGAGACACCAATGGCCCCGCCATCGCGTTCTGCGAGTCGCTGGCCGTGAAGCTGGGAATCGGGGGCGGCCCCTGTTGGCCGCCCGCAATCCACGCCTGCAACCCCTCGATCAAGGTAGGCACAATGGCGGTGATCGTCGCTCCCAGTTATTGTTGCACTTGATCTTGGACAATCTCCGGAATCCGTGCCACTTGTGCCTTGAGTTCTTGAACCTCGCGCGACTGGCTTTCCGAGCTAGTCTCTTTCTCCATTCGCCCACCAGCGTTATAGTATGACGACCATTTTGTGGACAAGCCTTTGCCGGCCACATGACCTGCTGACGACGGCTTACTGAGCTTATCCTTTTTCTTCATTACATTCAACGCCCTATTTAGAGTGGTGTCCCAAGGGTTGCTTTTAGTTGACCCCGCACTACTGCTTTCAGTCGCCTGCGGAAGAAATGTGAACCATTTAGAAATTTGGCATCATTAATTAGAATGCAACCATATGGAGCTAATTACGCGGGGGTGTATTCCTTACCAGAACAAGCTCAAGCGCCCTGGTCTTTGGATCCGTGGTAAGCTCCTTTGTTTTCGGGTCCTTCTTGTACCGGGCCCTGACAAAGTTCCTGGTCTGCTTGTCACCGTATTTATCGAAGAGGGGCGGTAGGCCTTGCTCGGCACGGTCCGCCTCCTCCTTGTCTCATATAGGCTCCGCCACTCTGTAACCGCCGGGACCGAGTGTGTGGTCCCCTAAGTTCAGCTCCCGCATTTCTTTCCCCCACTGACTTGATACGGAGGTTGCGGTGCTCAAGCACTTGATCTTGAAGTCGTTGTAGTCATCCTCAGTGATCGAAGGATTTTTCTCCTTGATCTTCTCATAACTCTCACCTTTATCGATCATTCTCTTCACATTGTTTCTCCAAGTAGACAGGGCCATGCTCATCCTCGTGAGGGCAGTATTGTTCACTTTATTCCCTTTGAGGCTTGTGTTTTCAAATTCAGCGAGGAACTTGTATCATTCGTGCAGCTTCGTGAAGAGGAGGTTGCGCAAATTCCCTCGGTTAGGATGCCTCAGGTTCTTGGTGTTGACCGAGACGGTGCTCCGGAGAATGCACCCGAGCTGAAGCGAGTACCCCTTGACTATTCGTTCGGGCACCGTTGGATTCCCTTCGGAGTCCACTTCAGTAAATTCCTCCTTGACGGTGCGGAGCACGGTCGGGCGCCGGTCCTTCCGTTGCCTCTTCGGTTGGCTGCCATCTGTGCGTGTGCCGCCATCATCAGTGGTGGCATCCTCGGTGGCACCATCAATGGTGTCATCCCTGACGGCACCATCAGTGGGGTCATCCTCGGCGGCACCATCAGTGGTAGTGTCAGGATCGGCGGGGAAGACGGCGTCCTCATACAAGTGAGGTTGTTCCTCCATCTCTTGGGACAGCTTCCAAAATACCTTCCTGCCCGAACCCCCGGCCTCATAGTTGTTGGCCATGTTTCTCTCTAAATAGGAAAAAAGTTTGGTCAAAAAGTTGGTTTGTCACATCCCTAGCTAGCACTTGCATTAGGACCTGATTAGAGTGTGCATCATGTTTACTTTCAAAGAAACTTGAAATGGGATTAACAGAAACCCCAGCACCCCTCCCCTAACAACAAGGGTTTGCTAAAATATTTTCCAATGTACCCAAAATGCCCTTCAAAATGTTCATCATTTCTGCCTTGGTCTTAAACCTCTGCCAAAAATGGTGCACAATTTTCTAGGACAATCTAGGGTTTTGGATTAAATCATATGGTATTTGAATTTGGGCATTTAAATGCTATAAAATATTTTAAATGCTCAAATAATCATAAACTATAATGTTTCCTACTGTTCATATTATATACAGCAGGTATGACAAGTGTTATGATTTATAAAAATGTTTAGGCATTTTTATTAAATGAAGAAAGTTGCAAAAGAAATGAAACAGAAAAGAAAATAGGAAAAGAAAATAGGAAAACACTTACCTGGCGCCCACCCGGCCCACCTGCCGGCCCAGCCCAGCTGCCGCTCCAGCGAGCTGCTTGGCTCGGCCAGGCAGGCAGGCAGGTGCTCGACGGCGACCGCACGGCGCGCCACGCAGCTGCCCGCCGCCCTGCTTCGCCCCCTCGCCGTCCTGGAGGGATGGATCGAACGTCCACGACCTCCTCGACCCCCCCAGACACCTCCGTTTCTCCCCAGCTCCTCTCCTCCGCTCTCCCCGCGCCATGGCCGACGCCGCCGTGATCGCACCGTCGTAGAAACCATGTCCACCGTCGTCCACGAGCTCCGCCGTGTTGTCCATCGTCTCCGCCGTCCTCGACTGCTTCGGACAGGCCGAGCCCCGAGCGCTCGCCCGCCCTGGAGACGCCCCCGACCTCTTCTTCCCCACCTCCGACCGCGGAGATCCCCCTCGCCGTGCTGCTCAGCTCCGACCACCCCCGAGCTCGCTTCGGTGCTTGCTGCAACCGCTGTGAGCCTAGCTACCTCCTCCCCCTGTCCGTTGGCTCCCTCTTGCCCTGTAACCCACTACACGTAGCTCCACCGCACGCACCGCCGCCGTGCTCGTCGCCGGTGATGCTCCGGTGACCATTTGGTCACCGGCACCCGTCCAACGCACTCACCACAGCACGTAGATGCGAACGGTGCTACGCACGCATCGCCTAGGCCCCTGCAGCCGCATCTCCACACACGCCCGATGCCGCTCGCCGCCGTCGAGCTCGTTGCCGTCGTCTCCGGCCACCCCAGGTCCGGCGACCACCACCATCCGATGTGGAAGAGCAAGAGCTCTCCAACGCACCCAGCCGCAGCTCGAGCCGTGCCCCACAGTCGTTTTCCGAGGCACGCCGCCGCGTTTGGCCTCGCCGGCGGCTAAACGCCGGCGAGTTGGACCTGTTTTGACCACGGGTTTGACCCCCTGGGTCAATGACATGTGGGCCCTGCCCGCAAGTCAAACTTAGTTTAGTTGTTATTTTAATTTTAATTAGTTAATTAGTTTAGTCACTGACATGTGGGCCCTGGCCCCACTGACAGCTAATTAGTTTAACTAAACTCTAATTAACTCAGTTAATTAGCTGTGACACTGACATGAGGGACCCATTGGTCAGGTTTGACCTGGACTGGCCCTGTTGACTGGCTGACGTCAGCATGATGTCATGCTGACGCAGTAAAGGTTTTTCTGGGATTTGTAGATTTAAAATAATTCAGGAAATTCCAGAAAATACCCAAAACTTCTAAAAATCATATAAAATCAACCATAGCTCAGATGGAAAAGATTTATATATGAAAAATGATCAGAAAAATCCAAGCTATCCAATGGCACTGGTTTCATGCATGTTTGAATAAGTTAACTTGCTGTTTACATCAAAAACATGATAATGCACTTATTTAAATAATAGTTTGAACTTCAATTTGAATCCTTGATTCAAATAGGTTCAAACCCTTCTGGTTTTAGTTGCATTAGCCAACCCACATGCATCTTGCCATGTCATGAACATGCATCATATTGTTGCATTTGTTTGTTAATGATTGTATCGTCGGTATTCACTGTGTTAGGTCCTGCTCCCGAGGATACAACTGTATATCCAGTTGAAGAGCAGTACCCGACAACTACCTTGTCAGGCAAGCAATCATTGATCATTCCGACACAAACCCAATCTTCTCGCTCCTGCTCTCTTTTACTGCATTAAGGCAACAGCGCGTGAACTGCTACTTGCTGCGGTAGTTGAACCCTATTCCCCTGCATGACCTGTCATTGCCACAGTAAATAGTTGAAACCCACTAGCATGTGTAGGAGTTGATTGAGCCATGTGATGTGTGATCCACCATGCTATTTACTTATGTTGCCTGCTATGCTTAGAGTTGTGTCTGGTCTGGTTCATCTGGGTGATGGATCAGAGTGAAATAATCTTACCGATAAAGAGAGGGAAGTGTGGAATACGATTGGTAAAGGTATCGATGAAAGGCCATGTAGGAGTACATGGTGGGTTGTTTCATTGGAATCGTCCATAGGACCCGAGATCTGTGTGTGTGATTCAAGTTACAGTTACTTCCACACATTGGGCCCTGAAATATGACCCCGCTCGACTTATTGACCGCCCTTGTACTCTGTCCAGGAGTTGCAACTAGTTTCTCGTGTTTATAGTTTACTGGAGGTCGTGCGCAGCGCTGACCCTCGGGGTGGGCTGTGATGCGACAGGTACGTGGCATGGTGTACCGGTTGCCCGTTTGGTGACTCGGGAACCCTGTACACATCGTTTGGGGCCGTGAGCGACACCCCGGCCGGATCTCCCCACGGATGGAACCCAAATAGGCGATAAACCTGGACGAGAGACTTGAGTGGTTGGTTAGGTCGTGGTCTACACCCACGTCGGCTTTCGCTTGAAGTCTGCCGAGCACATGTCGTGTGCAGACGCTAAGTGGTGAAAACATGTGTGAAGAAGTACACCCCTGCAGGGTTATCAAACTATTCGAATAGCCGTTGTTCGCGGTACGAACTACTTGGTTACTCTTACAGTTCATAGACAAGTTGATGGATACTGCTAAAAGCCTCAAGATAAGCATGAGTGCCGTGGATGGCCCTTCCATAGGATGACGGAAGAGGATCCTCGGTAGTGTATTGATGTGGTGATTAGAGGACTCGTGTTCGTAATAACATCTTGCAATCTGTTGAGAGTTGTAGTATAGGTTAGCCAAGGTCAAAGCTGGCATTCTGCTATAAACTCCACTACCCCCTTTGATAATGTTGCATGTATGATAGGTTCTGTGGTAAGAATTGCTGAGTACCTTTGTACTCATGTTTGCTTAATAACTGTTGCAGAGGAGAACCCTGCCCCTGGTGATGGGTTCTACATAGACGTTGACGTCGACGAGTAGCTTGACACCCAGACGGTGATCTGGAGCTTGTGAAGGGCCTTGTAGATAGTCAGGCTACACCAATCCTGCTTTATTTTCTAAGTTGTCTGTACTCAGACATGTAGCTTCCGCTTGTGCTTGTATGACTGTATGACTTGAGTGTTGGGTCATGTGACCCCTACCTGTATGACTATGTTATGTATGGCTCTTGGAGCCTTTTAAATAAAGTACTATGAGTCATAGAGTTCTGTTGTGATGCAATGTTGTATTTGCACATATTGAGCATATTGCGTGTATGATTGAAATGCTTGGTATGTGTGGGATCCGACACCTAGTTGTTTTCCTTTGGTAGCCTATCTTACAGGGAAATGCCTCCTAGTGATTCCAATGAGCCTTGGTAGCTTGCTACTGCTCGGAACACGTAGGCTGGCCGGCATGTGTCCTTCTTCGTTCCTGTGTCTGTCCCTTAGGGGAAATGTCACGCGTTGTTCCTTTAAGTCCATGTAGCTTGCTACGACTTGGGTTCATACGTTGATGACCGACACGTTCGTTGCTGGGTCATGGATGCCTGTCTCTGTAATTTAGTGCCACTTTTGGTTTATAACTAGCCATGTCGGCCCGGGTTCTCTGTCATATGGATGCTAGCGACACTGTCATATACGTGTGCCAAAATGCGCAAACGGTCCCGGGCCAGGTAAGGTGGCACCCGTGGGGTTACCATGCGTGAGGCCGCAAAGTGATATGACGTGTTACAGCTAGATCGGTGTGACTTAGGATCGGGGTCCTGACAGCGTTGGCATCAGAGCTAGACTGCCTGTAGGTTTCTCAAGCCAAACTGGTCGATGTTGAGTCTAGAAAAATTCTTAGTTATATGTAGGGGAATTGATTGTGGAAGGGAACGTAAGGCTCTTTTACTCCTTTACCTTATGCCCTTCTGATCTGAGTCTGTCTATTCTTTCTACGGGGATTTAGTACTAGGCCTCTTATCCTTACTAGGTTCATGTGTTACTAATCCGTAGACTCTTAGGATTGT
The DNA here is from genome assembly GCA_902687465.1 of Secale cereale. NCBI lineage: Eukaryota > Viridiplantae > Streptophyta > Magnoliopsida > Poales > Poaceae > Secale > Secale cereale. Next base: position 372,051,420 of record LR738715.1, on the reverse strand, counting down.
TGGTTTCAAGCCTAAGTTCAGTTTCTATCCTTTTGAGTATGATGATTGTTGAACCGGAACCTTGATATGGAATTGTTTGAGCATATACAGTTGTTATGCTGCCCGATTTCTTCCAGAAACACTAATGCCTTTGCATTATTTCGTGTTTTAGATGTCTGGCCGCAATCCTCACCAAGTGGTTCGTTTGACTCGGTGCATTAATGTGCCCGGTCACACGGCCATGCTAGTTCGTGTGATGACTGAGACCGGTTATCGCTGGTATCCTGAATACACTATGGAGGAACAGTACCGGGATTTCAATCAAAGTCAGTATTTCTGCACAGTCCGGATATACCCCTCATATCCCGGAGCAAATGATCCCATCCATTGGTCTTATGGACTCGGGATTACCATCGAGATGGCAGTACAGGATGCCGCTTATTCGATGATGACCATTCTCCGTGCTAGGCATGCCCTGTTGCTGAACACTGAGTTCTGTTACATGCCAGCTTCACTCCCCGGAGAAGAAGGCTACTACACTGGTCTGTATACTGATGCTGCTAATGAAGAGCCACTGCTTCAGACTACTGTTCAGATGTTGGAGGATAGGGACCGCGAGGTCTGTGCCCTCCGAATGGAGCTGTATAACACCCGAGCCACTCACTGGACTACCTTGACACGGCTTGCACCTGCTGTGCACGCCGGATATCTGGACATGCGGGATTTGTATCCTGTGCGGACTCGTCTGCCTGATCGCATGGATTGGCGTGACGTTGGGGGTATTACACCTCCACATGGGCGTCGGTTACCACCAGCATCGGGACCGAGACCACACCCATGCCCTTATGGTCCTCAGCCATCGAGTGCTCGCGAGTTCCAAGATCCGTCTGTACCACTTCCAGGCTACGGTGGTAATCTTTACGAGGATTACTACGCGAATGTCTGAGCTAGTCCGTGGTAGTAGTAGTATTGTAGTAGTTGTATTTCCACAGTCCTGCGCGTCTTGTGGAATATGACTTAGTGTGTACTGAATTCCGGAGGTGTAGTTAAATAATGTATAGGAGCTTGGAATGCCTCTGATGGGATCTATCGTCTTTCACCGCAGTTGTACTTTAGCCTTGGCTTGTACTAAACTTTTTTTGGTGTGTATGACCACTGGTGTATATATAGCAGTTCCTATATTACCATGTCGTACGGATGAACATCTCTGCATTCTGTGTCATCCATTACATTCTGCACTTCTATGTCAAATTTTTGCCATCCTTGTCTAAACCGTTGTTTTGTTTTCCTAGGATGGTCAACACTCGCAACACTCCTGCTGCTCAGGAGCAGGGTGAGGCTAGTGGGGCTAGAGATGGAAATCTGCCCCAGCCACCCTCTTTGGCGGAAGTTATGCTTGAAGCAGAACGGAACAAGAGATAGACCAACCATGTGCTGGAACGCATAGAGCAAAACACTGGGTTCCGTCAGAGGACTGACGTGGTGTCAATCCACGATTTCATCAAGATGTGTCCACCGAAGTTCCATCACTCCACTAAACCTCTGGATGCTGATGACTGGCTACGTAGTATCACCCACAAGCTACACTCTGCCCGTGTGGCCGAAGCTGACAAGGTTATCTACGCCGCCTACCATCTTGAGGGCCCTGCCAGTCTTTGGTGGGAAAACTTTGAAGCTATGCGTCCTGCTGGCCAAGTCACTACCTGGGTTGAGTTCAGTGAGGCATTCCATGAACATCACATTCCGGAAGGTCTCATGGATCGCAAGCGGGAGGAATTCTGCAATTTCACCCAGGGCCGTTTAACTGTGGATGGCTACAGTCGTGAGTTTGGTAATCTGGCACGCTATGCACCTGAGGAAGTATCCACCGATGCCAAGAAACATGCGAGGTTCCGCAAGGGACTCAGCCCTGAACTTCGTCGAGATCTACGTCTGCACGAGTGCACCTCCTTCCAGAAGTTGGTTAACAAGGCTATCAGTGCTGAGACAGGCCAGACCGACTTCGAGGCTACCCGCAAGCATACTCGAGACCTTGGTTCCTCATCCGGCTCTGGCTCTCACAAGCGCCGTGTATGGGTTCCTAACACTGCTCTGCCACCCAAGTATACACCGAGGCCATCCTATGAGGCGCCTCGTCCAACTCAACAGTTTGCACCTGCTAAGACCTATGGAGGTCCACCCTCCAACTTTGCTCCACGCACCACCACTGTGACTTGTTTCAAGTGTGGAGAACCGGGACACTACGTGCGTGATTGTCCCCAGAATCAGCCAGGAAAACCCGTTGGCCGTGGTAAGCCAACCGGCAAGGTGAACTATGTCAAGCCAATCCCCACTGCACGTGGTCATGTCAACTATGTTTCTGCCGAAGAAGCCTATGAGGATCCTAACGTCGTCCTTGGTACGCTTCTCGTAAACTGCCATCCGGCATCTGTTCTTTTCGATACTGGAGCATCTCATTCGTTCATATCTGAGAGCTATGCTCGATTGCACAACATGACTTTTTGTGACATGCCTACTTCCATGGTTATTCAAACTCCTGGTTCAAAGTGGCAAACCTCTAGGGTAAGCCATGGAAATGAAATCCTTGTCGATAGACTTGTTTTCCTTGCATCCTTAATCTCTCTCAAGTCCTCGGACATAAATATCATTTTGGGTATGGATTGGATGACAACCCATTACGCCAAAATTGATTGCTTTACTAGGACCGTTCAACTTACACATCCATCCGGCAAGATAGTCAATGTCTTGACTCGAATGGCTGAACGTCAGCTCTATTCTCTTAATGCCAGCCCTCTACCAGAACTCGAAGATATCCCGGTAGTCTGTGACTTTCCGGATGTTTTTCCAGAAGAAGTGCCAGGAGTTCCACCTGACAGAGATGTCGAGTTCGTGACAGATCTTATTCCTGGAACTGTCCCAATCTCTAGGAGACCTTATAAGATGGCACCACTAGAATTAGCTGAGCTAAAGAAACAACTCGATGAGTCCTTGCAAAAGGGTTTCATCCGTCCTAGTTCTTCCCCTTGGGCTTGCCCCGTCCTCTTCGTCAAGAAGAAGGATGGAACGGAGCGGATGGTTGTAGATTACCGACCTGTCAATCTGGTCACCATAAAGAATAAGTATCCGCTTCCCAGGATCAACGACCTGTATGATCAGCTCGCTGGATCCTCAGTCTTCTCTAAGATGGATTTGAGGTTGGGCTACCATCAAATCAAAATCAAGAACGGGGACATTCCTAAAACGGCTTTCGTTACTCGTTATGGCCAATATGAGTACACCGTCATGTCCTTCGGATTAACCAATGCCCCAGCTACCTTTTCTCGGTTAATGAATTCTATATTCATGGAGTATTTGGATAAATTGGTCGTGGTATACCTCGATGATATACTCATTTTCTCCAAGAACAAGGAAGATCATGCCGAGCATTTAAGGCTGGTATTGACGAAACTTCGAGAGCACCGCCTTTATGTCAAATTCTCTAAATGTGAATTTTGGTTGCCAGAAGTAACCTATCTAGGTTATGTGATCTCTGGCAAGGGTATTGCTGTCAATCCCGAGCGAGTTCAAGCCGTACTTGATTGGACTCCTCCTGAATCGGTCAAGCAAGTTAGGAGTTTTCTTGGCTTAGCGAGCTATTGCCGACGTTTCGTCGAGAACTTCTCCAAGGTTGCTAAACCTCTAACCGAACTCCTTAAGAAAGATAAAAAGTTTGAGTGGACCCCATAGTGCGAGTCCAGTTTTCAGGAACTGAAAAGACGCCTGACATCTGCACCTGTACTGGTACCACCAGACTTTTCCAAGGATTTTATAATCTATTGCGACGCCTCGCGACAAGGACTAGGCTGCATTCTTATGCAAGATCGTCAAGTGATTGCATACGCATCCCGACAGTTGCGTCCACATGAAGATAACTATCCTACTCATGATTTAGAGCTTGCACTCAAAACATGGCGACATTACCTTCTGGGTAATCGCTGTGAAATTTTCACTGATCACCAAAGTTTGAAGTATATCTTCACCCAACCGGATCTAAATCTCAGGCAAAGACGTTGGGTTGAGTTGCTCACCGACTACGACTTAGGAATCACTTACACTCCTGGAAAGGCCAATGTCATGGCTGATGCACTAAGTCGTAAGTCATATTGTAACAATTTAATGTTACAACAAAGTCAACCACTTCTCCACGAGGAATTTCGTAAGCTTAACCTTCACATCGTTCCTCGAGGATTTCTTTCCACCTTGGTGGCGAAACCTACCCTTATGGATCAAATCATAGCTGCCCAGAAGCGTGATAAAGGTGTATCACGACTCCAAGAGAACATCGCTAGCGGACTCGCTAAAAGTTTCTCCATGGATGATCGAGGTGTTGTTTTCTTTGAGAACCATGTAGTGGTTTCCAAGAACCACCATCTGCGGCAATTAATCCTTAAGGAGGCTCATGAATCTCCTCTCACGATTCATCCTGGTAGTACCAAAATGTATCAAGACCTACGTCAAAGATTCTGGTGGACTAGGATGAAGAGAGAAATCGCTCAGTTCATTGCTAACTGCGACGTTTGTCGTCGAGTTAAAGCAGAGCATCAACGGCCTGCTGGCACCCTTCAACCTTTAGCTATTCCTGAATGGAAATGGGACAAAGTCGGTATGGACTTCATTACCGGGTTTCCCAGGTCCAGGAAAGGGAACAATGCTATCTTCGTCGTTATCGACCGCCTCTCTAAAGTAGCTCACTTCCTGCCTGTTCGGGAGAGTATTACCGCTAGCCAGCTAGCAGACTTATATATCTCTCGAATAGTATCACTTCATGGTGTACCGTTGGAGATTAACTCAGACCGTGGAAGTCTTTTCACTTCCCGATTTTGGGAAAGTTTCCAGAATGCTATGGGAACTCATCTCTCTTTCAGTACTGCCTTCCATCCGCAGTCAAGTGGTCAAGTGGAACGAGTCAATCAAATTCTGGAAGACATGCTTCGAGCCTCTGTTATTTCTTTCGGTATGGAATGGGAAAAGTGTCTTCCATTTGCCGAATTCGCTTATAACAATAGTTATCAAGCCAGCTTGGGTAAAGCTCCCTTCGAAGTTCTATATGGACGAAGGTGTCGAACACCTCTTAACTGGTCAGAAACCGGCGAAAGACAATTCTTTGGCCCGGATATGATTCAGGAAGCAGAAGAACAAGTTCGCATCGTTCGTGAGAGATTGAAGACAGCCCAGTCTCGCCAAAAGAGCCAATATGATAGTCATCATAAGGCTGTGACTTTTGAAGTCGGCGATAAGGCTTACCTTCGGGTTACTCCTCTTAAGGGAACCCATCGCTTCGGTATCAAAGGCCAATTGGCCCCTCGTTACATCGGTCCTTTTCGCATTCTTGCCAAACGAGGAGAAGTTGCCTACCAATTGGAACTACCTCCGCACCTCTCCAGAGTGGATGATGTTTTCCACGTTTCTCAACTCAGGCGTTGCTTCTCGGATCCTATCCGCGGAGTGGACCACGAAACGCTTGATCTCCAAGACAATCTAACATATCGAGAATACCCCATTCGTATTCTTGATCAAACTGAGCGCACCACTCGACGCCACAATATCAAGTTTCTCAAGGTTCAATGGTCACATCATTCCGAGAGTGAAGCTACTTGGGAAAGGGAGGATCGTCTTCGACTTGAGTACCCCACCCTCTTTCCGGAGGAACCCGAATCTCGGGACGCGATTCTTTTAAGTGGGGGTGAGTTGTCACATCCCTAGCTAGCACTTGCATTAGGACCTGATTAGAGTGTGCATCATGTTTACTTTCAAAGAAACTTGAAATGGGATTAACAAAAACCCCAGCACCCCTCCCCTAACAACTAGGGTTTGCTAAAATATTTTCCAATGTACCCAAAATTCCCTTCAAAATGGTCATCATTTCTGCCTTGGTCTTAAACCTCTGCCAAAAATGGTGCACAATTTTCTAGGACAATCTAGGGTTTTGGATTAAATCATATGGTATTTGAATTTGGGCATTTAAATGCTATAAAATATTTTAAATGCTCAAATAATCATAAACTATAATGTTTCCTACTGTTCATATTATATACAGCAGGTATGACAAGTGTTATGATTTATAAAAATGTTTAGGCATTTTTATTAAATGAACAAAGTTGCAAAAGAAATGAAACAGAAAAGAAAATAGGAAAAGAAAATAGGAAAACACTTACCTGGCGCCCACCCGGCCCACCTGCCGGCCCAGCCCAGCTGCCGCTCCAGCGAGCTGCTTGGCTCGGCCAGGCAGGCAGGCAGGTGCTCGACGGCGACCGCACGGCGCGCCACGCAGCTGCCCGCCGCCCTGCTTCGCCCCCTCACCGTCCTAGAGGGATGGATCGAACGTCCACGACCTCCTCGACCCCCCAGACACCTCCGTTTCTCCCCAGCTCCTCTCCTCCGCTCTCCCCGCGCCATGGCCGACGCCGCCGTGATCGCACCGTCGGAGAAACCACGTCCACCGTCGTCCCCGAGCTCCGCCGTGTTGTCCATCGTCTCCGCCGTCCTCGACTGCTTCGGACAGGCCGAGCCCCGAGCGCCTGGAGACGCCCCCGACCTCTTCTTCCCCAACTCCGGCCGCGGAGATCCCCCTCGCCGTGCTGCTCAGCTCCGACCATCCCCGAGCTCGCTTCGGTGCTTGCTGCAACCGCTGTGAGCCTAGCTACCTCCTCCCCCTCTCCGTTGGCTCCCTCTTGCCCTGTAACCCACTGCACGTAGCTCCACCGCACGCACCGCCGCCGTGCTCGTCGCCGGTGATGCTCCGGTGACCATTTGGTCACCGGCACCCGTCCAACGCACTCACCACAGCACATAGATGCGAACGGTGCTACGCACGCATCGCCTAGGCCCCTGCAGCCGCATCTCCACACACGCCCGACGCCGCTCGCCGCCGTCGAGCTCGTTGCCGTCGTCTCCGGCCACCCTAGGTCTGGCGACCACCACCATCCGATGCGGAAGAGCAAGAGCTCTCCAACGCACCCAGCCGCAGCTCGAGCCGTGCCCCACAGTCGTTTTCCGAGGCACGCCGCCGCGTTTGGCCTCGCCGACGGCTAAACGCCGGCGAGTTGGACCTGTTTTGACCACGGGTTTGACCCCCTGGGTCAATGACATGTGGGCCCTGCCCGCAACTCAAACTTAGTTTAGTTGTTATTTTAATTTTAATTAGTTAATTAGTTTAGTCACTGACACGTGGGCCCTGGCCCCACTGACAGCTAATTAGTTTAACTAAACTCTAATTAACTCAGTTAATTAGCTGTGACACTGACATGAGGGACCCACTGGTCAGGTTTGACCTGGACTGGCCCTGTTGACTGGCTGACGTCAGCATGATGTCATGCTGACGCAGTAAAGATTTTTCTGGGATTTTTAGATTTAAAATAATTCAGGAAATTCCAGAAAATACCCAAAACTTCTAAAAATTATATAAAATCAACCATAGCTCAGATGGAAAAGATTTATATATGAAAAATGATCAGAAAAATCCAAGCTATCCAATGGCACTGGTTTCATGCATGTTTGAATAAGTTAACTTGCTATTTACATCAAAAACATGATAATGCACTTATTTAAATAATAGTTTGAACTTCAATTTGAATCCTTGATTCAAATAGGTTCAAACCCTTCTGGTTTTAGTTGCATTAGCCAACCCACATGCATCTTGCCATGTCATGAACATGCATCATATTGTTGCATTTGTTTGTTAATGATTGTATCGTCGGTATTCCCTGTGTTAGGTCCTGCTCCCGAGGATACAGCTGTATATCCAGTTGAAGAGCAGTACCCGACAACTACCTTGTCAGGCAAGCAATCATTGATCATTCCGACACAAACCCAATCTTCTCGCTCCTGCTCTCTTTTACTGCATTAAGGCAACAGCGCGTGAACTGCTACTTGCTGCGGTAGTTGAACCCTATTCCCTTGCATGACCTGTCATTGCCACAGTAAATAGTTGAAACCCACTAGCCTGTGTAGGAGTTGGTTGAGCCATGTGATGTGTGATCCACCATGCTATTTACTTATGTTGCCTGCTATGCTTAGAGTTGTGTCTGGTCTGGTTCATCTGGGTGATGGATCAGAGTGAAATGATCTTACCGATAAAGAGAGGGAAGTGTGGAATACGCTTGGTAAAGGTATCGATGAAAGGCCATGTAGGAGTACATGGTGGGTTGTTTCATTGGAATCGTCCATAGGACCCGAGATCTGTGTGTGTGATTCAAGTTACAGTTACTACCACACATTGGGCCCTGAAATATGACCCCGCTCGACTTATTGACCGCCCTTGTACTCTGTCCAGGAGTTGCAACTAGTTTCTGGTGTTTATAGTTTACTGGAGGTTGTGCGCAGCGCTGACCCTCGGGGTGGGCTGTGATGCGACAGGTACGTGGCACGGTGTACCGGTTGCCCGTTTGGTTACTCGGGAACCCTGTACACATCGTTTGGGGCCGTGAGCGACACCCCGGCCGGATCTCCCCACGGATGGAACCCAAATAGGCGATAAACCTGGACGAGAGACTTGAGTGGTTGGTTAGGTCGTGGTCTACACCCACGTCGGCTTTCGCTTGAAGTCTGCCGAGCACATGTCGTGTGCAGACGCTAAGTGGTGAAACCATGTGTGAAGAAGTACACCCCTGCAGGGTTATCAAACTATTCGAATAGCCGTTGTTCGCGGTACGAACTACTTGGTTACTCTTACAGTTCATAGACAAGTTGATGGATACTGCTAAAAGCCTCAAGATAAGCGTGAGTGCCGTGGATGGCCCTTCCGTAGGATGACGGAAGAGGATCCTCGGTAGTGTATTGATGTGGTGATTAGAGGACTCGTGTTCGTAATAACATCTTGCAATCTGTTGAGAGTTGTAGTATAGGTTAGCCAAGGTCAAAGCTGGCATTCTGCTATAAACTCCACTACCCCCTTTGATAATGTTGCATGTATGATAGGTTCTGTGGTAAGACTTGCTGAGTACCTTTGTACTCATGTTTGCTTAATAACTGTTGCAGAGGAGAACCCTGCCCCTGCTGATGGGTTCTACATAGACGTTGACGTCGACGAGTAGCTTGACACCCAGACGGTGATCTGGAGCTTATGAAGGGCCTTGTAGATAGTCAGGCTACACCAAGCCTGTTTTATTTTCTAAGTTGTCTGTACTCAGACATGTAGCTTCCACTTGTGCTTGTATGACTGTATGACTTGAGTGTTGGGTCATGTGACCCCTACCTGTATGACTATGTTATGTATGGCTCTTGGAGCCTTTTAAATAAAGTACTATGAGTCATAGAGTTCTGTTGTGATGCAATGTTGTATTTGCACATATTGAGCATATTGCGTGTATGATTGAAATGCTTGGTATGTGTGGGATCCGACACCTAGTTGTTTTCCTTTGGTAGCCTATCTTACAGGGAAATGCCTCCTAGTGATTCCAATGAGCCTTGGTAGCTTGCTACTGCTCGGAACACGTAGGCTGGCCGGCATGTGTCCTTCTTCGTTCCTGTGTCTGTCCCTTAGGGGAAATGTCACGCGTTGTTCCTTTAAGTCCATGTAGCTTGCTACGACTTGGGTTCAAACGTTGATGACCGACACGTTCGTTGCTGGGTCATGGATGCCTGTCTCTGTAATTTAGTGCCACTTTTGGTTTATAACTAGCCATGTCGGCCCGGGTTCTCTTCATATGGATGCTAGCGACACTGTCATATACGTGTGCCAAAATGCGCAAACGGTCCCGGGCCAGGTAAGTTGGCACCCGTGGGGTTGCCGTGCGTGAGGCCGCAAAGTGATATGACGTGTTACAGCTAGATCGGTGTGACTTAGGATCGGGGTCCTGACATGGTTATTGTCAAGGAACAAGATCATGGTCTCATCATTTAGGGTTTGTCGACACCGAGGCATCCTAAAAGCTAAGCTTTTATCATTGAGGGTTTTTCGGCGCCGAGGCACCCTAAAAGCCTAAGCTTTCATCATTTAGGTTTTTATCGACACCGAGGCACCCTAAAAGCCAAGGATTTATAATTTATGGTTTGTCGACACCGAGGCATTCTAAAAGCTAAGCTGGGAAGGAGAATTCTAAGTTGGGCCTAATCACTTGGCTCTATTGCCGCCTATGGTTTAATGCAGCAAGAATAAAGGGGAAGTTGATCCTACTTAGTTAACTACTAAGATACCCCGGCCCATGCATTAGTCACAAGTACCGCATATGTCCTATTTTTAGCAAAGTCATGCTAAAATTCACGGAAAATTTCAGCATGACCTTTGCTGAAAATATGACATATGGAGTACCCGAATTTGCCGGAACGGAAGTTAATCGACATTCCAGCAAACTCAAGGGCCTCTGGGGGTACCTGCAAAATCATTATCCCCGCGTAATGAATTCGCCAATGGGTCATTTCAGAAGATCACAAGTAGCATCATCACAAGTACAACATCATCACAAGTACAGCAGCAACAACAGTGAATACAGGCATAACAGCAGCAGCAACAGTTAAGAAAAAGTTGCAGAAGCTTGTAAAACAATACTTTGAAGTTCAAATCCAAATATTTACAACAAGGAACCAAATACATGACCACCATTATTATCATTGTGCTAGTGTGACATACAAGTAGTACTAGTGTACATGAAAAAAAAACCTAAAACCTAAAACCCCAACAGAACATCAAGCCCACCATCCGGCTAAACGAACTAAAGATCTCACTGGACGAGGAATATCAAGCCCACCAACCGGCTAAAAGAGAACAAAACCCAACTTGCATAGCAACTTGTCAAGAACTGACCCAAGTGGAGCTTATCTAGTTATCTCCACTTCTTTAGCTAATAGGTCTCTATTTGAGCGAGAGAGAATGGTCACGAGTAGGTTGATTACCAAGAAAGCACCTGACACGACTGGCTGAAAATACAGACTTGGGATGATAGCGAATAAACGTAACCAACCCTAAATGCAAATTAACTAGAGTTGAAGCTGGTAAACAGGAGAACAAGAGCATTAGGTAAGGCTCCACCAATGTTCAAGCATCTTTTATTTAGGATCAAATTAAGCTCCACAGAGATGTATAAATACAATATATACGAGACTATAAACCGTAAACCATGCCTGAGACTGAGACCAGATTCTGAAATGAACAGTAACACAGAAGACAGAAATTGTGCAAGATACTCTTGTCAAGTGTAACTTATGCCAGGTCTGAATTGCCATATATGCAGCAGTAATTAAAATGAGTCAAATGGAACAGGCTGCTAGCTGAGAGTAAGAGCACACCAACCAGATCAGACTTAGCCTAGTCTGAGAAATACTAACTAGGACTAGCCCCTTGTAAGCCTATTTTGAATTAACGAAAGATTAAAAGTAGCAGGTGCAATGCAACTGTATCATATACATTGGGCTAAACGTGGTCTCAGCATTCAGAGATCATCTTCTAGAAGCAATGCATACAGCTTAGGTCGTCAGATAACTTAAATCGGGAAAATGCTGGGACAAAGCAATACTAGTGGCACATTTGCAAGACTTGCGGTAGCTGACCTAACCTAGTGTACGGAAGCATTCCAGCAAAGATATCCATGGAAGATCATGTCACAGGTGTTTGACTGATGGCGACCAACTGAATGGAACCGAGCAAACCACAAATTCAGACAAGTAGAAAATACAGGTCTAGAGATTGAAAATCCCCTAACTAGAGTCTAAACCTAAAATTTTGCCTTTGTCCAACCGTAACTGCTAACTAAATATTTATTTTGTAATCAACTAGGCCTTGCAAATACAGGTCTTGCAACTAACTAATTGAAAATCCCCTAACCAGAGTCTAAACCATGATTTTCTTCAAATGTCTAAACCTAAAATTTTGTAATCAACTAGGCAATTCAGAGGTCAGTGTTTGTCCAACCCTAACTGCTAACTGAACATGCACTGGAAAAATCATGAAGCAAGTACTTATCATGAAATAATCATCTTTGTATTCTCACAATATCAAATCTACAGCAAGTACTCGGCCAATACAAAAATCAGGAAAAAAGAGAGGAACAAACAGAGGATGCGAGAGGAAAGAGGGAGGAGTGGTGGCTACCTGCCTATGGATTGGTCGCCGGCGTAGCTCGGGGCGGCGGCGTTGCTGCTCGACGAAGGTGGCGAGGCCGCGGCAGAGGCGAGGGGCTCGTCCGGGGGGGTGGGGAGGCGTCGGTGGAGAGGCCGCGGCAGCGCTAGGGCACAGCGAGGGTGTCGGGGGCGCGGGCATCGGGGAGGACGTCGGAGGCGTCGAGGGCGTCGGGGGCGTGGCGCTTGGCTCGGCGGGGGTGGCGCGGGGGCAGCGGCGTCGGGGCGCTGGAGGAAGGGAGAGGGAAGGGGATTGATCTGGCGAGGGAGAGAGAGAGGGAGGGTGCGGTGGGGGACGATATGGATGGGGGAGATTACTAATGGCGCACCTCCCCCTAATGCGCCATAAGTACGGAGATTCTAATGGCGCACCACCCCCTGGTGCGCCATTAGTATTGTGTTTTAGTTACTAGCCCGACTGGTCATGTTATATCCCACCTAACCCACTCTCCATTAGAACACACCCACTAGCCCGACTGGACAGCACACAGCACACCCACCAGGAGGTCCTGGGTTCGATTCCCAGGCTCCCCAATTTTTTTATGCATTTCAAATGTTGTTTGACACTTATTTATGTTTAAATATGTTCAAACTGGTTTAAATCATAATAATAATATTTATTTATAAAACAGTAATAATTTTTTAAAAAATATCATCAAATTTGTTATTTGAAAATATTTATGAATATGAAAAAATATCATCAAATTTATTATTTTGAATATATCATGAGTTCATGGGTCGGCGGCGGCGGCCGGTGGAGCGGGGGAGGGTGCGGTGGGTCGTCGGCGGCGGTTGAGTACGGGAGGGTGAGGGGGGTCGACGACGGCGGCCGGTGGAGCGGGGGGGTGCTCGGCGGCGAGGGGGACCGGATCTGGCGAGGTGGGATAGCGATCGAGATGGAGGCGGATCGAGATCGAGTGTCCATGAAATTTAAATACATTCAAGAGTTCAAAAAGTGCCCATGAAATACAATCGAGAAATGAAGGCTACGATTTAAATACAATCGATCTTAGCTAGCTATTTGTTCACAGTCTTCTTGCCCTTCTTTTTCGCAAATGGAGTTCTTTTGTGGAACGGACGTCCTTTAGGTAGGGTGGTCCTGCTTCTTCTTGTGGTGTGTGCTGCTACTTCATCATCGTCGTCATGTTCGATCCTCGGGTCGCCGTACTTGTCGAAGTCTTGCTCATTGGCTACTCCATCCATTCCGATGATCTTCCTTTTGCCTCTCCTCACGACAACACGACTGGGCTTTGATGGGTCGGTAATGAAGAAGCATTGGTCAACTTGGGAGGCCAGTACCCATGGCTCATTTTTCGCGGTGACGTTTGCGCCCGTGGTCTTGGATTTGGCATCGGGTATAACCATGGTGGTGAAATACCGGTCTTCTTTTAGGACGCTCTTGGCCCATCTGACACGGAACATCGGGACCTTCTCTCCAGCGTAGCTCAGCTCCCAGATCTTCTCGATCCTTCCGTAGTATCTGTCCTTGTCGTTACCGATGTAGGATTCCATCGTTACCCCAGAGTTCTGATAACCATCGCTCTTCATGTCCTTGGTCTCGGTGTACAATGTGTAGCCATTAATATCGTACGCCTCATAGGTCATCAGGTACTGCTCGGCGCCCTGTGACAAGGCAAATATGAGTTGTTCTTCCGCGGAAGAATCCTCATGTAAAGGGTACGACAGAAGCTTCTGCTTGAACCAACGCGCGAAACATGAGTTGTGCTCTTTGATTATATCTCCGTCCGTCCCCTGTTGGCCTCGGTCATTGTACGTCTTCTCAATAAAGGTTTTGTGCTCTACCACCCAAGGATCGACCACGTCTGTGTGTTGTAGCGCGACTAGGTTTGCTCTTTCAAAGTCGGCGAGTCGACCCTCGAAGTTGACATGCATTTCGCGGCGACCCTCACGGTGACCCCATGCAGCGAGCCTGCCGAGGTGCCTGTTGACGGGCAAACCAACGGGGTTCTCGATGCCTAGATAATTCGTGCAGTAGGAGATGCACTCTTCGGTCAGAAAGCCCCTGGCTATGCTTCCCTCTGGACGTGACATGTTGCGAATGTATCCTTTGATGACACCATTCATCCTTTCGAACGGCATCATGTTGTGCAGGAACGTCGGCCCGAGTTGGATGATATCGTCCACAACATGGACCAGCATATGCACCATAACGTCGAAGAATGCGGGCGGGAAGTACATCTCAAGCTCGCATAGTATCACCACGATCTCTTCCTGTAGCCTTCTGAGTTGCCTCACGCCAACCGACTTCTGAGAGATGACGTCGAAAAAGTTGCATATGCCAAATAGTGTTTCACAGACGTGCGCGTCCATGATCCCACGGATTGCAACTGGAAGTATCTGCGTCATCAGCACATGACAGTCGTGAGACTTCATCCCACTGAACTTCTGCTTCGCTGGGTCTAGGTATCTGCTTATCTTCCCCGCGTAACCGTAAGGAAGTTTTACTCCTATGAGGCAGGTGAAAAACTGCTCGATCTCCTCCCGACTTAGAGTGAAGCACGTGGGAGGGTAGTCATTTCCGGTCTTCTTGGCCTTTTTGCCTTTGCGACGACTTTCCGTGTCCAGCTTCGCCTCATCATCATCATCATCATCATTAGCGTGAAGCTCCTGCCTGATGCCCATTGATTTCAAGTCTGCCCTTGCTTGCGGCGCATCTTTGGTCCTCTCTGGCATGTTGAGCAGGGTACCAAGCAAACTCTCGCACACGTTCTTCGTGATATGCACGACATCAAGGCTGTGAGGCACACGGTGGAACTTCCAGTACGGCAAGTCCCAGAAAACAGACCTCGTTTTCCATACCTTCAGCAGCGGCTCTGGCGCCTTTCGCTTCTTTCCCGGCTCTGGCGCCTTTTGCTTCTTTCCCGGCAGTGGGCAATATTTCCAATTTTTCAACAGCTCGTCTATTTCCTTGCCGCTCCTCGTACGCGGGCGTCCTCGGGGTTCGGTTTCACCATCGAACAGATCCTTGCGTTTTCTCCACACGTCATCGTCGCGAAGCCACCTTCGATGTTCCATGAACACGGTTTTCGAAGACCCGGGATCTCTATCTAGCTGGCGATACGTTGTGTCATCCATGCACCTGATGCATCCAGAAAATCCGTGGACCACCTGCCCCGCGACATATCCGTAACCGAGATAGTCGTGCACCGTCGTGAGCAGTGCGGCTCTCATAGGGAAATATTCTTTCTCTGCGGCGTCCCACGTATTGGCTGGCATTTTCCACAGCGTGTCAAGCTCCTCTTTTAGCAGCCCCAGATACAGATTGATGTCGTTCCCTGGTTGTTTCGATCCTTCAATTAGCATACTCATGTGAATGTACTTCCTATTCATGCACAACCAGGGGGAAGGTTATACATCCACACAAACACAGGCCAGGTGCTATGTGTGCTTCTCTGGCTGCCAAACGGATTGACTCCATCGGTGCTCGCGCCCAGCACGATGTTCCTTGGATTGTTCCCAAATTCTAGGTCTTCGAAGTTCAACGCTTGCCACTGGCTCGCATCCTTAGGGTGACTCAGCATCTTGTCTTGTTTATCTATCTCCGGATCATTTGCGTCATCTTCTCGCTTCTTCTCCTCCCTATCCGCGTGCCAACGCAGGAGCTTTGCTACCTTAGGGTCCGCGAAATACCACTGCAGACGAGGAGTGATCGGAAAGTACTACACCACTTTTCGAGGAGCTTTCTTCCTCTTCTTGTATCGAGTGACGCCGCACATCGGACATATGGTAGACTCCGCGTGCTCGTCCCGATAAATGATGCAATTGTTCATGCACACATGGTATTTCACTGCGGTAAATCCAGAGGACACACGATTTTCTTCGCCTCCTCGAAACTAGTCGGGCACTTGTTCCCCTTGGGAAGACGTTCGTGCCAGAATGACATGTTCTCGTCGAAGCATGCGTCGGTCATTTTGTGTTTTACCTTTATCTCCAGAGCCATGAGCGTTACTTTTAGGCGGGTATCCTCGGGCCTGCATCTTTCATACAATGGAGTAACCATGTCTAACTCCAGTTGATCCATCTTGGCTTTCTCTTGGGCGGCAGCTCTTGCATTATCCGTCTGCTTGAGAAGCAGCTCTTGAATATGAGGGTCCTGCACCCAGCCCATCGATGGTCCGGCGTCGTCTGCTCCGCCGGCATCATCATCTTCATGATCATGCCCGTCATCTGCTCCGGCATCTTCCTCATCATCATGTCATGCATCATGTCATGCACCGTCGTGATCATCTCCTGGGGATTCTTCGTCTTCTCGCCTGATCGAGCCGCGATGGTTGTCTTGCTGCCCTTCCTCATTTCTTGCCCGGCCCCCATGGACGACTTCGTAGTCATCTTCATCACCTTGACACCGATAGCCATCCATGAAACCACGCAAGAGCAGGTGGTCCCGCACCTGCCCAAAATCCGGGTCCGCAATAAGGCTCTTCAGCTTGCATCTTTGACACGGACATCTTATCTCCATCTCGTTCTTTTGAAGCATCTCGGCCTTTGCAGAGCTCAAAAACCTATTCATGATGCCTTCGGTCATCGTGCGGACCATGGTCGCCTGCGG
Organism: Secale cereale; assembly: GCA_902687465.1. Lineage (NCBI taxonomy): Eukaryota > Viridiplantae > Streptophyta > Magnoliopsida > Poales > Poaceae > Secale > Secale cereale. The sequence goes on along the minus strand of LR738715.1, from coordinate 372,034,781 downwards.
GGTAGAGCAAAACGATATTTTAGAACCAAGAAAAAATTTGGCATGAATTTCCCTAAAAATAGGCGCAAAAAGAATGCTTAATGCCAAAATTCTCGCCGAAACGGAAATGAATCAACATTCCGGCAAAATATTGGCAACTTTCGCATTTCAAATACCGGTACACCTCCAAACACAAACACATATGCAACACCACAAACATATGCAACACCACGAACATACATAGATCTAGATAGGCCATAAAAAGTGCATGTGCACATTGTTGTAGGGAGAACAACATAAATATAGCTTCCCCCCTTACCTATCAAAACAAGGTAATTTAACCACTTAATTTGAATGAACCTATGGTGGAAATGAGGTGACAAAGAGGAGGCACCCGAGACAAGCTTTGGAGGAGGAGGTGGAGAGAATGAAGTGGGGAGAAAGTGAGTGGGTAGGAGTGGCTGTCCGAAATATCTTGTTGGTGCCCACTTACTAACGGCGCACCACCTCAAAATGCGCCATTAGTAACACAGGTTACTAATGGCGCACCAGCAGGTGGTGCGCCATTAGTAGTTTTGCAAAAAAAACATACTAATGGCGCACTGTGCCAAAGTGCGCCATTACTAGTTTAAACTAGTAATGGCGCACTGTGGAACAGTGCGCCATTAGTAGTTTTGCAAAAAAAGAATAAAAAATATAAGAAAAAACAGTAGTGGCGCACTCTATGACTGGTGCGCCATTACTAGTTACAACTAGTAATGGCACACTTTGTCTAGATGCGCCATTAATATGTTTGGAAAAGGAAAAAAAATATTTGATACTAATGGCGCACCCTGAGCCAGGTGCGCCATTAGTGTATTCAACTCTAATGGCGTACCAGAAGGTGGTGCGCCATTAGTGTCAATCTCATCTATAGCCCTTTTTATAGTAGTGACGACATCACCACTAATGACCCACGAGTATAGGTGATCTATCGTAGACCTTTCAATAAGTAAGAGTGTCGAACCCAACGAGGAGCAGAAGGAAATGACAAGCGGTTTTCAGCAAGGTTTTCTCTACAAGCATTAAAATTATCGATAACAAATAGTTGTGTTATAGTATGATTTGTAACGGGTAACAAGTATCAAAAGTAAACAAGGTGCAGCAAGGTGGCCCAATCCTTTTTGTATCAAAGGACAAGCCTAGTGTCCGTGTCAAATCCGGGAGATCTCGGTGTAGGGGTCCTGAGTTGTGGATCACAGATTGATGGGTAACAGGAGACATGGGACATGATGTTTACCCAGGTTCGGACCCTATCTATCGAGGTAATACCCTACTTCCTGCTTAATTGATCTTGATGAATATAGAGATTACAAGAGTTGATCTACCTCGAGATCGTATGTTGAGGTCTAAAACCTAAGGGTATGATGAATAATAATGATCTAGCATCTCCCTATCGACTAGCCTGGCCTTAGTTTATATAATGTACTGGAGGCCTAGGATAACAAGTGTCCTAGTCGAATACGTCGGTGGAGAGGAGTCCTTGTCTTAATCACCAAGTCTTGTGGAATCCTCCTTGTATGCGGTGTGGCCTGCCCAAAGTGGCCCATGAATGTACCGCCATTGGGGTCCTTGGCCTTATCCAGTTGGCCGGGAGACGACATGGTGAGTATGCCCTAGTCCATGACACCATCAGTAGCCTCCTAAACTGGTCTTCAAGTTAGTGGCGCTCCTCGGTTCTTCCGAACTGTTCTTCCTTTTCGGTCGTCGGTCTTGAAAACTGGTTCAACAAATCTTCCCATCTTCTATGTTGAGGGTTGCCGAGCCTAATCTGAAGATTTTACACGTCGGGTATCCGAGGAGCTTTTTAAGTCTTCGGCCTGTATCAATGCCTTCTTATTTTTATGCCACACCTCGGGTTTGAAGTGTTTCCCGTGCGGCTGTGTCCTTTTGCGTTCGAGCTCCAACACCGCACACCATCCAAGCTCCAACGCCGGAATGTATCCAAGCTCCAACGCCGGACTGTGTCCGAGCTCCAACGCCGGACTATGTCCAAGCTCCAACGCCGTACTGTATCCGAGGTGTCATAGATCACCTCGGTTCAAAAAAGTTGAAGGAGGAAATGACCTCTAAGGAGCCAACCACTTGCATTTGAGCTATATGCCGAACTGCTTCCGAGGTGGTTCAGCACCTCGATCATGGGCTAATTGTTTGCAGATTTTATTTTCGATGCAGGTAAATTTATTTGCTGACGAGATGTATTGCCACTAGCCCTCAAGGTGTCTGTCGGCCTAAAATCCAAGATGCACTTGAAGGAAAATATGAAACCGATGATCCTAGTAGATCCTGAGACTCAAGTCATGAAATCAGCCTGAGGATGAATTCCTAGGTCGGCATCATACATTGGGATAGAAACACAGTGTAATATATTAGAGGTAATAGTGATCGGCAGACGGGCCCCAGAGAAAGGGTCATGAGAAGTCTCTGTGATATATCAGCTTGATGCTAGATAAGTACCAGATGGTACTTATTGTCATCCGAAGACGCGCATGTACATAGTTCGGTCATGCCAAACACTGAGCACTTTGAATTTTCTGCATTGAATAAGCAATGCAGTAGCCCCCGAGCCACTCGTCGGGTGGAAACACCAGATCAGGGGATCAATGTGCCCCTTTAATATTTATAAATAATGAGCATGAAGCCCAGTAGCCCCCGAGCCTTAATGTGGGCACGGGTGGCCGAATTAAGGATCAATATCCGGAGTAAAATCACAAATTATGTGTAATGATTGTATGTATCGAAGTACATGACATCATTAATGCTCAGATCCGAATTGTACAATACTTTTGTTCACTGACCATCAGCTTCAACCTCCTCGGCCAGTAGCTGGAGAGTGTTTGTCCTACTTTATAAAGCCTTTACAAGGGCAAAGTTTTACGACATACAAGGCGATCTGGCCATACGGTTTTATAAACAAAGGTACGCGGAGAGATATGTTATATTACTTTTTAATGTAAGAAACATCTTCCAAGGAAAATAGTCCCGCTATCAGTTCATTTCCTTGGGTTGTCATGCTAACCATGATCATGAAACCTCATCTTCGATCAATGTGGGAGGAAAATATTGAGGATTTAGTTCAGGGAAAGTTTCTGAACTCTGTGGTCTAAATGAACCAAAAATTTCAGTTCCGTCATTGTCGACCAATTACATTCTTTAAGATGGCTAGCTTTCGGCTTCTCCTAGTATGAGGTGCTAACACGGATGACCCCGAAGTAACAATCACAGAGGTGCTCCCTTTACCTCCTAACCAAACAATCGGGAACGTATGGGTAATCACAGGAGCCAGGCAACCCAGCTTGGCCAAAATCTTAAGTCAAATTGATGCATATTTATGGCTTTATAACGATAATTACGAAAGGCATCGCTTGTATAATGAATACAAACGCTGATGATATATGTTTATTTTGACTCCATTGCAACCGTTTATCATTTGAAAGTGTCCCATCGTCGGCTTCCACCACTTTGTAGATGCTATGTAGGGTGTTTCTGCAATAACAAAACGACCCTTTGCCGACGTCTCGGTGCCCGAAGGCGGTTGTGTTAGCGGAAACAAGGCAATCAGATATGCGGGCTTTATAACTTTCACTTAGTCACATGAGCTTAAAGTTGCAGAGGCTAGCTACGAGCCCCCGATTAGTGTTCGACACCGACCACAGTCTAGCCATTAACACTTCGGCCAATGTTATGAAAGGCCCGTCGTTTAACACGAGGTGACCTCCATCGATCATATAGTTTAACATAGTCATCGGATCGCTGACCAGTTTACGCTCATTGTGCCAGTCAGTTTTTGGCTTTCTCCACTGAGGCGCTGATACATCTCCAACGTATCTATAATTTCTGATTGTTCCATGCTATTATATATATGATGTTTTGGATGTTTAATGGGCTTTACCATACACTTTGATATAATTTTTGGGATTATCCGATCAACCCAAAGGCCCAGTGCAGATTGCTGTTTTTTTAACCTATTTTAGGGTTTCGCACGAAAGGAATATCAAACGGAGTCCAAACGGAATAAAACCTTCGCGAGAGTTATTTTTGGAACAATATCAACACATAAGACTTGGAGTAAACGCGAGGGAACGAAGGAGGCGGCCACGAGGGTCCAGGGTGCGCCCCCTCCTACAGGGCGCGCCCCCCACCCTCATGGGCCCCCTCTAGCTCCCTCGATGCCCTCCTTCCTCCTATATATACCCATGTACCCTGAAATCATCGATGCAACATAGAAAACCCTAATTCCACCGCCGCAACCTTCTGTTCTCGTGAGATCCCATCTTGGGGCCTGTTCCGGAGCTCCGCCGGAGGGGGGATCTTCCACGGAGTGCTTCTACATCAACACCATTGCCTCACCATGAGTTGTGAGTAGTTTACCACAGACCTTCGGGTCCATAGTTATTAGCTAGATGGCGTCTTCTCTCTTTTTGGATCTCAATACCAAGTTCTCCTCGGTCTTCAAGGAGATCTATTCGATGTAATCTTTTTGCGGTGTGTTTGTCGAGATCCGATGAATTGTGGGTTTATGATCAAGATTATCTACGAGAAATATTTGGTTCTTTTCTGAATTCTTTTATGTATGATTATAATATCCCTGCAAGTCTCTTTGAATTATCGATTTGGTTTGGCCTACTAGACCTATAGTTCTTGCAATGGGAGAAGTTCTTGGCTTTGGGTTCAATCTTTCGGTGTCCTTTCCTAGTGACACCAGGGGCAGCAAGGCACGTATTGTATAGTTGCCATCGAGGATAAAAGATGGGATTTATATCATATTGCTTGAGTTTATCCCTCTACATCATGTCATCTTGCTTAAAGCATTACTCTGTTCTTATGAACTTAATACTCTAGATGCATGCTGGATAGCGGTTGATGTGTGGAGTAATAGTAGTAGATGCAGAATCATTTCGGTCTACTTGTCACGGATGTGATGCCTATATATAATGATCATGCCTAGATATTCTCATAACTATTCGCTTTTCTATCAATTGCTCGACAGTAATTTGTCCACCCACCGTAGAATTATGCTATCATGAGAGAAGCCACTAGTGAAACCTATGGCCCCCGGGTCTATTCTCAATGTATTAATCTACCAACTACTTTACTTTGCTGTTTTTACTTTCTATTATTATATCCAAAAATACCAAAAATATCAAACTATCCTATCTATTAGATCTCACTTTCGTAAGTGACCGTGAAGGGACTGACAACCCGTTATGGCGTTGGCTGCGAAGTTCTTATTTGTTTGTGCAGGTGCAAGGGACTCGCGCGTGGTCTCCTACTGGATTGATACCTTGGTTCTCAAAACCAGAGGGAAATACTTACGCTACTATGCTGCATCACCCTTTCCTCTTCGAGGGAATACAACGCAAGCTCGAGAAGTAGCAGGCGCTTAACCATTTGAGCTGGAAGCACAATCGCAGTGGTTCTCCCTTTGCACACCTAGCCGAACAAAGCAAAACATAGGGGGCAATCATAGGAGCCGGGCAATCCAACTATTGACCGAAGACACAATTCGAAACCGATGCATATAAAGCAATATCCGAGAATGTTTTGCCGAATACTCCTCGGAGTACCTTGGCTTTTGGTGGGTTCGGCTGTAGTCCAGCCCCCCGTTAATATTGCCAATGCTTTAAAGGTGTCTGGCATTGCACTCCTCCGGAACTAGTTCCGATGTGGCGTGTATTTTGTAAACACCGAGGCATAGTTCGGCGGGAAAGATGCCGAGCTGTGGGTCGGAAAAGATCTCCCGAGCTGAATTATAATGCTGGGCACCTTCGTCATAAGGATGCCCCGCTTCCTGAAAGAAAAAAACACAAATAGCTAAAAAGTGCCATAAGCTCGAAAAAGCCGAAAAACTTATATAAAAGCTTGACGTCCGAACTAAATCAGGATTTTTGTGCCAATCCGAACATTGGTCTTAAAAAATTGTGCTTCTTTCGTGCTTTAACATGACACATCCGATCTCGAAACTTCAAGAGGGTCAGCCTTTGGCTTCAACCTCCTTATCCCGAAGGCGGAATGCTTCTCCGAGGCCAGTTTAGCAAACTAAACTCGAGTGGCTTTAAAGAGAAACCAGGCTATTCGGCTATTGACCACACACTCGAGTCGAAAAAAAGAGCGGCAGAAAAAGACTTTGCAACGACCAAGAAGAGAACTATTATTATAAAACGACTCATATAATTTAAAGAGCCCCCCAGTTAACTTGGGTAAAAGAAATATTGTGAACAAATGATCTTTTTGACAAACTAAGTTTTTAACAAATAACTATAATGTTTGGGTGAACCGAATCAGAATTAAACATTGAAAAAGCTAAGCATGAAAGCGACTTAGCTGGTTAATGTGTTCAGTGTTATTGAAACGACTCAAGCTTATGACGAGACAAGGTCCTATCCCCCAAGCCGATCCTAAGGTGGCCGAGCGAAGAGCTCGACAATACGAAGAGGTGAAGCCCCCAGTCTAGCCAAGGTGTTGGCGGATGACGTCGGAGTCTCCGGCTGAGTAGGTTGATGAAGCGAACGACGCAGGGTTGACAAGACAGGGCAGCACACCAAGGTGACGACACAATTATATCGATGGATGTCGGACGACGAAGTCGCCACGCCAAGGTGACATCATGGCCCGATCTGAACCAATCACCTACACATAAAACAGTGCAAGCCAGAAATAATAACAATAATATGGTTAAAAAAATCTTCTACTTAATTAATTTAAGTGAAGTAAATAATTAAAGAAATATGGCTTGAATGCCGAGGTAACGGAGGAGGTCGGTAAGGAGATGTTGCAGCTGCCATGTCAGCTAAGGTGTTGAAGCAGTTTGGCGTGTTGGACATCGTCTTGAAGAAGCAACAGTACGACCATGCCGACGCAAGTCGTAACTTGTGACGCGATCAATGCCGGCTTGATGAAGTGACCATGCGGCGATGCCGGTGTGCCTGCTCCGTGTAATCCGTCGGGCGGCGATGTTAGTGATGATTTATCCTTTGCGATTCTGAACTCTTGTTCGGCTTGCCGAGATGATTATCCGAAGAAGTTGAGCTCGGCTTGATGAAGTGATCACCCGTCTAGGGTAGGTCTGCAGTCGTACAGCAATACAGCCGGACTAGTTTGATACCAGCTTGATGGTGAAGAGGCACATGTTTAAGAACAACGCGCAATACCCTAGATGAAATCTTGAGGGGTGGTAGATATGAGAATTCCGCAGTAGATGAACGGTTGGATCTTCCAAAGGACCTTCGAGCTAGGCTCTGGAGACAACGACCTAAACTCGTCCAGATTTAATAGGGCTTCGGTATATCGTAGATCATCGGAGATTCCTTCATCGGAATGCGGCGAAATTTTTCAGGGTTATTATATACTTAATTCCAAAAAATTCCACCGAAGCAATTGTTAAAGCGACACTCGAGGGGGTAGTGGCGGCGGATACAATTTCGCCATCCCAGAAAAACAGTGCGGTCGCTCAAGGTCAATGTTGACGTTGAGCCCCAGAGCTCCATGGATGGTTCATCCATGTGACACCCCGAGACCGATGCGCCAGGTGTAAGCCAGTTATTCGTTTTCGTTGCCATGTCATCTGCTTGCGTGTAGCATTTTGCCATGTAATCATGTGCTTGCATCAGCATGTTTATAAAACTTGCATCCATCCGAGTCCGCCCATCCTTTCCGTTGTCCGTTCGGAGCCCAAACACACTTGCACGCGCCCGCGGCACCTCCGAATATTTATTTTTATGAGTGGCCGAATAATCTTCTCGGAATGGGGTGAAACTTGGCGTGTGGTCTTATTATAGCATAGGTAGACCGCCTGTCAAGTTTCGTCGCGTTCGGAGTTCGTTTGATAGCCCAACGGTTAACCATGTTAACCACCGGAAGCCTTTTCTCTTTTGGCCCAGCACCCCTTCTCATCAGCCCGCTAGCCCATTCCAACCACCTCCATGCTCTCAGTCGTTGGATCGTGATCACGTGGCCGAAAACCGCTCCTCATTTGGACACTCCTAGCTCCCTCTACCTGTATATTAGCCCTCCCCGTCCAAATTCGCGGATGAAACCTAATCCTCTTCCTCCTCGCGCCGCCGGACATGTCCACTTCGCCACCGGACATGTCCACCCCTCCCAGCCACGTCGCTTCGGACAATCGCGTGCCGCCACCTCAACAACCACTGCCGCCTCGACCACTCCGGAGCCGCCACCTCACCTCCCCCGCAGCCTCTCCACCGACGCAGCCTGGCGAGCCTGAAGTGGGCCCGCGCGAGCCCGACCGCCGTCGCACCGCAGGCCCACGCGCTGCGTTGCCTGGGCCCGACTGAGCCGCCCCGCTCGCCACCCTACCGGCCGTTGATGTAGTCGAACTTTCTCCGCGATCCAACCGATCAAGCACCGAACATACGGAGCCTCCGCGTTCAGCACATGTTCAGCTTGATGACGTCCCACGAGCTCTTGATCCAGTAGAATTATGTGGGAGAGTTTGGTCAGCACGACGGCGTTGTGACGGAGATGATGAAGCTACCGGCACACGGCTTCGCCTAAGCACTGCAACGATATGACCGAGGTGTGTTTCTATGGAGGGGGGCACCGCACACGGTTGCGAGAGATCAACTTGATCAACTTGTGTGTCTATGGGGTGCCTCTTACCCCCATATATAAAGGAGTGGAGGAGGGGGAGGGCCGGCCCTCTCTATGTTGCGCCCGTAGGGGATTCCTACTCCCACCGGGAGTAGGATTCCCCCTTTCCTAGTAGAACTAGGAGCCCGTCCAAATAGTAGGAGTAAGAGAGAAGGAAAGGGAAAAGAGAAGAGAAGGAAGGAGGGGGCGCAGCCCCTCCCCCTAGTCCAATTTGGACTAAGCTTTTGAGAGGGGGGGGGGGAGCGCAGCCTCCTCTCTATCTTTCCCCTAAAGCCCAATAAGGCCCATATACTCCCCGGCGAATTCCCGTAACTCTCCGGTACTCCGAAAAATACCCGAATGACTCGGAACATTTCCGATGTCCGAATATAGTCGTCCAATATATCGATCTTTACGTCTTGACCATTTCGAGACTCCTCGTCATGTCCCCGTTCTCATCCGAGACTCCGAACTACCTTCGGTACATCAAAACACATAAACTCATAATATCGATCATCATCAAACGTTATGTGTGCGGATATTAGAGTGTCATCTCCGGTCAATAACCAATAGCGGAACCTGGATGCTCATATTGGCTCCTACATATTCTACGAAGATCTTTATCAGTCAAACCGCATAACAACATACTCCCTCCGTTTTTATTTACTCCGCATATTAGAGTTGACTGAAGTCAAACTTCGTAAAGTTTGACCAAGTTTATAGAAAAGAATATAAGCATTTACCGTAACAAATCTATATGATGTGAACGTACATTGAATAATAAATCTAATGATATTAATTTGTTATTGTATATGTTAATATTTTTGTTTATAAACTTGGTCAAAGTTAACAAAGCTTGACTTTGACCAAAGCTAATATGTGGACTAAATAAAAACGGACGGAGTACGTTGTTCCCTTTGTCATCGGTATGTTACTTGCCCGAGAATTGATCGTCGGTATCTCAATACCTAGTTCAATCTCGTTACCGGCAAGTCTGTTTACTCATTAGTCATTTGCTTACAAGGCTTATTATGATGTGTATTACCGAGAGGGCCCAGAGATACCTCTGTGACACAAGGAGTGAAAAATCCTATTCTTGATCTATGCCAACACCACGAACACCTTCGGAGACACCCGTAGAGCATCTTTATAATCACCGAGTTATGTTGTGACGTTTGATGCACACAAAGTGTTCCTCCGGTATTTGGGAGTTGCATAATCTCATAGTCAAGGGAACATGTATAAGTCATGAAGAAAGCAATAGCAGTAAAACTAAACAATCATTATGCTAAGCTAACGGACGGGTCTTGTCCATCACATCATTCTCCTAATGATGTGACCCCGTTGATCAAATGACAACTCATGTCTATGGCTAGGAAACATAACCATCTTTGATCAATGAGCTAGTCTAGTAGAGGCATACTAGGGACACTCTGTTTTGTCTATGTATTCACACAGGTACTAAGTTTCCGGTTAATACAATTCTAGCAAGAATAATAAACATTTATCATGATATAAGGAAATAAAGAATAACTTTATTATTGCCTCTAGGGCATATTTCCTTCATGCTATGCAAGTTGTCTCGATGCTATCGCTATATGCCGAGCTACCTATCTATTTGTCAACCTCTCCTTGTTGCCATGAAACCTCTAACCTTGACACCTTCCCAGCAAACGTTGTTTGGCTATGTTACCCGCTTGCTCAGTCCCTCTTATAGCGTTGCTAGTTGTAGGTGAAGATGAATATTGCTCCATGTGGGAACTTGTTGTTGGAATATCACAATATTTATTAAGTATATTAACACACATATATACTTGGAAATGGGTGGAAGGCTTGGCCTTTTGCTCGGTGTTTTGTTCCACTCATGCCACCTTAAGAACCGATAAACCGGAGTTATGTTCCTTGATTTTGCATTCCTGACACGGTTGGGGTTTATGGGCCCCCCTTGATAATTCGCACTGCTTAAAGCTTTTCGAGCAAGACCCAACTTTGGTACTCCATTTGCCTAACAACTAAAAATTTGCATAGGGACTAGCTACCCCGAGGACTTAATTAACAACCCCCGGGCCAGTGCTCCTCATGAGTGTTGGTCCAAACTAGAGCACTGTGCGGGTCTGCCCCTTGGCAACTTGGGGTATTTTGGCACCTGTACGCTTCGCTCATCCAGTCGTGGCCTGAGACGAGATACGCACGGCTACTATCAGGGTGTCGGCACATCAGGAGGTCTTGCTGGATTAGTTTTACCTTTGTCTAAATATCTTGAGCACGGGATTCCGAGAATAGTCGGGTCTTCCCACTTTGGAGCTGCGACTCTGCAGATCGTGAGCTTGTGATGGGATAAGTTGGGACACCCCTGCAGGGAATGATCTTTCGAAAGACGTGCCCGCGGTTATGTGGCAGATGGGAATTTGTTAATGTCCGGTTGTAGAAAACTTGACAGAGGATCCGAAATAAAACACACAACCGTGTGAGTAACCATGACCGTCTATTTTCACTTTGAGAAGATAACACGATGGGGTTATGTTTGACTCGCAGGTAGTTTAGGATCTTTAGCGATCATTACTAGTTTGCGACCGTTTGCGTAGATGCTTATCTTATGCTTGTACTCGTAAGTTAGCCACCATACTTTTGCTTAGCCGCTGCTGCAACCTCACCACTATCCTTTCCATATCCAATAAAGCTTTGCTAGTCTTGATACCCATGGTTATGGGATTGCTGAGTCCTCATGACTCACAGATACTACAACAACAGGTGCAGGTGCAGGTTTCCGATGACTTGACGTGAGAGCAATGTATTTCTGTTGGAGTTCTTTCTTCTTCTTCTTCGTCATTCTTGGGTTAGGTTCCCGGTCGGCAGCGTGGGATAGCAGATGGATGTCTTTGTGCTTTTCATGTTTGCATCCGTAGTCGTATGTTTTGTATATGATGATGTTGTATTCATGTGAATTGTATGACTTGTATGTATCCCCATGTATGTATGTAATGGTACGATGTAATGATATCCATCTTGCTAAGCGCCTAAAATGCGGTTGTGCCTCAATCACAAGTTTTATCTAGTGATCGAGATAGAATCGCATCTTGGGCGTGACAATCCATGATCTTGATAGATATCGGAGTTGATGTTGATAGAGGCCCTCATCCGAATATGATTATCTAAGATGGGGTGCAGTCCTTAAATGAGCCAAAGTGACCAGCCAAGCCGGTGGCAAAGATGCCAACGTCGCAGTTGATCTGCAGACGAGCCATTGATCCTTCATTGATCTCACAGCGGTGTCAAAACTAATAGATCTCGGGGTAGGGGTCCTCGGCTCTGGATAATGGATCGATGAGTAACAGGAGACAGGGGACACGATGTTACCCAGGTTCGGGCCCTCTCTATCGAGGTAATACCCTACTTCCTGTGTACCACCACAGATGTAACAATTCCGTTTATGTCAATATATTCATCGTTGACTTAATCAATTCCATTTTGATCTCTTCTTTCATTTCGGGTTTCTGCGTTTTTGCTTTAAGTGTGTGTTGCATATCGTTATGTCATTTCCATCATGTGCAATGAATTGACATAGTCTCACTTGCATCCGTGTGTAATTGCATCGTCTCCGTCCTCCCCGTTGTCCGTTTCAGATTCCGACTCTCTCACATGGCACCCATCGCACCTCTCTAATTTTTGGTTTCTTGAGTTGCATAAAAACATCATCGGAATGGGCCGAGAGTTTTCGAGTGGTCTTGGTATATCACCGGTAGACCGCCTGTCAAATTTCATCTCGTTTGGAGGTCGTTTGATACTCCAACGGTTAACCGCATAACTCGTTGGAAGCCCTATCTCTTTTTTTCCCAGCACCCCTCCACAATAGCCCACTAGCCCATCCAAACCACCTCCACGCTCTCGGTTGTTGGATCATGATCGTGTGGGAGAAAACCACACCTCATTTGGATCCTCCTAGCTCCCACTACCTATAAAAAGGCACCCCCCCTCCATTTTCGGGAAAACCCTAGATCCATCGTCTCCCTCCGCACCGGACACGTCCACCGACGGCCAGACGCGTCCAGCCACTGCCCCGTCCAGCCCGCGGATGCCATGTGTCCCATCGGACCCGCGCCCACTTGCCCCTCGACCGGGCCTGCCGCGGCCCGAGGCCAGCCCTCCAGGCCCGTGACCGCGCGCCCGCGCCACGCCACCTCGGCCTCACGCGGCGCCGGTCTTCCCTGCCGCCGGGCCCCGCTCCGGCCGGATCTGCCCTGGGTGGATCAGATCCACCGGGAGCCGATCCAAACGGCTGCGTCCTCGTCCCGCTCCGCTCCGTCCCCGTACCCGTCCATCGCGGTTTCGCGAGGGTATATTTCTCTAAGTCCCAGATTTGTGTAAATTTGTTGCCTCCTTGTGAGGGTCATAACTTGGTCCTCGGTGCTCCGTTTTGCATGCATAATATATCAAAATGTTCGCCTCGAAGTGCTCTACGTGTTGCCATCAGTTTTGTGCATGTAAGGGTTGATCTATATGTTGAAAAACTGATATGTGATGTTACTGTTCAGCTCTAGTTGTCTGTCAACAATATGTTAGCATGTCTGTGAGCTCGTATCTTTGTCCATGTTGGTCCAAATGGAGTGTATGATATGTCAAAATGTTCGTCTTGTGATGCTCTTCATGGTGGATGCTTTTACATACATGATCGATTGCATTATGCCTTGGTTATCCCTGTTATAAAAGTTCTAGTTGATGTTAAGTTGCTGAAATTGTTATGACTAGATGATTTGTCTTTTTCGTAGCATTTTGTGTGATTTTCTTTTGTGCCACATATCAACATAGTTTAGGAGCATAATCATGTTATCTTTGAAGTGGTGCTTTTGGTTTTTCATGATATGCTCTGTGGTGACTTGAGCCAGCTTGTAAACATGCCATGTCAATGTTGTTGTTTTATACTTGGTGAAAAACTGCGAAGTCTGAAATCTGTTATAACATGTTGAAGTGTAAAATTGATGCCACAATCTTTTCCATGCATGTTGTGGAATAGCTAGTGAGCATGTCTCGGTGTCCATGTTTTTGTCTATCAATCCATGCCTTTGTTTGCATATATGCCCTGCTGTAGCTTGTTGTTATCTTGCTCTCAAAATGTTTGAAATCTGAACTGTCAGCCTGTTAAGAGAACATTCGTTTTGGCAAAGCTCATGTTAAGCAACCCTTCCATGGAATGAATTATTTATTTGGATGAATTGGAAGTATATTATGTCTTCTTCTTACTCATGTAATTTTCATGCTTGTTATAATTGTTTTGCTTGCTGTTGTGTGCCCCCAAAGGCAGCAACATATCGTTCCTGATTGCATGCCTAGTAATTTGCACTAAGTTTGAAAATCTGTTAATTTATTGAATCTCGCCATGCTAGTTTAATTGCGTTCCAACACGTTTTTGGGTGTGCTCCAAGTTCATACTTGTTGAGAATCATGTCTACTTAACATCCATGCCTTTTGTCATCATGTTTGGGTACTGTAGCATATTTAAACCTTGCTCCAAAGATGCCATGTTGCTGTTAACTTCAGTTTTGCATTGCATCTTGTTAGGCTTGCCAATTGAAAACCGTGCATCCGTTTCCTATGATTTTTATCTATATTTCGACCGAAATATTTCAATCTCTCCAGTGGCTTGCTTGTTTTGCCAACATCTTGCCCACATCCACCATGTCTTCACATGTGCTTCCCGGCATCATCTCCTTCCTTACTGGTAGCTCCGTAACATCATACTTGCATCTCTCATGCATAGCATGTGTTGTTTTCTTGACATGTGTGTTTATTTGAATGCTTGTTTATGTTGGGTAGCACCGAGAGACGAGTTCAAGTCCGAGGTTGAGACAGCCGCTGAGTTCGATTACGAAGAACAAGGTCCCGAGTACACCGACGACTTACCAAGCAAGATGGCCATTCCTTGATATCACCTCTATTGTTGCTATGCTAGATGCCTCGCTCTTTTGCTTATCGCGATACCTATCCTTTTGCATGTCAGCCCCACTTTGCCATGAAACAACTAACTACCCACCTAGCAAACCATTGTTTGGCTAATTTACGCTTTTGCTCAAGCCCCCTCTTATAGCGTTGCTAGTTGCAGGGGAAGACGAAGTTTGCTCCATGTGGATTGGGTTTTTGGGAATAACACAATATCTATTACTTTGCATTAATGCACCTTATATACTTGGTAATGGGTGGAAGGCTTGGCCTTTTGCTCGGTGTTTTCTTCCACTCATGTCGCCTTAAGAACTGATAAACCGGTGTTATGTTCCTTGATTTTGCGTTCCTAACGCGGTTGGGTATATGGGGACCCCTTGATTGTTCGCTTTGAATAAAACTCCTCCAGCAAGGCCCAACCTTAGTTTTACCATTTTCCTAGTAACAAATAAAATTTTCATAGGGACTAGCTACCCCGAGGACTTAATTAACAAGCCCGGGCCAGTGTTCCTCACGAGTGTTGGTCCAAACTAGAGCCCCTTGCAGTGCCACCACGGGGAAACTCGAGGATTGGTTTTAGTTGTACGGAGTGCACATCCGATCGTGGCCTGAGACAAGATACGCGCGGCTCCTATCAGGTTGTCGGCACGTCGGGAGGTCTTTGTAACACCCCAAAAATTTAATCTTGTTTTATTAATTAAAATTTTGTCAGAAAGATTTATTTTCTATTTTCTGGCTTTTCTATTAATTTCAGAGCTACTTCTTTTCTCTGGATTTTAAATTTTTTTTTCTCTTATCTGAAACTTTTGGATAATATTGAGGGGCTTGAATGCTTTCTTAAAACATTTGATTTTTGTTGGGTATGCAAGTGGAAGCATTTTTATAATACTTTTTGCCAAGCATCAATTCTTTTAAAATGGCTTTTCCATTCTTTTAAGGGCTCCCATTGCACTGCAACCTATTTAAATTTTTCTTTAAAAATTACATGAAAATTTGGAGATGTCAGTAGAGGCATATAACTCATTTTTATGCAAAAATCCAGCTTTGTGTTTTATAAATTTTGAGCAAACCATCCTCTTCTTCATTCTGGTCCAGTTTGGTATTTTGCACTACAACCTTATTTTAAATTCCTCTAGTGATCTTGGGATCTTTCCTGCTATTAGTACTTGCTACCAAACCCTTAAGTCCAGGATATTGGACCCATTTGGATAATTTTCGTCCATGCAATAATAGCCTACATTTTCTGTCCAGATTTGGTTTTCTAAAAAACTTGCACTAACAAGTTTCTGTTTTTCTCAAACTAACCTTTCCATTTTCTTGTGCATCTAGAGAGACCATGATCTGGAAAGTTTGGTGGCCAGAAAACATCCCTAGATGCCCATGGCATTCTGTCGAGCACCTTGAGCGCCGGGACAGAATTGGCATAGTTTTTAGTTTGCATTGTGGAGTTGCTTTCTGTGCCAAACCAGCATGTCTAATGGAACTATAGTAACCAACCTAGCTATCATGTTAAGTCTTACCCTAACCCAAGCTTTCTAGATTGCATTGGCATTTCGTCGAATGGTTGGTGGGCATGCTCTGGGCGCGGCCAGAGCGCGCATATGGCTGCCAACGCAACCGAACCGCCGCGTCGCACTTAACCCCGCGCCCCTGGCTTTGGCTCGCCCGCAGGGCCGCGCCCCGTTCCCATCAGCTCGCCCGTACCTCTATGCCACCTCTGGCACCCCTCAGCGCCGCCGCAGCAAGCTCTCTTGGCGGCATGCCTTCGGCCGCAGCGCGCCCCTGCCGCGGCAGCACCGCCCAAACCATCTCCGCTCGCCAGCTGCCTCCTTGTGTAGTGCCTCGTCCGTCCGCTAGCCCCTGACGCCGTCCCCGACCTCGACGTGTCACCCTGCAAGCTACAGAGCAGCGGTTCACCGATCTTATCCGCCGCCACCGTCGAGCTTATCCTCTGGCAACCGACGAACCGACCTCCCCCGCCTATAAAAGGAGCCCCCGAGCTTGTCCAGACCCTCAGGCGACCTCAGGCCATCTCCCTAGAGCCCCCGTAGCCAGCAATCGATGGAGGGAGGCCGTCTTCCTCGTCTCCGGTAGCTTCGGCCGCCGCCGCATTCCAGTGCCGTGCGTCGCAGGAAGAGCCTCCCCCGCCCATCCAGTGCCACCGTACTCCTCCCTTAGACCACGCGGAGCTTCCCAACCCCTCAAACACGACCAAGAACCGCCGTAGCTCGAGACCCCAAATCCTCCCGAGACGCCGTCCGCCGCAGAGCTCGCTGCCGGCCACTCCCTCCACCCCCGCGGACCTAGCCACCACCGGGGGTATCGCCCTGGACTGGTGGATCCATCCCCGCCCTCAGAACCCCGCGAGGAGCCGCCGTTCGCCGGCGTCGATCGCCGGAACCCCGCCTCGGCTCGGCCAGAGGAGGAAGAGGGCGCGGGCGACTGGTCAAACCTGACCAGTGGGCCCGAGGGACCCACTGTCAGTGACCCCGAGCCGGCCCCCGCTGGTTTAAGTGAAGACGTAAACCTTGAAGTACGCCTTCTCCGCCTCTAAAGCGTATTCTATTTCGAACCGTTTTCTTTTTCTGTTTTATTTAAAAACAGATTTTGACTAAACTTTGACTGGGCATATCTTTTTAAATAAAACTCCAAATGAGTTGATTCTTTTTCCTACCTCTCTCAAATTTCACCTAGTTTATTTTAAGATTTATTTCAAAAATAATTATGACAACTTTTTGTACTGTTTTTAGATTATGTGTTAATTTGAATTTTCTAAAAATAGGATTTGGAGGGAAGATCAAAACTTTCAAAAGTTTTGGAGTGCACCTCACCTCTCTGCACCTTGAAGGCAAGCATCTTGAACTCCATTATGACATAAGCTGTGTGTTGTTTGCTAGAACATGTGAACTCCATCAATATGCTAAAATGGAGTAGCGTTATTTCATGTGGAAGTCATACTCTTGCATATCAACATATGGTGAAAATCTTTTCTGTTATATGTGTGATATTGGTGACAGTAGCCACTTCTCATGCCACATATGCCTGGTGATAGTTCGGATGGAGTCCGAAGGAAGATTGTGTTCCGGTGAACACAACCACGTGACGGACATCTCGTTGTGGCGAGGATGTGCAGTGAGGCATGATGGGGCATGAGGGGTGGTGACCCTGTCAGGAAAACTGTGGAAAGTATCTGTTGTGCTAACCATGCAGGGAACACATAAGCCTCCTGAGTCGACCATAGATCGAGTCTTGTTCCAGTAACCCCCATGCTTGTTTTCGTACTACCACTTGTCCCTGCCGCGGGCAGGGTACGGTTCAGTAAGTTGTCAACCCCTTTCTTGGCACACACCGTACAGAGAGGCCATGGTGGAAGATACCGGGTGCATCCGGTAGGCATGCCACATGGTCCGGGGGCATGGGTGTTTCCGGTTGGGGCCGAGAGGGGGGCACCCCTTAGTAGCGCGCGATATAAATTTGATCCCATGCTAATCGAGGTTGTAGCCTCCCCACTTAGAGTTTTGCTTAACAAGTGTCGTGGGTGATTCCAGACACCGGTAAGTTAAGCTGGTGTGTGCTGTTGGGTGTGTTTTCAATTCAAAGACCGTAAGCGGAATTAGTCCCGGTGGACTAAAGGAATCCGTTACTCGTGGGTAAAGAGTACACCCTCTGCAGAGTTTATATCTATTCGAATAGCCGTATCCGCGGTTAAGGACTACAGTCTGGGATGGGTCAAGTGTCGGTCTTAGCGTCGGTCTTCGGAGGAAAACTTCTAAACCAAAATATTGATCATGACGTGTGACGAATGATAATTGTGATTATTATTATTGTGGACTAACCATTTATATTGTTGTTGAATTGTTGAGTATCTCTAGGATGGTTCTACCTCCAGAATAATCATTGTGATTATTATTATATAAGCCCTTTATGTGGTGTCGCTCAGACGCCCGACTGTGGCATGCTTATTATTTATTTCCCCTATAAGCCCTTTATGTGGTGTCGCTCAGACGCCCGACTGCGGCATGCTTATTATTTATTTTCCCTATAAGCCCTTTATGTGGTGTCGCTCAGACGCCCGACTGTGGCATGCTTATTATTATTTACTCTTATAAGCCCTTTATGTGACGTCGCTCAGACGTCCGACTGAGGCATGCTTTATTTTATTATCCTTTCGAGGCGTCGCTTCAGACACCCGATCGGTGCATTTTATTTTTATTCTCTGATTGCTTATTCATGTTTTATAAGAATAACCTGCTTGCGTGCGTCATGAATTTTATTTCGTGACTAACAAAGTGATCATGGAATGTTTCAGTGCATGATTATCTTTTGTTATATTGTACCTGTGTTCATAATGTTTGCGAGTACATTCAAAGTACTCACTGGCTTGTCCCTGGCTATTGTCTTGGCCAGATTTCTTGCTTGGAGAGGAACGCTGCGATGACAGCCCCGGAACCTAGGCAATGGAGATAGCAGCCTCACGAAGATAGGAATTATCCAGGTCAGCTGTTCCTGTGGGAAATGGAGTCCCATAGACGCTGATGTATCGCAAACCGCTTCCGCCATCAACCACTAGAAACCTTTTGTTGTACTCATTGACCAGAATGGTCTTGTACTACATATTTTATATTTTGCTTGGAATTTCTGTATCAAGATTGTGTCTCATCAGCTAACAGTAATCCTGGGGCTGGTGAGCACAAGGACCATTGACTGGGAAATTTATATCCTGGAAAACCGGTCCTGACAACCTTGGTATCAGAGCCAGGCTGACCATTGGCTAATCCTATCTTGGCCGGGTCGATGAACCTAGGTTAAACCACCCACCAGACCTTAACCTCACCACAACCAAGCCTATCCTACCCGATAGCCCACACTGTGACCCCGACAGCTTTTGGCAGTCGGGGCCCAACCTATCAGACTAGCCCAGTAAGCTACACACCCGTGATCGACACCTGAGTTGCCCCATTCGCAAGTGTGCGAAGGAAGACTCCATTTTCTTTATATAAAGGGAGCGTTTGCCCCAACCGACAACCAAGGTAATACATCGCATTTTGCGATATATATATCTGTGACAATGACCCCGACCACCAGAGAACAGAACCGGCAATTAATATTGCCCCCACAACACGACATGTCATCCTGCCCAGATGCTATACATAAGGCCACTCCGTGACCTTACCAAGCATCCCTCACCTTGTGCACTGCCTTCACAGCCAATTGTTTCTCGGGTCGCACCTTGGGATTCATATAAAGACCCCAGATGCAACCCCGGGGGATTTTATTGTGGGATTTTGACCACAGTACCATGGGTTTTCCCCAGCCATCCTGGGACAACCTGTTCAAATCGAGGGTCACTCTCATATTGTGCAGCCAGGCACACCCCGCAGGTAGACCCAAACCAAGACCCTACGGAAGTTCCCTTCATCAGGAAAATCAATGCCCACTCCAATAATGACCATAAAGATCGCTGCTTATGGAGCGGTTACCTATCTTCAATTCATGGCACCCTATACCAATGAACGTGGCTATTATTATTTCCCTGAATAGTGCAGCAGCCAGAGAAGCCGCATCCTTTCCCTACACCTGAGAAGAGAAAGGTCCGATGCTAAATAAGCTGGTGCACTATATCACCGCTCGAGAGCGCTTGACCCAGCAAGTGATGGATTTTCTCCAGACCCTTGCTGTGTAAAACCCTAGTCGCTATTAGTAGACCCCTGAGGCCAGACTAAGAGAGACGCATTTTGTGAGTTCCCCGTCCACTCCCAGTAGACGAAGGATATATCGCACTGCAGGGAATAATTCCTCGTGAAATATAGCTTATTACCTGAACCATCAGCACCGTGGTTATATCAGTTTGTGTAGAAATTGACTGCTTGTTGTGATAATTGTGTTGTGCTTTAAAACTTTCTGTATTAGTATATTGCATTGGTTGAAGTTGTTTCTTGTGATTAAAAAAATTGATTGTTTTTTATTATAGCAAATTTCATAGTAAGGTTTTTCTTAAAAGACCACTGCCATGAAAATTTTTTCCTCAATAAAAATTTGTTTTGCATGCCCTCTCGTTATATAACTCACAGACCACGTGCACTTAATGCAAGACCCCGCGCGCTTTTATCACCTAATCAATTACCTCCCTAGTATACCACAACTGCACATTAGTCAGCGATTTTTCTATGACCCCGTCTTATCGTGTGTAATTGTTTGCAATTGCCGCGTGGTACGAGTAATATTTTTTTTTTGCAACTTTCGTCCTTTAGCAAATCTCGAGGACGAGATTTTTCTTAAGGGGGGTAGTGTTGTAACACCCCAAAAATTTAATCTTGTTTTATTAATTAAAATTTTGTCAGAAAGATTTATTTTCTATTTTCTGGCTTTCTATTAATTTCAGAGCTACTTCTTTTCTCTGGATTTTAAATTTTTTTTTCTCTTATCTGAAACTTTTGGATAATATTGAGGGGCTTGAATGCTTTCTTAAAACATTTGATTTTTGTTGGGTATGCAAGTGGAAGCATTTTTATAATACTTTTTGCCAAGCATCAATTCTTTTAAAATGGCGTTTCCATTCTTTTAAGGGCTCCCATTGCACTGCAACCTATTTAAATTTTTCTTTAAAAATTACATGAAAATTTGGAGATGTCAGTAGAGGCATATAACTCATTTTTATGCAAAAATCCAGCTTTGTGTTTTATAAATTTTGAGCAAACCATCCTCTTCTTCATTCTGGTCCAGTTTGGTATTTTGCACTACAACCTTATTTTAAATTCCTCTAGTGATCTTGGGATCTTTCCTGCTACTAGTACTTGCTACCAAACCCTTAAGTCCAGGATATTGGACCCATTTGGATAATTTTGGTCCATGCAATAATAGCCTACATTTTCTGTCCAGATTTGGTTTTCTCAAAAACTTGCACTAACAAGTTTCTGTTTTTCTCAAACTAACCATTCCATTTTTCTTGTGCATCTAGAGAGACCATGATCTGGAAAGTTTGGTGGCCAGAAAACATCCCTAGATGCCCATGGCATTCTGTCGAGCACCTTGAGCGCCGGGACAGAATTGGCATAGTTTTTAGTTTGCATTGTGGAGTTGCTTTCTGTGCCAAACCAGCATGTCTAATGGAACTATAGTAACCAACCTAGCTATCCTGTTAAGTCTTACCCTAACCCAAGCTTTCTAGATTGCATTGGCATTTCGTCGAATGGTTGGTGGGCATGCTCTGGGCGCGGCCAGAGCGCGCATATGGCTGCCAACGCAACCGAACCGCCGCGTCGCACTTAACCCCGCGCCCCTGGCTTTGGCTCGCCCGCAGGGCCGCGCCCCGTTCCCATCAGCTCGCCCGTACCTCTCTGCCACCTTTGGCACCCCACAGCGCCGCCGCAGCAAGCTCTCTTGGCGGCATGCCTTCAGCTGCAGCGCGCCCCTGCCGCGGCAGCACCGCCCAAACCATCTCCGCTCGCCAGCTGCCTCCTTGTGCAGTGCCTCGTCCGTCCGCTAGCCCCTGACGCCGTCCCCGACCTCGACGTGTCACCCTGCAAGCTACAGAGCAGCGGTTCACCGATCTTATCCGCCGCCACCGTCGAGCTTATCCTCTGGCAACCGACGAACCGACCTCCCCCGCCTATAAAAGGAGCCCCCGAGCTCGTCCAGACCCTCAGGCGACCTCAGGCAATCTCCCTAGAGCCCCCGTAGCCAGCAATCGATGGAGGGAGGCCGTCTTCCTCGTCTCCGGTAGCTTCGGCCGCCGCCGCATTCCAGTGCCGTGCGTCGCAGGCAGAGCCTCCCCTGCCCATCCAGTGCCACCGTACTCCTCCCTTAGACCACGCGGAGCTTCCCAACCCCTCAAACACGACCAAGAACCGCCGTAGCTCGAGACCCCAAATCCTCCCGAGACGCAGTCCGCCGCAGAGCTCGCCGCCGGCGACTCCCTCCACCCCCGCGGACCTAGCCACCACCGGGAGGATCGCCCTGGACTGGTGGATCCATCCCCGCCCTCAGAACCCCACGAGGAGCCGCCGTTCGCCGGCGTCGATCGCCGGAACCCCGCCTCGGCTCGGCCAGAGGAGGAAGAGGGCGCGGGCGACTGGTCAAACCTGACCAGTGGGCCCGAGGGACCCACTGTCAGTGACCCCGAGCCGGCCCGCGCTGGTTTAAGTGAAGACGTAAACCTTGAAGTACGCCTTCTCCGCCTCTAAAGCGTATTCTATTTCGAACCGTTTTCTTTTCTGTTTTATTTAAAAATAGATTTTGACTAAACTTTGACTGGGCATATCTTTTTAAATAAAACTCCAAATGAGTTGATTCTTTTTCCTACCTCTCTCAAATTTCACCTAGTTTATTTTAAGATTTATTTAAAAAATAATTATGACAACTTTTTGTACTGTTTTTAGATTATGTGTTAATTTGAATTTTCTAAAAATAGGATTTGGAGGGAAGATCAAAACTTTCAAAAGTTTTGGAGTGCACCTCACCTCTCTGCACCTTGAAGGCAAGCATCTTGAACTCCATTATGACATAAGCTGTGTGTTGTTTGCTAGAACATGTGAACTCCATCAATATGCTAAAATGGAGTAGCGTTATTTCATGTGGAAGTCATACTCTTGCATATCAACATATGGTGAAAATCTTTTCTGTTATATGTGTGATATTGGTGACAGTAGCCACTTCTCATGCCACATATGCCTGGTGATAGTTCGGATGGAGTCCGAAGGAAGATTGTGTTCCGGTGAACACAACCACGTGACGGACATCTCGTTGTGGCGAGGATGTGCAGTGAGGCATGATGGGGCATGAGGGGTGGTGACCCTGTCAGGAAAACTGTGGAAAGTATCTGTTGTGCTAACCATGCAGGGAACACATAAGCCTCCTGAGTCGACCATAGATCGAGTCTTGTTCCAGTAACCCCCATGCTTGTTTTCGTACTACCACTTGTCCCTGCCGCGGGCAGGGTACGGTTCAGTAAGTTGTCAACCCCTTTCTTGGCACACACCGTACAGAGAGGCCATGGTGGAAGATACCGGGTGCATCCGGTAGGCATGCCACATGGTCCGGGGGCATGGGTGTTTCCGGTTGGGGCCGAGAGGGGGGCACCCCTTAGTAGCGCGCGATATAAATTTGATCACATGCTAATCGAGGTTGTAGCCTCCCCACTTAGAGTTTTGCTTAACAAGTGTCGTGGGTGATTCCAGACACCGGTAAGTTAAGCTGGTGTGTGCTGGTTGGGTGTGTTTTCAATTCAAAGACCGTAAGCGGAATTAGTCCCGGTGGACTAAAGGAATCCGTTACTCGTGGGTAAAGAGTACACCCTCTGCAGAGTTTATATCTATTCGAATAGCCGTATCCGCGGTTAAGGACTACAGTCTGGGATGGGTCAAGTGTCGGTCTTAGCGTCGGTCTTCGAAGGAAAACTTCTAAACCAAAATATTGATCATGACGTGTGACGAATGATAATTGTGATTATTATTATTGTGGACTAACCATTTATATTGTTGTTGAATTGTTGAGTATCTCTAGGATGGTTCTACCTCCAGAATACTCATTGTGATTATTATTATATAAGCCCTTTATGTGGTGTCGCTCAGACGCCCGACTGTGGCATGCTTATTATTTATTTCCCCTATAAGCCCTTTATGTGGTGTCGCTCAGACGCCCGACTGCGGCATGCTTATTATTTATTTTCCCTATAAGCCCTTTATGTGGTGTCGCTCAGACGCCCGACTGTGTCATGCTTATTATTATTTACTCTTATAAGCCCTTTATGTGACGTCGCTCAGACGTCCGACTGAGGCATGCTTTATTTTATTATCCTTTCGAGGCGTCGCTTCAGACACCCGATCGGTGCATTTTATTTTTATTCTCTGATTGCTTATTCATGTTTTATAAGAATAACCTGCTTGCGTGCGTCATGAATTTTATTTCGTGACTAACAAAGTGATCATGGAATGTTTCAGTGCATGATTATCTTTTGTTATATTGTACCTGTGTTCATAATGTTTGCGAGTACATTCAAAGTACTCACTGGCTTGTCCCTGGCTATTGTCTTGGCCAGATTTCTTGCTTGGAGAGGAACGCTGCGATGACAGCCCCGGAACCTAGGCAATGGAGATAGCAGCCTCGCGAAGATAGGAATTATCCAGGTCAGCTGTTCCTGTGGGAAATGGAGTCCCATAGACGCTGATGTATCGCAAACCGCTTCCGCCATCAACCACTAGAAACCTTTTGTTGTACTCATTGACCAGAATGGTCTTGTACTACATATTTTATATTTTGCTTGGAATTTCTGTATCAAGATTGTGTCTCATCAGCTAACAGTAATCCTGGGGCTGGTGAGCACAAGGACCATTGACTGGGAAATTTATATCCTGGAAAACCGGTCCTGACAGTCTTGCTGGACTTGTTTTACCATTGTCGAAATATCTTGTACACCGGGATTCCGAGTCTGATCAGGTAGTCCCCAAGATAAGGGGTTTTTACCTCTGTTGATCATGAGAGCTTGTGATGGGCTATGTAGGAACACCCCTACAGGGTTACGATCTTTCAAAAGCCGTGCCCGTGGTTATGTGGCGGATTGGAATTTGTTAATATCCGGTTGTAGATAACTTGACACAAAACTTCAAACATAATACACTACCGTGTGAGTAGTTGTGATGGTCTCTTTTCGAGGGAGTTCGAGAAGAGAACATGGCTCAGTTATGGATGACTCGTAGGTAAACAGGATCATCTAGCGATCATGACTTAGTTGACGACCGATGGCTTTCACTTCTCTTCTCGCTCTGATGATACGTAAGCTAGACAACTCATCTACGCATAGCACTTGAAGTAACCCACTATACACTTTCTCCTTACCCAAGGCTTTGATAATTTTGATACCCGGGAATGGTATTGCCGAGTCCTCATGACTCACAGTTTACTACAAACACAGGTGCAGGTACAACCGAGTACAATTCAGTTGATGGCCTGGAACTCAAGTGGGAGTTCGATGAGGAACGTGGGCGTATGTACGTGACACTTCCCGATGATCAGTAGTGGTTCCTACTAGGGTCGATCGGGCATAGTGGGTGGTTATCTTCTTTTCATTTGGATTTGTCCATAGTCGGACCATGATTGTACTTGGATGAATGTATGACTTATGTATGCATTATGTGAAGTGGCGATTGTAAGCCAACTATGTTTTCCCCTTTGTTCTTGTACAGGGGAATGTGTGAAGATAACCTTATTGCGATCATACCAAAATGTGATTATGTCTCTAAGTCGTGCCTCGACACGTAGGAGATATTGTCGCATCTTGGGCGTTACAAGTTGGTATCCGAGCCTTCCCCGACCTAGGAGCCACTGTTTGATCGAACCGCTACCGATATTGAGTCTAGAATTTAAAAACAAATTGAGTCTTAGGATTATATATATATCAGAGAGTAGGAATTCTTTTTCTCCTTATCCCCTTCGTCGCTCTGGTGAGA
This sequence comes from Secale cereale, assembly GCA_902687465.1. NCBI lineage: Eukaryota > Viridiplantae > Streptophyta > Magnoliopsida > Poales > Poaceae > Secale > Secale cereale. The sequence continues at coordinate 372,008,796 of LR738715.1, read as the reverse complement.
ACTCTTGACTTAGAAGTTTTGTCTTCCTACCCTGTTTTCCACTAAATTTTGTTAGGATCACGCAGGTATTGTTGGGATCGTTTTGATATTTTTGCGACGAGAACATTGTTCTTGGTGCCTCTGTCATTTAGGGGTTGTGGCAGTGTCCCGGGGAGTTGAGTTCCGAGGTATTGTCGTCACAATTGTATTGTTGCGGTTCTGGAATACCAGAGGTGGCCGACATCGAAAACTCACCTATGCGTGCTTGGTGGTGAGATAACCCCGACGTCACCCAGTACTGAGGGGATAGTTCGGGTGTATTGCCACAGCTAGTATAGAGGATGTTTATCGAAGGTCTGAGGTAAACGGTTTCCGAAGGTGCCTGGTTATGTGTTGACAGATGGATACAACTGGATGTAGGATTTATTAGTTGAGTGATATGCGGTGCTTCCCCTGTATCCCCAACACCAGAATGCATAACCGGAAAGCTTCGGGAATTAATAGGTGGGAATTCGAGTAGCTCTTAGGAAATCTTCCAATGGATGCATGATATGAGGTTGGGGTCTATCATGTATTTGTTCCACATGTTACCTTGTTGGTTTATTCTTCAATCATTCACGTGGCTTCTCAACAAGTTGATGTGTCATTTAAGCTTATGGAATTCATTCGTTCATTGCTCTGTTCGAATGATTTTGTGAAGATTTATGTTGCAACATGTCTAGCCTTTGATTCAGCTTATATATCTTGCAATTGGGATTCTAACGGTTATCGTCATCTCCAGGATGGCACCTAAAAAAGTTCCCAACCAGAACCCGGAGGTTGATGATGAAACTCAATCATCCCCTCCACCTCCGCCTGAGGCAAGGCGGGCTGTGATGCAAGCCAGCACCGCCAACACTCAGATGATGCTTCAGATGATGCAAGCTTTTCAAACTATTCAGAACAACCATAACAATCAAGGGAATCAAGGCTAAGCTAACTTCAACAACCAGCCTCATTTTGCTACTCTGAATCAATTGCTTGCCAATGAGCCCAAGTCGTTTAGCTACTATGTTGATACGCTCGATGCCGAGGATTGGCTCACTGACTTTAACAAACAATTCGAGTGCAGTAATGTCATACCTTAGGATTATGTCAAGTTTGCCGCTTTCCAACTCAAAGACCAAGCTGCAGATTGGTGGAAACAGTACAAAGTCTCCAGAGTGGGTCGTGAGATCTCTTGGACTGACTTCTGCCGCAATTTTCGTTCTCATCACATCCCTACCAGTGTCATTGAAGGCATGCGTGAGCAATTCTGCAACCTCAAGCAAGGCAACATGTGTGTCTACTAATACAATGTCAAGTTCCAGAATCTGGCCCGTTATGCTAAGCAAGATATTCCTGATGCAAAGAGCAAGATCTACCAATTCCGAGGTGGTCTGAAAGATGAACTCCAGCTTGCTCTCACTCTCTTCGAGCCGGATGAATTTGATCAATTCTACAACATGGCTCACAAGCAAGAAGCTGCCAGCTGAAGTGTGAGGCTTCAAAGAAAAGAATCAGAGATGCAGTTAGATCATCTTCCTCCTCACAAGTGGTTGCTAAGTAGCAGAAGTTCTGCCTTCCGCCACCTCCAGTGTTTCATCCTCCAAGTCAGAGCAATCACTCAGGTGGTCGTGGATCTTCCCACCCACCCAACCCAAGCAACCTGAACAAGTCTCAGCCTCATGCTTCAAGGTGAAATGCTCCTCCTCCTCACCCAGCTTCAGAGGTTACTTGCTACAAATATGGTCTAATGGGACACTACTCCAACAAGTGCACCAACCAGAGGTGCGTTCCGCCTCCTCCTCTTATCAAGCCGTCAAGCAACGCCATTGTCAAGCACAATCCCAAGGCTGCAAGGGCGAATCTGATGAACACAGATCAGGCAGACGATTCTACAGATGTGATCATTGGTAATCTTCTGGTTAACTCAATTCCTGCAAAAGTTTTATTTGATTCTGGTGCATCGCTTTCCTTCATCTCAAGACCATTCGTTGCTAAGCATGATTTCATTACGGAGAAGATACCAAGGCCTTTGAACATTATTTCTCCGGGATTGCAAATGACTTCCAACTCAATTGTTCCCGATATTTCCATCAAGATGTGCAATTATAAATTTCTATCTTCCCCATTTGTTCTCGGCAATTCAGACATCGATCTTATTCCTGGGATGGATTGGCTCTCTAAGCATGATGCTCTTCTTTAATGTGCAAACAAGGAGGTCAATTATACTCATCATTCCGAAGACGTGATTATCTCCGCAGCTCGAGATAACACAATCAGGCTATTCCCTCTCAATGATAAGGGCGAGATTAATGCCATATCCCAGATTCCGGTAGTTTGTGAATATGAAGATGTATTTCCTAAAGAATTGCTAGGAATGCCTCCCAACCGTCTAGTTGAATTCGTCATTGAACTTGAACCTGGTACGGAGCTAGCCTGTCGGTGTCCGTACAAGCTATCCACTAAAGAGTTGAAGGAATTGAAGAAGCAACTCAACAAGCAAGAATGCTTTGGTCTGATTAGATCAAGTTCTTCTCCTTGGGGTTGTGGTGTTCTTTTTGTCAAGAAGAAGGATGGTACAGAGCGGCTTTGCGTTGATTACCGGCCATTGAACAAGAAGACAATTAAGAATAAGTACCCTCTCCCCAATATCAATGAACTGTTCGAGCAGCTCAACGGAGCCAAGGTTTTCTCGAAGCTTGATCTCCGGATGGGCTACCATCAAATTCGTATCCGTGAGGAAGATATTCCCAAGACCGCATTCAGGACAAGTTATGGCTCCTACGAGTTTACAATCATGTCTTTTGGGCTTGCAATTGCACCTCCCACCTTCTCTCGGATGATGCATTTCATCTTCAACCCCTACACCAATGAGTTCGTCCTCGTCTACCTCGATGATATTTTGGTATTCTCCAAGACTAAAGAAGACCACGCCAAGCACCTCCGTTTTTTTCTTGACAGGCTCAGAGAGCACCGCTTTTATGCGAAATTCTCAAAGTGCGAATTCTGGCTTGATGAAGTTCTATATCTGGGTCACATTATCACTGCCAAGGGCATTTCAGTTAACCCCGAGAAGGTTGAAGCTATTGTTAAGTGGGAACCTCCTCAGAACATCAAGCAACTTCGAAGCTTCCTCGGGCTTGCAAGCTATTGTAGAAGGTTTGTTGAGAACTTATCCAAGATGCCAAGCCTCTGTCCAACCTGTTGCAAAAGAATGTCCAGTATTCTTGGACTCCCGAGTGTGATGTGGCATTCAATACACTCAAAGAGAAGCTTGTCTCAGCTCCAGTTCTGACTCCTCCTGATGAATCCAAACCATACAAGGTGTTTTGCGATGCCTCTTTGCAAGGTCTGGGTGGTGTCCTTATGTAAGAGAAGAAGATTGTCGCTTACACTTCTCGGCAGCTCAGGTCAAACGAGAAGAACTACCCCACTCACGATCTTGAGTAGGCGGCAATTGTCCACGCCTTGATTACGTGGAGACACCTCTTGTTGAGCAGGCAGGTTGACATCTTCACCTATCACAAGAGCCTGAAGTATATCTTCACACAACAAAACCTCAACCTCCTTCAGACTCGTTGGGTCGAAATGATTCAAGAGTACAACCCAAGCATTGAGTACACTCCTCGCAAGGCAAATGTGATTGCAGACGCCTTGAGCAGAAAGGCTTATTGCAACAGTCTCATCCTCAAACCGTTCCAACCGGATCTCTGTGAAGCATTCCGAAAGCTCAACCTTCAAATTGATCCGCAAGGATTTCTTGCCAACCTTCAAGTCGCTCCTGCCTTGGAAGATCAAATCCATGAAGCTAAACTTCTTGATGCTATGGTGAAGAAAGTGAAGCATGGTATTGCCAAAGGTACTCCAAAGTACAAGTGCTACCGCATTGATGACAAGGACACCTTATTCTTTGAGGACCGGATTGTGGTTCCAAAAGGTGACCTACGGAAGGTCAGAATGAACGAGGCTCATAATTCCCTTCTCTCGATACATCCAGGCAGCTCCAAGATGTATCATGACCTCAAGCAATCCTATTGGTGGACTCGCATGAAAAGAGAAATTGCTCAGTTCGTGAACGAGTGTGATGTCTGCCGTCGAGTCAAAGCAGAACATCAACGTCCAGCCGGACTTCTCCAACCTTTGCCTATTCCTGAGTGGAAATTCGATCACATTGAGATGGATTTCGTCACAGGCTTCCCCAAGTCCAAGCGAGGAAAGGATGCTATCTTTGTGGTTATTGATAAGCTCACAAAAGTGGCTCATTTTCTTCCAGTCAAGGAATCCATCAACACAGCACAACTGGCAGAGCTGTATACCTCCAGAATTGTCTCTTTGCATGGTATCCCTCAAGTAATCTCCTCAGATCATGGAAGCTTGTTCACTTCCACATTCTGGTATTATTTCTAATCGGCTATGGGTACCAAGATTCGCTTCAGCACAACTTTCCATCCTTAGACAGGTGGTCAAGTAGAGAGGGTGAACCAAATTCTTGAAGACATGCTCAGGGCATGTGTAATCTCCTCAGTATGAAATGGGAAGATAGTCTTCCATTTTCCGAATTCTCCTACAATAACAGCTTCCAAGGAAGTTTAGGCAAAGCACAATTTGAAATTCTCTATGGCAGAAAGAGTCGTACCCCTCTCAACTGGTCCGAGACTAGTGAACGTCAACTCCTTGGCAATGATTTGATCTCAGAGGCCGAAGAAATGTGTAAAGTCATACGTGAGAATCTCAAGGCCGCGCAGTCGCGCCAAAAGAGCTACTATGACGACAAGCATCGTGACTTGGCTTTCGACATTGGTGATCATGTGTATCTTCGTGTTTCTCCTATGAAGGGAACTCGGAGGTTTGACATCAAGGGCAAGCTAGCTCCAAGATACGTGGGCCCTTTCAAGATAGTTGGGAAAAGAGGCGACCTCGCCCACCAACTTGAGCTTCCTCCAAACTTCTCAAACGTGCACGACGTGTTACACGTGTCACAACTCCACAAGTGCTTCAAGATGCCCGAGCGCATCGTCGCCTTCGAAGAAATTGATGTTCTAGCTGACTTGTCTTATCATGAGCACCCCGTTGCTATCCTTGGAGAAACCGAGTGAAAGACTCGCAACAAATCAATCAAGTTCTTGAAAGTGAACTGGTCACACCATACCGATTGAGAAGCTACATCGGAACGCGAGGATCACCTCTATTCCGAATATTCGGAGCTCTTTCAGTCCTAGATCTCGGGACGAGATATTTTCGTAGTGGAGGAGAGTTTGTAATGCCCCAGATGTAACAATTCCATTTATGGCAATATATTCAACGTTGACTTAATCAATTCCATTCTGGGCTCTTCCTTCATTTCAGGTTTCTGCGTTTTTGCTTTAAGCGTGTGTTGCATATCGTTATGCATTTCCATCATGTTCATTGCATTGGCATAGTCTCACTTGCATCCATGTGTAGTTACATCGTCTCCATCCTCCCCGTTGTCCGTTTCGGATTCCGAATCTCTCACATGGCACCCATCGCAACTCTCTAAATCTAGGTTTCATGAGTGGGATAAAAACATCCTCGGAATGGGCCGAGAGTTTTCGAGTGGTCTTGGTATATTACCGGTAGACCGCCGATCATGTTTCATCTCGTTTGGAGGTCGTTTGATACTCCAACGGTTAACTGCATAACTCGCCGGAAGCCCTATCTCTTTTGGCCTAGCACCCCTCCACAACAGCCCTCTAGCCCATTCAAACCACCTCCATGCTCTCGGTCATTGGATCATGATCGTGTGGGCGAAAACCGCACGTCATTTGGACTCTCCTAGATCCCTCGACCTATAAAAAGGCAGCTCCCCCCTCCATTTTCGGGAAAAATCCTAGATCCATCGTCTCCCTCTGCGCCGGACACGTCCGCCGACGGCTGCACGCATCCAGCCGCCGCCCTGTCCAACCCGCGGACGCCACGTGTCCCGCCAGACCCGCGCCCACCTCCCTGCCGACCGGGCCCACGGCCGCCCGAGGCCGGCCCTCTCGGCCCGCGACCACGCGCTCGCGCCCCTCCGCCTCGTCATTGCGTGCCGCCGGTCTTCCCCGTCGTCGTCCGTCGTGACCCTTCACCGCCGGTCGCGCGCCCCGCACCAAGCTCCGCCAGCGCCGCCCCGCGCGCACGCCGCCGGTTGCACCTCACCCGCCGCCGCCTAGCTCCCCGTCCCCGGCCGCCCCGCATCCCGCCGGTGCGCCACCCCTCCTCCGCTGCGCCGCCGCGCAGCCGCCGCCTCCGACCGGCCGCCGACGTCGCTCCAGCGAGCTCCGCCGCCACCGGTCCCCGCTCCGGTCGGATCTGCCCCGGGTGGATCAGATCCACCGGGAGCCGATCGAAACGGCTCCGTCCTCGTCCCGCTCCACTCCGCCCCCTACCCCTCCATCTCGTTTTTCGCGAGGGGTCCCGGATCTGTGTAAATTTGTTGCCTCCTTGTGAGGGTCATAACTTGGTGCTCGGTGCTCCGTTTTCCATGCATAATATATCAAAATATTCGTCTCGAAGTGCTCTACGTGTTGGCATCAGTTTTGTGCATGTTACGGTTCATCTAGATGTCTTAATATTTGTTGAAAAACTGATATGTGATGTTAATGTTCAGCTCTAGTTGTCTGTCAACAATATGTTAGCATGTTTTTGATCTTGTATCTTTGTGCATATTGGTCCAAATGGAGTGTATGATATGTCAAAATGTTCGTCTTTTGATGCTCTTCATGATGGATGTTTTTACATACATGATAGTTCGCATTATGCCATGGTTATCCCCATTACAAAAGTGCTAGTTGTTGTTAAGTTACTGAAATTGTTATAACTAGATGATTTGTCTTTTTCGTAGCATTTTGTGTGATTTTCTTTTGTGCCACATGGCAACATGGTTTAGGAGCATAATCATGTTATCTTTGAAGTGGTGCTTTTGGTTTTTCATCATATTCTCTGTGGTGACTTGGGCAAGCTTGTAAACATGCCATCTCAATGTTGTTGTTTTATACTTAGTGAAAAACTGCTAAGTCTAAAATCTGTTATAACATGTTGTCATGTAAACTTGATGCCAAAATCTTTACCATGCATGTTGTGGAATAGCTAGTGAGCATGTCTCGGTGTCCATGTTTTTGTCTATCAATCCATGCCTTTGTTTGCATATATGCCCTACTGTAGCTTGTTGTTATCTTGCTCTCAAAATGCTTGAAATCTGAACTGTCAGCCTGTTAACAGAACATCATTTTGGCAAAGCTCATGTTAAGCAACCCTTGCATGGAATGAATTGTTTCTTTGGATGAATTGGAACTATATTATGTCGTCCTCATGCGCATGTAATTTCCATGCTTGTTATAATTGTTTTGCTTGTTGTTGTGTGCCCCCAAAGGCAGCAACATATCGTTCCTGGTTGTATGCCTAGTAATTTTCACTTAGTCTGAAAACTTGTTAACTTATTGAATCTTGCCATGCTAGTTCAATTGCGTTCCAGCAAGTTTTTAGGTGTGCTCTAAGTTCATACTTGTTTATAAACATGTCTAGTTGACATCCATGCCTTTTGTCATCATGTTTGGGTGTTGTAACATATTTAAACCTTGCTCCAAAGATGCCATGTTGCTGTTAACTTCAGTTTTGCATTGCATCTTGTTTTGCTTACCAATTGCAAACCGTGCATCCGTTACCTATGATTTTTATATCGATTTGGACCGAAATCTTTCAATCTATCCAGTGGCATGCTTGGTTTTCCAAGATCTTCCCCACATCCACCATGTCTTCACATGTCCTTTCCGGCTTCATCTCCTTCCTTACCGGTAGCTCCGTAGCATCATACTTGCATCTCTCATGCATAGCATGTGTTCTTTTCTTTCCATGTGTGTTTATTTGGATGCTTGTTTATGTTGGGTAGCACCGGGAGACGAGTTCGAGTCCGAGGTTGAGACAGCCGCCGAGTTCGATTACGAAGAGCAAGGTCCCGAGTGCATCGATAACTTACCAGGCAAGATGACCATTCCTTGATATCACCTCTATTGTTGCTATGCTACATGCCTCGCTCTTTTGCTTATGACGATACATATCCTTTTGCATGTCAGCCCCACTTTGCCATGAAACATCTAACTACCCACCTAGCAAACCATTGTTTGGCTAAGTTACGCTTTTGCTCAAGCCCCCTCTTATAGCGTTCCTAGTTGTAGGTGAAGAGGAAGTTTGCTCCATGTGGATTGAGTTTTTGCGAATAACACAATATCTATTACTTTACATTAATGCACCTTAGGTACTTGGCAATGGGTGGAAGGCTTGGCCTTTTCCTCGGTGTTTTGTTCCACTTATGCCGCCTTAAGAACTGATAAACCGATGTTAGGTTCGTTGATTTTGCGTTCCTAACGCGGTTGGGTATATGGGGACCCCTTGATAGTTCGCTTTGAATAAAAATCCTCCATCAAGGCCCAACCTTGGTTTTACCATTTGCGTAATAACAACTAAAATTTGCATAGGGACTAGCTACCCGGAGGACTTAATTAACAACCCCGGGCCAGTGCTCCTCATGAGTGTTGGTCCAAACTAGAGCCACTTGCAGCACCACGACGGGGAAACTCGAGGATTGGTTTTAGTTGTACGGAGTCCACATCTGATCGTGGCCTGAGACGATATATGCGCGGGTCCTGCCAGGGTGTCGACACGTCGGGAGGTCTTGCAGGACTTGTTTTACCATTGTCAAAATATCTTGTACACCGGGATTTCGAGTCTGCTCGAGTAGACCCCAAGATAAGGGGTTTTTACCTCTATTGATTGCGAGAGCTTGTGATGGGCTAAGTAGGAACACCCTTGCAGGGTTATGATCTTTCGAAAGCCGTGCTCGCGGTTATGTGGCAGATTGGAATATGTTAATATCTGGTTGTAGATAACTTGACACAAAACCTCAAACATAATACACTACTATGTAAGTAGTCGTGATGGTCTCTTTTCGAGGGAGTTCGGGAAGGGAACATGGCTGGGTGATGGATGACTCGTAGGTAAACATGATCAGCTAGTGATCATGATTTAGTTCACGACCGATGGCTTTCACTTCTCTTCTCGCTCTGATGATACGTAAGCTAGCCACCTCACCTACGCTTAGTGCTTGCAGCCCACTTATACACATTCTCCTTACCCAAGGCTTTGATAGTTTTGATACCCGGGAATGGGATTGCTGAGTCCTCGTGACTCAAAGTTTACTAGATACACAGGTGCTGGTTCAACGGAGTATGATTCAGTTGATGGCCAAGAACTCAAGTGGGAGTTCGATGAGGAACGTGGGCGTATGTATCGTGACGTTTCCCGACAATCAGTAGTGGTTCCTACTAGGGTCGATTGGGCATAGTGGGTGGTTATCTTCTTTTCATTTGGATTTGTCCGTAGTTAGACTATGATTGTACTTGGATGAATGTATGACTTACTTATGCATTGTGTCAAGTGGCGATTGTAAGACAACTATGTTTTCCCCTTTGTTCTTGTCCATGGGAATGTGTGAAGTTAATCTTCTTGCGATCATTCCAAAATGCGATTATGCCTCTAAGTCGTGCCTCGACATGTAGAAGATATAGTCACATCTTGGGCGTTACATCCTGCTTGATTGTTCTTGATGAATATAGAGATTACAAGAGTTGATCTACCTCGAGATCATATGTTGAGGTCTAAAACCTAAGGGTATGATGAATAATAATGATCTAGCATTTCCCTATCGACTAGCATGGCCTCGGTTTATATAATGTACCGGATGCCTGGGATAACAAGAGTCCTAGTCGAATACATCGGTGGAGAGGAGTCCTTGTCTTGATCACCAAGTCTTGTGGAATCCTCCTTGTATGCGGCATGGCCTGCCCGAAGTGGCCCATGAATGTACCGCCATGGGGGTCCTCGGCCCGATCCAGTTGGTCGGGAGACGACGTGGTGAGTACCCAGTAGTCCATGAAACAGTCACCTGGACGTACTCTTATACAAAGCAAAGCGCTCCCGAGGACACATGGGAATTACCGTCAAGCTAGTTTTCATCATGCTCATATGATTCGCGGTCGGTACTTCTTGATAATTTGATATATGGGTGGACCGGTGCTTGGGTGCTGTCCTTCCTTGGACAAGCCTCCCACTTATGATTAACCACTCTCGCAAGCATCCGGAACTACGAAAGAAGTATTAAGAAGCAACACATAAACTAGGGTTTAAACTTCTATCAATCTAGCAACCCATCATCTACTTATTAATTCCCAATGCCTCCCCCTAGGCCCAAATAATGGTGAAGTGTCATGTAGTCAACGTTCACATACCTCACTAGATGAAAGACAACATACATCTCATCAAAATATCGAACGAATAAAAAATTCACATCATTACTTAAAAGAAGACTTCTCCCATGTCCACAGGAACAAAAGTAACTACTCAAAAAGCATGTTCATGTTCATGATCAGAGGGGTATTGAATATCATTAATGATCTGAACATATGATCTTCCACCGAATAAACCAACTAGCATCAAGTACAAGGAGTAATCTACACTACTAGCAAGCCACAGGTACCAATCTGAGATTTTGATACAAAGATCGGATACAAGAGATGAACTAGGGTTTTAGAGGAGATGGTGCTTGTGAATATGTTGATGAAGATTGACCCCTCTTAATGAGAGGATCGCGGGTGAAGATGGTGGCTTAGAATTCCCCCTCCCGAAGGGAAATATCCACGGCAGAGCAGCCATGCCGGAGCTCTAGATTGGTTTCGCCCAGGTTCCGCCTCGAGACGGCGGCGCTCCGTCCAGAAAACCTCCTTCTTTTTTTTCCAGGTCAAAACATGTTGATATAGAAGAAGATGAGCATCGGGGGCCTGCCAAGGGGCCCACAAGGTAGGGGGGTGCCTAGGGGGTTAGGGCGCGCCCCCACCCTTGTCGATGGCTGGTGGCCCCCCTTTGGTGCATCTTTCGCCCAATATTTTTTATATATTCCGTAAATATACTCCGTGAAGTTTCAGGACTTTTGGAGTTGCGCAAAATAGGCATCTCGGATTTGCTCCTTTTCCAGTCCAGAATTCCAGCTGCCGGCATTCTCCCTCTTCATGTAAACCTTGTAAAATAAGAGATAAAAGGCATAAGTATTGTGACATATTGTGCAATAACAGCCCATAATGCAATAAATATCAATATAAAAGCATGATGCAATATGGACGTATCAACCACCTATCGGAACCATGCCAAAAATATCTGTGTCTTCATTGCATTTGCACACTCCAATCCATCCCTTTACATTCTTGCAATAAGCATGCTTTACTTATTCTGCTGTTCTATGCTTGCGTGAAATGTATTGGGAATGTTTAAACTTGTGCTAAAACTGTACCTCAACTAGAAGAATTCAAAAACTGCTACTTTTGCTTGTTTAGGGTCTAATCACCCCCAATCTAGACACCTCTTCTCGATCCTTTCAATTGGTATTAGAGCATTGGTCTTCATTGCTTTGGTTTAATCACCATTGGAGGAAGATGGATGAGTCTACGATTGGGAGTATTAGACGTAGAGTGCCTATGCTTGACGGAGACTTCTATAGTGCTTGGAAAAATGAGATGCTTGAGATTTTCAATGAATATCATTTGAACAAGTATATTACTAGCCCTTGTGTGCCTCCTATTGATCCCTTGCATCCTACCCCCGATGAGTATCTTGACACGACCCGCAAATTTGGAACTATTGATCTTATCATAAGAGGATTGCCTAGAAATTTTCTTGTATGCTTGCCTACATTTGAATGTGGTTATACTATACGGAGATATCTCAAGGAAAGCTTTCCAACTATTCCTTAAAAAATCTAAATGAGAGTCTTCAAAAGTCCAAAGCTTTTCATAAAATGAAACCTAGTGATCCTAAATTTGATGATTGTCTATTTGAGCTTATTTACCTTATGCGTGCCAAAGGACATGTTGGATTCATTAGTAGCACCATCTCACAAGTCATTAGAATTCATAAAGATGCACATTGTCATGATCATAAATCTAATGAATCACTCTCTCTAGGTGATGATCATTCGCAGGATGATGTTGAACATGGATACTCTGATGAGGATGTTGATAGTGACTTTGATCTTGATGAGTCAATGAGACACTTTATCTCATGGCTAATCTTTGTGGCTATATGTCTAAAGGAAAGGAATGGGTTCTTGATAGTGGGTGTACTGACCATTTGACCGGAGATGGAGATATGTTCCACGAGCTTGCAAAAAATGATGGTCCCCATAAGTATGTCACTTTTGGTGACAAATCTAAGGGTAAGGTAGTTGGCCTTGGTAAGGTGGCCATTTTCCATGATATCTCTATTCAAAATGTCATGCTCGTTGAATCCCTTGGTTATAATCTGCTTTCGATATCTAGACTAGTTGACTTTGATTTCAATGTCCTATTTACTGAAGTAGATTGCCAAGTGATTCGTAGAGATAATCATAAAATGGTCTTTACCGGTATTCATAGAGGTGACCTATACATTGTTGATTTCACTAAGAAAGCCCAACCTCATACTTGTTTAATACTAAATCCTCTAAAGGTTGGTTGTGGTATAGAAGGTTAGTTCACGTGGGCATGCGAAATCTTGATAAGCTTATTAAAGGTGATCATATCCTTGGTGGTAAAGACGTTATATTTGACAAGGATAGACTTTGTAGTGCTTGTCAAGCAGGAAAACAAGTTGGAGGAAGTCATCCCATGAAGAACATCATGACCACGAGAAGACCGCTTGAGCTACTTCATATGGATCTTTTTGGTCCCAACGCCTACAAGAGTCTTGGTCGTAACTCTTTCGGGTTGGTAATTGTTGCTGATTTTTCATGATTCACGTGGGTGTTCTTTCTTGATGATAAATCATAGGTCCAAAAGATCTTCAAGAACTTCGCTAGGAAGGCCCAAAATCAATTGAAGTGAAGATCAAGAAGTTCGGAGCGACAGCAGAACGGAGTTCAAGAACACCAATGTGTATACTTTTCTTGACGAAGAAGGGATTTCACATGAGTTCTTGGCTACATACACACCTCAACAAAATGGAGTTGTTGAGAGAAAGAACCGGATGCTGATTGAGATGGCAAGAATGATGCTTGATGAATACAAAATGCAGTTGTCGATGGAAAGAACAGGATGCTACAAACCGACTATATCTTCACCAGCTTCTTGGCAAGGCGACATACAAGCTTCTCACCGGTAACAAACCCCAAGTTGGATACTTTCGAGTATTTGGCTCCAAGTGTTATATTCTTGATAAGCATCATCATTCGAAATTCTAGCTGCCGGCATTCTCCCTGTTCATGTAAACCTTGTAGAATAAGAGAGAAAAGGCATAAGTATTGTGACATATTGTGTAATAACAGCCCATAATGCAATAAATATCAATATAATAGCATGATGCAAAATGGACGTATCAACTCCCCAAAGCTTAGTCCTCGCTTGTCCTCAAGCGAAAAGCCAATATCGATAAATATGTCCACATGTTTAGAGATAGAGGTGTCGATAAAAATAAAATACGAACATGAGGGCATCATGATCATCTTTAGGATAGCAACATAACTTGTCATATAAGTTCTTATGATAAAGTAAAAATTCATTCACAAGGTAAAGTATGAATCATAAACTTCATTGATAGCCAACAAACTATGATCTCAGTCATTAAAGCAATTGTAATTTATCATACATCGGAAAGAGTCAAATATAAGAGCCTTTCAGCAAGTGCACATAGTCAACTATCATTTAGTCTTTCACAATTGCTAACACTCACACGATACTTAAGGTTTCAAAGTTTCAACCGGACACAGAGAAAGATAGGGGCTTATAGTTTCACCTCCCAACGATTTACCTAAAGGGTAATGTCAACAATAATGTTCATGGCTCTTTACATCCGTGTGGATATATATATATATATATATATATATATATATATATATATATATATATATACCTGGATCTAGCTCCAACATATTGTGCTTGCCAAAGGGTAAAAGTGAAAAGGAAAGGTGATGATCACCATGACTCTCTTATGAGGATAGGAAATGAAAGTAAAAGATAGGCCCTTCGCAGAGGGAAGCAGAGGTTATCATGCGCTTTTATGGTTGGAAGCACAAAATCTTAGTGCAAAGGAACGCCACTTTATATTGCCACTTGTGATAATGGACCTTTATTATGTAGTCCGTTGCTTTTATTTCTTCCACAACACAAGCTCGTATAAAGCTTATTTTCTTCACACTAATAGATCATACCTATTCAGAGAGCAATTTTTATTTCTTGCACCGGTGAGAACTTACTTGAAGGATCTTACTCGATCCATAGGTTGGTATAGTGGACTCTCATGGCAAAACTGGGTTTAAGGGATGTTTGGAAGCACAGGTAGTATCTCTACTTGGTGCAAATAATTTTGGCTAGCATGAGAGGGGAAGCAAGCTCAACATGTTGGAGGATCTATGACAATATAACTTATGTTAGGATGCACAAAGACATAACTCATTATGTTGTCTTCTTTGTCCAACTTCAACTTTTAGCATGTCATATTTTAACGAGTGCTCACAATTATAAGAAATGTTCAAGATAGTATATTTATATGTGAAACCTCTCTTTCTTTATTACTTCCTATTAATTGCAACAATGACCAAAACTATGTTTGTCAACACTCAACAACTTTTATTCATCATACTCTTTATATGTGAAGTCATTACTCCACATAAGATCCACATATGATCTTTATTTATTTATTTTCACTAATTTATTTTCTTTATTAAATTATACCCTCAAGATCATATCAACATAGCAAAGCCCTCACTCAAAACTATTCTTTATTATATAACTCAAGGACTCGATTACATAGATAGAGATAAAAGCAAAGCTCAAAGCTAAATCATACTAAAAACTTTATTCTACTAGATCAAGATATAACCAAAAGGATAAAACTAAGAAAAACAGTAGAGATAAAGGTGTGATGGTGATGCGATACCGGGGCACCTCCCCCAAGCTTGGCAGTGGCCAAGAGGAGTGCCCATACCCATGTATTTATGTTCTTTCTTCGGAGGTGGTGTTGATGAAGCAGACTTGATTATGCTATCTTTCAGTTCCTGCAATTATTTGAGTACACGTTGAAGCATAGCTGAGTTCTTCTGGATCTTCTCTAGAAGTTGTTTATTGTTTGGCCCCCATGAGCATTTTCCAGCATCACTTTCACTTGGATGGGATATGTCCCAATTGGAGGGTATATGCGTGCGAGGTGTATTTTCCACTCCATAGTTATGAACTAGATTATGAAAATTGTTCTGATGTAACCTGTGTAAGGGCCTCTTGGGAGGAAGTCCTCCAGCTTGATGGGGGTTTGGAACAGTGGAGATGCCAGCCAGAGTGCCTCTTTCTAAGCCAGAGAGTGGCCTTCGAGTGAATCCCCTTGATCTTCCTCCATCGTGGCCTCTTCGGTCTCCTTCCTCCCGAGTTCCATCTGCATCAACCAAGCATTGTCGCCCTCATTGTCGGAGGAGGGAGAAGACATGATGCCTCGCCTTGAAAACTCTGGCAGAAAACAACTCAAAACGAAAACAATAGATTTTGTCATGGTACTGGAGTGAAAACCTTCGGGAGGTTATATAATGAATTTTTACCAACATAAATACGTAATGTGCAAGAAAACGAGTCGGAGAGGCACACGGGGTGGCCACAAGGTAGGTGGGCGCGCCCTCCACCCTTGTGGTGGCCCTGTGTCCCTTCTGGACTAGTTTTAATTTTCCTAATTTTTTAAATATTCCAAAACGGAGAAAAAATGCTATTTGGAACGTTTTGGAGTCTGTTTACTTACCGTACCACATACCTATTCCTTTTCGAAATCTGAAACGTTCTGGAAGGCATCCCTTATGTACTCCTCTGGTGCCACGATGTCAATTATATTGGTCTAAACATTTATGGGAGTACATGAGATATAGTGTTTGATTCTTTGACCGGTTACCACCTTCGGATTTGTGTCTTTGGCGTTGTTGATTTCGATGGCACCCGAGCGATAGACCTCCTCGATAATGTAAGGGCCTTCCCATTTAGAGAGAAGTTTTCCTGCAAAAAATGTTAAACGAGAGTTGTATAGCAAGACATGATCACCTACGTTAAACTCATGCTTTTGTATCTGTTTTTCATGCCATCTTTTAACTTTTTCTTTAAATAACTTGGCATTCTCACATGCTCGGGTTCTCCATTCATGAAGTGAGCTAATGTCAAACAACCTCTTCTCACCGGAAAGTTTGCCCAATATGCTTTATGTTCTAATTCAAGAGGTAAGTGACATCCTTTTCCATAAACCATGTTATACGGAGACATACCCATAGGGTTTTTATAAGCAGTTCTATAAGCCCATAATGCGTCATCAAGTTTCTTAGATCAATTCTTTCTAGATCTATTTACAGTCTTTTGCAAAATCAATTTAATCACTCTATTGCTCAGTTCTACTTGACAACTAGACTGAGGATGATATGGAGATGTAATTCTATGGTTAACATCATATTTAGCAAGCAACTTACAGAAAGCACCATGAATAAAATGTGAACCATCATCAGTCATTAAATATTTAGAGAATCCAAACCACAGAAAAATAACGTCTTTAAGCATCTTAGTAGAAGTTTTATGATCAACACTACTAGTTGGAATAGCTTCTACCCACTTAGTAACGTAATCAACAACAACTAAATATTTGTATACACATTAGAGGAAGGAAACGGTCCCATATAATCAAAGCCCCAAACATCAAATGGTTCAATAACAAGTCAATAGTTCATAGGCATTTCCCAACGTCTACTAATATTACAAATTCTCTGACATTCATCACAAGACAAGAGAAACTTACAAGCATCTTTGAAGAGAGTAGGCCAATAAAACCAGATTGTAGTACCTTATGTGCAGTTCTATCTCCAGCATGGTGTCCTCCATATGCCGCGGAGTGACACTTGCATAGAATCTGTTGGGGATGTAACTACTTGATATGACCCACCTAGGAGGGGCCGGGTTACCCAATGACGGTTCATGGGCCAAGCCCAGAAGCATGTTAAAGATGGTGGTTCAATTAGAGTAATGTATAAAGGGCCCAACGCCCAGAGCGGCTTACGGCTTGTAAGTATAAACCGCCATGCATGCTAACTTGTATTGTAAGGCATGGAACAATGAGTCGCTAAGCCGGACACGATTGTATGAGCCAGCTGGGACTCCGTAGGCCGCAGGGCATCAACCCGTGTATATAAGGGGACGACCCGACAATGGGTTAGGGCAAGAAACAACAGATCGAGAACCAGGCAAGCGTATTCGCTCCCTAGCAATCGACACCGCAGCAATTCCACCTCAAACTGGATTAGGTTTTACCCTCATCGCAAGGTGCCAAACCAGTATAAACTTCCCGTGTCTCTTTTCCCGTTTTAACCCCTTTAAGATAACCCCATCTCTATGGCTCCACAATTAAGTCCTTTCCTTAGGACATCTGCCATGACAACTCCACGACAGTTGCCGCCCACCGTGGGGCCTGTACACGGTAGTTTCGAGTTCTTGAAGGGCAACTTCGAGGGGCTCAAGGGATACGCTATGGGCCGGATGACCAAGAGTCGTCGCGGCAAGCTCTACATCGACAATGCAGGCTGAGGTCCCGAGGCCGGCTCAATTGAGTATGGGTATCGGGTCCCCTTTGGCGGAATCCACGTCTTCATCGGCAAGATCGGTGAACCGGGCAAGCCGGACACCTGCACCAATATCATCGAGACGGCTCAGCGTGCGCGACCCGCCCGGGTTCAGCCTGCCATGAAGCGTGCCTTTGTTGGATACATCCAGGGCGCTGGAGGTTCTGGATCTCACGGTGAGACGGCCGTGATATCTGACGGTAAGTCGTCCACGAGAGAGACTAATTCAATGTATCATATGCAGAGCGGACGACTTGGGGGCTGGTTCAATGGTAATAGCATTCCGGACCCCCGTGAGCCACCGAGCAGGGCGGCGATTTTTATGACTAGCACCCAGTCGACTCTCGGCTTGACAGTCACCGGGGCCATAACACCCGGGGCAACAGCGACTGCGGCAGGCGCCGGCGGACTAGCACGCCCACCGACTCAAGTCTTGACAAATCTGTTGGAGGCTCTGGCGACTCTGATAGGAACGAAGGTAACCCCGGAGAACCAGGAGCAACACAAGGAAGATGCGGATAAGCTGCAACAGGAGATAGCGCAAGCAAAAGTAGACCTGGCGGCGGAGAATGCCGATATAACTGCAGAACGGGCTGTTTTGGACGCCCATGCTCAGCGGATTCAAGCAGATTCGTACTGGCTCTCGATGGATCAGAACACTGCTAACAAATTCATGAGGAGAAAGCAACAGAGTGGTATGCCTTTCGTTTACGAGCCGAGGAATATTTTCAACACAGCTAGAGAAGGGGGCAGTAACCCGTCGGGGATAGACCGGGCGGCTGAAGTGCCTAGGGCCGGAGCACCGGTTCAACATCGCATGAAAGGTTCTCTATATGTGAACCAAAACCTCCCCACAGCTTATTACCCGGCGACACCGGCGGGTCATTATTCCAACCCTCTGGATAACATGATCGCAGCAGCGACGAGACTGGTGGCTTCGCCAGTTCAGGGTGAAACTCTAGTGGCAATGGAAACCCGGAGGGCTCAGGAACTTCTTCAGACGGCACTTCAGCAGCAACATGCTTATTCTCATAGTCGGGACCGGATTCACTCAACCCCCCGTCCAAGTGTCAGCTACAGCATGCATGTTGACTCGCCAGAGGTTTCAAGCACAGAGCGGCACCGTGACCCGCCTCGTGGGCATGACCTGGCACGGCATGGCGCCAATGCGCGGGACTTAGTGCATCAGGATAGGATGCGCCGTGAGGCCGAGCTGGCGGCTCAGGCAGCAGATCATTAGCCGGTGCCGTTTTACCCAACGACTTCAGTAGAGATAGGCAGGACTTCTCGAGCGTGGGGTGTACCGTGCTTAACGGCAGCTATACGGAACGAGTGTTTACACAAGGACTTCAACGACCCTCACAAGGTGCCTAACTACACAGCAGATCAACCCCCCGAGGCTTGGGTGGAAAGTTACGAGATGGCTATGGAGATGTAGGATGTTAGCGAGGCCGCATTTGCTAAGTATTTCACCATGATACTGGAAGGCACAACCCGTAACTAGTTGAAAGGATTGCCCCGTCAATTCCATTGTGTCATGGGCAGAGCTGAAGGCCAAGTTTATCAAACATTTCAAAGATACGTGTAAGCAGCCGATGTCAATTGTGGATTTAGCTTCTTGTGTTCAGAACGAGGGCGAGTCAACAACCAGCTGGGTGCGCCGGGTCTCAAACATTATACATTCCTCAGACAAGATCAATGCCGGGTCAGCAGTGTTAATGTTAGAAAAGAATTTCCGTTTTCTTCCACTCAAAAATAAGTTAGGGTAGCTTACGCGTCATTGCGATGACATGGGGGAGCTTATGACGGCTCTCGTCAAATATGCCGACTCTAGTAGTACCAAGGACCCCGAATCTAAGGCTGAAAGATCGGAAAAGGGAAAGAAGAGTAATGACACAGGAGGACATCAGTTTACCCCGGCCAATCAAGGCAGTCGCAGTAAGCGCAAAGCTGATACTTTTGTAGCTAATACTGGGACACAGAATTTTAATCAACGTCGCAAGGGGAAGCCGGCTCCGAGATATAACCTTGATGAAGTGATGAATCAGCCATGTCCAAAGCATGGAACTGACGAAAGACCGGCTACCCATCCGTGGAAGGATTGCAACATTATGAGACACTTCAGGGAGTCTATCCAGAACAACCATGGACCAAATGGCGGGTCAGGTTCCGGCTCACACGGTCCGGGTTATGGAGGCGGCGGCTCAAATTATGGGTTTCAAGGCCAAGGAAATCAAGGTGGAAAAACTAGTAGAACAATCAAGGGAATCAGCAGCAGTCCGGTTATCAGAGTAACCCGAAGCAGCTGAGCAGTGGGCAGTACCATGTCTTTACCATAAGCTTGTGCAAGCAGGATCATAAACTTCATAAAAGGGTGGTGAATGCTGTTGAGCCACCAGTTCCCCGTTTCTTGCGATGGTCTGAGCAGCCCATTTTGTGGAGCCGCGAGGATCACCCGCCCCGACTTGATAATCCGGGTCAGCTAGCTTTGGTGGTGGCACCTCAAGTTGGAGGATATAAATTCACTAAGGTACTCTTGGATGGAGGCAGTAGTATCAATATCCTTTACTATAATACTTTCCGTCGTATGGGTTTAACTGACAAGAATTTTAGACCATCCAACACTGTTTTCCATGGAGTGGTGCCTGGTAAGTCGGCGTACCCGATGGGCAAAATTGATTTGAAGGTAACCTTTAGGGATGAATATGATGCCAAAACAGAGACTCTAACATTTGAGGTTGTTAGGATCCACAACCCTTATCATGCTATGTTTGGGAGGCCGACTTACGCTTGCATGGGAGTCGCACGATAGCCTTGGAGTGTGAAGAAGGCGATGCGGCTTACGCAGAGTCAGTTTGTGCCACAGAGGAGCTCAAGTTCTACAAGATTAATGTTAACCCAGCATATATGACGTCTTTGAAGAAGCCAACCATAGAGCATGACCCGTTGCGGAAGTTTAAATCAGCGTACAGTACTCTTGGATGGAAGTCGGTCGTTGATTTTTTTTCCTGGCGACTCATCTAAGAAGTGCAGTATCAGTGCTAGTCTGGATTCAAAACAGGAAAGAACGCTCATCGAGTTCATCTGTGAGAACCGGGACATCTTTGCATGGAAACCTTCAGACATGCCGGGTGTACCGAGGGAACTCGCTGAGCACACTCTCAATATTGATCCAAAGTATAAGCCGGTCAGACAGTTTCTTCGGCATTTTAACGAGGAGAGACGGAAGGCTATTGGTGAAGAGGTGGCCCGGCTCTTGGCGGCCGGGTTCATCGTTGAAGTTTTTCATCCTAAGTGGTTGGCTAACCCAGTTTTGGTGCTTAAGAAGAACGACACTTGGCGAATGTGTGTGGATTGCACGGACTTAAACAAGGCTTGCCCAGCTGACCCGTTCGCCCTCCCTCGCATTGACCAGATCATTGATGCTACGGCGGGTTGTGAGCGTTTGAGTTTTTTGGATGCTTATTCTGGATATCATCAGATCAAGATGGCAGTTAAGGACCAGGATAAGACGGCTTTTATCACTATGTTTGGAGCCTTCTGCTATGTCTCTATGCCTTTCTGGCTCAAGAGTGCCTAGGCGACTTACCAGCGGTGTGTACAAAATTGCCTTCACGGCCAGATCGGGCGTAATGTTCATGCTTATGTGGATGATATTGTGGTTAAATCCGAAAAGAAGGAGACCCTAATCGATGATTTAAAGGAAACGTTTGACAATCTCCGGGTGTACAAGATGATGCTTAACCCGACCAAGTGTGTTTTTGCTGTTCCAGCAGGCAAGCTTTTGGTTTTTTGGTATCTGAGCGAGGCATCGAGGCTAACCAGGAGAAAATCAAGGCTATCACCTCCTTAGCGAGGCCGAAGTGTGTCAATGTGTCCAGCGCTTGGCAAGACGTATAGCGGCTTTGAGCCGGTTCATAAGCTGCCTTGGTGAAAAGGCTATCCCTCTGTATCAGATGATGAAAAAGACAGATGACTTTGTTTGGAGTGAAGCTGCTGATGAGGCACTCAAGAAGCAATTGGTTGAGCCACCGGTTCTTGCGGCTCCCATTGACAAGGAGCCTTTGTTGTCATACGTTGGTGCAAATAGCAGGGCTATCAGTGTGGCCATTGTTGTGGAAAGGAAAGAGGCCGGCAAGGAGTATCTGGTTCAAAGGCCGGTTTATTATATTAGTGAGGTGCTTATTGAGTCCAAGCAGAGGTATCCTCATTGGCAGAAGCTGGTATATGGGGTGTTCATGGCAAGCCGGAAGCTCAAGCAATATTTCGTGGGTCATTCTATTATGGTGGTGAGTTCTGCTCCCTTAGGGGATATCATTCAAAACAGAGAAGCCACGGGTCGAGTGGCCAAGGGGGCCATTGAGCTTGGGCCTCATGGTTTAAAATGTTTGCCTCGAACGACCATCAAATCACAAGCGCTCATGGATTTTATCAATAATTGGACAGAATTGCAAACGCCTGAGGAAAAGCTAGATAACACATATTGGACAATTCACTTTGATGGGTCCAGGCAGTTGGAAGGCTCGGGGGCTGGAGTTGTCTTGACTTGCCCACGAGGTGATAAATTTTCTTATGTTCTTCGGTTAATGTTCCCTTGTATTGATAATGCAGCTAAGTACGAGGCATTGCTCCATGGTCTTCGGATGTCCAAGGAGATGAACTTAAGCCAGGTAAGGTGCTTTGGTGATTCAGATCTGGTAGCCCAGCAGGTTTCTGGTACTTGGGATTCCAATGATCCGCTCATGGAGGCTTATCGACGAGAGGTTGATGCTATTGCGGGTTCCTTCAAGGGTTACCAAGTTGAGCATATTGATCGGAGGAAGAACGAGGCGACTGATACCTTAAGCCGGTGAGGATCTCAGCATAAGCCTGTACCGCCCAACACTTTCTTGGATGTTTTGGTTAACCCGTCAATCAAGTTGCCTACAGAGGAGGACCTTGCTATTCCTGACCCGGAGGCACAGTTGGTGGCGGCTCTTCATGTTATACCTGATTGGACGGTTCCGTATTTGGCTTACATCACCTAGGGTGAGTTACCTGAGGATGAAATCTTGGCCAGAGAAATAACCAGACGGTCTAAGTCGATGACGATTGTCAATGGAGAATTGCACCATCGTAGTGTTACAGGGCATTTCAACGTTGCGTCTCTCATGAGGAAGGCTGTGGGATCCTGCGAGAGATCCAGGAAGGAGATTGTGGTCATCATGCCGGCTCTAAGTCTCTTGTAGCCAAAGCTTTTCGTCAAGGGTTCTATTGGTTGACGGCTCATGCTGATGCGAAATACTTGGTCCGCAGATGTGACAGATGTCAGAAGTTTTCATGGCTTTCTCAAGTTCCGGCTCAAGAGTTGAGGATGATCCCAATAACTTGGCCGTTTGTGACTTGGGGGCTTGATATGGTGGGGCCTTTCAAGAGGTCCAAGGATAAGAAACCGCACATTTTGGTGGCAGTGGACAAATTTACCAAGTGGATTAAGGCAGAGCCAGTTAGCAAGTGTGATGCAGAAACAGCGGTTCAATTCTTCAAGAAGGTGACTTTTCGTTTTGGTTTTCCCCACAGTATCATAACAGATAATGGCACTAATCTGTCCAAGGGTGCAAGGAGGGAATTTTGTCAACGTGAGCATATTCGACTTGATGTCTCTTCTGTGGCTCACCCCCAGTCTAATGGTCAAGCGGAACGAGCTAATGAAGAGATTTTGCGAGGGATCGAGCACCGGCTTATGGTTCCTTTGAAGAGAACGTCGGGTTGTTGGGTGGAGGAGTTACATTCTGTGTTATGGAGCATCAATACAACACCCAACAGATCTACAGGTTACACACTCTTCTGCATGGTCTGTGGAGCTGAGGCGGTTCTTCCTAGTGATTTCCATCATGACTCGCCTTGAGTGGTGGCTTACATTGAAACTGATAATGAGAAGGCATGTCAGGATGCATTGGATTTGTTGGATGAAGAGCGTGATCTCGCGGTGGCACGTTCAGCGATCTATTAACAGGATTTACGACAATATCACAGCCGCCGGGTCAAAACCAGAACCTTCCAAGAAGGCCACTTAGTGCTCCAGCTCATCTAAGATCAAACTGATATGCATAAGCTTTCACCGCCATGGGAGGGACCTTTTGTCGTCAGCAAGAATCTACACAACGGGTCATACTATCTGATTGATGTTCGAGAGCACAAGGATTCATGCACATCAGAGGAGGAGACCAATAGGCCGTGGAATTTTCCTCATCTCTGGCCTTACTATACTAAAGCATCCAGCTCTCATAATGTATATAGTTTGATGATGTAAATATTAGAACAATATAATAAATTCGACATCCCTGATAATTCGGGGCCTCTGTTGTTCTGACTTCTTCCAAGGTGAGTCCTTCTCATCATCCTACATGTTTACTCAAGAGGCTTGACGCCCAAATTGCAGGGACCAAAGAGAGTTGGATGCATAGCACAGCTCAAACATAGGCCCTTGATGAGAATAATTCGTAAGTATGTCACTTGGGGGCTTCCTGTTCAAACATAGGCGTATTCGACCAAAGAGAACACAACGTTACTTCCCATTTGACCGGGTTATGTTCAAACATAGGCGTATTCGACCAAAGAGGACATAACCTGTGGGTCATCCTACCTGTACCCAGCTGCTTCAACTCCATCAGGTCATCCTGATTGACCCGACAAACTCTTGGCAATCAGTCTTATATGGCATATTCGACCAAGACCTGAGCTTGCTAAGGTTCAAACATCGGCCGTGCGAGAGCACAGCTTACAGATAGTCAGGATAGATCTAGTCTCAAAATACTGCCTTCCTTAAAACTTGGATAATTCGGCCTGTGATGCAAGATGCAACTCTGACCCTGCGTACTCTAGACAAGTCTATCTTTAAAACAAAGACCTGCACTTGTCTCGGTTCAAATGTCAATTGGGTACTGTGAGAGCCGGCTCACAGCACGCATGTACCTTCCAGTGGGCAACAGGCTAGTTTCATTGAAGAAGAACCTTTGGCTTGGCGGCCTGCAAAACCATCAGATGTTTTTGATCTCCTTTTTCTTTGATTCTTTTGTTATTTGTGGTTTTTTTCTTTTAAGTTGCATTCTTTGCAAATTGGCCAAGCTGCCTCTACTTATGGCTCATATTTGAAGCCTCTCCGGGTCTCTATAACCCAACCCAATGAACGGCTCTAAGCCACCAGAAAGTAACAATTTTACTTCTGGAGAGATAGCTCTACAAGACTTTAACTGCATGAAGACTGATAAAGCCGGCAGTTTTGACATATCTTGCAGGTATGATTATTTTCCATGATAATTAAGCCGGCCCTGGTTATAGGACATCTGTCCCTAGTGGCACCGGTTGGACATAATGACCCGTCTGACAGTAAGCCGCCAGGGCATTTGTTCTCTGTTTATGTGCATGATAAGGTTTAAATTGATCTACACAAGTCAATACTATCACAAGCATAAAGTGGAGTTTCGGCAACTGGTAGATCAATAATATTATGCATAGGCAGAACTGTGCACGATGGCACGACAGATTCAAGTTTTACTACCCTATTACAAGATTCTGAGAGCCAATCAAAATAGTGTTTCTCTATGGGATAAAGTATGTAAACCTCCAAGACGATTCACTCTTCTTGACCTTGTTGCGTTGGCGTCTTCGGATTACCCTTCTCCAGTTCTTCGTCCTCCTCTGTCTGAAGGTTCTGTGCCAACCAATTGAAGCTAGCCAAAGCTTCAAATTCAGCCTCTTCATCAATAAGTTCAGATGGATCAATTTCAGGGGCGAAAGTATGCTTACTGTTTGGAGGGATTACCTCCAACACTTTGTAAGACAGAGTGGGCATCTTCTGGTTTCCAATACTGTAAAGCCGGCTCATATTTAGACAGGTCCGATTCATTAACAATCAGGCTGGCCAGAGGGCGGATATTCTTGACGCAGGCAGCAATGTCTTTTTGATCAAAAGCCGTGCCGTCTTCCTCGAGTCTTGGATAACAAGTCGCTAAGTCAGCTAGGTCTAACTCTGGAAGCCATGCCTTAGCCCACCTCAAAGTTGTTACGGCACCGGCTCTCGCAGACGACCGCTTCATTTCATCAATTCTGGCAGGCAATACAGTAAGTCTTCTAAATATATCCACAAAAAGAGTTGGTGCCTGGTTGATGGAGAAACAGTAGCCAATGCACGCTGAGCTCCTGTGTATAACTGTTCTACAGGTGTGTAAATAGCTTTATGTTTCACAAGCGGCTCTTTGGGAAGATTACTACTCCTGCTACCTGCATGAGTCATAAATTGGTCAATGGCAGTTTATGTTACTTAAGGAAATATTCAATTTACAACATGGCGGCTTACCAAAGATAGCTGAAGTCATTTGAGACACACGATGCTTTAATCCGATGAGTTCAGCTTTCACCTTTTCAAGGGTTGCTTCTGGTTTTTTGGCCCTCTGCATCAAGGTGGTTCTCTCTTCAGCGCAAGCATACTTCTTCGTTTCAAAGTCAGCCTTCAGTTTCTCCGTTTCAGTCAGACAAAATTGAAATTTCGATTCAGCCTTCTGGGTCTCAGATTCTTCAAACTTAAGCCGGCCCTTTGTGTTATCTAATTGCGCTTGCAATTCAGAAGTGGTATCCTGTATCAACAAAGGGATTATGAAGCAAATTATTATTGGGTTACAAGAATTGAAGTCCCAAGCCTTTTGCAAGCAACAACACTTCGCACTTGGGGCTAATGGATGCTGAAGTGTTTTTTAAGTGAAGGTTCATATCAATAAAGTCCCAATCACTTTGCAAGCAAGAGTACTTGGCCCTTGGGGGCTAATGGATGTGGAAGTATTTTTTAAGTGACGGTTCATATCAATAAAGTCCCAAGCACTTTGCAAGCAAGAGTACTTGGCACTTGCGGGCTAATTGCTACCTCTTGAGCTTGCGTTGTATTCCCTCGAAGAGGAATGGGAGGTGCAGCACAGTAGCGTAAGTATTTCCCTCAGTTTTTGAGAACCAAGGTATCAATCCAGTAGGAGACCACGCGCCAGTCCCTCACACCTGCACAAACAAATAAGAACTTCACAGCCAACGCGATAAGGGGTTGTCAATCCCTTTACGGTCACTTACGAGAGTGAGATCTGATAGAGATGATAATTATATTTTTGGTATTTTTGGTTTAAAAAAACAACAAATAAAAGCAGGTAAAGTAAAGTAGATGTAGATTGATATGTTGAGAATAGACCCGGGGGCCATAGTTTTCTCTAGTGGCTTCTCTCATGATAGCGATATTCTACGGCGGGTTAACAAATTACTGTCGAGCAATTGATAGAAAAGCTAATAACTATGATACTATCCAGGCATGATCATTTTATATAGGCATCACGTCCGAGACAAGTAGACCGAAACGATTCTGCATCTACTACTATTACTCCACACATCGACCGCTATCCAGCATGCATCTAGTGTATTGAGTTCATACGAACCGAGTAATGCTGTAAGCAAGATGACATGATGTAGAGGGATAAACTCAAGGAATATGATGTAAACCCCCTATTTTTATCCTCGATGGCAACAATACAATACGTGCCTTGCTGCCCCTACTGTCACTGGGAAAGGACACCGCAAGATTGAACCCAAAGCCAAGCACTTCTCCCATTGCAAGAAATATAGATCTAGTAGGCCAAACCAAACCAATAATTCGAAGAGACTTGCAAGGATATTATGAGCACACATAAAAATTTGAGAGAACAACCAAATATCTTTCATAGATAACCTTGATCATAAACTCACAATTCATCGGATCTCGACAAACACACCGCAATAAGAGATTACATCGAATAGATCTCCTCGAAGACCGAGGAGAACTTTGTATTGAGATCCGGAGAGAGAGAAGAAGCCATCTAGATACTAGCTTTGGACCCGAAGGTCTGCGGTAAACTACTCACAACTCATGGTGAGGGCGACGATGATGATGATGAAGGCCTCCGTGATGGACCCCCATCCCGGAACAGGCTCCATGATGGGATCTCCACAGGAACAGAAGCTACGGCGGTGGAATTAGGGTTTTCTCTCTGCGTATGGAGTTTCTGGGGTACGTAGGTATATATAGGAAGAAGGAGGGCACCGGGGGCCACACGAGCCAGCCTCGAGGCAGGGGGCGTGCCCTGGGAAGGGGGCGCGCCCCCACCCTCGAGGGCAGGCCCTCTGTCCCCTGACTTGGTCCTGACGTTTCCGGTGCGTGATTTTCTCCAAAAATATCTCTCGCGAAGGTTTCATTCCGTTTGGACTCCGTTTGATATTCCTTTTCTGCAAAAGCCTGAAATAGGCAAAAAACAGCAATTTGGACGGGGCCTTTGGGTTAGTAGGATAATCCCAAAAATGATATAAAAGTGAATGATAAAGCCCATTAAACATCCAAGACTTCATAAATAATAGCATGGAACAATAAAAAATTATAGATACGTTGGAGACGTATCAAGCATCCCCAAGCGTAATTCCTGCTCGTCCTCAAGTAGGTAAATGATAAAGAAAGAATTTTTGATGTGGAATGCTAACCAATATAGTGTTTCAATGTAATTCTCTTAATTGTGGCATGAATGTTCAGATCTGAAAGATTCAAGACAAAAGTCTATATTGACATAAGAAACAACAATACTTCAAGAAATACTAACAAAGCAATCATGTCTTCTCAAAATACTATGGCTAAAGAAAGTTATCCCTACAAAATCATATAGTGTTGGCTATGCTCCCTTATTATCACACAAAAATATTCATATCATGCACAACCCCGATTTCAGCCAAGCATTTGTTTTCATACTCTATCTTTTTCAAACCTTTCAACTTTCACACAATACATGAGCGTGAGCCATGGATATAGCACTATAGGTGGAATAGAGGTGGTTGTGGAGAAGACAAAAAGGAGGGAGATAGTCTCACATCGACTAGGCGTATCAATGGGCTATGGAGATGCCCATAAATAGATATCAAAGTGAGAGAGTAGGGATTGACATGCAATAGATGCACTAGAGCTAAAGATGAATGAAAGCTCAACAAAAGAAACTAGTGGGTGTGCATCTAACTTGCTTGCTCACGAAGACCTAGGGCATTTGAGGAAGCCCATCATTGGAATATACAAGCCAAGTTCTATAATGAAAATTCCCACTAGTATATGAAAGTGACTAAGCATGAGACTCTCTACAATGAAAAGCATGGTGCTACTTTGAAGCACACGTGTGGAAAAAGATAGTAGCAATTGTCCCTTTTTCTTTTCTTTTCTTTTCCTTTTTTTTCTTTTCTTTTTTTCTTTTTTTCTCTTTTTTTGGGGCATTTCTTTTTTTTCTTTGGCCTTTCCTTTTTTGCGGAGGGGCTTTATAGATTTAGCCTTTCCTCCCATGAGACAATGCTCTAATAATGACGATCATCACACTTTCATTACAACACGAAATTACAACTCGTTACTACAACAAAGTGTGACTCTATATGAATGCCTCTGACGGTGTACCGGTATGTGCAATGAAACAAGAGTGGCATGTATTATAAATTATGCATGGTGGCCTTGCCACAAATAGGATGTCAACTACATGATCATGCATGGCAATATGACAATATGATGAGTGTCATTTAAACGGAATGATTGAAATTTGCATGGCAATATATCTCGGAATGGCTATTGAAATGCCATGATAGGTAGGTATGGTGGCTGTTTTGAGGAACAATATGGTGGCTGTTTTGAGGAAGGATATATATTGGGTTTATGGCACTGGCGAAAGTTGCGCAGTACAAGAGAGGCTAGCAATGGTGGAAGCGTGAGAGTGTGTATAATCCATGGACTCAACATTAGTTATAAGAACTCATATACTTATTGCAAAAATCTACGAGTCATCAAAACAAAGCAATCAACGCATGCTCCTAGGGGGTAGGTTGGTACGATTTAACCATCGCGCGCCCCCGACCTCCACACAAATGTTGGCACTCTACAAATACCTCATGCTCTAACTTAGTCACACAGCGGTTCACCATACGTGCATGCTACGGGAATTACTTACCTTAACTCCACTAGCATGACTCTAATATCACTATCCTCATGTCTCAAAACAACTATCAAGCATCCAACATCTCTTTCTATTCAATGCACTTGGTGTGAATTTTTTTACTATATTGACATTGGATGTTTACCATGTGAAGACTAGTTCCTTTAGCCTAAATACTTTACCATGCTGTTTTAATAGACTCTCAAATATATATAAGTGAAGCATGATAGTTCAACAATTTCTACAAAATATTACCACCACCAGGCTCTAAAAGATATAAGTGA
This sequence comes from Secale cereale, assembly GCA_902687465.1. Classification (NCBI taxonomy): domain Eukaryota; kingdom Viridiplantae; phylum Streptophyta; class Magnoliopsida; order Poales; family Poaceae; genus Secale; species Secale cereale. The sequence goes on along the minus strand of LR738715.1, from coordinate 371,978,863 downwards.
AGCACTAGAGCAAAAACTATTCAACTCAAAAGATATAAGTGAAGCACATAGAGTGTTCTAACAATTTGTAGGCCATGTTTATATCTCTCAAATAGGTGTGTCCAGCAAGGATGATTGTGGCAAAATAACAGGCAAAGACTAAAATTATACAAGACGCTCCAAGCAAAACACATAGCATGTTGCGAATAAAAATATAGCTCCAAGTATAGTTACCGATGAATGAAGACGAAAGAGGGGATGCCTTCCCGGGGCATCCCCAAGCTTAGGCTTTTGATTATCTTGAATTTAATTGTGGTGCCTTGGGTGTCCCCAAGCTTAGGCGTTTGCTACTCCTTGTTCCATAGTCCATCAAAGCAATACTCAAAACTTGAAAACTTCACAACACAAAACTTAGACAAAAATTCTCGTGAGCTCCGTTAGTAAGAGAAAGCAAACCACTACTCAAAGGTACAGAAATGAATTCATTATTTGTTTATATTAGTGTTAAACCTACTGTACTCCAAGTTCTCTATGGTTCATATCCTCCAATATTACTCATAGATGCATCGGAATAAGCAAACAACACACGAAAAACAGAATATGTCAAAGACAGAACAGTCTGTAGTAATCTGCAGGGTTCGCCTACTTCTGGAACACCAAAAAATTCAAACTAAATTGGTAAATTTGCGCAATTTGTCTACGAATCAGCATCAAAAAGAATCAACTAAAAAGCACGCCCCAGTAAAATCCCGCGACTACTTTAGCGAGCGATAACGATTCTGTTTTTTACAGCAAGATCATATAAACTTCACACAAGTCTTCCCAAAGGTTCTACTTGGCACAAACACTAAACTAAACATGAAACCACATCTAAACAGAGGTTAGATGCAATATTTATTCCATAACAGCAACAAAAGAAAAAACATAAAATTGGGTTGCCTCCCAAGAAGCTCTTTCATTATAGCCATTAAGATAGGCTTGAGAATTCAATGATGCTCACATTAAAGATAAGAATTGAAGCACAAAGAGAGCATCATAAAATATGTGACAAAAAAATCTAAGTCTAACATACTTCCTATTCATAGGCATTTTATAAGCTAACAAATTATCATGGCAAGCAAGATCTAGCGTATGCAACGAAGGAGAAAGAAACAAGATCAATCTCAGCATAACGAGAGGTAATTTAGTAATATGAAGATTTATACAACCATATTTTCCTCAATCATAATAATTGCATGTAGGATCATGATCAAATTCAACAAAATAGCTATCACTTAACATATTCTCAACACGATCCACATGCATGCAAAGTTGACACTCTTCCAAAATAGTGGGATTAACATTAACTAAAGTCATGACCTCTCCAAACCCACTTTTATCAAAAAAATCGTAAGATTGATCATGTTCCAATATATGGGATCTAAAGTTCACACTCTTCCAAACCCACTTCCAATATTGTTGCAAACATTATTATCAATCTCATATGCATCATGGGGCCTAAATAAATTTCCATGATCATAAGAAGAATCACCCCATTCATGATCATTGCAACAAGTAGTGGGCATAGCAATACTAGCATCCCCAAGCTTAGGGTTTTGCATGTCATTAACACAATTGACATTAATAGAATTGACAATAACATCATTGCAATCATGCTTTTTATTTAACAAGCTGTCATGAATCACTTTTCCTTTTAACAATTCCTCACAATTTTTAGATTCATAAATTTCAAGAAAAACCCCATAAAGATAATCTAGTGCACACAACTCACTAGCAATTGGTTCAACATAATTGGATATCTTAAAGAGATTAGCAAGTGGATGAGGATCCATACTTTAGCAAGCAAAGATGCAAGCTAATTGAGGACACATAGAACATAAGAAAACAAGAGGCAAGCGGACGGTAAACACACAGCAGAAGAAAGGCAAATAAAGCGGCAAGGGTGAAGTGGGGGAGAGGAAAACGAGAGGCAAAAATGTAATGCGAAGGATAAGGGTTTGTGATAGGTACTTGGTATATGACTTTTGCGTAAGCCTCCCTGACAACGGTGCCAGAAATTCTTCTTGCTACCTCTTGAGCTTGCGTTGTATTCCCTAGAAGAGGAAAGGGAGATGCAGCATAGTAGCGTAAGTATTTCCCTTAGTTTTTGAGAACCAAGGTATCAATCCAGTAGGAGACCACGCGCCAGTCCCTCGCACCTGCACAAACAAATAAGAACTTCGGAGCCAACGCGATAAGGGGTTGTCAATCCCTTTACGGTCACTTACGATAGTGATATCTGAATGATATGATAATTATATTTTTGGTATTTTTGGTTTAATAAAAAAGCAAATAAAAGCGGGTAAAGTAAAGTAGATGTAGATTGATATGTTGAGAATAGACCCGGGGGCCATAGTTTTCTCTAGTGGCTTCTCTCATGATAGCGATATTCTACGGCGGGTAAACAAATTATTGTCGAGCAATTGATAGAAAAGCGAATAATTATGAGACTATCTAGGCATGATCATTGTATATAGGCATCACGTTCGAGACTAGTAGACCAAAATGATTCTGCATCTACTACTATTACTCCACACATCGACCGCTATCCAGCATGCATCTGGTGTATTGAGTTCATACGAACAGAGTAACGCCGTAAGCAAGATGACATGATGTAGAGGGATAAACTCAAGCAATATGATGTAAACCCCATCTTTTTATCCTCGATGGAAATAATACAATACATGCCTTGCTGCCGCTACTGTTACTGGGAAAGGACACCGCAAGATCGAACCAAAAGCCAAGCACTTCTCCCATTGCAAGAACTATAGATCTAGTAGGCCAAACCAAACCAATAATTTGAAGAGACTTGCAAGGATATTATGAGCACACATAAAAAGTTCAGAGAAGAACCAAATATCTTTCATAGATAACCTTGATCATAAACTCACAATTCATCGGATCTCAACAAACACACCGCAAAAAGAGATTACATCAAAAAGATCTCCTCGAAGACCGAGGAGAACTTTGTATTGAGATCCGGAGAGAGATAAGAAGCCATCTAGATACAAGCTATGGACCCGAAGGTCTGTGGTAAACTACTCACAACTCATGGTGAGGGCGATCATGATGATGATGAAGGCCTCCGTGATGGATCCCCCTCCCGGATCAGGCTCCAAGATGGGATCACCAGGGGAACAGAAGCTACGGCGGTGGAATTAGGGTTTTCTCTCTGCGTATGGAGTTTCTGGGGTACGTAGGTATATATAGGAAGAAGGAGGGCACCGGGGGCCACACGGGCCAGCCTCGAGGCAGGTGGCGCACCCTGGGAAGGGGGGCGCGCCCCCCACCCTCGAGGGCAGGCCCTCTGTCCCCTGACTTGGTCCTGACGTTTCCCGTGCGTGATTTTCTCCAAAAATATCTCTAGCGAAGGTTTCATTCCGTTTGGACTCCGTTTGATATTCCTTTTCTGCAGAACCCTCAAATAGGCAAAAAACAGCAATCTGGACTGGGCCTTTGGGTTAGTAGGTTAGTCCCAAAAATGATATAAAAGTGAATGATAAAGCCCATTAAACATCCAACACTTCATAAATAATAGCATGGAACAATAAAAAATTATAGATACATTGGAGACGTATCACTAATGCGTATTGCTTTTTTCTTATCATTCATCTATCCTAACCGGGTGGCATTATAATCATGGACCACCGGCTTATGAGCGGTATACAAGCAAGTTCTACACAATGATGAATAGGACCGACTCATTCATGCTGATTAAGCCGGCCCTTGGGGGCTACACATGCAACGTTCATCAAAGTCAGATTTCCTATCAAGATATGTGCCGACTCATAAAGGAGTCAATTATTATCCATATTATTCTAAGTCTAAATCATATTCACTTCTATCATATCCAATAGACTTGGGGGCTGGAAGGATGTATATAATTTGGTCAAGAGTCTTACCTCAAACTTATTATGCATCTGCTTCACCATCTCGATTCAAGGTCACAGCTGCTGTGGACTTGACTGAGATATCCAGAAAGCACTTCACTGCTGCTCACCTATGCATATTGAGCCATGTCCAACCTTACTCTCCGTTTCTCAACAAGTTCTTATTTGGCAGTGTGTTTTGCCAGAACAGTTGGATTGCCCGGCTCTCTAAAGCCGGTGCCAGTGATTGTGACATCTTTAGTTTGTTTCTCTGCCGGTTCAGATGGGGCCGGCGGTTCAGCAGTTGCAGAGATGACGTTGGCAGGATCAAGAGAGGCATCAGGAATTTCAGGAGGAGCATCATGAGTAGATTCCTCTGTTGGCATCTGAACATCTGTCGCTAAGATTGGCTGTGCCGGTTCAATAGTTTTTGAATCAGTCGCCAGTTTAGTTGTTGTTTCCTTCTTACTGTTTTTGGCCTGGCCACTACAAAAGATAAGGAAAGTCAGTACAAATTTACAAAAAGGCAAGGAAGAGCAGAGCAAGGTACAGTCATTACCCAGGGGCAATCTTGAAAGCCGGCAGCTGAGTTTGAGATGAATCGCCAGAAAAAAGCGACAGGCCTCCTGATAGTTTGAATCGGAAGAGTTCAGTGGTTGACGAATAAGACCAGCCAGTGGGTAAAGAAACTTTGAGTACAGAAAGACCTCATTTCGACGTTTTTGACGAACGAGAGTGTTCAGTAAGCCGGAGGATAGTTCATCGTCTCCGGTGTTCCGAGTCTGACGTCATTTCTCATGTTGCTGTTGCTTCAAAAAAATGTGAGGATCCAAATAAGCTAAAGGTTGTGAAAATCTTACATTCCGGATTACTCGTCAAATTTTCTATCTCGTCAAAGGTTCGGAGCCAGAGGAAATAGTAATTACCTCTTCATCAACAGCTTGGCTGGCCTCCGTGTCGTCCTGGCAATAATCAGTGTCAATAAGATAGTTGAAATAGGTGCCAAGAGAGTCAAGGGCTACCTCCGACTCAGAGATGTAGTTCAGTTCAAGCAACTCAGAAGCGTTGGTTTTCTTCTTTGTCTTTTTCACGGCCTTCTTGGTGGCTCTGTTAACAGCTCTGGCCTTTTTAGCAGCTTCATGGTCGTAGGTTTTCTTCCAAAAAGACGACTTAGCCTGTGAGGGGCAGCAAGTTTGAGTTGACAGGAGAATCAAAACGATAAAGTAAGGACAGTTAAAGTTAAGACTCACCTCTGGTGTCGGGTTAAGTTTGCAGAAAGGGCTTAGACCCACTTTGCCACAGTCTCCCAGGCTTTCATTTAAGAGGGTCTTGGTCATGTCTGTGATTACATCCTCGGCCAAGTCCTTAGGGATGTGACGTAATGGATATGTGGTCTCACCAGTATAGTTGCACATTAAGCCAGTCCTATGGCTCAAGGGAATGATTCGCCACGTGACCCAGCACCGGACCAAGTCAATTCCGATTAGCCCATTTCCCAGTAGGGCCCTGACCTTTGCAAAAGTGGGAGCAAGTTTTTTGCGTCCTGCGGCAGTAAGTTTCTCAGCAAGAGGATGCTTTGTGTCTAAACACTAGACACGATAACCCGGCAAAGGATTCTCATCAGCCGGGGAGGTGTCTTTGCAATAAAACCAGGTTTGATTCCAGTCTTTCGGGTGACATGGCAGACAGGCATAAGGGAAGATATAATCTCTTCTTATTTGAATTGAGACAACTCCAAGTTCCAAGCTGGGTCCGTTTGTGAACCCGTTCTGGCGGTTTAAATAAAAAAACTGTCTGAAAAGATCGAGACTGGGCTCCTCTTGAAGATACACTTCACAGAAGACCTGGAAGTTCCAAATATTTGACATGGAGTTGGGTCTGATGGCTTGTGGATGGAGCTGAAATAAATGCAGAACATCCCGGAAGAAGTTAAAGCCGGGTGGTGAAAAACCCCGGTTCATATGATCAGAAAAGACAATAACTTCATCGTCCTTTGGATGAGGTTTCTCTTCGCCTGGTTTAGGGGCGCGGTAATCCATAACTGATTTTTTCGGCAGATACCAAATTTTGACAAATTCAGCAAGCGTAGCCTCAGTAACAATAGAAGGGACTCAGTTGCACGTGGTGACTGTCTTCGGCGGCATTGTGAACAAAGAAGCCTAAAAGAAAGAAACATTTTTGCCAGTTCAAAACTGAGTCATTAAGCCGGAAATCAAGCTACAGTATATGCTTAGCATGGCGGCTTAAATGGGGCCTAATGGCATAAGGTGGTGGCGGCGAGAAAACAAGAAAGTCCAGATGGGATCTAATACAATGAGGACGCATATTCAAGACCAAGATAGATGATTAAACCAGATGCCGCACAAGTTATACAGATGGATATTCTGACCTATATCAGCGGTGCCAAAATGACGAACAAAAGAAGAAGAAGATGAACTCCAGTGAGTTGTTGTGGGAACCCTAATGGATCTAAAGGGGGGAGAAAGAGAAGAACGTACCTGGGCGAGTGAATCGCGGCGGCGCGCGTAAGCGATCTGGTCGCGTTAGGTTGATGCTGCGCCCGCTGTTGAGGACGAGGCAGAGGACGACGGCGCCGGCGGAGCTCAGGTGCGTGGGCGTCGCAACGAAGGAGATGAACCCCTGGCCCTATTTATAAGGTGGATGGTTAAAGGTCACGTGCGAGAATCGAGGAGACGAAAAAACAGATAAGTAACAGTGCATGCACCTCAATTATCGGAGTCCCAATAAATGCGGAGATTTGTTAAGATTTGGGGAGTTCAAAAGTAAGTAACAAGTGACGTCATGGCGGGCTACCACCATTTCAAGGGCTGACGTCATGGCGGGTTATGATCTCTCATGAGAAGATGAAGAAATTTTGACATGAACAAGTTCAAATCAACCTGGGGCCTAATGTTGGGGATATAACCATTTGATATGACCCGCCTAGGAGGGGCTGGGTTACCCAATGACGGTTCATGGGCCAAGCCCAGAAGCATGTTAAAGGTGGCGGTTCAATTAGAGTAATGTATAAAGGGCCCAAAGTCCAGAGCGACTTAAGGACTGTAAGTATAAACCGCCATGCATGGTAACTTGTATTTTAAGGCATGGAACAATGAGTTGACGAGCCGGACACGATTGTATGAGCCGGTCGGGACTCCGTAGGCCGCAAGGCGTCAACCCGTGTATATAAGGGGACGACCTGGCAGTGGCTTAGGGCAAGAAACAATAGATCGAGAGCCAAGCAAGCATATTCTTTCCGTAGCAATCGACACCCCAACAATTCCACCTCAAACTGGATTAGGTTTTACCCTCACCGCAAGGGGCTGAACCAGTAGAAACTTCCCGTGTCTCTTGTCCCGTTTTAACCCCTTTAAGCTAACCCCGTCACTATGGCTACACAATTAAGTCCTTTCCTCAGGACATCTGCCGTGACAACTCCACGACAGAATCTGTTCCTGTTCATGCTCAGGTACACAACGTGAATAACACCATCTACTCCTTATTTATAAAGTTGTGGGTCATCCCAAAAGTAATGTCTTAAACCATAGAACAACCTTTTCTTTGGCTAGTAAGTAAAGCTAGGTGCTCTAAATTTAGCAACAATGTAATTAGCATAGTCAACATACCACGGAGCATTACGAGAAGCATTTACTATAGCTAATTGTTCATCATGGAAACTATCATCAATAGGTAGTGGGTTATCAAGAACATTTTCTAACCTAGGCAAGTTATTTGCAATGGGGTTCTCAGCTCCCTTTCTATCAATATGTAAATAAAATTCTTGTAGCAAGAAAACCCATCTAATAAGTCTAGGTTTAGCATCTTTCTTTTCCATAAGATATTTAATAGTAGCATGATCAGTGTGAAAAGTTACTTTAGAATTAACAATATAAGATCTGAACTTATGACAAGCAAAAACAACTGCTAAAAATTCTTTTTCGGTAGTAGCATAATGATACGTCTCCAACGTATCTATATTTTTTGATTGTTCCATGCTATTATATTATATGTTATGGATGTTTAATGGGTTTTATTATACACTTTTATATTATTTTTGGGACTAACCTACTAACCCAAGGCCCAGTGCAGATTGCTGTTTTTTTTTGCCTATTTCAGGGTTTCGCTGAAAAGGAATATCAAACGGAGTCCAAACGGAATGAAACCTTCGCGAGAGTTATTTTTGGAACGATATCAACACCGAAGACTTGGATTACACGCGAGGGAACGAAGGAGGCGACCACGAGGGTCCGGGGCGCGCCCCCTCCTACAGGGCGCGCCGCCACCCTCGTGGGCCCCCTCTGGCTCCCCCGATGCCCTCCTTCCTCCTATATATACCCATGTACCCTGAAAACTGCGAGGCAACAGAGAAAGCCCTAATTCCACCGCCACAACCTTCTGTTCCCGTCAGATCCCATCTTGGGGCCTGTTTCGGAGCTCCGCCGGAGGGGGGATCTACGACGGAGTGCTTCTACATCAACGCCATAGCCTCACCATGAGTTGTGAGTAGTTTACCAGAGACCTTCGGGTCCATAGTTATTAGCTAGATGGCTTGTTCTCTCTTTTTGGATCTTAATACCAAGTTCTCCTCGGTCTTCGAGGAGATCTATTCGATGTAATATTTCTGCGGTGTGTTTGTCGAGATCCGATGAAATGTGGGTTTATGATCAAGATTATCTATGAGAAATATTTGATTCTTTTCTCAAATCTTTTATGTATGATTATAATATCCTTCCAAGTCCCTTCGAATTATCGATTTGGTTTGGCCTACTAGATCTATAGTTCTTGCAATGGGAGAAGTGCTTGGCCTTGGGTTCAATCTTGCGGTGTCCTTTCCCAGTGACAGCAGGGGCAGCAAGGCACGTATTGTATTGTTGCCATCGAGGATAAAAAGATGGGGTTTATATCATATTGCTTGAGTTTATCTCTCTACATCATGTCATCTTGCTTAAAGCAATACTCTGTTCTTATGAACTTAATACTCTAGATGCATGCTGGATAGCGGTCGATGTGTGGAGTAATAGTAGTAGATGCATAATAATTTCGGTCTACTTGTCACGGACGTGATGCCTATATATAATGATCATGCCTAGATATTCTCATAACTATGCACTTTTCTATCAATTGCTTGACAGTAATTTGTTCACCCACCGTAGAATTCTGCTATCATGAGAGAAGCCACTAGTCAAACCTATGGCCCCCGGGTCTGTTCTCAACATATTAATCTTCCAATCTTTTTTACTTTGCGTTATTTACTTTTTTGTTCTTATATCCAAAAATACCAAAAATATTATACTATCCTATCTATAAGATCTCACTTTCGTAAGTGACCATAAAGGGATTGACAACCCCTTACCGCGTTGGTTGCGAAGTTCATATTTGTTTGTGCAGGCACAAGGGACTCGCGCGTGGTCTCCTACTGTATTGATACCTTGGTTCTCAAAAACTGAGGGAAATACTTACGCTACTGTGCTGCATCACCCTTTCCTCTTCAAGGGAGTACAACGCAAGCTCGAGAAGTAGCAAGAAGAATTTCTGGCGCCGTTGCCGGGGAGGCTTACGCAAAAGTCATATACTAAGTACCTATCACAAACCCTTATCCTTCACATTACATTTTTTGCCTCTCGTTTTCCTCTCCCCCACTTCACCTTTGCCGTTTTATTTGCCCTTTTTTCGTTCGCCTTTCTGTTTGCTTGTGTTGCCATGTGCCCTCTATTAGCTTGCATCTTCGCTTGCTAAATTATGGATCCTCGTCCACTTGCTAATCTCTTTAAGATATCCAATTATGTGGAACCGATTGCTAGTTAGTTGAGTGCACTAGATTATTTTGATGGGGTTTTGCTTGAAATTCATGAATCTGAAAATTGTGAGGAATTGTTAAAAGAAAAAGTGATTCACGATAGCTCTTTTAATGAAAAACATGATTGCAATGATACTATTGTAAATTCTATTAATGTCAATTGTATTTATGATATGCAAAACCCTAAGCTTGGGGATGCTAGTATTGCTATGTCCACTACTTGTTGCAATGATCATGATTAGGGTGATGCTTCTTACGATCTTGAAAATTTATTTCAACCCCATGATGAATATGAGATTGATAATAATGTTTGCAATAATATTGAAAGTGGGTTTGGAAGAGTGTCAACTTTAGATCCCACATATTTGGAGTATGATCAATCTTATGATTTTTTTTTGTTAAAAGTGGGTTTGGAGAGGTCATGACTTTAGTTAATGTTGATCCCACTATTTTGGAAGAGTGTCAACTTCGTATGCATGGGGATCGTGTTGAGAATATGTTTTTTGATAGCTATATTGTTGAATTTGCTTATGATCCTACATGCAATTATTATGAGATAGGAATATATGGTTGTAGAAATCTTCATGTTACTAAATTACCTCTCTTCATGTTGAGATTGATCTTGTTTCTTTCTTCTTCCTTGCATATGCTAGATCTTGCCTGTCTTGCTAATTTGTTTTCCTATAAAATTCCTATGCATACGAAGTATGTTAGACTTAGATGTGATTTTCACATGCTATATGATGCTCTCTTTGTGCTTCAATTCTTATCTTTCATGTGAGCATCATTGAATTATCAGTGCCTAGCTAGGGGCGTTAAACGATAGCGCTTGTTGGGAGGCAACCCAATTTTATTTTCTTTGTTTTTGCTTCTGTTTAGGAATAAATATTTAATCTAGATTATGTTTACATGTGGTTTTGTGTGTTCATTAGTATTTGTGCCAAGTAGAACCTTTGGGAAGACTTGTGTGAAGTTTATATGATCATGTTGTAAAAAACAGAATCTTTAGCGCTCACGAGATTAGTCACCGGATTTTACTGGAGTGTGCAATTTAGTTGATTCTTTTTTCAGGTGATTAATAGACATATTCCTCACGTTCACCAATTTAATTCAATTTTTTTGGAGTTACAGAAGTATTCTAAAGTTACAGATTACTACAGACTGTTCTGTTTTTGACAGATTCTATTTTTCGTGTGTTGTTTGCTTATTTTGATGCATCTATGAGTAGTATTGGGGAGTATGAACCATAGAGAAGTTGGAATAAAGTAGGTTTAACACCAATATAAACAAATATTGACTTCATTACAGTACCTTTGAGTGGTGGTTTGTTTTCTTATACTAACGGGGCTCAGGAGATTTTTGGCTATGTTTTGTATTGTGGAGTTTTCAAGTTTTGAGTATGGCTTTGATGGAACAAACAGTGGCAATAACCTAAGCTTGGGGATGGCCAAGGCACCCCTAGGTAAAATTCAAGGACAACCGAAAGCCTAAGCTTGGGGATGCCCCGGGAAGGCATCCCCTCTTTCGTCTTCATCTATCGGTAACTATACTCGGGAATATATTTTTATTCACCACATGATATGTGTTTTGCTTTGAGCGTCATGTATGATTTGAGTCTTTGATTTTTAGTTTGCCACAATCGTCCTTGCTGGACACACCTTTTGAGAGAGATAAATATGATTTATAATTTATTAGAATACTCTATGTGCTTCACTTATATCTTTTGAGCTAGATAGTTTTGCTCTAGTGCTTCACTTATACCTCTTAGAGCATGATGGTGGTTTTATTTTGTAGAAATTGTTGATCTCTCATGCTTCACTTATATTATTTTGAGAGTCTTTTAGAACAGCATGGTAATGTGCTTTGGTTATAAAACTGGTCCTAATATGATAGGCATCCAAGATGGATGTAGTAATAAACTTTCATATAAAGTGCATTGAATATGATGAGAAGTTTGATACTTGATGATTGTTTTGAGATATGAGGATGGTGATATTAGAGTCATGTTAGTGGAGTAATTATGAATTTGAGAAATACTTGTGTTAAAGTTTGTGATTCCCGTAGCATGCACGTATGGTGGACCGCTATGTGACGAAGTTAGAGCATGAGGTATTTATTGAATGTCATCCTTTGTGTGGAGGTCGGGGGCGCGTGATGGTTAACTCCTACCAACCCCCCCCCCC
>LR738715.1:371847249-371966962 GCA_902687465.1 Secale cereale | reverse complement strand
ACCCACCCCCCCCCCCCCCCAGGAGTATGCGTTGATTACTTTGTTTTGATGACTCGTAAATTTTTGCAGTAAGTATATGAGTTCTTTATGACTAATGTTGAGTCCACGGATTATACGCACTCTCACCCTTCCACCATTGCTAGCCTCTCTTGTACCACGCAACTCTCGCCGGTACCATACACCCATCATATACCTTCCTCAAAGCAACCACCATACCTACCTATCATGGTATTTCCATAGCCATTACGAGATATATTACCATGTAACATTCCACCGCTCCGTTCATATGACACGCTTCATATTGTCATATTGTCATGCATGATCATGTAGTTGACATCGTATTTATGGCAAGTCCACCATACATGATCTTTCATACATGTCACTCTTGATTCATTGCACATCCCGGTACACCGCCGGAGGCATTCATAAAGAGTCATATTTTGTTCTAGCTTCGAGTTGTAATCTTTGAGTTGTAAGTCAATAAAAGTGTGATGATCTTCATTATTAGAGCATTGTCCCATGTGAGGAAAGGCCAAATAAAAAAAGAGATGGCCCAAAAAAATATAGAGAGAGGGGCTAAATAAATTAAAAAAAGGAGAGAAAGCCCCTCCAAAAAAAATAAGAGAAAAGAGAGAAGGGACAATGCTACTATCCTTTTCCACACTTGTGCTTCAAAGTAGCACCATGATCTTCATTATAGAGAGTCTCTTGTTTTGTCACTTTCATATACTAGTGGGAATATTCATTATAGAATTTGGATTGTATATTCCAATGATGGGCTTCCTCAAATGCCCTAGGCCTTCATGAGCAAGAAAGTTGGATTCAAACCCACTTAGTTTCTTTTGATGAGCTTTCATACACTTATAGCTCTAGTGCATCCGTTGCGTGGCAATCCCTACTCACTCACATTGATATCTATTGATGGGCATATCCTTAGCCCATTGATACGCCTAGTCAATGTGAGACTATCTTCCTCCTTTTTGTCTTCTCCACAACCACCACTCTATTCCACCTATAGTGTTATATCCATGGATCGTGCTCATGTATTGCGTGAAAGTTGAAAGGTTTGATTTTTTTTGAGTATGAAAACAATTGCTTGCCTGAAACCGGGGTTGTGCATGATATGAATATTTTGTGCGATGAAGAGGGAGCATAGCTAGACTATATGATTTTGTACGCATAACTTTCACTGGCCATGTTATTTGAGAAGACATGATTGCTTTGTTAGTACGCTTGAAGTATTATTATTCTTATGTCAATATAGACTTTTGTCTTGAATCTTTCGGATCTGAACGTTCATGGCACAATAAAGAAATTACATTGAAAATTATGTTGGTTAGCATTCCACATCAAAAATTCTGTTTTTATTATTTACCTACTCGAGGACGAGCAGGAATTAAGCTTGGGGATACTTGATACGTCTCCAACGTATCTATAATTTTTGATTGTTCCATGCTATTATATTATATGTTATGAATGTTTAATGGGCTTTATTATACACTTTTATATTATTTTTGGGACTACTAACCCAAGGCCTAGTGCAGATTGCTGTTTTTTTTTGCCTATTTCAGGGTTTCACAGAAAAGGAATATCAAACGGAGTCCAAACGGAATGAAACCTTCGCGAGAGTTATTTTTGGAACGATATCAACACAGAAGACTTGGAGTACACGCGAGGGAATGAAGGAGGTGGCCACGAGGGTACAGGGCGCGCCCCTTCCTACAGGGCGCACCCCCCACCCTCGTGGGCCCCCTCTGGCTCCCTCGATGCCCTCCTTCCTCCTATATATACCCATGTACCCTCAAAATATCGAGGCAACAGAGAAAACCCTAATTCCACCGTCTCAACCTTCTGTTCCCGTGAGATCCCATCTTGGGGCATGTTCCGGAGCTCTGCTGGAGGGGGGGGGGGATCTTCCACGGAGTGCTTCTACATCAATGCCATAACCTCACCATGAGTTATTAGCTAGATTGCTTCTTCTCTCTTTTTGGATCTCAATACCAAGTTCTCCTTAGTCTTCGAGGAGATCTATTAGATGTAATCTTTTTGCTGTGTGTTTGTCGAGATCCGGTGAATTGTGGGTTTATGATCAAGATTATCTACGAGAAATATTTGATTCTTTTCTAACATCTAATATGTATGATTATAATATCCTTGCAAGTCTCTTCGCATTATCGGTTTGGTTTGGCCTACTAGATCTATAGTTCTTGCAATGGGAGAAGTGCTTGGCTTTGGGTTCAATCTTGTGGTGTCCTTTCCCAGTGACAGCAGGTGCAGCAAGGCACATATTGTATTGTTGCCATCGAGGATAAAAAGATGGGCTATTTATCATATTGCTTGAGTTTATCACTCTACATCATATCATCTTGCTTAAAGAATTACTCTGTTCTTATGAACTTAATACTCTATATGCATGCTGGATAGCGGTCGATGTGTGGAGTAATAGTAGTAGATGCAGAATCATTTCGGTCTACTTGTCACGGATGTGATGCCTATATATAATGATCATGCCTAGATATTCTCATAACTATGCACTTTTCTATCAATTGCTCGACAGTAATTTGTTCACCCATCGTAGAATTCTGCTATCATGAGAGAAGCCACTAGCGAAGCCTATGGCGCCCGGGTCTATTCTCAACATATTAATCTTCCAATCTTTTTTACTTTGCGTTATTTACTTTCTGTTCTTATATCCAAAAATACCAAAAATATTATACTATCCTATCTATCATATCTCACTTCCGTAAGTGACCGTAAAGGCATTGACAACCCCTTATCGCCTTGGCTGCGAAGTTCTTATTTGTTTGTGCACGTGCGGTGGACTCGCGCATGGTCTCCTACTGGATTGATACCTTGGTTCTCAAAAACTGAGGGAAATACTTACACTACTGTGGTGCATCACCCTTTCCTCTTCGAGGGAGTACAACGCAAGCTCGAGAAGTAGCACATAATTTCTCTAGGCACTGTCTAGAGTTTTATTAGCATAATGAATAGCATTCAATTTCTTATCAACTCTTTGTCCTAGAACATCACCTACAACATAATCACTCGCTTCACACATAATTTAAAAGGGTAAATTACAATCAGGTGGTTGAACAATAGGTGCAGAAATCAAGGCTTTCTAAAGTATTTCAAATGCTTCTACACAATCATCATAAAAAACAAAAGGAACATCTTTTTGCAAGAGATTAGTGAGAGGCCTAGAAATTTTAGAGAAGTATTTAATAAACCTCCTATAGAAACCATCATGACCAAGAAAACTTCTAATACCTTTGATATATTTCGGACACGGCATCTTTTCAAGAGGATCTACTTTAGCTTTATCAACTTCAATACCTCTTTCAGAAATCTTATGCCCCAAGACAATACCTTCATTAACCATAAAGTGGCACTTCTCCCAATTCAAGACAAGATTAGTTTCTTCACATCTCTGCAAAACTCGATCAAGGTTGCTCAAGCAATCATCAAAAGAAGTTCCGTAAACGGAGAAATCATCCATGAAAATCTCAACAATCTTTTCACAAAAGTCAGAGAATATAGCAGTCATACATCTTTGAAAGGTAGCATGTGCATTGCATAAACCAAAAGGCATACATCTATAAGCAAAAGTACTGAAAGGGCAAGTAAAAGTGGTCTTTTCTTGACCCTCTTTTGACACAGTATTTGCGAGGAACCAGAATAACCATCTAGAAATAAAAAATGTGTATGTTTGGATAGTATTTCTAGCATTTGATCTATAAAAGGTAGAGGGTAATGATCTTTCTTGGTAGCTTTATTCAATTTACGAAAATCAATTACCATTCTATAACCTATAACAATTGCTTGTGGGATCAATTCGTCTTTATCATTAGGAACAACAGTAATGCCTCCCTCCTTGGGGACACAATGTACATGGCTTACCCACTGACTATCAGCAATAGGATAAATAATGCCTGCCTCCGGAAGTTTTAGTATTTCATTCCTTACCACCTCTTTCATCTTCGGATTTAATCAGCGTTGGTCATCCGCAACTGGTTTAGTATCTCGTTCTAGCTTAATTTTGTGTTGGCATAAGGTGGGACTAATGCCCTTAAGACCATCAACAGTATATCCAATAGCTACACGGTGCTTCTTCAGAGTTTTTAATAGTATCTTTTATTCATGCTCTGAAAGGTTAGCACTAATAATAACATGATATATCTTCTTTTCATCTAGATAAGCATATTTCAGAGTATCGAGTAATGGTTTAAGATCAAACACGGGATCACCCTTAGGTGGAGGAGGATCCCCGAGGATTTCAACAGGCAAATTGTTTTACAGAATAGGTCTTTGTGTTCAATCATAAACATCTCATTCTCATGGTCTAGCAAATATTGTTCTAGAGGTTCGGTAGGACGTATATCAATAGAAGCAAGACCAATAATTTCATCCTTACTAGGCAATTCTCTATCATGGGGTTGTCTACGAAATTTAGAGAAACTAAAATCATGAGACATATCCCTAAACAAACAGTAATGATGTCTTTCTCGCAGTCTATCCTAGCATTAACAGTGTTCAAGAAAGGTCTACCAAATATAATGGGACAAAAATCATCTTGTGGGGAACCAAGAACAAGAAAATCAGTAGGATATTTTATTTTCCCACACGGGACTTCGACATCTCTAACAATCCCAGTTGGTGATATAGTATCTCTATTAGCAAGTTTAATTGTAACATCAATTTCTTCTAACTCAGCAGGTGCAATTTCATTCATAATTTCCTCATATAAGGTAAAAGGAATTGCACTCACACTAGCGTCCACATCACAAAAGCCATGATAACAATGATCTCCTATTTTAACAGACAAAATAGGCAGGCCAACAGCAGGTCTATGTTTATCTTTAGTATCGGGTTTGGCAATTCTAGCAACTTCATCACAGAAATAAATAACATGCCCATCAACATTATTAGCCAAGAGATCTTTAACCATAGCAATATTAGGTTCAACTTTGAATTGTTTAGGTGGTCTAGGTGCTCTAATATTTCTTTTATTAACCACAGTTGAAGCTTTAGCATGATCCTTTATGCTAACAGGAAAAGGTGGTTTCTCAATATAAGCAGTAGGAATAACAGTATCAACATTATAAATGATAGTTTCTTCTTCAACTTTAATTGGTTCAGCTACTTTAACTTCAATGTGAGGATGATATTTAAAACACTTCTCCTAAGGGAGATGAACATGAGTTGCAAATGATTCACAGAAAGAAGCTACTATCTCAGAGTCAAGTCCATATTTAGTGCTAAATTCATGAAAAGTATCGGTATCGTAGTTAGAGAGCGACCACGATTCCAATGAACCGAAGTCTCTGTGCTTAGTGTCATCCATGGATCAATATGCTGACACACACAGTACTCGAGGATTTATAACAGAGGTTCAATCACACTTTATTACATCGAAAATCCTCGAAGAGGAAATTTCCAATACACAAATATGGCTGAAGGCCATCTAAAATAATAAACTACGGAAGCTATGAAGAGTTGTTGAGTGCATCCAACTCCACGGCAAACATTGAGTGCATGACAATGACCTATCGCACCTTAATCTTCGTCTGAAAACTCTGCAACATGATACGTTGCAGCCATGTAGGTCAGCACATTGAAGATACTGGCAAGAACACACTGTAATGTCTACAACTATATGCATATTTGGCTGGTGGAGGCTGTAAGGTTAAAGTTTGCATAAAGCTAGTTTTTCCCTACAACAAAGGAATGTATTGTATTAACTACTTGGTTTAGATTAAACATGAACATTGAGAATAGTATCCCCATCTCAATCCCAAACCAGCAAAGTCACTATTAACCCAACAAGTTAAACAGAGTGATGAGATCAGTCCATAATTCAAATACCAGGATAATCAAGAAGTGTATAACCGGGGACACGGCAACTAACGAATAGTTTGTATACTCTGCAGAGGTTTGTGCACTTTTCCCCACAAGACTCGATCGCCTTCATTTAATTTTTCGCACTGCATGGTGTTTGAGAAACGGATGACCGAGACACAATCTTTCAGAAGCATTAACGCTTCACCCTGGGCTGACCGTTACACCTACATCCTCTACATCTGCTAGTCTCCCACTGAAAGAGGTCACACAACATACTCAACTATGCCAGAGCCCATAAGGTCTTGTGGCTGCACACGGAATTTTCAAGGCATGAAAGATATATGATCCCTTTGAGACTGGGTGGCATTCCTTGGGCAGCACTGGTATATCCCTAGATGCCCTGACAACCACTGGTCCATCCCTAGGGTGCCACAACCAATCCACCCAGATGTTTATTAAATTTCCACCTTAAAGAAACCCTTAGTTGTTATTACACTCACAACATTCATCAAACTCTCATACCAATCCACATCTACGAGCATGGCTAAGCAATAAGTAACAAAACGTATATTCCCTTGGGTTGATCTCAAGTCATTAGGTTCCTACCTCATGAACTACAAAGCATCATCACATGTAACCAGTCCTACTCATGCAAGTATTTGAGGATGTAACAAATGCAATAAAAACTGGCTATTGGAAAGTATGATCAAAGTATGAACTTTCCTTGCAGACGGTCGTTGAAACCTAAAGACTCGTAGTAGCACGCTTCGCACTCCAAGAATTCTATCGCAATCAAACAATAGCATACGTAAGCAATCATGCAACAAAATCGATGAACAGATCTCGAAAGACTTCGAAAATAAATGAATAACTCTTGCAACAGAAACCACTAACAGTACCAAAATTAAGTGAATTTGGCCTTATCAGAAAGTTTAGGTCACGAGCTTCGATTTGCCAAAAGAATCAACTCAAACGGAGTTACGAAACTCAAATTACGATCAAACGAAGTTCAAATTCAAAACTGTTTGAATTCAAATTTTAAAACTTCGAAAAACATGTTTGAGTTTATTAACTAGACAGAGGGGGTTATAACGAAAACATGGGCGTTGGTTTCACCTAATTCCGATAAACGAGTAAAAAGTTGTGATCGAAAGAAGTTCAGGGGCTAAACTGTAAAAAAAACTACAGATAGGTCCTTGGTTATTTTAAAACATATCTAAAAAAAATGCTCACTGATTTAACCTAACCGACGAATCCGTCACTACTAACCCTAAACGAACGAATGTTCGTTAACTAACTAGGTTTAATAAAAAACCGATCTACCTAATTAACTGAACTAAATCGGACCAAACCAAAATAATAATAAACTGCCTAGGGTTTTACCTAGAAAACCGGCGAACGAACCGACCCGTGGCAAGGTTTTGGAGGCGGCGGCTCCGGCGATGCTCCAGCTGCGGCGAGGGGGCGAGGAGGGGTGGCTCGGGGCGGCGGCGGCGGCTGAGTGCGGCGGCCGTGGCAAACTCCGACGACGCGCGTTGCGGGGCGCAGCGGCTTCGGTTCGAGGAGAAACGGGGATGGGGTGAGGGGTATATATACGTTAGGGGGGCGAGGGTAACTTGGAGGAGGGGAAAGGGAGAGGCGGCGGCGGTCTCCGTCGGGCACATGGCGGCGACGAGGCGTGGTGGAGGCGGACTGGGACGGGAGGTCAGGGGTGACGCGGCTCGGTGAGGTGGGCCGCGACCCAGGCGATGTGGGCGCGTGCACGATGCAGTGGCCTAGCGGGCTGGCTGCTGGGCCGGCGCGGTTGCGGGCCGGCGCAGGCCTGGCAGCTGGTGGTTTCGTTTGATCATAATTTTTTCAGAGAAAAGAATAACCCAAAATAAAAAAAATACTAAAAATATGAGAAAATTCAGAATAATATATGGTCTTATATATGACCTAGTGAACATTTTTGTGACATAACTAAAAATGCCAAAGAATAAAATAACTTTTTAATGCAATTTTTTAAATAATAAACTAAAAATAGAAATCCAATAAAAAATATTTTTACTCAAAAATCAAATTCCAATATTTTTATTATATTTTTGAAGAAGTCATATTATCTTCTCTCATTTATTTTAAATATTGGAAAAATGAAATTGGGCAAAATTATTATTGTTCCAACCCCACTTGAAAATAATTAAAATAGGGGGCTTCTCTCCGGAAAACTTTAACTCTCTCACTTGGTTCCTTGAGTAGCTTAAAGTTTTGGATCAATTTTCAAATAAACTCATGCTCAAACATGCTCAAATGATGAATGCATAAGAATGATCTATGATAACTTCCAAATTGAAAATTGAGATGTCACAAACCTACCCCCCTTAATATGAATCTCACCCTCAAGATTTGGGTTGGCTAGAAAATAGGTGTGGGTGGTCCTGGCGTAGATCAACCTCTCGTTCCCATGTGGCTCCGTCCTTTGTATGATGACTCCACTGCACTTTGCAGAACTTGATGACCTTGCTGCGGGTAACTCTGTCGGCAAACTCGAGAATCTTAACGGGCTTCTCCTCGTAAGCTAGGTCACTCTCTAACTGAATTGCTTCTAGTGGCACTGTATCACGTAACGGAATATCAGCCATCTCCGTGTGACACTTCTTTAGCTAAGATACGTGAAACACATCGTGAACTCCGGAGAAGGTTTCGGGAAACTCTTGCTGATAATCTACTTCTCCTCTTCGCTCCAAAACTTTGTACGGTCCCACGAATCTTGGTGCTAGTTTACCCTTAACTCCAAAACGCTTAACTCCTCGAAGCAGGGACACACGAAGATACGCTCTATCTCCGACTTCATAGGTCACCTCCTTACGTTCCGTATCTGCATAACTCTTCTGCCTGGATTGTGCTATCGATAACCCACAAGTGCAGGGGATCAGTTGTAGCCTCTTTCGATAAGTAAGAGTGTCGAACCCAATGAGGAGCTAAAGGTAGAACAAATATTCTCTCAAGTTCTATCGACCACCAATACAACTCTACGCATGCTTGGCGTTTACTTTACCTAGGACAAGTATGAAACTAGAAGTACTTTGTAGTTTTTCTGGGATAGGTTTGCAAGAATATAAAGAGCATGCAAATATAAACTAGGGGCTGTTAAGACAAAGACACAACTAAATTATTTTTAGTAGAGAGCTTTTTGTCGCGAGAAAGTTATTTGTCCCTAGGCAATCGATAACTAGACCAGTAATCACTATTGCAATCTTATTTGAGGGAGAGGCATAAGCTAACATACTTTCTCTTCTTGGATCATATGCACTTATGGTTAGAACTCTAGCAAGCATCCCCAACTACTAAAGACCATTAAGGTAAAACCCAACCATAGCATTAAAGTATCAAGTCCTCTTTGTTCCCATACGCAAACAACCTACTTACTCGGGTCTGTGCTTCTGTCACTCATGCCACCCACCATAAGCAAATCATGAACATATTGCAAACCCTATAGCGGGTATCCCTCATGCTTGCGCGACACGAAGAGCACCATAGGACATCACTAATAATAAAACATGCAACTCAAATCAATCACGATCATCAATTAACCCATATGACAAAACGAATCGACTCAAACATCATTGGGTAGCCATACATCATTGGGAAATAATATATATAGCATTGATGTCACACCCTGATTTTCATGCCACAACACTTAAGCTAATAGTCATGCTAAAATGTGGTTTGGCAAAAACTTTTTGAGTGTTTAGGACTTTGCTTGATTTGATTTTTGTCTGCTGTTTGCAAGTGCTCTAAAAATCAAATAAATCATCCAACTCTTATACTTCATCTCCTTGATCCAAAACCTTTTCCCAATGATCATGCCATGTGTATAGAACAATATAGTATTTTCTTACAAAATTTTTTTGGCCAAATAGTATTTTCTAAAATTAGTTTTCCAAAAACCCCCGAATTGAGGTTTGCACTACAAGTACCTTATTTAGGGTGTGAAAAATCTTTCAAAAGGTATATTTGAATCCTATTAGGTATAGGACTCCCATAAACCAAAAAATTATAATTTTAAAAGTTATTTTTATTTTTTATTTAAAAGCTTTTTCTTTAGGCCAGAAATGGTCTTTAATAGGTTAAAATTATTTATCTGTTTCAAAACTATTTTCCAAAATTCAGCGAGACTCCTAGGACATATATTGTCCATATATAAGAGTTTCAACACATGGTCATGTTAAAAAATTTGGGCAAATCCTTCCAAAACCCTTTTTGGATATTTCAAGCTTTTGAAATATTTACAAAGGAAATATTCTCAAAAAATTCCAGGGAAATTCTATCATGTCAGATATGACATATTTGGTGATCTTACAAAGCCTCATGCCTTGAAGATCAAGAAAACATCATCTAATACCATCAAACCCATTTGTGTCCATTTTGAAGCTTGAGCAACTTTACATTGCCAAACTTGTCCAAATGCTCTCAAACTTGGTGCACATGCTCAAATGATGTAAACATTCATCTATGCCAAATGGCACAAGTTTTGGAGAAGGATAACTTGATCTAAGTGCCCCAAAACCCTTTGTGACCAGATCCAAATTTGAACAACTCTGCATTGCCAACTTTTTACTTGGGGCCTCAAATTTTGTGGACATGCTCACAAAGCCAAATGATGGCACTACAGCATGTGGTGCATCAAGGAGAGATGAGTTGCTTAACTTATTATTTCTGTTGATTTCTAGGGTTTACAAAAGTTGCATTGGCAACTTTGCCCAAATGAGCTCAAATTTGGTGGAAGGGCCTAAATGTATCTGACATTTCATCCTGTTAAGTCTCATGTCAAGTCGAGTTATTTTGCTTGCCCAAATTTGCATCAAACACCTTCTGCCATTTTACCAAAACCACTGTTTTGCCCCCTTTTTCTATTCTCCTTGAGCTCAACTTTTTACCACGGCTTCTCCTAGTCATCTTCTACCTCTAGTAACTCACACATGCCTCAGCTCAATCATTGGAGGGAGTAAAACCCCCAATTACCTCTCTGTTTTCACCATGGCAGCACCTTTCCACCCTTGTACTTCTTACTCCTCCCTCCTACCTTACCTCCTAAGCTTCATAGAGCATCCCAGTACCACCCCAAAGCTATTGGACAAGCTTGGCCACGCTCAACTGCCAATGGCATGTCCTGGCATGCCAAAACGGCGCTTTGGAGCGCGCTATAGTGCTCTGGCGCACTGTAGCCGCCCCCATCCTGATGGCCCGACCACCCCGGCTGTCCCCCGCACGCCAGCAGGGCCACCTCGACGTCCGGGACACAGCTAGCTGGTCGGCCCCTCCTCCTTCTCCCTCCTGCTGCTGCACTCGCACGCGCACCGGCCGCCCGCAAGCTCCAGTGGCTGGCTTCACACGCGCGGGGCTTCTGGCACGCCCCACTCTCCCTTATCCTTTCCCCTCGACCTAGACCAACCCTACAAACGCCCCAGACACGCCCACGCGTGCTACCGTGGCTTGCAGCGACGGCAACAGCTTCGCCAGTGCACCACCCCGCGGTGAACCTCGGGCTGGCCTATATAAGGCCTCCCCTGAGCCCCCTCTCCCTCCAGTGTGCCTCCCCGACCTGCCCACTGCCCTTCCCGTGCCCTCCTTGCCCCTCCATGGCTGAAGTGAGCCGCCGGCCTCCTCTCAAATTCCTGCGAATTGGGCCTCCTCCTGCCCTCCTTTCTGCACTAGGCAAACCCCATGGCCACCACGGAGCACCCCCGCTCCTCTCCGTCTCCTCCCGTACCTCGTAGTGCGGATGGCACCACCGCCCGACGAGGCCGCCCGCCATGACCGGTGTAGGAGGCGCTCCGGTCCTTCCCCGCCGCCCCAAGGGCCCTCCCTGACGCGTCGTTCCTCGGAGACCCCTTCGGTGGCCGCGCCTTGGCCAAGGGTGGCCTGTGCCACCGAGGGGCAAGCGCCGGCCGCTCGCAGACAGGGTCTCGATCCCCTCTGTCGCGGGCGCGGGAGGAAGGAGATGACCCTGCGGGTGGCCCCCGCAGGTGAGCGACCCCGGAGGCAGGCCCACCTGTTTAAGTGGAGACGGCTATGCCTTTGCCCGCCTGCCTCGCGCGAAGGCGCATTTCCTAGAAGCCGCCACCGGCGTGGCCCCTGCGCGTGTGCGGCCGAGCCACTGGGCCGGCCCACAGTTTGTCTGTCGCCATGTGCGCAGGATAAGGTTAAAGCCTTATTTTATTTTATTTTTCTGTAAACTTCAAAAATCCTTAAATAATTCAAATAAACTCTAAATTTGATGATTCAAATTTCTAGTTGTTCATAAAATCATGATCTATCACATGGTGCAACATGCACATTTTTCCAGAGACTTTTTCTTCACTAATATTTATCAAATGCCTTTTTCTATTTCTATGATAAACTTTAGAAAATCACAGAGAGCTCAAATTTGATCCAAATGCAATGGTTCAAACTCCTAGATACTTGTAATATCAAAACTTAGTTTTGGAACATTTTTCCTAGTACTTTCTGTACCCCACAAAATAATGAGCCATTTCTTCATATTTGTCAACTTTGCAAATTCCTAGGAAATTCATTTGAACTCCAAATCTAGTGAAACCAACTCCTAGATGCTTCTAAAATCATGATTTGTGAAATGGGTGCCTTTTCTCATTTTTCAAAAATATATTTCTGTACACTTCTTTGAAATCCATAAACCCCTTGATTCCATCATATTGAAATATTCCAAACTATCCATTGATCCAATACCTATGAAACCACCTTGGTAATTTCTCATACGACCAGAGGTATCCTAGAAAAGTCCAACTCCTATTTTTAGAGCACTTTTAGTTTTGCCTTGTTGTGTTGCTTATTATGAATGCTTCCATCGTTAGTTGACGAAATAAACGGAGTACTTGGAGATGGACCAGAAGGTTTGAAGACTCGGAAGGACAAGGCAAGCAGCCCTTTGACCATGTTCGAGAAACCTTTTTATGCATGTCACATGGCATCTTATTATCAATGCATCGTAATCATGTAGAGGTGGTGACCACTTTGGTTGGTACCTTTGTTACTTTACTATTGAAACTTGCATCAAGCATGACCCTACCTGCTTATGAGGGTTATGCCGGTGGGAGTAGATAGATGTATGCTATAGTAGTTGGCTACGCAAAATGGGTCAGGGTTATGCACTGAGAGAAACAAGTGTGGTTTGACATACTTGCAAATAACCCAGTGGGTGCCACTAATGCCCCTGGGAGATGATGAGGAACTAGGGCACTACTTGGTGGAGAAGTAGTGTACCGAGGCTTGTTGCAAGTGTTGTTTATAGAGATGGATTGGATTTATGTTTGATTACCGTCCCAACCAAACATGCGCAACCACTCTACCCTTATATGGGAAAGGGCATTATTGATTACCTAGGTCGATATTAGCATGGTGCCCGCATTACTAGTGACGGGGGTGACATGAGGTCACTCTCGGGATGGGGTCGTGCTTGGATAGGCGGCCGTGACTGTTTTTACAGGGCACCGAACACACCGTTGGTACCCCATGTCCGTGGTATGTGATGAATATGGGAGTGAGTCTCCACAATTTTTAAGATGTGAAATGTTGGGCACGGGGGTTACTACCATTCGAGTGGACTCTGTGTTAGTGTCGTCTAGGGAAAGATAGTGATCGGGTGCTTACCCCGGGTACTTGAGGTACCGCGGGACGTGGATGACATGGAAGTTCCCCGGATCTTGTAGGTAAAGTGCGCAACCTGTGCAGAGTGTAAAACTATTCGAATAGCCGTGTCCACGGTCAAGGACAGTTGGGTGGTGCTACTTAGACTATGTCCATAAGTTTCTGGAAAACAAGACAGTTTGGTTAATCTATTGATGTGATTGTGAGAAAGTCACGATGAGCGTGAGCAAGAGTTGTTCATGACTCTTTCACGATGTTGATGTCTGTAACCTCCTGATACTTGTTGCAGACGCACGCATGCCCTTGTTATATGTTGATCATACTTGCATATGAAAAACTAGTTTTCCGAAAAACTGCCAATTTAGCAGTAGGGCCATGCATACTTATTATGTCATCACACTTGGGTTGCTTGCGAGTACATTCAAAGTACTCATTGGATTGCCACTGGTTATTTTATTGGCCAGGCATGAAAGAACAGGATATGTTGAAGAACTCTTGGTGACGAACATGCGAGCTAGGACGCTTCCCAGTCAGAATGCATGTAGGGTTAAGGCAGATGGCATGGGTCCAAGTTATTATTGAAGATTTCCGCTGTGATGATATACTCAAGGCTTGACCTTAATGGTCCCATTTGTGTAATACGGTAGTATGGATGTAAGACCCTTATTATTCAGCTTATGTGTGTTCAGTGAGCATTGATCTCTGGGATCACTGTACACATGCATTCGGTGATCACGACTTATGAGTCTGGGTCCCCACAGAGCTGGTGTCGGTGTACAAAAAGAGGGGTACACTTTTTGTACCCCTATGACTGTGCACGGGCAGTCTGAGCCACGGGCACCGCCACACCAAGCATGGCAAGGGAGGTGAGCCGGGGCAAGACCGAAGCTTGATGGAGACTGGAGCAACGCCAAGAACAAGACCACAAAGAGCAAAGGGACGAAGCGGCTTTCCCCGGCAAGATCCTTGCCGGGAGCCAATTTCAGCAGCCCTGGCAAGACCCTTGCCGGGGGACCGGCTCTGACAGCCCCGGAAGCTCGCCCCACGCCTATGGAGCAGATCACCCTTTAGTCCATCGCCCCCATGGGGAGAGAATTCGGAATATATCCCCGTGGTGGCATGCAGATCTTTGTGAAGACATCCAAGATCAGATACATGTTAAGAAGACGACGACCCTTGGCGGGATCCCAGCCAAGGAGAACCACAAGGCCTCCCGCAAGCACCTTTCCAGGGATGACATCAGGTGCCGCGGCAAGACCCTTGCCGGGGCCCCGGCAAGTCCCTTACCGAGGACACCAGCGGGGCCACCGTTAGGCCCGCACCAACTGGGTTTCCACCGACCCACGCAGCTGCTAACCCGACCAGCTGGGCAGGCTCCTGCGTGGCAACCCGCAGATCTTCGTGGAGACCCGCCGTTGCACCACCTCAGCTGCCTGTCTGCCTACATGGCACCTCAGGCACCGCTGGCCAGGGCGCGTGTCAACACGAGGAGGGGTGGCGACGGACAAGACGGACGTCTCCCCTCGTCCCCGATAAAGCAAGGACACCTAAGGTAAGCGCATAAAATGCGCCTTGTCCTGTAATGCGAAGGATAACCTCGCATCACTGTACCCTTTCCACCTCATGTGTGCCACTGTGGCAAACCCTTTTTCCTATAAAAGGAGGCCCGAGGCGACCAGGAGAAGGATTCGGATTTTTAGAACTCCTCACGACTCTTTTGGAGCTCCTCACTAGCTGAAGACCACAAACAAATAATCCACCAAAGCAGGAGTAGGGTTTTATGCATCTTTACGGCCCGAACCTGGGTAAAGGAACCGTGCCCTGACTATTAGATCCGCTCTTCTCTCAACCCCGCGCCCCGCAACCATAGTAGGGATTCTTGTGATCCCATAGGTGTCGATCCAAATACACAAACCTCTTTGGCGCGCCAGGTAGGGGACGCGCAGTTGTGAGAATCGGCTTTAGTAGTCAGTTCGACGCTTGTTCATCGTCATGGCGTCCAAGAAGAAGACGACGGTGGCAGTTGTCTAGTCGGATGCCGGACAGCCCGTCCCGACGCGGGCGAGCAGCGGACCGGTCGTGGAAAGAACCTGGGGCGCTGCTCGCGAACACCAATGCCATCTCGGCAGCCGGAGTTTGGGAGGTGGCGATGTTTGTGCGCCTGGTAACGGGCCACACACCGCCAGTTCCAAAGATGGAGCCCGGCCCTCCGCGGGTGGCGCGGGGCCTTCCAAGGTCGCGGCCACATCACCTGAAGGTGACGCAAGGACCTCCAAAACTCCCACGCCGGTGCCCACAGCACGCTCTTCTCAAGCAGCGCGCGACGAACGGCGTCGTCACCCCGAAGATCCCGGGCGTCGCCATGGGAAGAGCCCAGAGCGCCACTCCCGGGACGTGGAAGACCTACCCGCCCGCCGAAGCACTGGTGGAGACGGTATGCGACCGCGGAATCGTGATGGGGCTCCTCCTGACACGCTCAGGGGTCGAAGCGCATCGCGATCCGTGTAGCTTTCGCTACCGTTGACCCCAGCCGAAGCCCTAGCGCGCGCACAGTTGCTCCTCGACTTTCCTCCCGTTACTGGGAAACTCGACGAATGGAGAGCCACCATCCGAAGCCTTGTTGCAGTCACCAACAAGGATGAACCAAATCCAGCGGAGCTCCCAGGTCGACGCTCCGATGGAGTCCCACGCACCGGCGGCGGGAGGACAGGCAACGCCGTGGCTACGGTGCATTCGCCTCCTCCTCACCCGATACCGCGTGTGTCGACTCGTAGGGACGTCGCGGGCGACGCCATCTATAGCACTCATACTCTTCTTGAGCATTTTAGAGTATCCACTTTCACTTGTCTATGTACCACGTAAGCATCCAAGAAGTCCATAACCGCGGACCAGGCTATTCGAATAGATCATGTTAACCCTGCCGGGGTGTACTTCTTCACACACGCTCTCGCCACTTACCGCCATGTACACGTCGTGTATCTCGGCAACCTTCAAGCGGAAGCCTGGTGAGGGTGTCGGCCACGACATGACTAACCACACAAGACTCTAGTCCAGGTTTATCGCCTATTCAGGTTCCATCCGTATGGAGATCCGGCCGAGGTGTCGCTCACGGCCCCAAACGATGTGTACAGGGTTCCCAAGCCCACCATCCGGGTGCCACTTGGTACACCAGGCCACTGCACCTAGTCTGTCCCAAGCCCACCTATACCGGCTGCCACTTGGTAGACTACTAGCACTACCTACAAACACCAGAAACTAGTTGCAACTCCTAGACAGAGATCGAGTTGATTAATAAGTCGAGAGGGGCACTTAAGCATTCCAATGCGTGGTAGTTGCTAGTCATTGGACAACTTACACAGAACTCGAAGGACGGTTCCAGTGAGACAACCCACCATGTACTCCTACATGGCCTCTCACCGCTACCTTTACCAAATCTTGTTCACACACTTAGCTCTCAACAGTAGGACATGTTCATCACCATTCCAATTCATCCCCGATGAATCAGACCTGACACAACTCTAAGTTATAGCAGGCATAACCAGAAAGCATGAATGAGTAGGCACAACAAGGCTCAAACAACTTCTACTCATGCTAGTGGGTTTCAACTATTTACTATGGCAATGACAGGTCATGCAGAGGAAAGGGGTTCAGCTACCGCAGCAAAAAGCAGTTCAATCGTTGTTGTCCTAATGCAGTAAAAGAGAGCAGGAGCGAGAGAGTGGGATTGTATCGAAATGCTCAATGGGGGTTTGCTTGCCTGGCACTTCTGAAGATAGTAATAGTTCTTCATCGGTGTCATCGAACTCATCGTCGGAACGTCGTCTACTGAGAGGGGACAAAACCGACAAACAAAGAAAGAACACAATCAACGGAATGCAACAATATGATGCATGATCATGACATGGCAATATGATGTGGATTGAGCTAATGCAACTAGCATCACAATTAAATGAAGTTGGTTTGAACCCAAGGTTAAAATTCAAACACCAAATGTGGTTATTTAATTATCATTTAATTGATTTGACCTGATCAGCAGGTTTAACTTGTTCAAACTTGCATGAAAATGCCATAAACAGATTCCTCATATATTTCTGATCATTTTTCATATATAAATTATTTCCATCTGAGCTACGGTTGATTTTATATGATTTTTAGAAGTTTTGGCTATTTTCTGAAATAAATGAATCATTTCTGATTTATTTAAAATTCCAGAAAAGCATTTATGACTTCAGCACTGTGTCACTCTGACGTCACCTAGTCAACAGGGTCGGCCAGGGTCAAACCTGACGCGTGGGACCCATTGGTCAGTGTCACATGCTGGGTGGAGTCCCTGACGGGTGGTCAGCCAGGTCAATGCTGACGCGTGGGGCCACTGTTATGAAAATAAACTAAACATGATTTAAGCTCTGGTTAGTTAAGGGCGTGGGGCCCATGTGTCAGTGTCTCTAGGGGTGAATAGTGGGGTAATTAGTCCCTAATTAAGTGACCACATTGGCAGTCGTCGGAGACAGGCCGGCGGCGACCAAAACAACGGCGGAGGCTTGCCGGAGTTGCCCTCCCGGCCATTTCCGGCGACGGGAGCTCGCGTGGCTGGGTTCTACGGACGCAGCACATCGGGCCGCGTCGGTTGGTGGTGGAAGCGGTCGCTGGGGTGGCCGGAACTCATCGGGTACGAGCTCGCGGCGACGGCCGGCGATCGGGCATCGACGGAGTCGACGCTGTGGTGCACGAGGGGAGAAGATGGTGGTTGCTGCGGGCTCCTGGAGGTGCGCTAAGTGCGAAGGCGTGCTTGGACGCGTGCTTCGGCAACTGCAGCCACGACGGCGACATGGCCGGCGGACCACAGCTTCGGCCGGAGGTGGATCCATAGATAGAGATCGCGGAGAGGCCGGGGGAGAGGGGGAGTTGAAGTGGAAGCTCATAGGGAGGCGAAGTAGTTGGTCAGCATGCTCGGGGGTGTCCGGGAGCCAACGAATTGGCGATGGGGAGGTCTGGTGACCGGTGGTGGGGAAGATGGCGATGGCGTTGCTGCGGTGCCTCTAGGCTCGCCTGCTTCGTCGTGGAGTAGCCCTATTTCGTTGCGGAGCTCTGGACACAGTCGGAGTGGCGAGGCGGTGCCGGTGGCTACGCGTGCGACGACAGCGGCGACGGCAGTGCTCAGGTGAGCTGCGGAAAGAGGAAAGGAGGGGAAAGAGCGACCAGAGGGAGAGAGGAGAGGTGCATGGGGTCGAGCCCGTCGCGTGGCACTCGTCCAGGACATCGGGGAGGGAAGCAAACAAGGAGGAGGTGGAGGCCGTCGGCGCGCGCCGTGCCCAGCTTCTCCTCTGCCTACTGGCAAGAGGTGGAAGACGAGGCTGCCCGTGGTGGGCTGGGCCAAACAGGAGCTGGGCCGCCTCTACAGCTAGTAAGCGCTAGGTAAGTTACTCTCTCTCTCTACTTTTCTCATTTTGTTTCTGTTTTCTATTTTTTGCTTTTGTTTTGAATTTGGTTTTCTAACCAAATTATTTTTGCAACTTCTGGAAAATTTTGTGGATGTAAAATGATTAATTCCAGAGCTCCACAAGAAGTCTCAGGATTATTGGGGCAATAAAAATATTTATAAGATTTATTTGCTCCAACTCAAATACATTAGTGAATTAAATCAAAGCCCAAACAATTCCCCAAAAATGTTCAATATTTTTGGTTTGGACCAAAACCCTTGCCCAAATTATCAAACATTAATGAAGGCATTTTTGGGTTTATTGAAAATATTATTAGGTTAAACCTAATTTCTTTGATTTGGTGCTAGGGTTTAGTCATCCCCATTTCAGGTTTCCTTTGAAAAAATAAACATGATGACATGAAGATCAAACAAAGACAACAGGGAAGCTAGGGCTGTGACAACTCACCCCCACTAAACAAGAATCTCGTCCCGAGATTCAAGACGTGAGGTAAGAAGACAGAGGGACACTATCTAACACAATCTTCATGATCCAACCGTCCTTCATAAGAATGTTGATTGGTTGCCTCATGTCGATCCCGACATCCTTGCTTTCGAGATCTTTGTCCAACACAGTGACGACGAAACAAACTCTCCAAAAAATGATCTTCTGAAAGATCGAGCAACTCAAGATCAACTTATGGAGTGAGACGTTGAAACTTCTCTTGAGCTGAGACTCGGAACACACATCTGGAGGGATGGAATATAACAAACGATGAAGATTTACTTGGCAGGCAAAATTCCACACCCAAGAAGATGGTGATTGAGGTCACCAGACGGGGCACCTTAGAGAAGGTGACACATAGAGTTATTCCCTTTAGTGGCAAAAAGAATTGCTTTTGATATAGAGATCATTGAAATTCCCTATACCAGCCTGAGGCAAATCACAATCGATAGTTTGAAGGAGTTCGAAGGAACAACATACTCGGGCCAGAATGGATGATGTGGACTACCTTGTTAAAGACAACACAAGGGATTATTTTGCTTATCATCGGAAATGGATGGAACCCATGGTAAAATGGCACATTGGCGGTGCAATCTGGGAGCAAAATGCAAATGCTGGGAATGATTCTGGTATCTGGTAAGAAATCCAACAGTAGAGAGTGAATCTACTCTTTGAGAGGTTATAGCATAACCAAGAACACTGGGAGCAATCCCGGTTAGTGCCGGTGATAACACCTAGTGCTTGTGCGTGCTCTCAAGAACTTGAGCATTCCCATATTCATCAAAGTTTTACCAATCTCCGTGTCAAGGATCCTGGCAGCACCACATACTACCATGATGAATAACGATGAACGATGCAGAGGCAAAGGAAGATAACACTTTCTCAGATTTCACCTTAGCGGAGCCAAGGGCCAAAATCTGGATTATCGACCGAGAGACATTTAGCACTCCGCTTCTAATGTTCTCCTTGATATGCTAGCGCAACCCATTTATTTAAAATGGTTTGGTACCTAGAACGTCAAGTAAAAGGTCGGACTTCAGGAGCACAAAAATCCATAAGGAGCAACTAGGGAGTAAATCCTACGAGGTCCTTATGGGGAGGTGGCCAACTTCCTCAATCAAGATACTATAGTAATAGGTCTTCCGGCTGGGTGTGTTGGCCACGACATCCACTTTACCGGTTATTGAGAGACCAATATTATAGTTCTTGGAAAATGCTCCATCTAACATATCTGCCTGAGATTCAGATCTGGTTGGTGTCAGGATATTCCAGACTCATCGAGTCTAGAAAGAAAAATTAAAGTTTGCAACACAAATCGACGAGATGACGTTGCAAGATTCTCGGGGTGTGAACTACGATAGCAAGCTCCAAAACATGAGCTGGTTCTGCTACACACATGTGAACACGCTGTCGCAGACAAGCATGACCACGTAGTAGTCTTATAATAAAACACTAGCGAGTTCAGGTGGGGAACCATCAGCGAGGATATTGAAGTCTTGTGCATGAACTAGTATTCGCACAACAACTCCTTTTCCCTTAAACAAGTCAATCAGTGGCTTGGTGTGCTAGGGAATACATACGGAGTGGAGGTAATTAATCTCCAGGCCATAGTATACATTCGCACATGCATAACTGACTTGGGATGATTCCAAAGGAAACAAAACAAACTTTCTGGAACTCATGGCGGCAACTTGCACCAAATGCACATGAATTGGAGGAAGTCACTTCTTCCATCCAAGCATAAGCTTCATGACGGAACACGAAGGCATTGCTTACAAAGTTTCCAACACAAGAATAATGTCAAACAAATCATGGAGAAGATCAGGATGTTGTCGATGGCTCAACAATAATTCATCTAGGTTTCCATATAAATGGAATTCCATGACAATGTGAACAAAGTGATAGCATTGGTCAGACCAATAGATGTAACGGTGTATGCTCGAGGGATCAACCACGAGTAAGACAACATTATGAATATCGTTGGTTCTGATTTGACTTGGCGATAACCCATACTCAAATCAAAGTTTGGACAAGACAATAGATCCACAAATGATATCGGAGATCAATCGATGAAGATATCATCTTTCTTCAACACACACACAAGATATCCCTTTGGAGTGAGCTATGTGGATTAAGCTTTTATCTTCCAACTCTCCAAGTTGTTGTTCAGCTTAACCAACTAGTTCAGGGTATCCAATACAGATTCTCGGATAAGGGGTGGTTCACAAGAAAACCAACTTGATCACGAACTCAACATAGCGGTCAGGTGACAACCTGGTGATACTTCCGAGAAGATATTCGGAAAATCATGAACCACCAATATGTTACTAAGCTCGCAAACAATCTTGCTTTTCAGGGCAAGATGACATGATCACAAGAGTGAGGGATTTATGCAATCCTAACTCATTGATCAAAGAGTGCACCATAAAAATGGACTAGGTAGCATGATCAATCTTAGAATGGTGATTCAGTAACCAACACGCTAAGAATGAAATTGTTGTCCTTTAACTACCAAGCAACGAGGTTGCTAGGGGTATTGATTTCACACATCATGATTCACTTGTTAGTATTTCGGTTACAATAACACGAAGACCGAGCAATGAATAATAATGGTGAGAAGTATCACTTCATAAAGAGTTCATAGAAGGTTGTGCAATTCCCATGGGATTCTTGACATAAAGATGGCAATACTCCAAGGTAGAACAGAACAAAAGCTGAATTGGCATTTTGATCTGTGAGATACAACTACTTTAACCCAATCCTGGATAAGGATGAGGTACTGGAATTTGTTTCTCCTAGTCATTCCAGAATAGAATGGCTTGACGGACCACAAGAGTAAAAGTCATCGATGAGCACGAGTGCACAACTACTCCTGTCAATCAACTTGATAGACGAGGGTCATAATACAACTAAAGAGGGACAAATCAAGGAACATATAACTTTCTGAGTTGCGGATGCATAGATTAGCATGTCGAACTAGTTCAACATATTTCTTCCGGATAACCTATGAAGAAAGGTAGGATTGGCAGAGTCACAGTACGAATGGAGTACTACCCAGGAGCACTCTGGTTGTGATCTTTTGGTTCGGGAGAACTTCTGCCAAGGATGGTTCATGGTATTGGTAAGAATGATATACCACGGACCTCGAGGACTATCACAAGGTTACTAATATCCTAAAGGGACGAGCAAATACTACCAACAGGAGGTATGTGGAGTGAGTTTTGGGTTCAAGAACCTAGGAATAGAATGCCTACTAACTAAATGGCATCACGGAATGCTTTCGAGAATGATGGTCAGAATCATCACACCGGGAATATAAACACTACTAGATTACTGGGTGATCTTCTAATACACCTAGGGTCATAATAATAACTCCAACATATTTGTCAAGGTAACAGAGTACCTCAACACACCGACTAGTGTGGTTAATCTGGCCTAAAGTACATTAAGAACATGTAGAAATGATTTGCAAATGCATCAGATTGTTTAGAGACCTGGGATGACTCGGACAGCATAACGGTTGTAAATGCTCAAAAGATTTTGAGAGATCCTGCAAAATGGTGGCATAACCACTCAACATCACAATAACAAGATTCCGAGACCAACTATCAACATACGGAGGTAGAAGAAACTGAACTGAGGGTTGAATCCACTGTTAACGTGATCCTGAAAAATAGAATGCGAAGCCTAGTTCTTAATCCCCGTTGAGAGAAGAAGGTGACTCAGATTAGAAGGTCATTAGGTAAAGGAGTAAAAAGAGCCTTACGTTCCCTTCCACAATCAATTCCCTTATATAACTAAAGAGTTTCTAGACACAACTTCGACCAGTTTGGCTTGCAAATCCTACAGGCAGTCAGGCTCTGATACCAAAGCTGTCGGGACCCCGATCCTAAGTCACACAGGTCTAGCATGTAACACATCATATCACTTTGCGGACTCACGCACGGTATCCCCACGGGTGCCACCTTACCTGGCCCGGGACCGTTTGCGCATTTTGGCACACGTATATGATAGTGTCGCTAACATCCATAGGAAAGAGAACCCGGGCCGACATGGCTAGTTATAAACCAAAAGTGGCGCTAAATTACAGAGACAGGCATGCATGACCCAACAACAAACGTGTCGGTCATCAACGTATGAACCCAAGTCGTAGCAAGCTACAAGGACTTAAAGGAACAACGCGTGACATTTCCCCTAAGCGACAGACACAGGAACGAAGAAGGACACATGCCGGCTAGCCTAAGTGTTCCGGAGCAGTAGCAAGCTACCAAGGCTCAGTGGAAGCACTAGGAGACATTTCCCTGTAAGATAGGCTACCAAGGGTAAACAACTAGGTGTCGGATCCCACACATAGCAATACACATTACACGTACGCATAACATGCAAGTATGTGCTGTACAACATGGCATCACAACATAACTAAACAACTCATATAGATAAGGCCCAGAAGAGCCATCATAGCATTTATTACAAACAGAGGTCACATGACCCAACATACAGAGCATACAGGCAACGGAAGCATAACATGTCAGAGTATAGACAACTACAAATGAAAAAGGCTGAGAAGTCTGACTATCTACAAGACCCTCCCAAGGGTGCAAGATCGTAGCTGAGGTAACAAGCTTAACGTCGAAGTCCACGCGGAACCACTAGTGAGACTGGAGTCTCTCTGCAAAAACATAAATTAAGCAAACGTGAGTACAAAGGTACTCGGCAAGACTTACATCAGAACTAACTACATATGCATCAGTATCAACAAAGGGGTTGTGGAGTTTGACTGCAGCAAGCCAGCTTTGACTCGGTGGCTATCCTGAACTACAACTGCAAGTAACTCTTTTGAGGTAGCGCACATGAGTCCACAAATTCACCAATCAATACACCACTATGGATCCATCCCCGTCTACCTACGAGAAAGGCCATCCATAGCACTCACACTCTTCTTGAGCATTTTAGAGTATCCACTTTCACTTGTCTATATACCACGTAAGCATCCAAGAAGTCCATAACCGTGGACCCAGCTATTCGAATAGATCATGTTAACCCTGCCGGGGTGTACTTCTTCACACACGCTCTCGCCACTTAACGCCATGTACCCGTCGTGTATCTCGGCAACCTTCAAGCGGAAGCCTGGCGAGGGTGTCGGCCACGACCTGACTAACCACACAAGACTCTAGTCCAGGTTTATCGCCTATTCGGGTTCCATCCATAAGGAGATCCGGCCGGGGTGTCGCTCACGGCCACGAACGATGTGTATAGGGTTCCCAAGCCCACCATCCGGGTGCCACTTGGTACACCGGTCCACTGCACCTAGTCTGTCCCAAGCCCACCTCTACCGGGTGCCAGTTGGTAGACTACTAGCACTACCTACAAACACCAGAAACTAGTTGCAACTCCTGGACAAAGATCGAGTTGATTAATAAGTCGAGAGGGGCACTTAAGCATTCTAATGAGTGGTAGTAGCTAGTCATTGGACAACTTACACAGAACTCGGTTCTTAAGGACGGTTCCAGTTAGACAACCCACCATGTACTCCTACATGGCCTCTCACCGCTACCTTTACCAAATCGTGTTCACACACTTAGCTCTCAACAATAGGACATGTTCATCACCATTCCAATTCATCCCCGATGAATCAGACCCGACACAACTCTAAGCAATTGCAGGCATAACCAGAAAGCATGAATGGGTAGGCACAACAAGGCTCAAACAACTCCTACTCATGCTAGTGGGTTTCAACTATTTACTGTGGCAATGACAGGTCATGCAGAGGAAAGGGGTTCAGCTACCGTAGCAAAAAGCAGTTCAATCGTTGTTGTCCTAATGCAGTAAAAGAGAGCAGGAGCGAGAGAGTGGGATTGTATCAAAATGCTCAATGGGGGTTTGCTTTCCTGGCACTTCTGAAGATAGTAATAGTTCTTCATTGGTGTCATCGAACTCATCGTCGGAACGTCGTCTACTGAGAGGGGACAAAACTGACAAATAGAGAAAGAACACAATCAATGCAATGCAACAATATGATGCATGACCATGACATGGCCATATGCTGTGGATTGTGCTAATGCAACTAGCATCACAATTAAATGAAGTTGGTTTGAACACAAGGTTCAAATTCAAACTCCACATGTGGTTATTTAATTATCATTTAATTGATTTGACCTTATCAGCAGGTTTAACTTTTTCAAACATGCATGAAAATGCCATAAACAGATTCCTCATATTTTTCTGATCATTTTTCATATATAAATTATTTCCATCTGAGCTACGGTTGATTTTATATGATTTTAGAAGTTTTGGCTATTTTCTGAAATAAATAAATCATTTCTGATTTATTTAAAATTCCAGAAAAGCATTTATGACATCAGCACTGTGTCACTCTGACGTCACCTAGTCAACAGGGTCGGCCAGGGTCAAGCCTGACGTGTGGGACCCATTGGCCAGTGTCACATGCTGGGTGGAGTCACTGACGGGTGGGGTCGGTCAATGGCCATGTCAGCAAGGTCAATGCTGACGCGTGGGGCCACTGTTATGAAAATAAACTAAACATGATTTAAGCTCTGGTTAGTTAAGGGCGTGGGGCCCATGTGTCAGTGTCTCTAGGGGTGATTAGTGGGGTAATTAGTCCCTAATTAAGTGGCCACATTGGCAGTCGCCGGAGACAGGCCGGCGGCGACCAAAACAACGGCGGAGGCTTGCCGGAGTTGCCCTCCCAGCCGTTTCCGGCGACGGGAGCTCGCGTGGCTGGGTTCTACAGACGCAGCACATCGGGCCGCGTCGGTTGGTGGTGGAAGCGGTCGCTGGGGTGGTCAGAACTCGTCGGAAACGAGCTCACGGCGGCGGCCGGCGATCGGGCATCGACGGAGTCGACGCTGTGGTGCACGAGGGGAGAAGATGGTGGTTGCTGCGGGCTCCTGGAGGTGTGCTGAGTGCGAAGGCGTGCTTGGACGCATGCTTCGGCAACTGCAGCCACGACGGCGACATGGCCGGCGGACCACAACTTCGGCCGGAGGTGGAGCCGTAGATAGAGAACACGGAGAGGCCGGGGGAGGGGGGAGTCGAAGTGGAAGCTCATAGGGAGGCGAAGTAGTTGGTCAACATGCTCGTGGGCGTCCGGGAGCCAACGAATCGGCGACGGGGAGGTCCGATGACCGCTGGTGGGGAAGATGGCGATGGCGTTGCTGCGGTGCCTCTAGGCTCGCCTGCGTCGTCGTGGAGTAGCCCTGTGTCGTTGCGGAGCTCTGGACACAGTCGGAGTGGCGAGGGGGTGGCGGTGGCTACGCGTGTGACGACGGTGGCGACGGCAGTGCTTAGGTGAGCTGCAGAAAGACGAAAGGGAGGGGAAAGAGCGACCAGAGGGAGAGAGGAGAGGTGCATGGGTTCGAGGCCGTCGCGTGGTACTCGTCCAGGACGTCGGGGAGGGAAGCAAACAAGGAGGAGGTGGAGGCCGTGGGCGCGCGCCGTGCCCAGCTTCTCCTCTGCCTACTGGCAAGAGGTGGAAGACGAGGCTGCCCCTGGTGGGCTGGGCCAAACAGGAGCTGGGCCGCCTCTGCAGCTGGTAAGCGCCAGGTAAGTTACTCTCTCTTTCTGCTTTTCTCATTTTGTTTCTGTTTTCTATTTTTGCTTTTGTTTTGAATTTGGTTTTCTAACCAAATTATTTTTGCAGCTTCTGGAAACTTTTGTGGATGTAAAATGATTAATTTCAGAGCTCAACCAGAAGTCTCAGAATTTTTGGGGCAATAAAAATATTTATAAGATTTATTTGCTCCAACTCAAATACATTAGTGAATGAAATCAAAGCCCAAACAATTCCCCAAAAATGTTCAATATTTTTGGTTTGGACCAAAACCCTTGCCAAAATTATCAAACATTAATGAAGGCATTTTTGGGTTTATTGAAAATATTATTAGGTTAAACCTAATTGCTTTGATTTGGTGCTAGGGTTTATTCATCCCCATTTCAGGTCTCCTTTGAAAAAATAAACATGATGACATGAAGATCAAACAAAGACAACAGGGAAGCTAGGGCTGTGACACACCGGGCTTCAAATCTAGGCCCGAGCCCGACACGTGGATAAGGTCGGGCCGGGTCGGGTCGGGCTTTTTCGGGCCTAGCCGGGTCGGGCCGACCGGTCCGAGCTGCCCATGACCAGGTCTACTTGCCGCCCACCTTCTTCCTCTTCCTCTTCTGCAGCCTCCCTACGCCAGCCGCCAAGGAGACGGCCCCGAGAAGTTCAAGGAGCCGGCGACGCGGATGATGGGGTCGCCGGTGCCACCAGGAGCGGCGCCCGACACCTAGTCGGACCCGTCATCCTACCGTCCATCGCCCTCGTCATCGCTGCCGCTGTCCACCTCATCACCCTCGTTCGAGGAGGAGTCTTCATCATCGGAGGAGCTCTCCACGCAGCACCTCGACGGATAGATGGCCATCCTCCATCAACTTGAAGTGGAGGGTGAGCCCATCCGTCAGGCTATGGATGCGACCGAACGTCTTCCATCCTTAACGAAGATACATCACATGAGGGGCAGGGAAGTCGACGCGGACCCGCGTTCCACAGATCCCGCAGCCCCTCATGTGCAGCCGTAGTGACTTCGGCGGATCCACCTCCATCTCCCGCACAAATGGAGTCGGGAGACGAAGACGATGGCGCGGCTCCCCCCGCATCCTGACGAAGAACTCACAAGGGTCATCCCCAATATGACCTTCCATAGGAGGAGGAGCTGCTGGCGAGGGCGAGGCCGGCGGGCCGCCCCGTCCTCCTCTTCCCCGAGCGTCCCCGCCTCGCCCACGGCCTCGCCCCCTCCCTCTTCCCCTCGTGGCTGGTTCAGCCACTGCAGGTGCAGGAGGAGGAGGGACGCGTTGTCGAGCAGCGACCCTCGCTGCCACCGTTGAAGAACCGGGGTTTCCTCTCTTCATGGCAAGCAGA
This sequence comes from Secale cereale, assembly GCA_902687465.1. Taxonomy (NCBI): domain Eukaryota; kingdom Viridiplantae; phylum Streptophyta; class Magnoliopsida; order Poales; family Poaceae; genus Secale; species Secale cereale. The sequence continues at coordinate 371,938,630 of LR738715.1, read as the reverse complement.
AGAGACGAGCAGAAGCAGAAGGAGAAAGAAGATGGAGGAGTGCGGGGCGCTGTCTCTGCCCTCTCGCTCTTTATAAAGGGGCGGGGCTGGGGCTCGACCGCCCCGCTCAGCCAATCAAGACGTAGAAGGCGAGGGAGCCGGGCCCGACCCGCCACCCCAACCAGTGACGGCTCGGTTTCCCACCTCAACCGCTCGCCACCTCGAGCGCATGGAAGGCACGTGGCGAACGTGCAGAGCCGAGGGGACGGGTGAGGCGACCTCTCCCCACCCCGTGATCGTGGGGAGTGGACGCCTAGGCGACCGCGCCTTGGCCCCATTCAGTAAATGGGCCGCGCCTCCACGCCTCCCCCCATTTATGGGGAAGGCACGGAGCCGCCTCCTTTCGCATTTACTGCAACGTGACGCATGCCTGCGGGAACCGCCCCACGCATGCCGCCCACGTCACGCACGCCCCTCCACCCCGCGCCATGCGCGCGGGTCATGGGAGGCACAGCGCGCGGAAAATCTTACCACGGTGAAAACCGCCCCGCTTGCCCGCGCACCGTTCTGGGCCTGGCCCAACAACGTGTCGCGCTTATGTGTGGCCCAGGCCCGTGGGCTCCTGTCGGTGTACAAAAAGAGGGGTACACTTTTTGTACCCCTATGACTGTGCACGGGCAGTCTGAGCCACGGGCACCACCACACCAAGCATGGCAAGGGAGGTGAGCCGGGGCAAGACCGAAGCTTGATGGAGACTGGAGCAACGCCAAGAACAAGACCACAAAGAGCAAAGGGATGAAGCGGCTTTCCCCGGCAAGATCCTTGCCGGGAGCCAGTTTCAGCAGCCCTAGCAAGACCCTTGCCGAGGGACCGGCTCTGACAGCCCCGGCAAGACCCTTGCCGCGGCAGCTCGCCCCATGCCTATGGAGCAGATCACCCTTGAGTCCACCGCCCCCATGGGGCGAGGATTCGGGAGATATCCCCGTGGTGGCATGCAGATCTTTGTGAAGACATCTAAGATCAGATACATGTTAAAAAGACGACGACCCTTGGCGGGATCCTAGCCAAGGAGAACCAGAAGGCCTCCCGCAAGCACCTTGCCTGGCATGACAGCAGGTGCCGCGGCAAGGCCCTTGCCGAGGACACCCGCGGGGCCACCGTCAGGCCCGCACCAACTAGATTTCCACCGACCCACGCAGCTGCCAACCCGACCAGCTGGGCAGGCTCCTGCGTGGCAACCCAAAGATCTTCGTGGAGACCCGCCGTTGCGCCACCTCAGCTGCCTGTCTGTCTACATGGCACCTCAGGCACCGCTGGCCAGGGCGCGTGTCAACACGAGGAGGGGCAGCGACGGACAAGACGGACGTCTCCCCTCGTCCACGATAAAGCAAGGACACCTAAGCTAAGCGCATTAAATGCGCCTTGTCCGGTAATGCGAAGGATAACCTGGCATCATTGTACCCTTTCCACCTCCTCTGTGCCACTATGGCAACCCCCTTTTCCTATAAAAGGAGGCCCGAGGCGACCAGGATAAGGATTCGGCTTTTTAGAACTCCTCACGACTCTTTTGGAGCTCCTCACTAGCTGAAGAACACAAACATATAATCCACCAAAATAGGAGTAGGGTTTTACGCATCTTTGCGGCCCGAACCTGGGTAAAGGAACCGTGTCCTGACTATTAGATCCGCTCTTCTCTCAACCCCGCGCCCCGCAACCGTAGTAGGGATTCTTGTGATCCCATAGGTGTCGATCCAAATACACCGACAGCTGGTATCAGAGCCATCCTGACTATAGGAAGCCTCAGTTAGCATGGTCCTTAGTTAAGGTAAAACTATTTCCAAAACTATTGCTAGTTTTCAAAACTATCTATACTTCTCTTCCCTTCTCAGTTTTTCGAAAACTAGGCTATACTTTCCTTATTGATCTCTTCCTCTTCAAAACTTCTGGTCGCTAGAACCCTTATGCCCGTGACCACTGGATTTCCTGAAATCCTCGTGGATAGTCTAGAAGGAGTACACCTTGCCAAACACTCACCCACCTCTTCTGAACACAAGATTGGCGACACCGCAACAAGATGATGCCAACAGAAGATACATCCTCGAGGAATGAGGACATGAAGACCCAGAGGATGGTGCGACCTTGGCCTACGATGAACATGGCATGAGTTATGCAAGATCATGATATACATCGCTAACAGAGTAACCTTGTCACTACCGTTGTTGTATCGGCAACCACCGGTGGATGAGAACCTCACCATTTGGTCCGCCTCACTATAGTGAGCAGGAAAATGGTTCTCTTCGTCCACCGCTCTTGGTGTCGATGTTGACATCAACATAACCGACATGTTGAACCTCTACTATGCCATGTTAATATCATTGCATAAAGGATTGCCTACTTGGTACCCTCGACGCCCCAGAAGGCACAAGGGATCGTCATGATTAAAGAAACAAGAGAAAACCAAGTCAACGCCAACTACAAGGGACACAGCAACACCTGAGGAAACTCAGAAGACTGCACGAGGCACAAGGCACGACTACTAGTCCGAGAACCCCTAGGGTAGGATGAGTCATGTACCCCCTATGCGCAGTCGAGTCCGTATGATGGTTCGAATAGAACCATGATTGTGTGTTGCTTGCCTTTATTGTGTGTGTTTAGATATAAGTCGCACTTTTGCCCTAGGCAACAAAAACACGGCTAAATCACCTTCCTTACCTTGTTTCTTTTGTTCCGGCCTTTTTGCACCTGTTTGTTTGCACTTGCACTATAGAACCCCCTTTAGGCATTCCCCTCCTCTATGCTACTTTTTCCCTCTCTACTATCACCTCAACTGAAGACCAGCAAGACAAAAAGTACCAAGGATTCCAACTCGGCAACCGACTAACAATGAAGACTTCTGCAACAACCTACACGACCAAGTGCAACTCCGTGAAGTTATGTTTAACCCTCCAGACTAGAAACCCATTCCTAGACCCTTTGAGACTTCACGAGATACTCCAGCACGAATCCTTAACCATGTGCCTAACCCATAGTGTTACAAGAGAACTAGTTAAGCCTCTATAACCTTGCACAACACTGGGTTCGTAATGGAACTAGTGGACACAGTGAGTGAGCACATTTTCGTCCTAATATAGCACAAGAACTGACGATGCCATAGATATACCAAACTGAGGATATAGGACAGTTGATTTGGTGACTTTATATCAGTGACTTCGAGAATTATCTAAGACCTTGATGGATTGTGAGGTTTTCATGTTGGTGGGATCATGATTAATAGAGTAGCGTAACTATCACCACCCTGGAGTAACTTGGATTTGCAGGGCAATTGTGATTGCAAGATGAAATTCTTGGAAGTATAAGGTTTTGACTTCATCGGAGGATATTGATTGGAGATAGTTGACATTTTGAGAATGACTTGGGGGAAATGTAGGAATTCTCGTCGGACAAGAGATTTGGATTTGAGTGGGTGATTCTGGTTGGGTATACATGGTCTGGAGTGAATTGGATTTAGACCGTTGTTCTTGATACCATGTTTCTTGGTGGACAATAAACTAGGAGATTGGATTGTTTGTCGGAGTTGATTTAGGGATCTATATAATCATGACCTTGGAGATTACTTGACTATGATGGTGGGAATTTGGTGGACTTACTATCATAATGCATAGCCCTTCCAAGTATTTGGATATTATAGGGACTTGAGATCTTGAGGAACACCGTAGACATCGGATTTGTAGAATTGTTGGATTATGTGGTGACTAATGGAAGTTACCGGGCTGTTGGAGTTGATCTATAGGAAGGAAACGAGATCTTGGAGTGGCATATGACGTGTTTCCTTAGAATAGAGAAGCATTATCTTGAACCTTGCAAGAATAGGTTGAGTGCATGGATTGTTGTGTTTAATTCAAGCTTAGCAGCATGTATGATCTAACCATGGATTTTAGGGGTAGACATACATATGGATTTGGGGATCGTAGACAAGTACAATTTTGTTAGACCTCCTTTTGGAGTCATGAGGATATGTATGGCATGAGTGGTGACTGAAGTTGGTCTATGCGTGATGATGCTTTTAGTAGTATAAAGTCATTCGTTTGGAGTACTAGATATGGTTATTGACATCTCAGAAACCATTCTTAAGGATAAGATAATAAACATTCACTCACAAACTAGAATCCTTGAAACCCTTAAGCCCCACCAAGCCACAACATGGTCAGATCCTGACCACAGCCTTGACCCTAAGTCAAGAAGACTATTGCCAATACTCAACCGAGACCACCACCAAGACCACAACCTACCTTGCGTACCCATAGACTTCATGGAGTACTTGGACAAGTTAGTTGTCATCTTTATTTGGCAACATACTTGACTACCCAAAGGCGGAGGAAGAGCTATGCAGCTGGTTGGAAGACATTTGAAGACTGACATGTCAAGAAGGAAGAAATACATCAACTACCATCATCAAGAAATAAAACTTCCACGTCGAAGACCGGGCGTATCTGCAAACCACTCCTCTCGAAGGGACCAAGCATTTCCATGTCGAAAGGACGCTCACACCAAGATTTATCGACTTTCTTCAAGACCACTACAAGAAAAATAGTAGACGGCTACCAGCTAGATTTACCACCGGACCCCCCCCCCCCGTGCGGCAAATTTTTCCGGCGAGTCACCACTCTGGAAGTACTTCTCACCTCCTAACTAGCCCAGTCTCTACAAGGACATCGATCACCAAACCCTTGACGTCTAGCTCAACCTAACCTATGCAAGGGACCCCTCAGCAACCTGCTTCAAAGAGGGCAACAAGCGAGAAACCACACCACCAAGTACCTCGAGGTTCCATGGAGCACCACTCGGAAGCAGAACCGACAAGAAGGAGTGAACACTACCCCATATCCAAGTCTCTGTATTCCTTTCCACGCCTAGTCTGGGAATCTCGGGGACGAGATTCTTGTAAGGGGGTAGGTCTGTCACACCCTGATTTTCATGCCACAACACTTAAGCTAATAGTCATGCTAAAATGTGGTTTGGCAAAAACTTTTTGAGTGTTTAGGACTTTGCTTGATTTGATTTTTGTCTGCTGTTTGCAAGTGCTCTAAAAATCAAATAAATCATCCAACTCCTTGATCCAAAACCTTTTCCCAATGATCATGCCATGTGTATAGAACAATATAGTATTTTCTTACAAAAATATTTTGGCCAAATAGTATTTTCTAAAAACCCCGGAATTGAGATTTGCACTGCAAGTACCTTATTTAGGGTGTGAAAAATCTTTCAAAAGGTATATTTGAATCCTATTAGGTATAGGACTCCCATAAACCACAAAATTATAATTTTAAAAGTTATTTTTATATTTTATTTAAAAGCTTTTTTAGGCCTAAAATGGTCTTTAATAGGTTAAAATTATTTAACTGTTTCAAAAATATTTGCCAAAAATTCAGAGAGACTCCTAGGACATATATTGTCCATATATAAGAGTTTCAACACATGGTCATGTTAAAAATATTGGGAAAATCCTTCCAAAACCCTTTTTGGATATTTCAAGCTTTTGAAATATTTACAACGGAAATATTCTCAAAAAATTCCAGGGAAATTCTATCATGTCAGATATGACATATTTGGTGATCTTACAAAGCCTCATGCCTTGAAGATCAAGAAAACATCATCTAATACCCTCAAAACCATTTCTGTCCATTTTGAAGCTTGAGCAACTTTACATTGCCAAACTTGTCCAAATGCTCTCAAACTTGGTGCACATGCTCAAATAATGTAAACATGCATCTATGCCAAATGGCACAAGTTTTGTAGAAGGATAACTTGATCTAAGTGCCCCAAAACCTTTCTGACCAGATCCAAATTTGAACAACTCTATATTGCCAACTTTTTACTTGGGGCCTCAAATTTTGTGGACATGCTCACAAAGCCAAATGATGGCACTACACCAAGTGGTGCATCAAGGAGAGATGAGTTGCTTAACTTAATATTGGAAAATCCATTTCTGTTGATTTCTAGGGTTTACAAAAGTTGCATTGGAAACTTTGCCCAAATGAGCTCAAATTGGGTGGAAGGGCCTAAATGTATTTGCCATTTCATCCTGTTAAGTCTCATGTCAAGTGGAGTTATTTTGCTTGCCCAAATTTGCATCAAACACCTTCTGCCATTTTACCAAAACCACTGTTTTGCCCCCTTTTTCTATTCTCCTTGAGCTCAACTTTTTACCACAGCTTCTCCTAGTCATCTGCTACCTCCAATAACTCACCCATGCCTCAGCTCAATCATTGGAGCGGGTAAAACCCCCAATTACTTCTCTGTTTTCACCATGGAAGCACCTTTCCACCGTTCTACTTCTTACCCCTCCCTCCTACCTTACCTCCTAAGCTTCATAGACCATCCCAGTACCACCCCAAAGCTATTGGACAAGCTTGGCCACGCTCAACTGCCAATCGCAATCCCTGGCATGCCAAAATGGTGCTCTGGAGCGCACTACAGTGCTCTGGAGCACTGTAGCCACCCCCATCCCGATGCCCCAACCACCCCGGCTGTCCCTCGCACGCCAGCAGGGCCACCTCGACGTCCGGGACACAGCAAGCTGGTCAGCCCCTCCTCCTTCTCCCTCCTGCTGCTGCACTCGCACGCGCACCTGCCGCCCGGAAGCTCCAACGGCTGGCTTCACACGCGCGGGGCTTCTGGCATGCCCCGCTCCCCCTTATCATTTCCCCTCGACCTAGACCAACCCTACAAACTCCCCAGACACGCCCACGCGCGCTCCCGTGGTTTGTAGCGACGGCAACAACTTCGCCGGTGCACCACCCACGGTGAATCTCGGGCAGGCCTATATAAGGCCTCCCCCGAGCCCCTTCTCTGCTCCATTTACCCCCTCTCCCTCCAGTGTGCCTCCCCGACCTGCCCACTGCCCTTCCCGTGCCCTCCTTGCCCCTCCATGGCCGAAGCCGAGCCGCTGGCCTCTTCTCAAATTACTACGAATGGGGCCTCCTCCTACCCTCCTTTCTCCACTAGGCAAACCCTATGGCCACCACAGAGGACCCCCGCTCCTCTCCGTCTCCCCCGTACCTCGTAGTGCATATGGCACAACCGCCTGACGAGGCCGCCCGCCATGACCGGTGCAGGAGGCGCTCCGGTCCTCCCCTGCCGCCCCAAGGGCCCTCCCCGCTGCGCCGTTCCTCGGAGACCCCTCCGGTGGCCGCGCCTTGGCCGAGGGTGGCCTATGTCGGCGGGGGGCGAGCGCCGGCCGCCGCGCAGACAGGATCTCTATCCCCTCTGTCGCGGGCACGGGAGGAAGGAGATGACCCTGAGGGTGGCCCCCGAAGGTCAGCGACACCGGAGGCAGGCCCACCTGTTTAAGTGGAGCCGCCTACGGCGTTGCCCGTCTCCCCCGCGCGAAGGCGCATTTCCTGGAAGCCGCCTCCTGCGTGGCCCCTGCGCGTGTGCGGCCGAGCCGCTGGACCGGCCCACAGTCTGTCTGTCGCCATGTGCGCAGGATAAGGTTAAAGCCTTATTTTCTTTTTCTTTTTCTGTAAACTTCAAAAATCCTTAAATAATTCAAATAAACTCCAAATTTGATGATTCAAATTTCTAGTAGTTCATAAAATCATGATCTATCACATGGTGCAACATGCACATTTTTCCAGACACTTTTTCTTCACTAATATTTTATCAAATGCCATTTTTCTATTTGTGTGATAAACTTTCGAAAATCACATAGAGCTCAAATTTGATCCAAATGCAATGGTTCAAACTCCTAGATACTTGTAATATCAAAACTTAGTTTTGGAACATTTTTCCTAATACTTTCTGTACCCCACAAAATAATGAGCCATTTCTTCATATTTGTCAACTTTGCAAAATCCTAGGAAATTCATTTGAACTCCAAATCCAGTGAAACCAACTCCTAGATGCTTATAAAATCATGATGTGTGAAATGGGTGCCTTTGCTCATTTTTCAAAAATATATTTCTGTACACTTCTTTCAAATCCATAAACCCCTTGATTCCATTATATTGAAATGTTCCAAACTATCCATTGATCCAATACCTATAAAACCACCTTGGTCATTTCTCATATGACCAGAGGTATCCTAGAAAAGTCCAACTCCTATTTTTAGAGCCCCTTTATTTTTGCCTTGTTGTGTTGCTTATTATGATTGTTTCCATCGTTAGTTGACGAAATAAACGGAGTACTTGGAGATGGACCAGAAGGTTTAAAGACTCGGAAGGACAAGGCAAGCAGCCCTTTGACCATGTTCGAGAAACCTTTTTATGCATGTCTCATAGCATCTTATTATCAATGCATCGGAATCATGTAGAGGTGGTGACCACTTTGGTTGGTACCTTTGTTACTTTACTATTGAAACTTGCATCAAGCATGACCCTACCTTCTTATGAGGGTTATGCCGGTGGGAGTACATAGATGTATGCTATAGTAGTTGGCTACGCAAAATGGGTCAGGGTTATGCACTGAGAGAAACAAGTGTGGTTTGACATACTTGCAAATAACCCAGTGGGTGCCACTAATGCCCCTGGGAGATGATGAGGAACTAGGGCACTACTTGGTGGAGAAGTAGTGTACCGAGGCTTAATGAAAGTGTTGTTTACAGAGATGGATTAGATTTATGTGTGATTACCGTCCCAACTAAACATGTGCAACCACTCTACCCTTATATGGGAAAGGGCATTATTGATTACCTAGGTCGATACTAGCATGGTGCCCGCATTACTAGTGATGGGGGTGACATGAGGTCACTCTCGGGACGGGGTCGTGCTTGGATAGGCGGCCATGACTATTTTTACAGGGCACCGAACACACCGTTGGTACCCCGTGTCAGTGGTATGTGATGAATATGGGAGCGAGTCTCCACAATTTTTAAGATGTGAAATGTTGGGCACGGGCGTTACTACCATTCGAGTGGACTCTGTGTTAGTATCATCTAGGGAAAGATAGTGATCGGGTGCTTACCCCTGGTACTTGAGGTACCGCGGGTCATGGATGACACGGAAGTTCCCCGGATCTTGTGGGTAAAGTGCGCAACCTCTGCAGAGTGTAAAACTATTCGAATAGCCGTGTCCACGGTCAAGGACAGTTGGGTGGTGCTGCTTAGACTATGTCCATAAGTTTCTAGAAAACAACACGGTTTGGTAAATCTGTTGATGTGATTGTGAGAAAGTCACAATGAGCGTGAGCAAGAGTTGTTCATGACTCTTTCATGATGTTGATGTCTGTAACCTCCTGATACTTGTTGCAGACGCACGCATGCCCTTGTTATATGTTGATCATACTTGCATATGAAAAACTAGCTTTCCGCAAAACTGCCAATTTAGCAGTAGAGCCATGCATACTTATTCTGCCATCACACTTGGGTTGCTTGTGAGTACATTCAAAGTACTCATTGGCTTGCCACTAGTTATTTTCTTGGCCAGGCATGAAAGAACAGGATCTGTTGAAGAACTCTTGGTGACGAACATGCGAGCTAGGACGCTTCCCAGTCAGAATGCCTGTAGGGTTAAGGCAGATGGCATGGGTCCAAGTTATTATTGAAGATTTCCGCTGTGATGATATACTCAAGGCTTGACCTTAATGGTCCCATTTGTGTAATACGGTATGTATGGATGTAAGACTCTCGTTATTCAGCTTCCGTGTGTTCAATGAGCATTGATCTCTGGGATCACTGTACACGTGCATTCCGTGATCACGACTTATGATTCGGGGTCCCCACAATTGAGCACCATGTTTAAGTAGATATTACAGCGGGTAGAAGATGGATTACACCGCTACACAGAGGGGGAAGACTCGGTGATGATGGCGGTGAAGTTGTTGGTGTAGATTGCGGTGACGATGATGGCCCCGGCGGCACTCCGGTGCCACCGGAAGCGAGGGGTAGAGAGCCCCCTCCTTCTTCTTATTCCTTGACCTTCTCCCTAGATGGGAGAAGGGTTTCCCCTCTGGTCCATGGTCTCCATGGCGTGGGAGGTGCGAGAGCCCCTCCGAGATTGGATCTGTCTCTCTGTCTTTCTGTGTTTATGCGTTCCCAGATTCTGGCCTTCCACTGTTTCTTAAATTCACGGAGATCCATAACTCCGATTGGGCTGATTTTTGGACATGATTTTTATCCGAATATTAGCTTTCTTACGGCGAAAGAAGGGCATCAACCGCCTTACGGAGTGGCCACGAGGGCCCAGGGCGCGCCCCTCACCCTCGTGGGCCACTCGGGCATCGTCTCACGTTCGATTCGCTTCCCAAAATTCACATATATTCCAAAAAATCTCCGTCCGTTTTTATCCCGTTAGGACTCCGTTTGATTTGGGTATTCCGCGAAACAAAAAATAGGCAACAAACAGGAACTGGCACTGGGCACTAGATCAATATGTTAGTCCCAAAAATAGTATAAAAATTTGCCAAAAGTATATGAAAGTTGTAGAATATTGGCATGGAACAATAAAAAATTATAGATACGACGGAGACGTATCATCATCCCCTAGCTTAATTCATGCTCGTCCTCGAGTAGGTAAATGATAAAAAAGATAATTTTTGATGTGGAATGTTACCTAGCATAATCTTAATCATGTAGTCTAATTATGGCATGAATATTAAGACACGAGTGATTCAAAGTAATATTTTATCATTTGACATAAAAGAATTTAATACTCGGGCATCCCAACAAACAATCAAGTCTTTCAAAATATCAATGCTAAAGAACGTTATCCTACAAAATCATATAGTCTTTTATGCTTCCCTTTTCTTAACACAAGGTACCCCTCATGCCCATCCCGGTGTCAGCCAAGTAATTTTTTTCATACTTTACTTTTTCGAACTTTTTCAACTCTTCACGCAATATATGAGCGTGAGCCATGGACATAGCACTATGGGTGGAATAGAAGGTGGTAGTAGACAAAAATAGGGACAAAAGTCTCACATCGACAAGGCGTATTAATGGGCTATGGAGATGCCCATCAATAGATATCAATGTGAGTGAGTAGGGATTGCCATGTAACGGATGCACTACAGCTATAAGTGTATGAAAGCTCAAAACAACACTAGTGGGTGTGCATCAACTTGCTTGCTCATGAAGACCTAGGGCATTTGAGGAAGCCCATCGTTGGAATATACATGACAAGTTCTATAACGAAAAATTCCCACTAGTATATGTAAGTGACAACATAGGAGACTCTCTATCATGAAGATCATGGTGCTACTTTGAAGCACAAGTGTGGAAAAAAGATAGTAGCATTGTACCCTTTTTCTTTTCCTTTTTTTCTTCTTTTTTGGGCCTTCCTTTTTTTATTTGGCCTTTCTCCTTTTTTGGCATTTCTTTTTTTTCTTTTTTTTTCAAGGGACAATGCTCTAATAATGATGATCATCACACTTCTATTTACTTACAACTCGATATTACAACTCGTGGGTTGAGATCTATGAGATGGCTATGGAGATGCTAGATGTGGATGAAGCGGCATGCGCAAAGTATTTTACCATGATGCTTGAGGGTACAACCCGGACATGGTTAAAGGGCTTACCACCCAATTCCATCGGATCATGGGTTGGGTTGCGTCGCCAGTTTATAAAAAATTTCAAAGACACGTGCAAGCAGCCTATGTCAGTGGTAGACTTAGCCGCATGTGTTCAGGGAGAACAGGAACCTATGAGCGCCTGGGTGCAGCGAGTGTCAGAAATCCTGCATTCCTCCAATAGCATCAATCCTAGTATGGCGATAGTAACATTGGAAAATAATTGCCGGTTTGAGTCTCTGAAGCTGAAGTTGGGATGGCTCAAGCGGGATTGTAATGACATGGGGACACTCATCAGCGCTCTGGTGAAATATGGGGATTCTGATCACACTAAGTACCCAGAGGCAGATGGAGACAAGTCCGGGAAAGCAAACAAGTCCGGTAAACCGGTGCAAACCAATCCGGCAGGAACGAGTTACAATGGTAAGCGAAAAGCAGAGGGTGGTTCTGACTTTGTGGCTAACACCAATGTTCAGGGAAACGGGCAGCGCTGCAAAGGTAGAACACCTCCTTGTGGGGAAGGGCAATTCCTCAGTCTAGAACAACAGTTAGACGCGCCTTGCCCTAAACACAGCAAAGAAGGTGTCACCTCCCTAGATCAACCCCTGTGGTCCTTGCCTGATCATCATGTTTATTTTCAAAGGAAACTTGAAATGGGGATTGTTCAAACCCTAGCACTTCAAATTCCAAATAGGTCCAGTAAAAAAAAATTGCATTCAATGTTTCCAAAATGTTCCTAATATTTGTTGGATATTTTTGGCAAGGCTTTTGCAGCAAACCAAAAATAGTGGACATTTCTGTGGAATATTTTGGGCATGGAATTTAATTTATCATTGTATTTGAATTTGGAACTATATTCATAATATATAGAATATATTTTCAAATAACTTTGAAATATTTTATGTGCTTTTGGAAAAGTCCATCTAGCAACATAAAATTGTTAAGAGGAGTTTTTGGCATTGTTTGAAATTGTTTAAATTTCAAAACAGTGGCAAAAGAAAATAAAACAAAGAATGAAAAGTAGAAAAGAGAAACAGAAATAAGATGAGAGAGAAGAACTTACCTGGCCTTACCTACTGGCCCAGCTGCGGCCCAGCACCGCTGGCCCAGCCCAGCCCCTCGCGTGTCGTCTTCTCCCCCTCGCCTCGAAGCAGCTGCGTGCCCGGCGCACAGCCGGCCGCGGCCACGTCTCCCCGCCACCTCCTGCTCCATCGGCCCTCCCCGACGCGCCCAGGCGATGCCACACACCTCTCTGGCTCTCTCCCTCACCCCCTCGTCCTTCTCCTCTCCCCTGGTGCTCTCTCTCTCGCAACCACCGAACACCATCGCCGCCGCGCTCGCTACCACCGCGGCCAGTGCCACCGCCTCGCCCTTCTAGCATGCCCACGAGCTTCGCCTCGTCCCTCTCTTCCTCCTCGCCAAGCCGCCCGACGCCGGAAGCCCCGAAACGCCGCCGTCTTCGTATTCTTCAACCTTCGGCCGCCGTCGACCTCGCCGTCGATTCGCTACGTCCGGCGCCTCCCCAGCCTCCTAAGACCCCCGTCGACCCCGCTGTGAGCTCCTCCGTCGTTTTCCCCTGTCCCCGTGGCCTGCAACTCGCCGTAGCCGTCGCCCCCTTCTTTACCGTCGCCGGCCGCTGCTGAGCTTGTCGCCGTCGTAGCCACAGACGCGCAAGCCCGGAACTGAGCGCGTCACCGTGCTCACCGAGCCCCCAGGAGCCCGTAGCACCACTTAGCTCACCTTCCCGTGCTCTTTAGCTCCTACCCCGTCGGTGTCCGAACTCCGGCGCCGCCGCGAGCTAGTTCCCGACGAGCTCCGGCCACCCCAGCTCCTCCCACTTGCGTGGATGGATGCGGGAGAGCACGGGCTCCCTTCTGGTGCCCTTAGCGTGCCCAGCCACAGCCTACAGCGCCGCCCCGATCAACTCCGGTGAGCCTCCGCCGCTACTTTGGTCGCCAGCGTTAAGCCGCCGACGTGGCTCACCTAGTTAGCACTAATTACCCCTCTAATCACCCTCACAGCCACTGACAGTGGGCCCTAGCCCTGGTCAAACCCAAGTCAGTGCTGGTTTTGACCGGATTTAGCCCATGTGTCACTGACGTGTGGACCCCACACGTCAGGTTTGACTCTGGCCAGTCAGTTGACCTGCTGACCTCATCCTGACGCAGTGCTGACGCAATAAAGCCTTTCTGGAATTTAAATAAATCAGAAAAGGTTTAGAAATTCCAGAAAATGCTTCAAACTTCTAAAATTCATATAAAATCAACCGTAGCTCAGATGAAAATAATTTATATATGAAAATTGATCAGAAAAATCCAAGAAATCTGTTTATGGCATTTTCATGAATGTTAGAACAACTTAAGACTGCTGTTTAGGACAATTTGAATAAATGGCATTTTAATAATCACATATGGAGTTTGAATTTGAACCTTTTGTTCAAACCAACTTCATTTAATTGTATTGCTAGTTGCATTAGCTCAATAAACATCATATTGCCATGTCATGATCATGCATCATATTGTCGCATTGCATTGATTGTGTTCTTTCTCTGTTGGTCGGTTTTGTTCTCTCTCAGTAGACGACGTTCCGATGATGAGTTCGATGACACCGATGAAGAGCTATTAATATCTTCAGAAGTGCCAGGCAAGCAAACCCCCATTGAGCATCCCGATACAATCCCACTCTCTCACTCCTGCTCTCTTTTACTGCATTAGGACAACAACGATTGAACTGCTTTTGCTGCGATAGTTGAACCCCTTTCCTCTGCATGACCTGTCATTGCCACCGTAAATAGTTGAAACCCACTAGCATGAGTAGGAGTTGTTTGAGCCATGTTGTGCATACTCATTCATGCTTTCTGGTTATGCCTGCTATTGCTTAGAGTTGAGTCAGGTCTGATTCATCGGGGATGAATTGGAATGTGGTGAACATGTCCTACTGTATGTGAGCTAAGTGTGTGAACACGATTTGGTAAAGGTAGCGGTGAGAGGCCATGTAGGAGTACATGGTGGGTTGTCTCACTGGAACCACCCTTAAGAACTGAGTTCTGTGTAAGTTGTCTAATGACATAGCTACTACCACGCATTGGAATGCTTAAGTGCCCCTCTCGACTTATTAATCAACTCGATCTCTGTCCAGGAGTTGCAACTAGTTTCTGGTGTTTGTAGGTAGTGTTAGTAGTCTACCAAGTGGCACACGGTACATGTGGGCTTGGGGCAGACTAGGCACCGTGGCACAGTGTACCAAGCGTAGATCCATCCGTCGAGGTGGGCTTGGGAACCCTGCGCACATCATTTGGGGCCGTGAGCGACACCCCGGCCGGATCTCCCCACGGATGGAACCCGAATAGGCGATAAACCTGGATGAGAGACTTGTGTGGTTAGTCAGGTCGTGGCCGACACCCTCGCCAGGCTTCCGCTTGAAGGTTGCCGAGATACACGACGTGTACATGGCGGTAAGTGGCGAGAGTGTGTGTGAAGAAGTACACCCCTGCAGGGTTAACATGATCTATTCGAATAGCCGGGTCCGCGGATATGGACTTCTTGGATGCTACGTGGTACATAGACAATCGAAAGTGGATACTCTAACATACTCAAGACAAGTGTGAGTGCTATGGATGGCCTTCTCGTAGGGAGACGGGAGCGGATCCATAGTGGTGTATTGATTGGTGAATATGTGGACTCGTGTGCGCCACCTCAAAAGAGTTACTTGCAGTCGTAGTTCAGGATAGCCACGAGTCAAAGCTGGCTTCCTGCAGTCAAACTCCACTACCCCCTTGTTGATACTGTTGCATATGTAGTTAGTTCGGATGTAAGTCTTGCTGAGTACCTTTGTACTCACGTTTGCTTAATTTATGTTTTGCAGAGAGACTTCAGTCTCGCTAGTGATTCCGCGTGGACTTAGACGTTTAGCTTGTTACCTCAGCTACGGTCTTGTGCCCTTAGGAGGGTCTTGTAGATAGTCAGGCTTCTCAACCTTTTTCATTTGTAGTTGTCTGTACTCAGACATGTTATGCTTCCGTTGCCTGTATGCTCTGTATGTTGGGTCATGTGACCTCTGATTGTAATAAATGCTATGATGGCTCTTCTGGTCCTTTATCTATGAGTTGTTGAGTTATGTTGTGATGCCATGTTGTACAACACATACTTGCATGTTATGCGTACGTGTAATGTGTATTGCTATGTGTGGGATCCAACACCCATTTGTTTACCTTTGGTAGCCTATCTTACAGGGAAATGTCTCCTAGTGCTTCCACTGAGCCTTGGTAGCTTGCTACTGCTCCGGAACACTTAGGCTGGCCGGCATGTGTCCTTCTTCGTTCCTGTGTCTGTCCCTTAGGGGAAATGTCACGCGTTGCTCCTTTAAGTCCTTGTAGATTGCTATGACTTGGGTTCATACGTTGATGACCGACACGTTCGTTGCTGGGTCATGTATGCCTGTCTCTGTAATTTAGTGCCACTTTTGGTTTATAACTAGTCTTGTCGGCCCGGGTTCTCTGTCATATGGATGCTAGCGACACTATCATATACTTGTGCCAAAATGCGCAAACGGTCCCGGGCCAAGTAAGGTGTCACCCATGGGGATACCGTGCGTGAGGCCGCAAAGTGATATGGTGTGTTACAGGCTAGACCTGTGTGACTTAGGATCGGGGTCCCGACATCGTTGGTATCAGAGCCTGACTGCCTGTAGGATTAGTAAGCCAAACTGGTCGAAGTCGTGTCTAGAAACTCTTTAGTTCTATAAGGGAATTGATTGTGGAAGGGAACGTAAGGCTCTTTTTACTCCTTTGTCCTATGACCTTCTGATCTGAGTCACCTTCTTCTTTCTACGGGGATTAAGAACTAGGATTCTCCTTCTATTTATCAGGATCACGTTATTGTGGATTCAACCCTCAGTTCAGTTTCTACTACTTCTGTTTGTTCAACTGTTGGTCTCAGAACCTTGACATTATGATGTTAAGTGGATATCCTACCCTTTTTGCTTGGATCTCAAAAGTATTTTCGAGCAATTGCAGCCGTTATGCTGTCCGAGTCATCCCAGGTTTCTAAATAGTCTGATGCATTTGCAAACCATTCCTATATGTTCTTTTAGGCCAGATTAACCACACTAGTCGGTATGTTGAGGTACTTCGTTGCCACGACATATAGGTTGGAGCTACTACTATGACCCTAAGTGTCTTAGAAGATTACCCGGTAATGCAACAATACTTTGTGTCCTCAGTGTGATGATTCTGGCCGTCATTCTCAAAAGCATCCCGTGATGCCATTTAGTTAGTAGGCATCCTACTCCTGGGTTCTTGAACCCAAGATTTATTTTACCTATTTCATGTTGGTAAGTGTTTGCTCGTCCCTTTAGGTTATTAGTAACCTTGTGATAGTCCTCGAGGTCCGTGGTATATCGTTCTTCCAATACCATGAACCATCATGGCAGAAGTTCTTCTGAACCAAAAGATCACAACCTGAGTGCTCTTGAGTAGTACTCCGTTCATATTGTGACTCTGCCAATCCTACCTTTCTGCATGGGTTATCCGGAAGAAATAGGTTGAACTCGTTCGACATGTTAATCTATGCTTCCACAACTCAGAAGTTATATGTTCCTTGAGTTGTCTCCTTTTTCGTTGTATTATGACCCTCGTCTATCAGTTGATAGTCAGGAGTAGTCGTGCACTTATGTTCATCGGTGCCTTTTACTCTTGAGGTCCGTCAAGCCATTCTATTCCGGAATGACTAGGAGAAACAAACTCCAGTACCTTATCCATATCCAGGATTTGGTCAACGAAGTTGTACTTCACAGATGAAGAATGCTAATGCAGTTTCTAAACTGTTCTATCTTGGAGTATTACCATCTTTATGTCAAGAATGTCGTGAGAATTGCACTATCTCTTATGAATTCTTGATGTAGTAATACTTCTTGCCATCATTGTTCATCCCTCGGTTTCCGTGTTATTGTAACCGGAATGCTGACAAGTGAATTGTGATGTGTGAAATCAATACTCCTAGCAACTCTGTTGCTTGGTAGTTAAATGGACGATAATCTCATTCTTAGCATGTTGGTTACCGAATCACCATCCTAAGATTGATCGTGCTACCTAGTCCACTTTCCTGGTGCACTCCTTGATTGATGAGTTAGGATTTTGTCAAGTCCTTGCTCATTTGATCATATCGTCCTGTCCTGAAAAACAAGATTGTTCCCAAGCTCAGGAACATATCGGTGGTCTGTGATTTTCCGAATATCTTCTCGGAAGTATTACCAGGTTTCTCCCTGACCGTTATGTTGAGTTCGTGATCAAGTTGGTTTACCTATAAACCACCCCTTCTCCAAGAATTTGTGTTGGATATCCTGAGCTAGTTGGTTAAGCTAAACAACAACTTGGAGGGTTGGAAGATAAATGCTTAATCCACATAGCTCACTCCAAAGGGATATCTTGTGTGTGTATTGAAGATAGATGATATCTTCTTCAATTGATCTTCGTGATCATTTGTGGATCTATTGTCCTGTCCAAACTTTGATTTGAGTATGGGTTATCATCAAGTCAAATCAGAACCAACAATATTCGTAGTGTTGTCTTACTCATGGTTGTTCCCTTGAGCATACACCATTATATCTTTTGGGTCTGACCAATGCTATCATTTTGTTCATATTGTCATGGAATTCCATCTATATGGAAACCTGGATGAATTGTTGTTGAGCCCACCAGCAACATTGTTATCTTCTCCATGATCTATGTTGCACATCCAGTTAGTATTGGAAACTTTTATAAGCATTATCTTCATGGCCGTTCGTGAAGCATATGTACAGAAGAAAGAAGTGACTTCCTCAAATTCATGAGCATTTGATGAAAGTTGTCACCGTGAAGTCGAGAAAGTTGTTTTGCTTCCTGTGGAATCATCCCAAATCAGTCATGCATACGTGCGAAGTATTCTGTGGTTTGGAGACTTGCAACCTTCACTCTATATGTATTCCTAGCACACCAAGCCACTGATTGATTGTCCTAGGAGAAGAAGTTCCTTCTTAAGATCCGGATTTATGTAAGGACTTCGTTGTCCGCAATGATGGTTCCCCAACCCGAACTCGGTAGTGTTTCATTGTAAGACTACTACGTGGTCATGTTTGTCTTGGACAACGTGTTCACAGGTACGTAGCAGAACCAGCTCATGTTTTGGAGCTTACTACCGCAGTTCATTTCCTGAGAATCTCGCAACGTCGTCTCGTCGATTTGTGTTGCAAGCTTTAATTTTTCTTCATAGACTCAATGAGTCTGGAATATCCTGACACCAAGCAGAACTGAATCTCAGGCAGATATGATGGTTGGAGCCTTTCCCAAGAACTATAATATTGGTCTCTCGATAACCGGTAAAATGGATGTCGTGGCCAACACACCCAGCTGGAAGACCTATTGTTGTAGTATCTTGATTGAAGAAGTTGGCCACCTCCCCATAAGGATTTCGTAGGATTACTCCCTAGTTGTTCCTTATGGATTCTTGTGCTCCCGAAGTCCGACCTTATACTTGACGTTCTAGGTACCAAACCATTTTAATAAATGGGTTGTGCTAGCACATCAAGGAGAACATTAGAAGCGGAGTGCTAAATGTCTCTCGGTCGATCATCCAGATTTTGCCCCTGACACCGCTAAGGTGGAATCTGAGAAAGTGTTATCTTCCTTTGCATCTGCATCATCCATCATTATTCATCATGGTAGTATGTGGTGTTGCCAGGATCCTTGACCCAGATATTGGCCAAACCATGGTGAATATGGGAATGCTCAAGCTCTTGAGAGCACGCACAAGCACTAGGTGTTATCACCGGTACTAACCGGGATTGCTCACAGTGTTCTTGGTTATGTTAAAACTTCTCAAAGAGTATATTTACCCTCTACTGTTGGGATTTATCCCGTTACCAAAATCACTCCCAGCATTTGCATTTTTGTTTCCAGCTTGCACCATCAATGTGCCATTTTACCATGGGTTCCATCCATTTCCGATGATAAGCAAAATCATCTGTTGTATTGTCTTCAACAAGGTAGTCCATGTCATCTATCCTAGGTGGAGTATGTCATTCTTACGGACCCTGTCAAATGATCGATTGTGATCCGTCTCAGGCTGGTATAGGGAATTTCAATGAACTCTATATCAAAAGTAATTCTTTTTGCCACTTAAAGGAATAACTCTACAAGTCACCTTCGCTAAGGTGCCCCGTTTGGTGACATCGATCACCATCTTCTTAGGTGTGGAATTATTGCCTACCAAGTGAACCTTCATCATTTGTTTCACTCCATCCCCCTGGATGTGTGTTCCGTGTCTCAGTTCAAGAGATACTTCAATGTCTCACTCCATGAGTTGATCTTGAGTTCCTCGATCTTCGGGAAGATCGATTTCTACAGAGTATGTCTCCGTTATCATCTGGTTGGATGAAGATCTTAAGCAAGGATGACAAGATCATTATGATGCAATAAATCAACATCTCCGAGAAGGAAAATTGGATCGTGAAGATTGTGCTAGCTTGTGTCCCCTCTGATTTCTTACCCTACGCTTGAATCTCGGGGCGAGATTCTTGTTTTAGTGGGGGTGAGTTGTCACATCCCTAGATCAACCCTTGTGGTCCTTGCCTGATCATCATGTCATCATGTTTATTTTCAAAGGAAACTTGAAATGGGGATTGTTCAAACCCTAGCACTTCAAATTCCAAATAGGTCCAGTAAAAAAATTGCATTCAATGTTTCCAAAATGTTCCTAATATTTGTTGGATATTTTTGGCAAGGCTTTTGCAGCAAACCAAAAATAATGGACATTTCTGTGGAATATTTTGGGCAAGGAATTTAATTTATTATTGTATTTGAATTTGGAACTATATTCATAATATATAGAATATATTTTCAAATAACTTTGAAATATTTTATGTGCTTTTGGAAAAGTCCATCTAGCAACATAAAATTGTTCAGAGGAGTTTTTGGCATTGTTTGAAATTGTTTAAATTTCAAAACAGTGGCAAAAGAAAATAAAACAAAGAAAGAAAAGTAGAAAACAGAAACAGAAATAAGATGAGAGAGAAGAACTTACCTGGCCTTACCTACTGGCCCAGCTGCGTCCCAGCACCGCTGGCCCAGCCCACCCCCTCGAGTGTCGTCTTCTCCCCCTCGCCCCGAAGCAGCTGCGTGCCCGGCGCACAGCCGGCCGCGGCCACGTCTCCCCGCCACCTCCTGCTCCATCGGCCCTCCCCGACGCGCCCAGGCGACGCCACGCACCTCTCTGGCTCTCTCCCTCACCCCCTCGTCCTTCTCCTCTCCCCTGGTGCTCTCTCTCGCAACCACCGAACACCATCGCCGCCGCGCTCGCTGCCACCGCGGCCAGTGCCACCGCCTCGCCCTTCTAGCATGCCCACGAGCTTCGCCTCGTCCCTCTCTTTCTCCTCGCCAAGCCGCCCGACGCCGGAAGCCCCGAGACGCCGCCGTCTTCGTCTTCTTCAACCTTCGGCCGCCGTCGACCTCGCTGTCGATTCGCTACGTCCGGCGCCTCCCCGAGCCTCCTGACACCCCCGTCGACCCCGCTGTGAGATCCCCCGCCGTTTTCCCCTGTCCCCGTGGCCTGCAACTCGCCGTAGCCGTCGCCCCCTTCTTTACCGTCGCCGGCCGCCGTTGAGCTTGTCGCCGTCGTAGCCACAGACGCGCAAGCCCGGAACTGAGCGCGTCACCGTGCTCACCGAGCCCCCAGGAGCCCGTAGCACCACTTAGCTCACCTTCCCGTGCTCTGTAGCTCCTACCCCGTCGGTGTCCAAACTCCGGCGCCGCCGCGAGCTCGTTCCCGACGAGCTCCGGCCATCCCAGCTCCTCCCACTTGCGTGGATGGATGCGGGAGAGCACGGGCTCCCTTCTGGTGCCCTTAGCATGCCCAGCCGCAGCCTACAGCGCCGCCCCGATCAACTCCGGCGAGCCTCCGCCGCTACTTTGGTCGCCGGCGTTAAGCCGCCGACGTGGCTCACCTAGTTAGCACTAATTACCCCACTAATCACCCTCACAGCCACTGACAGTGGGCCCTAGCCCTGGTCAAACCCCAGTCAGCGCTGGTTTTGACCGGATTTAGCCCATGTGTCACTAACGTGTGGACCCCACACGTCAGGTTTGACTCTGGCCGGTCAGTTGATCTGCTGACCTCATCCTGACGCAGTGCTGACGCAATAAAGCCTTTCTGGAATTTAAATAAATCAGAAAAGGTTTAGAAATTCCAGAAAATGCTTCAAACTTCTAAAATTCATATAAAATCAACCGTAGCTGAGATGAAAATAATTTATATATGAAAATTGATCAGAAAAATCCAAGGAATCTGTTTATGGCATTTTCATGCATGTTAGAACAACTTAAGACTGCTGTTTAGGACAATTTGAATAAATGGCATTTTAACAATCACATATGGAGTTTGAATTTGAACCTTTGGTTCAAACCAACTTCATTTAATTGTATTGCTAGTTGCATTAGCTCAATAAACATCATATTGCCATGTCATGATCATGCATCATATTGTTGTATTGCATTGATTGTGTTCTTTCTCTGTTTGCCGGTTTTGTTCTCTCTCAGTAGACGACGTTCCGACGATGAGTTCGATGACACCGATGAAGAGCTATTAATATCTTCAGAAGTGCCTGGCAAGCAAACCCCCATTGAGCATCCCGATACAATCCCACTCTCTCGCTCCTGCTCTCTTTTACTGCATTAGGACAACAACGATTGAACTGCTTTTGCTGCGATAGTTGAACCCCTTTCCTCTGCATGACCTGTCATTGCCATAGTAAATAGTTGAAACCCACCAGCATGAGTAGGAGTTGTTTGAGCCATGTTGTGCATACTCATTCATGCTTTCTGGTTATGCCTGCTATTGCTTAGAGTTGAGTCAGGTCTGATTCATCGGGGATGAATTGGAATGTGGTGAACATGTCCTACTGTATGTGAGCTAAGTGTGTGAACACGATTTGGTAAAGGTAGCGGTGAGAGGCCATGTAGGAGTACATGATGGGTTGTCTCACTGGAACCGCCCTTAAGAACTGAGTTCTGTGTAAGTTGTCTAATGACATAGCTACTACCACGCATTGGAATGCTTAAGTGCCCCTCTCGACTTATTAATCAACTCGATCTCTGTCCAGGAGTTGCAACTAGTTTCTGGTGTTTGTAGGTAGTGTTAGTAGTCTACCAAGTGGCACACGGTACATGTGGGCTTGGGGCAGACTAGGCACCGTGGCACATATACAATCGAAAGTGGATACTCTAAAATACTCAAGACAAGTGTGAGTGCTATGGATGGCCTTCTCGTAGGGAGACGGGAGCGGATCCATAGTGGTGTATTGATTGGTGAATATGTGGACTCGTGTGCGCCACCTCAAAAGAGTTACTTGCAGTCGTAGTTCAGGATAGCCACGAGTCAAAGCTGGCTTGCTGCAGTCAAACTCCACTACCC
This sequence comes from Secale cereale, assembly GCA_902687465.1. Classification (NCBI taxonomy): domain Eukaryota; kingdom Viridiplantae; phylum Streptophyta; class Magnoliopsida; order Poales; family Poaceae; genus Secale; species Secale cereale. Next base: position 371,915,706 of record LR738715.1, on the reverse strand, counting down.
CCTTGTTGATACTGTTGCATATGTAGTTAGTTCTGATGTAAGTCTTGCTGAGTACCTTTGTACTCACGTTTGCTTAATTTATGTTTTGCAGAGAGACTTCAGTCTCGCTAGTGATTCCGCGTGGACTTCAACGTTTAGCTTGTCAGCTACGGTCTTGTGCCCTTAGGAGGGTCTTGTAGATAGTCAGGCTTCTCAGCCTTTTTCATTTGTAGTTGTCTGTACTCAGACATGTTATGCTTCCGTTGCCTGTATGCTCTGTATGTTGGGTCATGTGACCTCTGATTGTAATAAATGCTATGATGGCTCTTCTGGGCCTTTATCTATGAGTTCTTGAGTTATGTTGTGATGCCAAGTTGTACAACACATACTTGCATGTTATGCGTACGTGTAATGTGTATTGCTATGTGTGGGATCCGACACCTAGTTGTTTACCTTTGGTAGCCTATCTTACAGGGAAATGTCTCCTAGTGCTTCCACTGAGCCTTGGTAGCTTGCTACTGCTCCGGAGCACTTAGGCTGGCCGACATGTGTCCTTCTTCGTTCCTGTGTCTGTCCCTTAGGGGAAATGTCACGCGTTGCTCCTTTAAGTCCTTGTAGCTTGCTACGACTTGGGTTCATACGTTGATGACCGACACGTTCGTTGTTGGGTCATGTATGCCTGTCTCTGTAATTTAGTGCCACTTTTGGTTTATAACTAGTCATGTAGGCCCAGGTTCTCTGTCATATGGATGCTAGCGACACTATCATATACGTGTGCCAAAATGCGCAAACGGTCCCGGGCAAGGTAAGGTGGCACCCGTGGGGATACCGTGCGTGAGGCCGCAAAGTGATATGGTGTGTTACAGGCTAGACCTGTGTGACTTAGGATCGGGGTCCCGACAGAAGGATTCCCGTCTAAACATACATGGAGGGAATGCCGGATCATGATAGAAGCCATGAGACAAGCCAAATATAACCACGGACCCCCGGGCGGCGGCTCGAGTTCCGGTTTTCATGGTCCGTGTCACCAGGGTAATGGTTCCGGGTCAGGATATCACGGCGGTAACAACAACTATCCCAGCAACAATAGTAACGGTCAGCATCAGCAGAACCAACAGCACGGTCAGGGTGGTTACAATAACCAAGGCAATCAGCAGCGGCAACAGCAGCAGCAATCCGGATACCAGAGTACTCCGAAGGAGCGAAGTAGTGGATAGTACCATGTTTTCACTACGAGTTTGTGCAAACGAGATCGAAAGATTCTAAAGCGGGCAGTGCACGCAGTTGAACCGGCAACGCCACGTTTTCTACGTTGGTCTGAACAACCTACTGTGTGGAGCAGAGAGGATCACCCCCCACGGGTTGACAATCCGGGCCAGTTGGCCCTAGTGGTAGCACCACAGGTGGGTGGCTACAAATTCACAAAGGTACTCATGGATGTCGGCAGCAGTATCAACATCTTGTATTACGATACTTTCCGTCGTATGGGGTTGACTGACAAGAAGTTGAGACAATCCAACACGGTGTTCCATGGAGTGGTCCCAGGTAAATCGGCTTACCCAGTTGGGAAAATTGATCTGGAGGTCACCTTTGGGGATGAGCAGGATTCTAGGTCAGAGACAGTGACCTTTGAGGTCGTAAAGATCCAGAGCCCATATCATGCTCTGTTTGGGAGGCCGGTTTATGCCAAGTTCATGGCTAGACCGTGCTATGTTTATCTACAGCTCAAGATGCCGGGTCACAAGGGAACCATCACGGTTCACGGAAGTCGCAAGATTGCATTGGAGTGCGAGGAAGGAGACGCAGCCTATGCAGAGGCAGTGTGTGCTACAGAGGAGTTGAAGTTCTACAAAGACAACGTTGATCCGGCAGATATGTCCCCATTAAAAAAGCCAACTACAGAGCATGATCCGGCGTTGAAGTTTAAATCGGCAGAGGAGACCAAGCAAGTTGACTTTGTGCCAGGTGATTCATCCAAACAGTACACAATCAGCGCTAACCTAGATCCCAAATAGGAAAGCGCGCTCATCGATTTCATCCGTGAGAACCGGGATATCTTTGCATGGAAACCTTCTGACATGCCGGGTATACTGAGGGAACTCGCTGAGCACAGTATTAACATTGATTCGAAGTTTAAACCGGTCAAGAAGTACCTGCGCCGCTTCAATGAGGAGAGGCGCAAGGCTATAGGTGAAGAAGTGGCCAGGCTTTTGGCCGCAGGGTTCATAGTTGAGGTGTTCCATCCAGAGTGGTTGGCTAATCCGGTTCTGGTACTGAAGAAAAATGGAACGTGGAGGATGTGTGTAGATTACACAGACCTAAACAAGGCTTGCCCAACTGATCCTTTTGCTCTCCCCCGTATTGATCAGATCATTGATGCTACAGCAGGATGTGAGCGGCTAAGTTTCTTGGATGCATATTCAGGGTATCATCAGATCAAGATGGCAGTTAAAGACCAGGAGACGACAGCCTTCATAACTCCCTTTGGAGCCTTATGCTATGTATCTATGCCCTTTGGGCTCAAGAGTGCCCAAGCAACTTACCAGCGTTGCGTACAGAACTGTCTTAAGGGGCAGATTGGAAAAAATGGCCATGCCTATGTGGACGACATTGTGGTAAAGTCAAGGAAGGAGGAGACGCTGATAGAAGACCTAAAGGAAACCTTCGACAACCTCCGAGTTTATAAGATGATGCTTAATCCGGAGAAGTGCATTTTTGGTGTTCCGGCAGGCAAGCTCCTTGGATTCTTAGCATCAAACAGAGGAATAGAGGCCAATCCGGAGAAGATCAAGGCGATCACATCCTTGACTAAACCGGCTTGTATCAATGATGTCCAGCGCATAGCAGGCCGGATTACAGCGTTAAGTCGATTCATCGGCCGTTTGGGAGAGAAGGCAATTCCACTTTATCAGATGCTGAAAAAGACAGATCGGTTTATATGGAGCGATGCTACAAACGCTGCGTTCGAGGACTTGAAGCGGCAATTAGCAGAGCCACCAGTTCTTCCTGCCCCTGTTGACAATGAACCGCTGCTATTGTACGTGGCCGCCAATGCCCGTGCAGTTAGTGTGGCAATTGTGGTGGAACGCACGGAAGCAGGCAAGGAATATCCGGTTCAGCGCCCGGTTTACTACGTCAGTGAGGTGCTCATTGAGTCAAAGCAAAGGTATCCACACTGGCAGAAGCTGGTGTATGGTGTGTTCATGGCAAACCGGAAGATGAAGCATTATTTCCAGGGCCACCGAATCACTGTGGTCAGCTCAGCTCCGTTGGGGTATATAATCCAGAACAGAGAAGATACTGGGAGAGTAGCAAAGTGGGCCATTGAGCTTAGCCCACACGGATTGAAGTACGTACCCCGTACTGCTATTAAATCCCAAGAATTGGTAGATTTCATCAATGATTGGACAGAATTGCAAGCACCAGAGGAGAAGCCGGATCATACATACTGGACTATCCACTTTGATGGTTCAAGGCAATTAGAAGGCTCGGGGGATGGAGTAGTGTTAAGTTCCCCACGAGGTGACAAGTTTTGTTATGTCCTCCGATTAATGTTCCCTTGCACTAACAATGCTGCTGAATATGAAGCACTGCTTCACGGACTGCGGATGGCTAAGGAGATGAACTTGAGCCGGGTCAAGTGCTTTGGTGATTCAGATCTAGTGGCGCAACAAGTGTCTGGCAAGTGGGACTCTAAAGACCCTCTCATCGCAGCTTACAGGTGAGAAGTTGAAGCGGTGGCAGGATGTTTCAAAGGATATCAGGTGGATCACATAGACCGGCGGAAAAATGAAGCAGCCGATGCTCTAAGCCGGCTGGGCTCTCAGCGTAAACCGGTGCCACCAAATACTTTCTTGGATGAGTTGCACAGTCCATCAGTTCAGGTACCATCGGAGGAGGATTTGGGTGTTCCTGATCCGGAAGCGTAGCTGGTGGCAGCGCTTCATGTTATTCCGGATTGGACACTCCCTTACTTGGCGTACCTGAGCCTAGGAGAGTTGCCAGATGATGAGGTTGAAGCCAGGCAGATAATCAGGCGATCCAAATCTATGACCATTGTTAACGGAGAACTTCATCACCGCAGCATTTCTGGGGCTTTTCAGCGCTGTGTATCATCGGAAGAAGGCAGTGATATTCTTCAAGAGATACACGAAGGAGATTGTGGTCATCACGCCGGTTCAAAATCGCTGGTAGCCAAGGCTTTTCGTCACGGATTTTACTGGTTAATAGCCCATGCTGATGCGGAGGATCTAGTCCGGAGATGCGACGCTTGTCAGAAATTTTCACGGCGTGCTCTTGTTCCGACGCAGGAGCTACGGATGATTCCAATTACTTGCCCGTTTGTGATTTGGGGGCTGGATATGGTTGGACCTTTTAAACGATCCCAAGATCAGAAAACCCACATGTTAGTGGCAGTGGACAAGTTTACAAAGTGGATTGAGGCAGAGCCTGTCAGTAATTATGATGAGGCAACAACAGTTAAATTCATCAAAAAGGTAATTTACCGGTTTGGCTTTCCACACAGCATTATTACTAATAATGGCACCAATCTATCTAAAGGAGAGATGTAAGAGTTTTGCCAAAGGGAGCATATTCGCTTGGATGTATCTTCAGTAGCTCACCCGCAATCCAATGATCAAGCTGAAAGGGCCAACCTAGAGATCTTATGAGGCATCAAGCCCCGGCTTATGACTCCCTTGCAGAGAACACCAGGGTGCTGGGTTGAGGAGTTACCTTCTGTCCTCTGGAGCATCAATACTACGCCTAACAGGTCTACAGGCTATACGCCCTTCTTCATGGTGTATGGTGCTAAAGCGGTTCTCCCTAGTGATATCCGACACGACTCACCACGGGTGGCGGCTTATGTTGAAGCGTCTAATGAGGAAGCAAGATAGGACAACTTAGACCGGCTAGATGAGGAGCGTGACATAGCAGCAGCACGATCCACAATTTATCAGCAAGACCTGCGCAGATATCACAGCCGCCGGGTTAAGACTAGGACGTTCCAGGAGGGGGACCTGGTACTCCGGCTCATCCAAGACCAGAAAGATATGCACAAGTTATCCCCACCTTGGGAAGGACCCTTTGTGGTCAGCAAGAACCTACACAACAGTTCATACTACCTGGTGGACGTTCGAGAACATAAAGACTCACGGACAGCAGAGGAAGAGACGAAGAGGCCGTGGAACATTGCTCTTCTGCGGCCTTACTACACTTGAGCCATGGGCTCCATTTCATGTATCATGTATATATTATGATTAATAAATAAGGCACCCCTGGTAAACTGGGGGATCAGCCATTTTCTTCCAATATAAGTGTATTATGGGAGTTCACTCAGGTGATATCCATCTAAAGTTTATTTCTCTTGATATATATCATTTTCGCAAGATGCTTTGATCAGTCTATTTTGATATGCAGGACAATTCTATAAGGGACCAAACAGGGCTTGCCATACAAGCGCAACTCTCTTATAGGTACCCTGCCTCTACGGTCACTAGGGGGCTACGTGATCGCAATCGAATCCTAGCTTAACCCCTTTTGGTCCGGTTTATATGATCGTATTCGAATCATATCTTAAAACCCCGTTTAGGGTCCGCCTTGGATCGCATTCGAATCCACTGATCGGCAAAATCTCAAAACCACTGGGGGCTACGGATCGCATTTGAATCCTAGCTCAACCCCCTTTTGGTCCGGTTTATATGATTGCATTCGAATCATAGCTTGAAACCCCGTTTAGGGTCCGCCTTGGACCGCATTCGAATCCACTGATCGGCAAAATCTCAAAACCACTGGGGGCTACGGATCGCATTCGAATCCTAGCTCAACCCCTTTGGTCCAGTATATATGATCGCATTCGAATCATAGCATAAACCCCGTTTGGGTCCGCCTTGGATCGCATTCGAATCCATTGATCGGCAAAAAATTCAAGGCCACTGGGGGCTACATGGTCGCATTCGAATCTTAGCTCAATCCCTTTGGTCCGGTTTACTGATCACATTCAAATCAGAAGCCTCGATTTCGAGCCTGACAGCTCACAAAAAGCCTCGATTTGGAGCCTGGCAGCTCGCAAAAAGCCTCGACTACATGGTCTTATTTGCCAACAATGCTTTGTTTTGTGGTTAACCAAGTTTTTTGATCCCGAATTGGGCAACTTCAAAGTTGACCACATATCTACAAAGTTAAAAGTCTGGATCATGAATACCAGCATGAGTTTAAAGTCTGGGTCATAAACACCAGCATGATTTAAACCGGTGTTTACCATAACCCGGAATAGTCATCAGGCAAAAGCCAAGAGAGCCAAGAGCCTCATTAGAATCTACATATTCAAATATGCCTACCGGATTAAGAACGTCAGGTACACTTAATCAAAGGTATGAGATATTGTTGGGTATAAAATAGATACTTTTTCAATATATGTTTATGGGAGCAATGTAATAGGTCCGGTGGTAAAACTGCCAGGACGTCTTTTTAGCATTGTTTATGCAGATGCAGATAACATAGATGGATCAACCATAACAGACAAAGAATTAAAATTGGCAGACGCCAAGTCAAGCTGTGACATACGAATTGGGACAAAGGCAATGTTTCGAACTATCCTATTACAAGGCACTTGCGGGCCAGAATGGATTAAAGTTTTCTGCAAAAGTGTTCGGCAGCTATGAATTAAACTGGACGGTTTATGATTCCTCTTCACGCTGCAAAGGCTGAGGGTCGGCTTGTTCCGGATCTTCTTCATCTTTAGGAAGTGGCTAGAAATCAGGAATGCGCCAGTCAATCTTGGAGAGTGCACGGAAGTACATTTCCTCAGTAATAAGATTGGACGGATCAATATTCGGAGCGAAAGTTTGGCCACGCACCGGCGGGATCAGTTTCTCCGTGTCATAAACCGGCCGGTCCACCCGTTCATTTTCTAAGTCATATGCCGGATGATACCTGGTCAGATCCGCCTCATCGGCAAGTTTGCTGGCGAGTGGGCGCATCTCTTTGGTTAAGGCACGGAGGTCCTCGGTAGAGAAGGTGGATCCATCTTCCTTATTACTGGGATATCCGTTCATAGCCTTTTCCGGATCAAAGTCCGTGACCCATGCCTTGGCACGGGTCAGTGCTATAAGAGAACCGGCCCGTGCAGCAGATTTCTTCACTTCCACCAAGCGCACAGGCAGGACAGATAGCTTCCCCAAAGTACCTTGGATGGTAGTTGGGGCCGCTTTCTGATGGGACATTGCACTTATAACCCTTTGAGCGCCGGCATACAGTTGCTCCACCAGGGTATAAGAGGCCTTGAGCTTCTTCCGGACGTCATCTCCAAGATGAGTTATGTGTCGCCCTATATATGTTTGTCAAAGTTAAAACGGAGTGGATCAAGGAGTGCAAAGATGAAAGCATATACAGTTGAAGTGCTCACCAAAGATAGGAGAAGTCATAAGTTCAATTTGCTGTCTTAAACCGGTCAACTCCTGCGTAACCGGATTAAGGGCAGCCTCAGCATCCTTTGCTCTTTTCTCAAGAGCATTCCTCTGCACCTCCCAGGCGGACTGCTCCGCTTCAAAGTCCTTTTTCAATTTTTCTACGTTGGTTAAGCTCAACACAAGCTCTTCCTTGACTTTGGCAGAAGCAGTTTCAGTAGCAGTTAATCTATTCCGGAGTTCAGTTACCTCTGCAGCCCTCCGGGTCAAATCAGCCTACAAGGAAATCAAATGGATTAGAAGAGAATTTCAGACAAGTCTCAAGCATATAAACAAGTTATCCACTTGACACTTGGGGGCTAATGTGCAGTTGAAGTACCAAAAGAGAATTTCAGACAAGTCCCAAGTGCATAAAACAAGTTATACCCCTGGCACTTGGGGGCTAATGTAAGTTCATTTGCAGATACATTGGAAGTCCCGGTTCACCTACAACGAAGCTAAACCGGCACTTGGGGGCTACTATGGCCTAAAGACAGGATTACAAAGAATACAAAACAGAGACAAGTGAAGGAAGTTACCTCGTACTTATCCTTCATCATGTTAACCAACCCGGATTCATAATCGCGGCTGGTAAAGAGCCGGTTCAAATACTCGGAATGAAGTTCCTAGGCACTTAACTGGGCATAGCTGGATAAGTCCGTGCTCCACTTGCCTTTTTCTTGTTGAAGTTTTTCCTCTTTGGCAGTGTGCTTGGCCAAGATGACAGGCTCAGTAGGAGCGGTAAAGCCTAATCCGGTAATCTCACAATCCGCGGATGTAGCGACAGTCGGTTGGATAGGAGTAGCAGAAGGCGCCGCGCTAGCGGGAGCCAGGTTAGCCCGAGGAGAGCTAACCCGGACAGGGCTCGCAGGTTCAACTATGTTCTCCGTATTAACATCCTCCGGAGCAGCAATATCATCACGATCCATGGGAGTAGGGTCATCAAACTGAGCTGCAGGATTATCTTCTTGAGGGATAACTTCGTCCGGATCAGCGACCGGTTTAGGGTAGCAGTCTCGGCAGCCGCTTTGGTTGCTTTCGCCTTCTTGCTAGGCTTTGGCTTGCTGGAGAAAATCAAAGGAACAATGAGAATCATCAACATACAAATATAAACCAGATGTTGAAAAAGACTTACCTAGGCACGGTCTTCAGCACAGGGACCTATGTAGCAGTCGACTCACCGGAAGAGGACAAAGGAGCCTCCTGATAGTTAGGATCAGACGGTTTAAGCGGTTTACGTATGAGCCCGACTTTTGGATGAAGGAGAGTTGGAGAAAGTAAAACCTCAGAACGGCGCCTGCGAGCTGGAGTGAGAGGTATTCCGGAGGACTCCACTACATGGCCACTATGGCGCGTGGTCCGGCGCGCCTCATGCTGTTGCTTCTTCAAAAGAAATTTGGGTTCCAATTGAGCGTAAGGATGAGAAAAAAGGGTATTTCCGGGACACCCGGCGAATTTTGGGGGGCAGCGGTTCTGAGTCTGAAGAGAGAGAGAGATTACCTCAACTTCCGCCGCTTTACTTCCTTCAGCCAGATCGTGCGGAAAGGCACTGTTAACATAAATTTGGATAAAGGGAGATTAAAACATATCAGGATCAACTCATACCTCAGAATCCGGATCATCTTCCTCAGGATGTGAACCGGAGGCAGCAACCGCCTTCTTCTTCTTGACAGCATACGTCTTCCGGCGTGGCTGTTTGGCCGATTTCTCTTGAGGTTTCCTCTTCCAGAAGGGGTCGTTGGCCTGTGCAGAAGATAGAAAATAAATAGAAGACAATTGATATGGACGGATCATAACAAGCAGAAAAGATCAGAAGGAACTTACTGCTGGCGGTTTATTGTTTTCACAGAATGGAGCTAAACCGGTCCGGCTGCACTCTTCCAGAGAGATGTTGAGCATTTTGTTTGCGGATTCAGCGACTTCTTTCTCAGGAAGTATTATGTCAATGTGTAGGATCGAAGAAGGTGAGAGTGTCTAGAGGGGGGGGGTGATTAGACTACTCGACAAGATAAAAATTCTGTCTTTTAACAAGAACAGATTTTGGCAGATTTTGCATAACACACAAGTCAAGTAGCATACTACACATGCAATTCTAGAGTATGGGCAGCGGAAAGTAAATTGCACAATTAGTAAAGAGAGGTGGAGAAGATCAAACGCAATTTGGAGACGTAATGATTTTTCCTGTGGTTCCGATAGGTAGTGCTATCGTACATCCACGTTGATGGAGACTTCAACCCACGGAGGGTAACGGCTGCGCGAGTCCACGGAGGGCTCCACCCACGAAGGGTCCACGAAGAAGCAACCTTGTCTATTCCATCATGGCCTACGCCCACGGAGGGCTAGCCTTACTCGGGGTAGATCTTCACGAAGTAGGCGATCTCCTTGCCTTTACAAACTTCTTGGTTCAACTCCACATCTCGATGACGGAGGCTCCCAAGCGACACCTAACCAATCTAGGAGGCACCACCCTCCAAAAGGTAATAGATGTTGTTGATGATGATGAACTCCTTGCTCTTGTGCTTCAAATGATAATCTCCCCAACACTCAACTCTCCTCACTGATATGGCTGTGGTGGAAGAAAGGATTGAGTGGAAAGCAACTTGGGAAGGTTAGAAATCAAGTTTCATATGGTAGGAATGGAGCAACTTGATCTCAACACAAGGGTAGGTAGTTCTCTTCTCAGAAAGTGTAAGGTAGGAGTGGTAGTTCTTTCTGATGGATCTCTTTACGAATGAAGAGGGGGTGGAGGGGTATATATAGCCTCCACACAAAATCCAACCGTTACACACATATTTGAGTAATCTCGGTGAGACCGAAGTGAAAACTCGGTCAGACCGAAAGTTCAAATATAGTGAACGTTGGGGTTTTCGGTGGGACCGAAAATACCATCTCGGTGAGACCGAAAGTGCAAATGATATGAACGTTGGGATTTTCAGTGGGACCGAGAAAGAAAACTTGGTTAGACCGATTTGAGAAAAGACAGGAACATGCCAGTTTCGGTGGGACCGAAGATGCAATCTCGGTGAGACCGATTTGAGCCAAGACAGAAGCTTGTCAATCTCGGTAAGACCGAAAAGGCAATCTCGGTTATTCCGATATGATGTCAAATGGTTACAGAAGGTTGGCAGTCCATATTTCGGTGAGACCGATCTCAAACTCGGAAAGACCGATTTTTCTAGGGTTTGGCTGATGGCTGAGGTGGTTCATCTCGGTGGGACTGAGTTGGAAGAATCGGTTTGTCCGAGATTACTTATGAGTGCGTATAGTAGTGAAAGTTTCTGATAGTTGAAGGAGCTAAATCACTAAGCACTTGAGCAACCAGATCATCAACACAACCTCATCCCCTTTTAATAGTATTGGCTTTTCCTATGGACTCAATGTGATCTTTGATCACTAAACCAAAAATGGAGTCTTGAGCTTTTGCCAATGCTTGCCTTAGCATTTTGAGGGGTCCACTTCTTTAGTCATTTCCATAGCCAATGTGATTGGATTTCCTGAAACATACTTGATAAAAGCATTAGTCCAACCACAAAGTATGTTGTCATTAATTACCAAAACCACCCAGGGAGCAAATGTGCTTTCAATCTCCCCCTTTTTGGTAATTGATGGCAACACACTAAAATCACACTAAACAAGACATCAAAGCTTTTTGAAAGAAGGACAGAATTATCACGAAAGCTTTGACAAGCATGTAGTACACAGGCTCCCCCTACAAGTGTGCAAGATTTTCACAAATTTTGGTTTTGGACTACCTCAAGCACACAAGAGAGATAAGCAAGATGTGCTACATGCAGCTTGGCTATATGCATCAGAGCAGAAGAAAAAGAAGTGAGTGATAATGCATATGTGCATGGTGATTTCTTGCAAACAAGTATTTACAAGCAAGTCACCATCATGCACATTCTGCAAGATGCATATACTTACCTTGAGGTTCCTTGGCATTGTACCTGAAGGGATAAACTTGGGAAAACAAGGTTAGATAACACAAGAGTATTCCTTCAACCAACTGCAAGAACATCAAGAGTACCAAGCCAGGGAGGACATGTATAAGGAGTGTCTCATATTGAGCACAAGCTTGAATCAGCAAACATGTCTCCGAAACTAAAAGATTTTCAATGAACACTGAGAGATTTTGCTTTCCATAAAGATATCAATTGTGAAGATTCCTCTCCCTTTGAGTTCTCTCAGAACAAGGGGTTTGATGGAAACGGCAAAATCAAAAGAATGATGTCCAATGTAAGACACGACAAAGCTTTGATGTGATTCTCTCCCCCTTAAGATAAGATTGCTTTTCTTCTCCCCTTAAGTCTTCTCTTCTCCCCCTACTCCCCCTAAGTCTTCTCCCCCTTTGACATCAAGTGCCGAAAAGGACAGCAAACTAGGAAGGACAGGAAAGATGAAAGGAAAGAAGTGGGATCCTTAAGAATCATAACAGAGCAAATAAGAACATTCCAAGAGAAACAATGAGTGGAGCTGCAGGAGATGATATCCTGGAAGAAATAAATCAGTGACACCGAATTGAGTTAGGGTAGACCCTTTTCGGTTAGACCGAAATAAATAAATCGGTGACGCCGAGTTTAATTCCAAGGAAATACAAAAATAATTCAGCTCACTTTGCGAGGAATGTTTCAAAAGATTTGCAATGAATTTGTAAAAGATTTTCAGGGAATTGATCAGAGCCAGAAGGATATTCAAAGAGACATAAGAAATAGAAATAAAAAAAGATTCCTAGATGAAGTTTTTTTTTAAAGAAAACTCAATGAGAGAACATAAGAGAAAACAGAAAGACTCCAAAAGTATATGTACTTCATCTAGATAAAGGTCGGCGACAAGGTCACCTATGTTTGAGTATGTTGACTTAGGAGTCAAATGAGGACATTTGATCATAGGTCATACTCATCATTAATGCTCAAAATGGGGTTGCCATTTTTCGATTAAGCATTCGATGTGATCACATCTTATGAAGCTTCTTGTACTCATGACTTTGAGCAAAGCTCCTTAAAGATGTGAAGAACATACCTTGGGCTTGTTGATGCTTTACTCATGTAGGTAAGCTTGATGTAGGTGCTCATTGAATGTGAATTTGGAGCGCCATTTCTACTTGTGTAGTTCATCTTCCTACATGGGTTAGGCAAACAAGGAAATACTCGAGGATATCCAAGATGACAAGAGTGAAATACAAGATGTATAAGATGTCAAAAAGGATATGTGGAATTTGTTCATTGAAATCAACATCCCAAAGGGCTAGATACTTGGTCAATGACAAGATTACTCATGATTTGAGTGTGTGGTAATCTTGTGGAATGTAGATCGTCCAAGTACCTGCAAAGAGTTAGATGCAATACAAGGAGGCAAATGTGTCCAAGACATATGATCACCATCATAAGAGAAAATATCAAGGATTAGTCAAGAGGGCTCATGCCTTGCATGCATCAATGGAGTTATCACTCCAAGTTTGAAGCATCAATGATGTTCAACTCACTCCTTAAGCGACAAAACACCTTCTCATCAAGAGGTTTTGTAAAGATATCAGCAAGTTGTTTGTCTGTACGAACATGCTTAAGATTAATGTCACCCTTGGCAATATGATCACGAATAAAATGGTGACGAACTTCAATATGCTTTGTTCGAGAGTGTTGCACTGGATTGTGTCCAATTTTAATAGCACTCTCATTGTCACAAAGCAAGGGAACACGTCTCACATGTATCCCATAATCCTTAAGCGTTTGTGTCATCCATAGCAATTGAGCACAACACAAACCAGCAGCAATATATTCCGCTTCAGCAGTGGATAATGATACCGAATTTTGTTTCTTGGAGGACCAAGATACGAGGGATCGACCAAGGAATTGACATGTACCCGAAGTTGACTTTCTATCAACCTTGTCACCGGCATAGTCCGAGTCGGAATAGCCAACAAGATCGAAAGAAGCTCTCTTAGGATACCAAATGCCAAAGTTTGGTGTGTGTATCAAATATCTCACTATCCTTTTAACAGCTTTAAGATGACATTCTTTAGGGGCTGCTTGATATCGCGCACACATGCATACACTCAACATTATGTCAGGACGAGAAGCACAAAGATATAGTAGAGAACCAATCATAGAACGGTAAACCCTTTGATCAACGGGTTCTCCATCTTTTGTCAAGTCATTGTGTCCACTTGTAGGCACGGGGGTACTCATACCTTTGCTTTCTTGCATGTTGAACTTCTTGAAGAGGTCCTTGGTGTACTTTATTTGTGAGACAAAGGTACCCTCCTTAGATTGCTTGATTTGCAACCCAAGGAAGAATTTGAGTTCACACATCATTGACATCTCATACTTCTCCGACATGAGCTGTCCAAACTTCTTGCTAAAATGGGGGTTAGTTGAACCAAAGATAATATCATCAACATATATTTGGCACACAAATAGTTCACCATTAACCCTTTTCGTGAACAGCGTTGAGTCTATCTTTCCAATTTCAAAGCCTTTTTCAAGAAGAAAGCTAGTTAAGCATTTGTACCAAGCTCTAGGAGCTTGTTTAAGACCATAAAGAGCTTTGTGCAACTTGTAAACATGATTAGGCTTTTTGGGGTTCACAAAACCGGGAGGTTGTTTCACAAATACTTCCTCCTCAATTTCACCATTTAGGAAAGCACTTTTGATATCCATTTGATAGAGAGTAATATCATGATGATTGGCATAAGCAAGAAGAATGCGAATGGACTCAAGTCTAGCAACGGGGGCATAGGTCTCACCATAGTCCATACCTTCGACTTGTGTGTAACCTTGAGCTACGAGACGAGCCTTGTTGCGGATGACTTGTCCATCTTCATCTTGCTTGTTCTGAAACACCCATTTGGTTCCAATGATGTTTTGATCATCCTTGGGCTTCTCTACCAATGTCCACACCTTGTTCCTCTCGAAGTTGTGTAGTTCTTCGTGCATAGCGTTCACCCAATCCGGGTCTTCAAGTGCTTCTTCTACCTTCATAGGTTCAATACTAGAGATAAATGAGTAATGCTCACAAACGTTAGCTAAGCTAGTTTTAGAGCGAGTAATTCTCCCGGAGTTGATGTCGTTCATCATTTGTTCCACGGGATGATTTTTCTTGACTCTTGCTCGAACTCGGGATAGCTTTTGTTGATGTTGTGGCTGAGCTTCCTCATCATCTTCATCTTCCTCTTCTTCTTCATTGTTGTTGGTGTTGTCTTGAGGCGGTGGAGAAGGAGGTTGTGGTGGATCTTCTTGTTGCACTTCCTCATCTTGGTGAGTTCCACTTGTGGAGGCCTCCTTATTGCCTTGAGGTTCATCTTGCCGTGAGGTAGGTGGATCCACATATGTAGATGAGGTACTCTCCTTCACTTCCATGTGACGGATCTTTCCAATAGATAAGTCTTGGATAGCTTCCGATGGGTCCTTGTCTCCTACATCAATAGGCATTTGCTCTACTTGCGAGCCATTAGATTCATCAAACTTCACATCTACCGTCTCTTCAACCTTTCGGGTGAAATTATTGTAGACACGGTAGGTGTGGGAGTTCGATCCATAACCAAGGAGAAAGCCTTCATGAGATTTAGGAGCAAATTTAGACCGACGATGCTTATCAAGGATATAGCATTTTGAACCAAAGACACGAAAGTATCCCACTTGGGGTTTGTTACCGGTGAGGAGCTCGTATGATGTCTTGCCGAGGAGCTTATGAAGATAAAGCATGTTGATAGCATGACAAGCTGTCTCGACCGCTTCTCCCCAAAAATGCTTCGGTGTCTTGTATTCATCAAGCATCGTTCTTGCCATCTCTATGAGCGTTCGGTTCTTCCTCTCAACAACTCCATTTTGTTGAGGAGTGTATGTAGCCGAGAATTCATGTAGAATCCCTTCCTCATCGAGAAAAGAGTCTACATTGGCGTTCTTGAACTCCGTTCCATTGTCACTCCGAACTTTCTTGATCTTCACCTCAAATTGATTTTGGGCCTTTCTGGCAAAGGTCTTGAAGATTTTCTGAACCTGCGATTTATCATCAAGGAAAAATACCCACGTAAATCTGGAATAATCATCAACTATAACTAGACCAAAGGAGTTACCACCAAGGCTTTTGTAAGCATTGGGACCGAAGAGATCCATATGAAGAAGCTCAAGCGGTCTCCTTGTGGTCATGATGTTTTTCACGGGATGACTTCCACCAACTTGTTTTCCTGCTTGACAAGCACTACAAAGTCTATCTTTGTCAAAGAGAACATCTTTAACACCAAGAATATGATCACCTTTGATTAGCTTGTCTAGATTACGCATACCAACATGTCCTAGCCTTCTATACCATAACCAACCTTTAGAGGATTTAGCAATGAAACAAGCTCTAGGTTGGGCTTTCTTAGTGAAATCAACAATATATAGATCACCTCTACGGATACCGGTAAAAGCCATGTTTTGATTATCACGACGAAAGACTTGGCAATCTACTTTCGTGAATAGCACTTTGAATCCAAAGTCAGCTAATCTAGACACGGAAAGTAAATTGTATCCAAGAGATTCTACAAGCATGACATTCTGAATAGAGCTATCATGAGATATGGCCACCTTACCAAGGCCAAGTACCTTACCCTTGGAGTTGTCTCCAAAAGTCACATACTTGCGTGGACCATCGTTCTTTGCAAGCTCTCGAAACATGTCTTTGTCTCCGGTCATGTGATCGGTGCATCCACTATCAAGAATCCACTCTTTTCCGCCGGACATGTAGTCTCTCAGATTTGCCATGAGATTGAGACTCTTCATGACCTTGTCTAGCTCGGTGTCCGAATCGGAGCAATCATCATCTTGCTCATGCTCATCATCATATTGACCCATAGATTGTTCATCATCAACACCTAGGTCAATTTGATAAGTACTTGCATTAGTTTGGTCAATGTGACAATAATCTTCGGAATGCAATGCAAGAGCATTTCTAATTATAGTATTGATAAGACCGGGATCACCCTTCTTTTTCATAAGATCACGAAGCTCAAAGAAGCATTTATCAAAGTTGGGATCATTGGGGTGCAACTTATCAAATTCAATAGTCTTGTGTAGAATTTCATCAAGACTTCTCAAAGAGTAGTCCGGATAAAGTTCTTCCAAGAATTTCCACATAGCATAGGCGCACTCAAAGTTTGTAACAAGATTAAGCAAGTCATCGGGTAACCCTCTAATGATAAGATTTACAGTTCTAAGGTTACGAAGCAAATCAAGCTCTTCATCTATGGTAGGGTGCAAGGGGTCAAAAGGAGGCACATAGGGGGTCTCAACATATTTGCACAAATTGTACATCTTAAAGATACTAAGCATTTCAGACCTCCATGAGTTATAGAACCTTCCATTAAGAATAGGCACTCTATGGCTAATACTCCCAAACGTAGACACGTCCATCTTCCTCCAATGGTGTGTAAACCAAAGCAATGGAGACCAAGGCTCTGATACCAATTGTAGGATCGAAGAAGGTGAGAGTGTCTAGAGGGGGGGGGGTGATTAGACTACTCGACAAGATAAAAATTCTGTCTTTTAACAAGAACAGATTTTGGCAGATTTTGCATAACACACAAGTCCAGTAGCATACTACACATGCAATTCTAGAGTATGGGCAGCGGAAAGTAAATTGCACAAGTAGTAAAGAGAGGTGGAGAAGATCAAACGCAATTTGGAGACGCAATGATTTTTCCCGTGGTTCCGATAGGTAGTGCTATCGTACATCCACGTTGATGGAGACTTCAACCCACGGAGGGTAACGGCTGCGCGAGTCCACGGAGGGCTCCACCCACGAAGGGTTCACGAAGAAGCAACCTTGTCTATTCCATCATGGCCTACGCCCACGGAGGGCTAGCCTTACTCGGGGTAGATCTTCACGAAGTAGGCGATCTCCTTGCCTTTACAAACTTCTTGGTTCAACTCCACATCTCGATGACGGAGGCTCCCAAGCGACACCTAACCAATCTAGGAGGCACCACCCTCCAAAAGGTAATAGATGTTGTTGATGATGATGAACTCCTTGCTCTTGTGCTTCAAATGATAATCTCCCCAACACTCAACTCTCCTCACTGATATGGCTGTGGTGGAAGAAAGGATTGAGTGGAAAGCAACTTGGGAAGGTTAGAAATCAAGTTTCATATGGTAGGAATGGAGCAACTTGATCTCAACACAAGGGTAGGTAGTTCTCTTCTCAGAAAGTGTAAGGTAGGAGTGGTAGTTCTTTCTGATGGCTCTCTTTATGAATGAAGAGGGGGTGGAGGGGTATATATAGCCTCCACACAAAATCCAACCGTTACACACATATTTGAGTAATCTCGGTGAGACCGAAGTGAAAACTCGGTCAGACCGAAAGTTCAAATATAGTGAACGTTGGGGTTTTCGGTGGGACCGAAAATACCATCTTGGTGAGACCGAAAGTGCAAATGATATGAACGTTGGGATTTTCGGTGGGACCGAGAAAGAAAACTAGGTTAGACCGATTTGAGAAAAGACAGGAACATGCCAGTTTCGGTGGGACCGAAGATGCAATCTCGGTGAGACCGATTTGAGCCAAGACAGAAGCTTGTCAATCTCGGTAAGACCGAAAAGGCAATCTCGGTTATTCCGATATGATGTTAAATGGTTACAGAAGGTTGGCAGTCCATATTTTGGTGAGACCAATCTCAAACTCGGAAAGACCGATTTTTCTAGGGTTTGGCTGATGGCTGAGGTGGTTCATCTCGGTGGGACTGAGTTGGAAGAATCGGTTTGTCCGAGATTACTAATGAGTGTGTATAGTAGTGAAAGTTGCAGATAGTTGAAGGAGCTAAATCACTAAGCACTTGAGCAACCAGATCATCAACACAACCTCATCCCCTTTTAATAGTATTGGCTTTTCCTATGGACTCAATGTGATCTTTGATCACTAAACCAAAAATGGAGTCTTGAGCTTTTGCCAATGCTTGCCTTAGCATTTTGAGGGGTCCACTTCTTCAGTCATTTCCATAGCCAATGTGATTGGATTTCCTGAAACATACTTGATAAAAGCATTAGTCCAACCACAAAGTATGTTGTCATTAATTACCAAAACCACCCAGGGAGCAAATATGCTTTCACAATGTGGCGCTGAGGGTCATCTGGTTTTCCGGTATACTCGCACATCAGGCCTGAACGCCGGCTCAGTGGAAGGATGCTCCAGTCAAGCCAACAGCGAACAAAGTCTACTCTGGTTAAACCGTTGGCCATAAAGGGCCTAAGCTTAGAAAGCTGAGCGGCAAACCGGGCTCGATCCGGGGCACTGAGGCGCTGCGGCAGGGGATGATCCTCAGGTAGGCGATGTGCACGGTAACCCGGCAGTGGGTTTTCCCCTTCAGGCGAAGTATCTATGCAATAGAACCACGATTGATTCCATTCCTTGGGGTGCGTGTGAAGGGCAGCGTGAGGTGATAACCCTCAACCGTAAGGGATCGAGATAGTCTTCGCGGTTAAGAATAACCCAATTTATTGATTCGACACACGGGGAGCCAAAGAGTATTTATAAGCTTTGACAGTTGAGTTGTAAATTCAACCGCACCTGAAATATACTTACTTGCAACAAAAGATAAGTGGTAACAGTGATATGATAGTAATGATAGTAATAGTAAAAGTAAACAGCAAAAGTAAATAGCAGTAGTAAATGGCAAAAGTAGCAACTAGTGACAAGCAGGGTTTAAAACACTGTAGGCTAGGGAGATGGATGGTTGGGCGCTGCATGGATGAGATAGATTCTAACTTGGGGCACGGCACACTGATAAGTAATGATCATCTAGGCAAATATCAAACATTAGGCATGTATCCCGTAGGTAGTTGTACGTGCTTGCAATAAGAACTTGCACAACATCTTTTGTCCTACCATCCCGCTACGAACGGGGCCAAAAGGAAATTATGGATATTAAGGTGCTCCTATCAAAGAGCACTGGAACAAAGCAATGAACTCAATGGATACATGTAATCCTCAAACTACGGAGCATCCCCTTTGGTGTCCCAAGCTGTCACTTTTGGGATCGCCGGTTCCGGACCGTAACAGGTGCAAACAACTCATAGATAGGATCACGAACACAAATATATTCATGCAAACACATATGTTTCAGATCTGAAATCATGGCACTCGGGCCCTAAGTGTCAAGCATTAAGAATAACAAGTTGAAGCAAAGATGATAACACCATAGTAGATGATAGGCAACATGCCCCCAACGATCTGATAAACTATTACATGATCTAACTCATCCAATCCCTACCATCCCCTTTGCCTACATCAGGGGAATTACTCACACATGAAAGGGGAAGTCATGGAGGGATGATGGAGTGGTGATGATGATGACGATGGCGACGATCTCCCCTCTCCGGAGGCCAATTCAGCCTCCAGATTAGCCCTCCCGAGGAAGAACAGAGGGTGGCGGCGGCTCCGCGACGGAAAACTGCGAAAGAACTTCTGATCTGGGGTTTTTTGCGTCGGGAGTAAAAATACGGGATAAAGTAGGGCACCAGGGGGTGTGGGACCCACCCAGGCGGCCCCCCGGCGCGGCCCAGGGGGGGCGCGCCCACAGGGCGCCTGGGCACCCCCTGGCCCCCCTCTGGCCCCACTTCTGGCTCCTGGTTCCTTCGGGTGCGTGGATTTTCTATGATTTTTCGTGGATTTTTCTGAGGTACCTAAAAATCCGTTTTCCTGCACACAAATAAACCATACAGGCAGCTCTGCTGAAAACAGCGTCAGTTCGGGTTAGTTTAGTCCAAATCATGCAAGAATGAGGCCAAAACAATATCAAAAGTGTTTGGAAAAGTAGATATGTTTGAGACGTATCAACTCCCCCAAGCTTAGCATATTGCTTGTCCTCAAGCAATTCAGTTCAACGAACTGGACGCGACAAAGAAAACTTTGACAAACTCTTTTGCTTCATTAGATGTATATAAGCATGTACTACGAAAAGAGTTTAGCAAGTATTGAAACAGTACTATGAGGACAATGCAGGGAGCAATCCTTCTTTCAAGTGACCAGTCACAAATACTTAAAAGTAAATAATATATTACTGAAAATCAAAACAAGATTACATTGCACATAGCTTGAGCATATTAGGGTGGTATCTCGCTAGCCTCCATGAGTGAAGCAAAACATAAATGCAGAGACTCCTCCAGAGTTTTAAAGGAGACTAGAACTAAGAATTTCAGAATAAATCATATCACAAGTATGCAGAAGACAATGTAATACTTTAGGACAATGCACATTACACTCAGAATGACAATTATGCTCTCCTAGTCGGTGCTTTGAAGAAAGAAGGTGAGACTCTCGAACCGTGGATTTTATTGGCAAGGTTGAAAACCCGTGGTCGGAAACAAAAACTAAACATGTACCAGAGCTCTTGGTTTTAAAAACAGAAGTAAACATGTTTTGAGAAGTGCATATTTCATCAACGAATGCTAGCAGATAGCTCAATCACTTTTTAAGTGGACAAGTCTCGAGGAACGGCTCCCGCATGAGGACGATCACATCCTCTTAATCTCCTTTGTTTATCACTGCCAAAGTTTTCTGATTTCTCATGAACAAAGCGTGAAGGAGGGTTTGTTTGTTATATTATCTTTTTGAGCCGGGCGCACTCAATGCCAGTTCCTTTTCGTATTAGGGGTTTGCACATTAGACATACAATCCAGGGGTGAAACTTGTCCAGCTTAAAAAGATCATGAATTAACTACTACTTCCTCATGAGCTAAAACATAGGCACAAAAGAGAAATGCTTTTGATTAGTTTCGAGATGGTACATGAAAGTCTTTGTTAGGAATGGCAGGTAAATACCATGTATAGGAAGGTATAGTGGACTCATATGGCATAACTGGTTTTAAGGATTTTGGATGCACAAGCAGTCAGTCCGCTTAATACAGGTGGAGGTTTAGCAAAAGACTGGGAAGCGACCAACTAGAGAGCAATAATGGTCATAATCATGCAGAGCGACAAAGCAACATTGAATCGGGTATGAAAGTGATATTACTATTCTAAAACTCAAAGATCATCAAGGCAAAGTAGACTTTTTAGTCATAAACATGTGTAAGCATGTGCCAAGTCAATCCAAAAATTCTCTAAAGGGAAATACCACCTTAGTATACCAGACTATGAACAGTGCAATGCATGTAGATCATTTCAATAACACATTATATACTCTAGTTATTCGGGACTAGCCACAAGGAAAGCATGAACCACTAGAAGAGCATTGTAAACATAGCACTATGTCGCTACAAGCTGGTCTCTAGATCATAAGTACAGGCATATGTACAAAAGTAGAAACAATAAGAGTTCATACCGGTCTTCCCTGTTGCTTCCCTTCAGTCGATCTTCGTCATTACTGCTTGTCACTTGCATGATCAATCATAGGAAATATAATCAAATGACATCACGGACTCGAGCTGATCTCTGAAAACAAAGCAAACTAAAGAGAGAAAGGAAATCTTTTTGGGTTTTTTTTCAAAGGTTGAATAAAAGCAAAAGAAAGAAAAAATCTTTTTGTTGTTTTTGCAAAGAGAGAAACAAAGAAGAACGGGCAAAAACTTCAAAAAGATCAAAGCGAATAAAACGTATAATACAATGGAAAAGTGAGAAGGGCACGTACTCCCCCAAGCTTAGGCTTTTGGCCTAAGTTGGTAGCAGCTACTGCCCCCAGGAGCCTCCTGCTCCAGGGGTATGGTGGTGAGTCCAAGTGTCGTAGAAGGATGCTGGCGCGTACACCGAACTCCTTGGAGTCTCCCACGAGGAAGGTTCCGAACGCCAAACAGAGGAAGACCCTTCACCAAACTCGGTGGCGGTCTCTTCCTGAAAATGTGGTATCTCACCGTGCCTCTCCTCGTCGGGCACAACCCCCTCCATGGGGTTATGAAACTGATGCTGGACCATGAGCTCATTGAACAGAACAACATCAAAAGACCATCCGTTCCTGCGAGAAAAATCAAACAAAAGAGGTGCAGGTAGACGGATCTTGCGTTCCGCGGCAGTTCCGAAACGCAAGATATAAATAAGATTATCAAGCTCAGAACCCATGGTAACAAACTTATGCCTTTTCATAGCAGCAAGATCAAAGCTTAAATAAGTAAAAGGAGTATCATCAGGGTGTGGGGTGCCTCCAAGATGCTCTAAGATAAGTGTGGCGTAAACGCCACCATATAAGTCCCCCTTGTTACCGTTCATAGCAAGGCATCGAGCAATTAAGGTACCTAGATTATAATCAGACCTCCCTGAGAGGGCTGCTGCCAGGATAGCAATATCCGGAGCAGAAATGCTGCTCGTGTTGTCACGAGCTAACACCCCTCTGGCAATATAATATGCAAAATACCTGAGGTGAGGAAATAAGATGCTGGAGATCTTTGACCGATGAATATCCCTCGTACCCATGCTGCAGAGAGAGTTGATGACGGTTTTCAGCTCGGAGGGCTGAGTGGCCATCCTAGCCGTCCTCCCAACGTTCGGCACAGCTATTATTTCACAAAAAATTCCCAAAGTCATGGTGATAAGATCATTGTAAATTTTAAACTCAATAGCACCTGAATCAGGATTATATCTAAAACTGTTAATGAAACTGGAGGTGAGTTTTTGATACTGGGTAACACGGCTCGTGACGAGTCATGTCAAACCTGCATTAGCACAAAGATTATAAAACTCATCCTTGATTCCCGCAGCTTCCATGAATTCATCACATGGAAATGTCATCGCACGTGCTGGACTTGTATCTTCCAACAACTCCAGGGGCACATGATCTTCATTATAGCTCACCCTAGCAGTCGACGGTGAAGCTGCGGCTCTAGTAACTCGATCGGAGTGTGCGGGCCTCCTCTTCTCAAGCCATCCTTTTGCCCTTACTAACAAACTCATTTCTGAAAATTTTTACAATTTACAAAAACGAGGATTAAAACAAAGTGAG
The DNA here is from genome assembly GCA_902687465.1 of Secale cereale. Classification (NCBI taxonomy): domain Eukaryota; kingdom Viridiplantae; phylum Streptophyta; class Magnoliopsida; order Poales; family Poaceae; genus Secale; species Secale cereale. The sequence goes on along the minus strand of LR738715.1, from coordinate 371,892,381 downwards.
CTAAGGCAAACTACTCAACTCACTTGCCCAAGGCATAATCTTGCATCAAAACTTGAAAAATAACTTTCTACACATGCATGCAAGCTCATCTCTACAGCACCAAGAACTACTAAATACTCACAAATGAGGCCACCAATCAAAAATCTAATTGGAGGGGTGGAGGAGTAACATACTAGGGAGTATTTGCTCAAAATTTCAGCTCAAATGATGGGCTGTAGAGAGAGATCGAAGAATCGCCTCCAAGAACAGCAAGAACACAAAGAACAAGTGCAGAACTCGCGTTTTTGGAGAAAGAGAGAGAGGGAGGAAGAAGACATACCTGGAGGGGGGCCCCGTGGGCCCCAGGCGCCCTGTGGGCGCGGCCAGGGGCTGGGCCGCGCCAGCTGGCCGCCTGGGCCACTGGTTGGTCCCCCTGGCTGGCCCCAAGACTTTCCGGGTCTCTCCCATCGTGGAAATTTTTATTATAATTTTTCTGGAATTTTTCTGAAAACTTCACTGTTGAAATTTTTTCGAAATTCAAAAAGCTGCGAAACTCTCTGAAAACTTGAAGCAGTTAGTAGTATTGTGAAGCTTCAAAAACATAAATGCTTGGTACAACAAGTTGGACAAAACTAAAAACAAGTGAAAACATAACAAGCTCAACTTTTTGTCCATATAAAACATATTTGCTAATAAGGTTGATCAAGTCTTACCAACAAACAGGCGACATATAGAGCAAAAAGTCTCACCTCTTACGAAGTAATCACTGAACCTTTACCTTGATGGACATTGTCCCTACCATGATAGTTTTGTATTTGTGAGGCACATGTAGTGGACAGTCCCATTCTCCAATTTTCACGGTCTCGATATTCTCTATAGAGTTGAGGCCATGCCTCCTGTCGGTCTTCTTTGGAAAACATACCGTGTGTTCTTTATCATTCACATGGAAGGTAACCTTCCCTTTATTACAATCAATAATAGCACCTGCGGTGTTAAGAAAAGGTCTACCAAGAATAATGGACATGCTCCCATCCTCAGGCATGTCAAGCACAACAAAATCAGTAAGAATTAAACAATTAGCAACTTCTATAGGAACATCCTCACAAATACCTATCGGAACAACGGTTGACTTGTCAGTCATCTGAAGGGAGATATCTGTAGGAATTAGTTTTTCTAAACAAAGCCTCTCGTAAAGAGAGAGAGGCATAACACTCACTCCCGCTCCAAGATCACATAAAGCAGTTTTGACATAATTATTCTTTATGGAGCAAGGAATGGTGGGTATACCTGGATCACCGAGCTTCTCAGGAATCTTGCCACAGAAAGAGTAGTTAGCAAGCATAGTAGATATTGCATCATTAGGAATTTTTCTTTTGTTAGTGACAATATCTTTCATATATTTTGAATAAGGAAGTAACTTAATAGCATCAGTCAAAGGGATTTGAAGAAAAAGAGGTTTAATCCACTCACAAAACTTATTATAATGCTCTTCTTCTTTAGATTTGATGGACTTACCTGGAAAGGGCATGGGTTTATGTACCCATGGTTCTCTTTCCTTCCCATGTTTTCTTGCGATGAAGTCTTCTTTAGTGTACCTCTTATGTTTGTCAGGTGCTTCTTCTTCTCGAACTTCAGGCGGATCATTCTTCTCATTATTATTACCTTCAGGTTCAGCACCGTCTTCAGTCTCAGCATCGGAGATAGATACACTATTGGGATCAATAGCTGGTTCTTCATCTGCAATAGGATCATTAGAATTGTCAGTCTCCTTATGTTTCTTCTTTTTCTTTGGAGAGCCAACAATTTGTTCTTCCTGCATTTGAGAATCCTGCTCGATTCTCTTCGGATGCCCCTCTGGATAAAGAGGATCTTGAGTGCTAGTTCCTCCTCGGGTCTTAATCCCGAAAGCCTGCAAATTATGTTGTTTGGCATTGTTAGCAAGCAAATCTCTTTGCACATTAGAAATTTGATCAAGCTGAGTTTGAACCATATGAAAATGCTTCACAAGACATTGAACATCATTAACTATTCTATCTAAAACATCAAGCAGTCTTTTGATAGCAAGGGAATTATCATGCAACTGAATTTCTATCCTCTCATTAAAATGATTTTGTTTCATAATGAAATTATCAAACTCATCTAAACATTGATCACGAGGCTTACCATGAGGGATGTCACTTGCGTTGAAATCTAAAAGAGAGTGTACCTCTACCATAGGAGGGTGAGTGGTAGGCTCACACAGCTTCTCAATAGGGGGTAGATTCTTCACGTCTTCAGCTTTAATACCTTTCTCTTTAATAGACTTCTTTGCTTCTCGCATATCCTCAGGGCTCAGAACAAACATGCCACTCTTCTTTGTTGGTGGAGGTGGTTTAGGGATGGACCAATCTTCATGGTTTTTGGCAATCCTGCCCCTTAAATCTTCCGCATCGTCCGGTGTTCTTTTCCTGAAAACACAACCAGCACAACTGTCCAAATAGGACCTGGATTCATCAGTTAGACCAGCATAGAATATATCGATTAATTCATTCTTAGGGATTTCATGTCCTAGTCTAGCCCGAATCAGACCGCAATACCTCCCCCAAGCTTTAGGGAGGGACTCATCCTGCAACTGTTTAAAGTTATAAATTCTTTGTAAAGCAGCATGTTGCATGTGAGCAGGAAAGTACTTATCAACAAAAGAGTGAGCTAAGTCCTGAGGACTCTTAATGGAACCGCATGGGAGTGAATCATACCATGCTTTAGCACCCTCCTTCAAGGAGAAAGGAAGAACCTTGGTCACATAAAAGTATCGTATCTTCTCATCTGTGGTAAACAGGCTACCCAACTCACCGAGTTTAGTCAGGTGTGCAATAGCATCATCATTTTCTCTGCCATAAAAGGGGTCAGCTTCAACCATAGGTATAAGTGAAAGATCAACAGAGAAATCATAACCAGGATCATCAATGCATATAGGAGATGTAGCAAATTCAGGATTAGGAACGGTTTTGTTCTTCAGAGAGTGTTTTTCAAACAGTTTCTTAATAGCTTCAGGGTCAAAGCCGGAAAACTCTGTCAGTTCCCTGCATAAATCTTCATCTAGTATATAGTAATTATCATCAAGGAGCCTCTCTTTGAGTTTACTCAAATCAGGATAATCATAAGTTTCACCAATAGGGTAGCGAGTAACAGGAAGTTCAATTCCAGACTTTTTTGCAGCAGCAGCAATTTGTTTCTCAAGAGCATAACCAAGCGAACTAATATCATCAAAAGTAGTAGAAGCATCATCAAGAGTATCAGACATAGTAACAGATTCAGTAGGAGCATCATGTGGTGGTGGTGGTGAGGCAAACTTACTCATAACGGAAGGTGAATCAAGTGTAGCACTAGTGCTCAGAGCAGTACCTCTTCTTGTAGTGGATAGTAAGATCGGAACTTTGGGGTCTCCTTTCTTACCCATAGTGAATGAAGTGCAGCAGGTAGGATACCTCAAGTAGACTTGTAAATATTGCTATGCTCCCCGGCAACGGCGCCAGAAAACGGTACTTGATAACCCTCAACCGTAAGGGATCGAGATAGTCTTCGCGGGTAAGAATAACCCAATTTATTGATTCGACGCACGGGGAGCCAAAGAGTATTTATAAGCTTTGACAGTTGCGTTGTCAATTCAACCGCACCTGAAATATACTTACTTGCAACAAAAGATAAGTGGTAACAGTGATATGATAGTAATGATAGTAATAGTAAAAGTAAACAGCAAAAGTAAATAGCAGTAGTAAATGGCAAAAGTAGCAACTAGTGACAAGCAGGGTTTAAAACACTGTAGGCTAGGGAGATGGATGGTTGGGCGCTGCATGGATGAGATAGATTCTAACTTGGGGCACGTCACACGGAAAAGTAATGATCATCTAGGCAAATATCAAACATTAGGCATGTATCCCGTAGGTAGTTGTACGTGCTTGCAATAAGAACTTGCACAACATCTTTTGTCCTACCATCCCGCTACGAACGGGGCCAAAAGGAACTTATGGATATTAAGGTGCTCCTGTCAAAGAGCACCGGAACAAAGAAATGAACTCAATGGATACATGTAATCCTCAAACTACGGAACATCCCCTTTGGTGTCCCAAGATGTCACTTTTGGGATCGCCGGTTCCTGACCGTAACAGGTGCAAACAACTCATAGATAGGATCACGAACACAAATATATTCATGCAAACACATATGGTTCAGATCTGAAATCATGGCACTCGGGCCCTAAGTGTCAAGCATTAAGAATAACAAGTTGAAGCAAAGATGATAACACCATAGTAGATGATAGGTAACATGCCCCCAACGATCTGATAAACTATTACATGATCTAACTCATCCAATCCCTACCATCCCCTTCGCCTACAGCAGGGGAATTACTCACACATGAAAGGGGAAGTCATGGAGGGATGATGGAGTGGTGATGATGATGACGATGGCGATGATCTCCCTTCTCCGGAGGCCAATTCAGCCACCAGATTAGCCCTCCCGAGGAAGAACAGAGGGTGGCGGCGGCTCCACGACGGAAAACTGCGAAAGAACTTCTGATCTGGGGTTTTTTGCGTCGGGAGTAAAAATACGGGATAAAGTAGGGCACCAGGGGTGTGGGACCCACCCAGGCGGCCCCCTGGCGCGGCCCAGGGGGGGCGCCCACAGGGCGCCTGGGCACCCCCTGGCCCCCCTCTGGCCCCACTTCTGGCTCCTGGTTCCTTCGGGTGCGTGGATTTTTTGTGATTTTTCGTGGATTTTTCTGAGGTACCTAAAAATCCGTTTTCCTGCACACAAATAAACCATACAGGCAGCTCTACTGAAAACAGCGTCAGTCCGGGTTAGTTTAGTCCAAATCATGCAAGAATGAGGCCGAAACAATATCAAAAGTGTTTGGAAAAGTAGATACGTTTGAGACGTATCATGAGGAAAGCTCACATCCTTTCTCTTTTGAATGCTGACGCCGCCCAGTTCTTGATGCGGCCCGTCAGAAAACTCTGTCCGTCGGTTTAAATGGAAAAAGTCTCTGAACAGATCCACTGATGGTTCTTCTTGAAGATATGCTTCTGGGAAGACTTGAAAATTGCAGACATTTGATATAGAATTTGGACCTACGTCCTGAGGATGGAGCTGAAAAGCGGCTAGTACATCCCGGAAGAATTTTGAACCGGGAGGGCTAAATCCCCAGGCCATGTGATCAAACAAAACAATGACCTCTCCTTCTTTAGGGGTAGGGGGACATTCATTTCCTAGGGCCCGCCAGTGCAGAACATTCTTAGGACCCATAAGACCGATTGAAGCGGCGTTAAATAGATCCTCTTCAGTAATGCGGGAGGGAGCCCAGTTGCAAGCGACAAACTACTTGGCCATCGTTCGGAATAAGGAAATGCTGAAAAATACAATATAGATTCCGGTTTACCAATTGCTACAATTAAGCCGGAGCATTATATAAGATTGTGGATCTAAATTGCCGGTTTACACAAGGGGCTAATGGTATTACTAGTCCGGGAGTATATAAGAGTAGGGTAACTACCGGATTATGATGATAGAGAAGGCAGACGCTAAACCGTCAATTACAAGGTACAGGATTACATCTAGACCGTCGAAGGGAACATATGATTGATTAAACCGGTGAGTGAACTACAGACCTACAAGACGAAGAAATAGTTTCCACCGAAGGCTGAAGTAAAAATGGATCTGAGGCATAAGAAAGAGATGAAATATATGCAAGTTTTATAAAGGAAAAACGCGGAGGTTTTCTACACATCAAATCTAAGCTGTTAAGCTAGAGGAACTAAAGGCGTGAGCGCGGAGCAGGAGCGCACTCAAAACGAGTCTACGTAAGGTTTGAATCTACCGCAAGGTTAACCCACAGGGATGAACACCGAAGCTTCAAAATTTCATGGCGGAAGCTATGGAAGAAACCCTAGATTGGGATTTACAGGGAGGAAGAAGGAATACCTGATGAAGAAGCGGACGGTGGTGAGTTGATCTGGACACAATTCAGGGTGATGCAGCGGCTTGGCTCGACGACGGCGACGAGCTCGAAGAATGGCGGCGGAACTTCGAGCGACGGAGGAAGACGAAGGCAGAAAGGGGAAAAGAAGGCAGGCCTCAGCGGTATTTATAAGCCAAAGAGGTGAAACGGCAAGCGCGGGAATCGAGGAGTTCAGAGATTGGATAAAGATTACGTTGTCACCTCGATTTTCGGGATGTCATTTAACAAAGGTAACAAACAGAGGTGAGCAATAAATGCGGAGGTGATGTCACAACGGATTAAGATGATTCCCGGAGATGACGTCATGGCCGGTTTACGAAGCAGATGAGCTGTAGAGAAGAAATTTATGCAAAGACGTAGAAGACTGACATGAACAAGTTCAAATCAATCTGGGGCCTAATGTCAGGGATATTACTAGCAGGTATAAACTCGCCACGAAGATCCGGATTACACTTACATAGTTGTATTATCATAAGCCCAGTAGAATATAAACCAGAGGTTACGGCCCATAGAGGCTTAGGGCCCATATGTAGAGCTTACGGTTTATGAACCGTCATATCATGTAACTTGAGGTGTAAGATAGAAAGAGTGGTGACCGAGGCGGACACAATTATGAACCGGCCTCGGGACTCTGTAAACCGGACCGGGCGTCGCCTCCTATATAAAGGGACGACCCGGCGACGGTTCAAGGACAAGCAACAACCCGTCGAGACACAGGCAAGCAATCCGCTCCCTGTTCACCGACGCCCAAGCAATACCACACCAAACTAGACGTAGGCTTTTACCTTCATCGAAGGGGCCGAACTAGTATAAACCCTCTGTGTCCTTTGTGTGCTTTTAACCTCTTCAAGCTAACCCACGCGATGGCCTCACACCTAAGTCCTCTAAACCGGACATCTGTCGTGCCAATTCTACGACAATACTAGAACAAAAATATGACTCTATATAAATGCCTTCGGTGGTGTACCGGGATGTTCAATGATCTAGTGTAGCAATGACATCAAAAACGGACAAGCCATGGAAACATCATGCTAGCTATCTTACGATCATGCAAGGCAATATGAGAATGATGGTGCGTGTCATAATAAACGCAATGGTGGAGTTACATGGCAATATATCTCGGAATGGCTATGGAAATGCCATAATAGGTAGGTATGGTGGCTGTTTTGAGGATGGATATAAGGTGGTTTGATGCACCGACGAAAATTGCACGGTACTAGAGTGGCTAGCAAGGTGGAAGGGTGAGAGTGCGTATAATCCATGGACTCAACATTAGTCATAAAGAACCCACATACTTATTGTGAAAAATCTATTAGCCCTCGAAGCAAAAATACTACGACGCATGCTCCTAGGGGGGAGGTTGGTAGGAGTTAACCATCACGCGCCCCCGACCTTCACGCAAAGATAAACAAACAAAATACAATGCGCGCCAATTTGGTTACATAGTTAGGAGACCATGCGTGCATGCTTCGGGAGTCACAAAACATAACACCAATATTATTATTAAACCACAATCATTCACTAGTACCTCCCACATATTAGCATCTCTATATCGCAAAACTATTGCAAGGAATCAAACATATCATATTCAACGACCTAAAAGTTTATGTAGGATTTTATGACTAACCATGTGAATAACCAATTCCTGCCAACTCTCTAAATAGATATAAGTGAAGCAAGAGAGTTTTAATTATTTCTAGAACAGTTATGCCCACGCTATAACAAATAAAAGTGAATCAAATGAGCATTCCGGTTTTCTATGTGAGGAGAAACAGGCAATCCAAACTTCAAATGATATAAGTGAAGCACATGAAGCATTCTATAAAGCCATACTCAAAAGATATAAGTGAAGTGCAAAGAGCATTCTATAATCAACCAAGGACTAGCTCATACCAGCATGGTGCATTTATTAAAAGGAAAAATAAAAAGCACACAACGCTCCAAGAGTTTACACATAACATGTGAACGAAACGAATTCGAAAACATACCGATACTTGTTGAAGAAAGATGGGATGCCTTCCGGGGCATCCCCATGCTTAGACGCTTGAGTCTCCTTGAATATTTACTTGGGGTGCGTCAGGCATCCCCAAGCTTGAGCTCTTGCCTCTCCTCCTTCTCCTCACAATGAGACCTCCTCGATCTTCGAACGCTTCATCTACACAAAACTTAACCGAACTTTTAGTGGTGGGGTTAGTGCATATGATCAATAAAATCCCATCATGTACTGCTCTAACAATATTTTATAATTATAAACAAACATTACCTACTGTATGCTATCGCAATTCTATGGCCCCATGTCAAGGAGGCATCAACAAGAATTCAAACATATGCAAATAATGAAGCTATAACAGCAATCTATGAAAACAGGATAGTCTATAGTAATCTGAACATTAACCACACTTCTGTAACCCTAAAAATTATGGAAAAATAAAAAGTTTGTATAGCAAGACTTTTCAAAAAGTTTCAGATCCTTTCGACGTCCAGTAAAAAATGTAAAATCGTGCACTACAGCCAAAGTTTCTGTTTTTGCACCGCACAAACCAACAAGCTGTTTAATCATCCTAAAGGAAACTCTTGGCACATTATTTTTATAATACAATGGAATTGTACAAGGGGATACTTATTTTTGTTGAAAAGTTTCTGTAATCAAGGTTAACAAAGTTTCCATGGTCATGAACAAAGTTCAAGGCTAGCTCCCACTTTAACAATGCTCGTCTTTCTCACTTTCGCTTTTCTTTTTTAAAAATTTTTAGGTTCCACTCTTTAATTTTTTATTTTTCAACTTTATAAAAAGCACTTAACAGAAATAAATGACTCTCTAAAACTTCCGGGTTGTCTCCCTGACAGCGCTTTCTTTAAAGCCATTAAGCTAGGCATATAGTGCTCAAGTAATGGATCCACCCGGATCCCAAGGTATATAAAAGCATATTTTAATTAGCAATGATTTGGCATTTAGTAGTGAGCACAAAGTAACATATACCATGCAACAACAAAGTCTAACTCTCTTCCTATGCATCGGCATGTCATACAAGAACAATTCATGCACATCAAGTAAAGGCCAATGCATGGTATAAACAATTTCTTGCAATTTTACCGTGTCGGAAACATAGAGAGGCGGGGATATAGTTCCTCTCTCACAATAATTGCAAGTAGGAGAAGCAAGAAAATGCATAGTATACTCATCAGAATCATCATGTGTAATGGAAAAAGGCAACCCATCAATATAATCCTTAATAAGTGCAAACTTCTCCGATATAGTGTAGTTTGGAGAATTTAAAAAGATAATAGAACTATCACGTGTGGGTGCAATAGCAACTATTTCATGTTTAACATAAGGAACTATAGATAGTTCATCTCCATAATCATAATTCATATTGGCATCTTGGCCACAAGCATAGCAAGCATCATCAAAAAGGGATATTTCAAAAGAATCCAAGGGATCATAGCAATCATCATAGCATTCGTCCTTCAGTACACGAAGGGAAATTAAACAATGTATGAGTTGAAGAGTTACTCTCATTAGAAGGTGGGCACATGTAGCTAATCCGCTCTTCCTCCTTTTGTTCTTCCCTCTCCTCGTCATCTTTTTCACCTAATGAGCTCACACTGTCATCAGTTTCCTCTTCCATAGACTCCTGCAAAATATTAGTCTCTCCTTGGACAGCGGGGGAGTCCTCAATATATGGTTTGACATAGGCATTAGAAGCATAATTATCATAACAATATTTAAAAGTGGCAAAATTTTCAGATTTTAAAGAGTAGCATTATACTTTTCAATCAAAGAAGCAATTTCATAAGCACCCTTAAAACCAGCAAATTCTTCAATTTTTTGAACATCATAGTAACTATAAACAACCTTAGCATACGAAGATACGATTCCATTATCACTAAACTCACATTGGTAGGGAAGGTGTTTCGTAGGGTCTTCAGAACAACAAGTAAAATCATAAATTTCACATAAATTCCAAGCATAGCATTGCAAACGATGAATTTGATCCAGTAAAAGTTTCCCTTTTTCAGATATGCGATGTCACACATGACAAGCATGCTCATCTAAAGATTTTCCCTCAACTAAGCTAGTTGGTGTATCAGCCCGAGCATATAGGGATCGAAGATGATCCAAGTAATAAGCTTCAGTAGTGTGATAGATTTTGAGTGGTTCTTCACCATTGGTTCAATAGGTACCACTAATTTTTTTGGTATTTTGCGTTTCCTACCCATAACTAAAGATAGAAAACAACTTAGAACAGAAAATAAAATCTACTTAGTGATAAAGCAAACAAGCACACATGAGAATATTCACCCCACGCTATTGCTCCCCGGCAACGGCGCCACAAAAAGGTCTTGATAACCCACAAGTGTAGGGGATCAGTTGTAGCCTCTTTCGACAAGTAAGAATGTCGAACCCAACGAGGAGCTAAAGGTAGAACAAATATTCTCTCAAGTTCAATCAACCACCGATACAACTCTACGCACGCTTGACATTTACTTTACCTAGAACAAGTATGAAACTAGAAGTACTATGTAGTTTCTGTGGGATAGGTTTGCAAGAATATAAAGAGCACACAAATATAAACTAGGGGTTGTTAAGATAAAGACACAACTAAATTAGTATTAGTAGAGAGCTTTTTGTCACGAAAAAGTTATTTGTCCCTAGGCAATCGATAACTAGACCGGTAATCACTATTGCAATCTTCTTTGAGGGAGAGGCATAAGCTAACATACTTCCTCTTCTTGGATCATATGCACTTATGATTGGAACTCTAGCAAGCATCCACAACTACTAAAGATCATTAAGGTAAAAACCAACCATAGCATTAAAGTATCAAGTCCTCTTTATTCCCATACGCAAACAACCTACTTACTCGGGTCTGTGGTTTTCTCACTCCCGCCACTCACCATAAGCAAATCATGAACATATTGCAAACCCTACAGCCGGCATCCCTCACACTTGCGCGACACGGAGAGAACCATAGGAAAGCACCAATAATAAAACATGCAACTCAAACCAATCACGATCATCAATTAACCCATATGACAAAACGGATCTACTCAAACATCATAGGATAGCCATACATCATTGGGAAATAATATATATAGCGTTGAGCACAATTTTTAAGTAGAGATTACAGCGGGTAGAAGAGGGGTTACACCGCTGCACAGAGGGGGGAAGAGTTGGTGATGATGGCGGTGAAGTTTTTGGTGTAGATTGCGGTGACGATGATGGCCCCGGCGGCACTCCGGTGCCACCGGAAGCGAGGGGGAGAGAGCCCCCTCCTTCTTCTTCTTCCTTGACCTTCTCCCTAGATGGGAGAAGGGTTTACCCTCTGGTCCATGGTCTCCATGGCGTGGGAGGGGCGAGAGCCCCTCCGAGATTGGATCTGTCTCTCTATCTTTCTCTGTTTCTGCGTTCCCAGATTCTGGCCTTCCACCGTTTCTTAAATCCCCGGAGATACGTAACTCCGATTGGGCTGATTTTTGGACACAATTTTTATCCGGATATTAGCTTTCTTGCGGTGAAAGAAGGGCGTCAGCCGCCCTACGGAGTGGCCACGAGTGCCCAGGGCGCACCTGCCCCCTCGGCGCGCCCCTCACCCTCGTGTGCCACTCGGGCATCGTCTCACGTTGGTTTCGCTTCCCATAATTCACATATATTCCAAACAAAATCTCCGTCCGTTTTTATCCCGTTTGGACCCCATTTGGTATGGATATTCTGCGAAACAGAAAACATGCAACAAACAGGAACTGGCACTGGGCACTGGATCAATATGTTGGTCCCAAAAATAGTATAAAAGTTGCCAAAAGTATTTGAAAGTTGTAGAATATTGGCATGGAACAATAAAAAATTATAGATACAACGGAGACATATCAGCTATCTTCAGTCTGTCGCGGATCAATTTGACCGTCTCTTCTGACTCACTGATTAAGTCAGGTCCAAATAACTGACGGTCTCCAACTTCATCCCACATCAGCGGTGTTCTGCATCTCCTTCCGTATAAAACCTCGAAAGGGGCCATTTGCAAACTGGTTTGATAACGGTTGTTGTAAGAAAACTCTGTGTATGATAGGTTATCATCCCAACTAGATCCGTAATAGAGCGCACAAGCTCTCAACATGTCCTCTAGAATCTGGTTGACTCTCTCCGTCTGTCCATCTGTCTGTGGATGAAAGGCTGTACTGAACTCTAGCCTAGTACCCAAAGTCTCGTGCAACTGCTGGTATCTACTACGCAACCTTCTTCTTGTAGAGGTTGTTGGGCCTCCAAGTGTAGAGGATTGTAGGACATTAGCAAATTTCCCTCAAGTGGATGACCTAAGGTTTATCAATCCGTGGGATGCGTAGGATGAAGATGGTCTCTCTCAAACAACCCTGCAACCAAATAACAAAGAGTCTCCTGTGTCCCCAACACAACCAATAGAATGGTAAATTGTATAGGTGCACTAGTTCAGTTAAGAGATGGTGATACAAGTGCAATATGGATGGTAGATATAGGTTTTTGTAATCTAAAAATATAAAAACAGCAAGGTAACTAAAGATAAAAGTGAGCATAAACGGTGTTGCAATGATAGGAAACAAGGCCTAGGGTTCATACTTTCGCTAGTGCAAGTTCTCTCAATAAGGATAACATAATTGGATCATACTACTAGCCCGCAACATGCAACTAAGAGTCACTCCAAAGTCACTAATAGCCGAGAACAAACGAAGAGATTATTGTAGGGTACGAAACCACCTCAAAGTTATTCTTTCTGATCGATCTATTCAAGAGTCCGTAGTAAAATAACATGAAGCTATTCTTTCCGCTCAATCTATCATAGAGTTCGTACCAGAATAACACCTTAAGATACAAATCAAGCAAAACCCTAATGTCACCTAGATACTCCAATGTCACCTCAAGTATCCGTGGGGATGATTATACGATATGCATCACACAATCTCAGATTCATCTATTCAACCAACATAAAGAACTTCAAAGAGTGCCCCAAAGTTTCTACTGGAGAGTCCAGATGAAAACGTGTGCCAACTACTACTTCTCGAGCTTGCATTTTATTCCCTCAAAGAGGAAAGGGAGATGTAGCACAGTAGCGTAAGTATTTCCCTAAGTTTTTGAGAACCGAGGTATCAATCCAGTAGGAGACCACGTGCGAGTCCCTGGCACCTGCACAAAAAAATAAGAACTTCGCAGCCAATGCGATAAGGGGTTGTCAAACCCTTTACGGTCACTTACGAAAGTGAGATATGATAGAGGTAATAGTTTATATTTTTGGTATTTTTGATTGGAAGAACAGAAAGTAAAAGCAGAAAAAGTAAAGTAGGTGTAAATTGATATGTTGAGATTGACCCAGGGGCCATAGTGTTCTCTAGTGGCTTCTCTAATGATAGCGATATTCTACGGTGGGTAAACAAATTACAGTCGAGCAATTGATAGAAAAGCGAATAATTATTGATCCCCCCTCCGACGGAGCTCCGGAACTGGCCCCAAGATGGGATCTCACGGGAACAGAAAGTTACGGCGGTGGAACTAGGGTTTTCTCTATTGTTCAGATGGTTTCGGGGTACGTAGGATTATATAGGAAGAAGGAGGACACCGGGGGCCTCACGAGGGACCCAAGAGGCAGGGGGCGCGCCCTAGGGGGGGGGGCGCCCCCCACCCTCGTGGGCACCTTGTGGCCCCTACTCCGTGGTTCTCAAGTCTCCCGTGCGTGATTTTCTCCAAAAATATCTCTCTCGAAGGTTTCATTCCGTTTGGACTCCGTTTGATATCCCTTTTCCTGTCAAACCCTAAAACAGGCAAAAAAACAACAATCTGGACTGGGCCTTTGGGTTAGTAAATTAGTCCCTATAATAATATAAAAGTGTATGAAAAAGCCCATTAAACATCCAAAACATCGTAAATAATAGCATGGAACAATAAAAAATTATAGATACGTTGGAGACGTATCAAGCATCCCCAAGCTTAATTCCTGCTCGTCCTCGAGTAGGTAAATGATAAAAACATAATTTTTGATGTGGAATGCTAACCAACATAGCTTTTCAATGTAATTCTCTTAATTGTGGCATGAATGTTTAGATCTGAAAGATTCAAGACAAAAGTCTATATTGACATAAGAAATAATAATACTTCAAGCATACTAACAAAGCAATCATGTCTTCTCAAAATACTATGGCTAAAGAAAGTTATCCCTACAAAATCATATAGTCTGGCTATGCTCCCTCTTCATCACACAAAATATTCATATCATGCACAACCCCGATTTCAGCCAAGCACTTGTTTTCATACTCTATTCTTTCAAACCTTTCAACTTTCACGCAATACATGAGTGTGAGCCATGGAAATAGCGCTATGGGTGGAATAGAGAGGTGGTTCTGGAGAAGACAGAAAGGAGGGAGATAGTCTCACATCAACTAGGTGTATCAACGGGCTATGGATATGCCCATCAAAAGATATCAATGTGAGTGAGTAGGGATTGCCATGCAACGGATGCACTAGAGCTAAAATATGTATGAAAGCTCAAAAAAAGAAACTAGTGTGTGTGCATCCAACTTGCTTTCTCACGAAGACCTAGGGCATTTGAGGAAGCCCATCGTTGGAATATACAAGCCAAGTTCTATAATGAAAATTCCCACTAGTATATGAAAGTGACTAAGTATGAGACTCTCTGTCATGAAGAACATGGTGCTATTTTGAAGGACAAGTGTGGAAAAAGATAGTAGCAATTGTCCCTTTTTTCTTATTTTTTGGGCCTTTCTTTTTTTCTTTGGCCTTTCTTTTTTTTCCTTTTTTTGTGGAGGGGCTTTATTGATTTAGCCTTTCCTCCCATGGGACAATGCTCTAATAACGATGATCATCACACTTTCATTACAACTCGATATTACAACTCGATTCTACAACAAAGTATGACTCTATATGAATGTCTCCGGCGGTGTACCGGGATGTGCAATGAAACAAGAGTGACATGTATGAAAAATTATGCATGGTGGCCTTACCACAAATACGATGTCAACTACATGATCATGCATGGCAATATGACAATATGAAGCGTGTCATATGAACGGAACGGTGGGAAGTTGCTTGGCAATATATCTTGGAATGGCTATGGAAATGCCATGATAGGTAGGTATGGTGGCTGTTTTGAGGAATATATATGGTGGCTGTTTTGAGGAAGGATATATAGTGGGTGTATGGTACTGGCGAAAGTGGCGCGATACAAGAGAGGCTAGCAATGGTGGAAGAGTGAGAGTGCGTATAATCCATGGACTCAACATTAGTCATAAAAACTCATATACTTATTGCAAAAATCTACGAGTCATCAAAACAAAGCAATCAACGCATGCTCCTAGGGGGGAGGTTGGTAGGAGTTAACCATCGCGCGCGCCCGACCTCTACACAAAGGTTGACACTTTACAAATACCTCATGCTCTAACTTCGTCACATAGCGGTTCTCAGGGGCGGAGCTGGAGCAAATCTTACCCGATGCACCACTTTAACAAGGCATAAATTTTTCAAGCATGGATGTATCGAATAAATGTGTGTTTCATAGGTTCTAGTACACATTATTGAATCTAATAGAAGTAATTTGTAAAAACGAAATGTAGCCATCAAATTGCTTACTATAACGATAAAACAAGGGACATAATTACTTGAAATGTAGCCCAAATGAAAGTACTTAGATCGCTAAAAAGTTAAAATTACCTTTTCTATTCCTCGAGGCCATGAAATACTCAACCACTTGAGCGTTGGCGACCCTTTTCATTTCTTCCTTCTACACATAACAAATAGTATCATCACTCAATCTTTCATCATTGAGGCGATTGCTCCAATCATATTGAATCTCCTCTTCCAAATTTATGTCTTCTGGCATGTTGTCGGTGTACTAAGGTAGGGGTACCCTAGTACCCCAACTTGTGCACGGGCAGTAGCAGCTTCCCGCGGCAGGGTTTACCACGCGCTTACCGAGGCCCGCTCCAGATCCCTTCAAGCCATTCAAGAACAAAGTATTCAAGTTAGAAGACAAGACCCCAGCAAGAGGAGCTTGCCGGGAAGGCCGCACCAGGCTCAAGGACATCTTTTCAGCACAAGACCCTGGCAAGAGGTGCTTGCCAGGAGGGCCAAAACATAAGCACCGCAAAAGATACATCGTGGCGCATCGTGCGCCCCGGCAGGGCCCGGGAAGCGGCAAGCTTCCGGGCCCGGCAAGATGGCGGCCCCGGCAAGGTGCTTGCCGGGAGAAGCTCACACTGTGTGCCTGCGCTCCAGCTCACTCGGCCACGCGTCGCCCTGGGGCCCTTCCAGGGGCGCGTGGCAGATGGCTGTGCAGCCTAAGGGACGCGCTGGCAAGCCGCGGTGACGAAGCTATCGCCGTGGCGAACGGAGACGCATGGACAGACACTTTTGGGGTCGACGGTGACGGGCATTAAATGCCCTTGTC
Organism: Secale cereale; assembly: GCA_902687465.1. Taxonomy (NCBI): domain Eukaryota; kingdom Viridiplantae; phylum Streptophyta; class Magnoliopsida; order Poales; family Poaceae; genus Secale; species Secale cereale. Next base: position 371,875,980 of record LR738715.1, on the reverse strand, counting down.
CCCCACCATCAAGGTTAGGTGAAGACCACTGTTCATGCACTGTTGCAACTACCACCAAATTTACACTTTTACCCTCCTCTACGTTGGCACTTGTCGGTGACCCCTTGAGCTATAAAAGGAGGCCCATGCACAACGTAGAGGGGGTTCGACTCCAGGAACTCGCTCACTCCACGCTCGGTGCAGCTGGTACTGTAGATCTTCAAGCTCCCGAGCTCCGAAAACTCAATACAACCAAAAGCAGGAGTAGGGTTTTACGCGTCATCGCGGCCCGAACCTGGGTAAACTGCCCGCGTGTGCTCCTTGATCTGCTCTCCGTGCTCCCTCCGCTCCCTCACCGCAACGTAGAAGGGGCTCCGGTCCCATAGGTGCTCGTGGGAGGACAGTTTCCCCCGACATCTTTGGCGTGCCAGGTAGGGGGCGTCGAGGTTGTGCGAACCTGATCCGGCGCTCACGCGGGCGCATTCTTCATCAACCTCTCCAACTTCATCGGCTACATCAACATGCCTCCGAAGAAGAAGGCTTCGGAGGTTGGAGGCCCGTCTGCGTCGATCCCACCACCACCAGAGCCAACGGTTGGTGGGGGAGGCGCCGGCGGAAGGGTGGACGCCGGTGGGGACACTCACGGCGCCACCAAGTCCAAGGACAAGACGGACGACCGGGCGAACTCCAAGGCCTCGGTGTCCGTGCACGCACCACGTCCCTCTCAGGAGGTGCCAGACCAGCAGCGACGTGGTACCGGAGGTACCATATGCTTGCTGGGACGTGGCCAGGCCGGTGAGTCACGGGACGCTCAAGGCCAACGTCCTGGCACGAGCAAGGCGCGGTCGCCGGGACGGGAACATGCTCCTTCTAACGTGGTTAGAAGTCCGAGCATGTCCCGCTCCTCGCACCGTTCGCCACTGTTTCCCTCCTCTCCAGCAGAAGCCCTGGCCAGGGCTCAGCTGCTCCTCGACTTCCCTCCAGCGGCGGACAAGGCCAATGACTGGAGGGCGACGATCCAGAGCCTCATCGCCTTCGCCAACAATGATGCGCCGCAGCAGCCGGCAACTTCATGGCCGCGGCAAGTTGACCAAGCGAAAGCCGATGGCGACAAGACCGCGGGGGGTGCAACTACCGTGCACTCCCCGCCGCGGAAGCAGAAAACGCCGCCCCGCCGGATCAACGTCGACGACGACTCCACGGCGTCGTCGGATCCGCGGGCTCGCCGCGATCAGCGCCAAGTCCTCGACGACAGGCGACAAGAGGACGCTCGAACTCGCATCGAGCGTCGACGAGAAGCCCGAAGGCAATCTGATCAGCGCGTTGGGACCGCTGTCGACATGCACGCGCCCGGTGAACCAGGCGACTTGCCGTACGCGGCAGGCTGCCCTGCGTTCACCCGAGAGCTTCGGCAAGTCCAGTGGCCCAGCATGAAGAATTTCAAGCCCGACGTACTCGAGAAGTACGACGGCAAGACACACCCCTCGGAGTTCCTCAGCATCTACACCATTGCGGTGCAGGCTGCCGGGGGACGCGACGAGAAGATCCTAGCCAACTACTTCCCGCTTGTGCTTAAGCCAAACGTCAAGTCTTGGCTTATGCACTTGCCGGAGAACTCCATCTCTTCATGGGCGGATCTGTGCCACCAGTTTGTCGGCGCCTTCACAGGCGGCCACAAACCCCACGGCCAGGAGAGCGATCTCCACATCCTAGCCCAGAAGGAAGGAGAATCCCTGCGCAAATATATCCAAAGATTCAGCCGTGTACAACACAATATTCCCGATGTCCACCCTGCCGCGGTTATCAGCGCGTTCCACCAGAACGTGCGTAACCGCCGGATGAGGGAGGAGATGGCCATGACCAAGATCCGGGACGTTAGTGAGCTTTACGCTCTGGCTGACAAATGTGCACATGCTGAAGAGGGGAGAAGACTCCCCGGAGAGGATACCGGCGCAGGAGGAAGCGATAGTGAGGATGCCGCCCCGGCAAGGAAAGGCCGGCGGCGGAATAACAGGAAGAAGAAGAGCAAGGAAGTACTGGTTGTCGAGCAGTCCGGCAAGGAGGCTCCCGCCAAGAAGGCACAGGTTGGTGGCTCCGGCAAGGAGCCCGCCCCTGTAGCGGCAGCCGACAAGCAGGACGGCTCCGACAAGTAGTACTGCAAGATCCACCGCACCAAGGGCCACGACCTCCAAAACTGCAAAAGGGTAGAGTACCTCGTAGAGCAGCAGAAGGCTGAATACGAGCGTCGCGACAAGGAGAAGGCCCAAGGAGGCGGAAGAGAGCCCAGCAAGAAGCGGCCGTTCAACGGCCGGGGAGGACGCCGCGGCAAGGCCAAGCAGCGGCAAGGAGACAGACCTCCCCGGGGCCGCGACAAGGATGAAGACGAGGACGATGATGAGGATATGGATGAAGGAGACAACAGCAAGCAGGAGTTCCAGAAGGCCACAGAAGTCATGTGCGTCGATGGAGGTACCTTTCTGCACACTTCCCACCGCCAACTCAAGCAATGGGTGCGGGAGGTGAATGCAGCTGAGCCACCCGTCGAGTCGCGCAGGCTCCTGAAATGGCCCGGCACGCCCATCATCTTCGACCTTGAGGATCACCCTGACCGCACAACCGCGGTCGGGTGCTTGGCGATGTTTGTTTCACCAACTATCCGCAACCTCAAGGTCACCAAGATGTTAGTTGACGGCGGGGCCCGCCTCAACTTGATCTCCTCCGCTGTGATCAAGAAGCTGCAGATCCCCGACAGCGAGCTCGAAGAAACCGGGACGTTCCAAGGAATCAACCCGGGAAGGAGCAAGCCGAAGGGGAAGGTTACACTGCCAGTGACCTTTGGTGGGGAGCTCAGCTTCAGGACGGAGAGGATCACGTTCGACGTCGCCGATATCCCATTGCCTTATAATGGGATACTTGGCCGTCCTGCACTCGCCAAGTTTATGGCAGCTTCCCACTACGCGTACAATATGCTCAAGATGTGATGAGGACATCACTAACAAGGTTACACGCACAGCTCCAACTGACACATATACAGGACCAATTACTAGAGCTCGCGCACGCCAATTAAATTACCACGTACTTTCGTTTCTTGGTAATGAATCTAATGTTCATGAGAATATGATGCTGCCTAAATTGGATACATTTGTCTTGCTTACAAATGAAGGGCCTAGCTTGGACAAGAAGGATGAACATTGGAGCAAGATCAAGCATGGAGATGATGGCATGCGCAAGGGGAACAAGAATGGAGTTTCAATTGATGATTTCAGGACTTTGAAGCCACCATAGTGAGTGTGAGAAGCCTTGGACGAAATATACAAGATGCCACTTCATAAATTTCGTCCAGAGGCTATTATAGGTGCTGCGTCACCTTATTATTGGGCCAGGCCCATGTAATTTCGAAATACTTGAGTATAGGCTGTTTTTAGAGTCCGTATGTGTGGGGAAACAAGAGTTAGGGTTGGTTTCGGACCCCTCCACCAAGGGCCACGAAATTCCCCCCTCTTTCCCTCATATATACAACCCTTAGGGCGTCGTTTAGACTTTGGGTTTTGTTTAGATTAAAAGTTCGCCATAGCTGCAACTTCGCGTACTTCGTTTGTGTTCAATGACCAGACAAAGGCGTCACAGAACCCCACCTTGATCAATAAAATTTTCCTCTTATATTCGCAATATCCAGATTGCAATCTTAGTTTCTTGCTTGTTCTTCGTTTGCCTGCAGGAAACAGACCTTCGTGGTCAGGTTGATCGTGCTCCGGCGTGGTCGATAACCTCTCGGAGTTGGTTTAGCGATTGCTAAGGCGCGACGTCCACGCACGTTCGTAGTCGGATCGTCAAAGTCGACTTCATCCAAACGATAGCCACTATCTCATCGAAAGACGGGACACCTTTGCCTCTATCAAGTGGTATCAGTTCTCAGGTTGCTCGGTGAAATTTTACAGTTTTTCGTAGATTAGATCGAGTCTATTCTTCATACCTACAGTCCACGAAAAAGCCAAAAAAAAAATTTAGGGTTAGTTCATCCCATCCGAACCAATCTGAGCCTTTGCATAATCTTTTCTGTATTTGCTTTGTTGAATTTGCGGTTGCATCGTAGTGTCAAGTTGCTGGTCTTAGCGTCTAGCCTTTTAGAGTTTCGAGTTCTGGTCATAAGTTGTCACGTCGCCGCCGCACCATATTCATCGCCGCTGCCATACCACCACTGCTGCCATATCCCACCACCGCCACCACATACCACCACCGCTGCCATAACCTACCACCGCTGCCATATCCTACCACCATATATCCACCGCCAATCCGAGTTCTTTTCATATTAGGTTTGTTCTCGTGATCCATCTAGGTTTCGGATTTGTGTTTCCTTGCCTGCGTAGGTCTCGAAAAAAAAAAGTCTGGAGACCCCCGGGCAGTTTTTAGGCCAAAATTTCGACAGGTGAAAATATTTTTTCCCTATCCTAATTTTGGGCTTTTCTGAGTCTTTTGAGACACGTGCCATCATACTGTTTTTTTACCGCACTTTTTCGTCGTCGCTGCCCTGATTCCGAAAAAAAAAATTCGTCAAAAAATTTCGTGCTTATCAGCTTAGTTTGACTTGGGAAGTGTTTTGAGACACTTGCCATTATAGTGATTTTCGGCAAAAAAATAAAAGCAGCGAAAAAAAAGCCGAAAAAAAAGGCGAAAAAAAAAGGCGAAAAAAAAATTCGGAGTGTGCTTTTCCCTTGATTACGTGCAGCGCCGTGATTTTGTTAGTGTTCTAGGCTCGCGTCTCTAGTACGGTCTAGCCTAGGACCAGCACAGTACCGTCGTTGAGCGTTTATTCACCTTTGCATCTCTGAATTGATTATTGCTGACCCTTTTTGCTACCATATTATAAACCTTCCCAGCTCCACATACATCTACATCGTGCGTTTGACTCTCCCTGGTAATCGCTCTATCCAAGCTTTGAGAGTTTTGACTACATCGGTTGCCGATCACCACCTGCTGCTGGGTAAGAACTGGTAAGAATTTGAGATTTGCTTGACGAATTTGTGACACCCGCCACCACCACCACTTGTTAGTAGTCTGTAGGATCATATTCTTGTGTGTTTCTATTGCTGCTAACCATGCCAGGATCACAAGTCGGCGAGACTGACTGGGAGAACTTGACGAACAAGGAGCTTCATGATAAGTTTCAGGAAATGATGAGTGTACAGGTGCAAGATGTGCTAAACACATTGGACGAGGCCATGGAGAAGATAGATGGCATGGAGAAGACGTTTGAAACAAAGCTGGATAACAAGTTTGCTGAATTGCTTGCGCGTTTTCCACCACCACCGGCTGCTGCAGCTGTCCCACCTCAACAACAACAACAACAACAACAACAACGTCGCCTTCCGAATCAAGTGGGACGAGCACAGCGCGTTCCCCTTGAGACTGGTCAAGCTTCTGTTGATGTTTCTGTAGCTCTTGCTGCTACTGCAGAGGTGGAGGACCATTACGAGGATGAGGTTGACCAAAATCAGAACCACGTGCAACAACCAGCACCACCACCACCAGGTCGTCCTCATGCATATCATCGCAACGGTAGGGCTGCACCACCACCTGAGGTACATGACCATCTTCCTAAACTGAAATTGAATATTCCACCATTTGAGGGTAGATATGTTCCTGATATATATCTTACTTGGGAGTTACAAACTGAACAACATTTTACATGTTTAAACTATCCCGAGGAGAGACGTGTTCCTGCTGCTGTTTGTGCTTTCACTAGTTTTGCATGTGTTTGGTGGTCTGAACATTGTAGATTATATCCTACTCCAGCTACTTGGACTGCTTTGAAAACTGCTATGCGTACTCGTTGGGTTCCACCATATTATCAATGTGAATTACTTCAAAAACTGCAGCGCTTAAGACAAGGAAAAAATTCTGTAGAAGAATATTATCAGCAATTACAAACTGGCCTGATTAGATGTGGTATTGTTGAGGAGAATGAAGCTATGCTTGCACGTTTTATGGGTGGATTAAATAAAGAGATTCAGACCATTCTAGAGTATAAGGATTATACTAATATCACTCGTTTATTCCATCTTGCTTGTAAAGCTGAACGTGAAGTGCAGGATCGACAGGCATTGGCGCGGACTAACTTTTCTGCAGGTCGACCTTCATCATGGACACCGCGTGCATCCTCTACTTCCACACATTCTACTGCACCGACACCTCCATCAGCTGTTACCTCTAGCCGTGATACAAGGAAGCAGGCACAACCACCATTATCTGACAAGAGCACACCTATTGGGCCTGCACAGAGCTCTTCTTCTTCCATGGCATCAACAGGGCACACCAGTGATATTATTTGTCGTCGTTGTAAGGGAAGAGGACATTTTGCGAGAGATTGCAAATCTCAGCGTGTGATGATTGCTACAGAGGATGGTGGATATGAATCCGCTAGTGACTATGATGAGGAGACTTTGGCTCTTATTACACGTGAAGAACACGGTGGAGACGATTCTGATCATGAAACGCAATACATGGCTCCTGAAGATGCTGACAGGTATGAATGTTTAGTTGCTCAACGTGTTTTGAGTGTGCAGGTTACACAAGCTGAGCAAAATCAGAGGCATAATTTGTTCCATACAAAGGGAGTTGTGAAGGAACGTTCTGTTCGCGTGATCATAGATGGAGGGAGTTGCAACAACTTGGCTAGCATGGAGATGGTGGAGAAGCTATCTCTCACCACAAGACCACATCCACATCCTTACTACATCCAATGGTTCAACAACAGCGGCAAGGTTAAGGTAACATGTACTGCGTGTGCATTTTAGTATCTCTACATATGCTGATTATGTTGATTGTGATGTGGTACCTATGCAAGCATGTTCCTTATTACTTGGTAGACCATGGCAATTTGATAAAAATTCTGTACACCATGGTAGAAACAATCAGTATACTCTTGTTCATAAGGATAAAAATATTACTTTGCTTCCTATGACTCCTGATTCCATTTTGAAAGATGATATTAATAGAGCTAATAAAGCAAAACAGGAGAAAAATAAGAGTGAAAATCAGATTGTGGCAAAAGAATTTGAGCAACAAATGAAGCCTAATAATAAACCATCTACTGTTGCTTCTGAAATTGAATTGAAAAGTGCATGTTTATTTGCCACCAAATCTGATATTGATGAGCTAGATTTTAGCAAATCTGTTTGCTATGCTGTTGTATGCAAAGAGGCATTATTTTCATTCGAGGACGTGCCTTCCTCTTTGCCTCCTGCTGTCACTAACATTTTGCAGGAGTTCGCCGACGTCTTTCCACAAGACGTGCCACCGGGATTACCACCTATTCGAGGGATTGAGCATCAGATTGACTTAATTCCCGGTGCATCGCTACCCTACCGCGCACCATACCGTACCAATCCAGAAGAGACGAAGTAGATTATGCGTCAAGTATAGGAGCTACTCGACAAAGGTTATATACGCGAATCCCTTAGTCCTTGTGTTGTTCCTATTATTCTAGTGCCGAAAAAGGATGGTACATCACGTATGTGTGTTGATTGTAGAGCCATTAATAATATTACTATTCGTTACCGTCATCCTATTCCTAGGCTAGATGATATGCTTGATGAATTGCGTGGCTCTACAATATTCTCCAAAGTTGATTTGCGTAGTGGATACCATCAAATTCGTATGAAATTGGGAGATGAATGGAAAACAGCATTTAAAACTAAGTTTGGATTATATGAGTGGTTAGTCATGCCTTTTGGGTTAACTAATGCACCTAGTACTTTCATGAGATTAATGAATGAAGTTTTACGTGCTTTCATTGGACGATTTGTGGTAGTATACTTTGATGATATATTGATTTTTAGCAGATCTTTGGAGGAACATTTGGAACATTTACGTGCTGTTTTTATTGCTCTACGTGATGCACGTTTATTTGGTAACCTTGGAAAGTGCACCTTTTGCACCGACCGAGTCTCTTTTCTTGGCTATGTTGTTACTCCACAGGGAATTGAGGTTGATAAAGCCAAGATTGAAGCTATTGAGAGTTGGCCGCAGCCCAAAACGATCACACACGTGAGGAGTTTCCTTGGCCTTGCTGGATTCTATCGGCGTTTTGTGAGAGATTTCAGCACCATTGCTGCACCTCTCAATGAGCTTACAAAGAAGGATGTGCCTTTTGTTTGGGGTACTGCACAGGAAGAAGCATTCACGGTATTGAAAGATAAGTTGACACATGCTCCTTTACTCCAACTTCCTGATTTTAATAAGACTTTTGAGCTTGAATGTGATGCTAGTGGAATTGGGTTAGGAGGTGTGTTATTACAAGATGGTAAACCTGTTGCATATTTTTCTGAAAAATTGAGTGGGCCTAGTCTGAATTATTCTACTTATGATAAGGAATTATATGCTCTTGTTCGGACTTTGGAGACATGGCAACATTATTTATGGCCCAAAGAATTTGTTATACATTCTGATCATAAATCTTTAAAGCACAATAAGTCAAGCAAAACTGAACCGTAGACATGCTAAATGGGTTGAATTCATAGAGACTTCCCTTATGTTATTAAACACAAGAAGGGAAAAGAAAATGTTATTGCTGATGCATTGTCTCGTCGTTATACTATGCTTTCACAACTTGACTTTAAAATATTTGGTTTGGAGACCATCAAAGATCAATATGTGCATGATGCTGAATTTAAAGATGTATTGCAGAATTGTAAAGAAGGGAGAACATGGAACAAGTTCGTCGTTAGTGATGAATTTGTGTTTCGAGCTAACAAGCTATGCATTCCAGCTAGCTCTGTTCGTCTTTTGTTGTTGCAGGAGGCGCATGGAGGAGGATTAATGGGACACTTTGGCGTGAAGAAGACAGAGGACGTACTTGCTACACATTTCTTTTGGCCAAAGATGCGACGGGATGTTGAGCGTTTTGTTGCTCGCTGCACTACATGTCAAAAAGCTAAGTCACGACTCAATCCTCATGGTTTATATATGCCTTTGCCTGTCCCTAGTGTTCCTTGGGAAGATATATCTATGGACTTTGTTTTGGGTTTACCTCGAACAAAGAAGGGGAGGGATAGCATATTTGTTGTCGTGGATAGGTTCTGGAAGATGGCACACTTTATACCATGTCATAAAAGCGATGATGCTGCTAATGTTGCTGATTTGTTCTTTCGTGAAATTATTCGCTTGCATGGTGTGCCAAATACTATTGTTTCAGATCGTGATACTAAATTTCTTAGCCACTTTTGGAGATGTTTATGGGCTAAGTTGGGGACTAAACTGCTTTTTAGTACTACTTGTCACCCCCAAACTGATGGACAAACTGAAGTAGTCAACAAAACTTTGTCTACTATGCTTAGGGCTGTTTTGAAGAATAATAAGAAAATGTGGGAAGAATGCTTGCCTCATATTGAATTTGCTTATAATCGTTCATTGCATTCTACTACTAAGATGTGCCCTTTTGAAATTGTCTATGGTTTTCTACCTCGTGCACCTATTGATTTGTTGCCTCTTCCATCTTCGGAGAAGGTTAATTTTGATGCTAAACAACGTGCTGAATTGATCTTAAAAATGCATGAGTTAACTAAGGAAAATATTGAGCGCATGAATGCTAAATATAAACTTGTTGGAGATAAGGGTAGAAAACATGTTGTCTTTGCACCTGGAGATCTTGTTTGGTTACATTTGCGTAAGGATAGGTTTCCTAATTTGCGCAAGTCAAAGCTAATGCCACGTGCTGATGGTCCTTTCAAGGTGTTAGAGAAAATAAATGATAATGCAAAATAAACTTGAGCTGCCTGCAGATTTTGGGGTTAGTCCCACATTTAACATTGCAGATTTGAAGCCTTACTTGGGTGAGGAAGATGAGCTTCCGTCGAGGACGACTTCAATTCAAGAAGGGGAGGATGATGAGGACATCACTAACAAGGTTACACCCACAGCTCCAACTGACACATATACATGACCAATTACTAGAGCTCGCGCACGCCAATTAAATTACCAGGTACTTTCGTTTCTTGGTAATGAATCTAATGTTCATGAGAATATGATGCTGCCTAAATTGGATACATTTGTCTTGCTTACAAATGAAGGGCCTAGCTTGGACAAGAAGGATGAACATTGGAGCAAGATCAAGCATGGAGATGATGGCATGCGCAAGGGGAACAAGAATGGAGTTTCAATTGATGATTTCAGGACTTTGAAGCCACCATAGTGAGTGTGAGAAGCCTTGGACGAAATATACAAGATGCCACTTCATAAATTTCGTCCAGAGGCTATTATAGGTGCTGCGTCACCTTATTATTGGGCCAGGCCCATGTAATTTCGAAATACTTGAGTATAGGTTGTTTTTAGAGTCCGTATGTGTGGGGAAACAAGTGTTAGGGTTGGTTTCGGACCCACCACCAAGGGCCACGAAATTCCCCCCTCTTTCCCTCATATATACAACCCTTAGGGCGTCGTTTAGACTTTGGGTTTTGTTTAGATTAAAAGTTCGCCATAGCTGCAACTTCGCGTACTTCGTTTGTGTTCAACGACCAGACAAAGGCGTCACAGAACCCCACCTTGATCAATAAAATTTTCCTCTTATATTCGCAATATCCAGATTGCAATCTTAGTTTCTTGCTTGTTCTTCGTTTGCCTGCAGGAAACAGACCTTCGTGGTCAGGTTGATCGTGCTCCGGCGTGGTCGATAACCTCTCGGAGTTGGTTTAGCGATTGCTAAGGCGCGACGTCCACGCACGTTCGTAGTCGGATCGTCAAAGTCGACTTCATCCAAACGATAGCCACTATCTCATCGAAAGACGGGACACCTTTGCCTCTATCAAGATGCCAGGGCCGATAAGCGTCATCTCTGTCCCAGGTGACAAGAAAGATGCGCTTATTTGCGCCGACAAGATCTACCGGGATGCAGCAGCCGCGGCAGACGGCAAAACACATGCCGCTGAAGCTACCGGGGGGAAGACCAAGACCAAGTCTGGCAAGAGCTCTGGGGCCCACTCCGGCAAACGCACCTCTTCAGAGTGCTGCGCTGCCGTCGAGGACGCACCATCGAGCTCCACCGGCAAGTGTAAGAAAGGAATGGCAGCTCCACCGGCAACCAAGAAGGTGTCCGCGAAGGAGGACGGCACTGGTGGTACCTTCACCATCAGTGCTACACTCGACCCCAAATAGGAAAGCGCGCTCGTTGCCTTCCTGCGGGCGAATGTCGACGTGTTCGCATGGCAACCGTCTGACATCCCCGGCGTTCCCAGGAAGGTGCTTGAGCACAAGCTTGCTGTTTGTCCTCATGCGCGGCCTGTCAAGCAGAAGGTCAGGAAGCAAGCCGTGGAGCGCCAAGAGTTCATTGCCGAAGAGATAAAGAAGTTGGAAGCAGCAGGCCTGGTTAGAGGCGTAATCCATCCTACGTGGTTGGCCAATCCAGTTGTAGTGCGCAAGGCCAACGGGAAGTGGAGACTTTGTATAGACTTCACTGATGTGAATAAAGCGTGTCCCAAGGATCCATTTCCCTTGCCGCGTATTGACCAGATTGTTGACTCCACCGCCGGATGTGAGTTGCTTTCATTCCTTGATGAATACTCAGGTTACCACCAGATATTCATGGCCAAGGAAGATGAAGAAAAGACTGCGTTCATTACTCCATGCGGCACATACTGCTTCATACGCATGCCCTTTGGATTGAAGAATGCAGGCTCGACATTTGCAAGGGTGGTGCACACTGCTTTTGAGCCACAGATACACAGAAATGTAGAAGCCTACATGGATGACATAGTGGTCAAGAGCAAGAGCAAGGATACCCTGATCCAAGACTTGGAAGAAACCTTTGAGAATCTACGCAAGATACAGCTCAATTTGAACCCCGAGAAGTGCGTCTTCAGAGTCCCCTCCGGCAAGCTTCTCGGGTTCTTCGTGTCCCAGAGGGGGATTGAAGCCAATCCCGACAAGATTAAAGCCATCGAGCAGATTGAAGCCCCGAAGTGCGTCAAGGACGTAAGGAGACTTGCTGGTTGTGTGGCTGCCCTCAGTAGGTTCATTTCAAAGTCTGCAGAGCGCGCCCTGCCTTTCTTCAAAATCTTGAAAAAGGCAGGCCCCATGAAATGGACTCCGGAAGCGGAGGCTGCGCTACAAGACTTGAAAGGATACCTATCATCCACTCCAATACTTGTCGCACCTAAACCACAAGAGAAGTTGCTGTTATACTTAGCGGCGACCAATCAAGTGGTTAGTGCTGCGTTGGTAGCGGAGAGGGAGGCGGATGAGGAACCCACGTCCCAGGCAAGCGCGCCTAGCGACAAGCAGGGGGCTTCCCCGACAAGCTTTGGCCCCAACAAGGACAAGTCTGCGCAGGAACAAGAAGAAGTGCGAAGGAAGATGGTGCAGCGCCCAATTTATTTTGTAAGTTCCCTCCTGCAGGGGGCTAGATCAAGATACTCTGGAGTGCAGAAGTTGCTTTTCGGCCTCCTCATGGCCTCAAGAAAGCTGCGCCATTACTTCCAAGCACATGAGATAACAGTGGTCACTCGCTTTCCGTTGAAAAGGATATTGCAAAATCCAGAAGCAACAGGCAGGATCGTCGAGTGGGCACTGGAACTATCAAGCTTTGGTCTCAAGTTTGAGAGTACTTCAACCATACAGAGCAGAGCTTTGGCAGAATTCATAGCGGAATGGACCCCAACACCGGATGAAGAAGTTCCAGAGACAAGCATCCCCGTCCAAGAAGCAAGCAAGGAGTGGATAATGTACTTTGATGGTGCCTTCTCGCTGCAAGGCGCCGGCGCTGGTGTGTTACTCATAGCGCCCACCGGAGAGCACCTCAAGTATGTTGTTCAAATGCACTTTCCCAAGGAGCAAGCGACAAACAATACTGCTGAGTATGAAGGACTGCTTGCCGGCCTCAGAATTGCGGCCGAACTTGGGATCAAGAAGTTGATTGTGCGGGGAGATTCGCAATTGGTGGTCCGACAAGTGAACAAAAGTTACCAGAGCCCCCTGATGGAAGCTTATGTAGATGAAGTGAGGAAGCTTGAAGAACACTTTGAGGGCTTGCAGATGGAGCACGTCCCAAGAGCTCAGAATGATATCGCAGATAGCCTCTCAAAGTGTGCTGCAATGAAGTTACCTGTGGAACCAGGGACCTTCATGCTCAAGCTAACTCAACCATTCGTCACACCATCAGTTGGGCTAAGCAAGAAGAGGAAGTTGGCCTCCGGCGACTACTTGCCGGCGGATCTTCCCGAAGCCGCCGCTAAGGTCCCCAATGTCAACAACCAGGATGCTGAGGAACAGTCTGCTCCTGCTGACCTAAGGGTCAGTACAGTTGAAGCAGCCATTCCCGACAAGCATTGCCCCGGCAGGCTTGCCGGGGAACCCTCAGCTCCGGCGGAACCGCAGGTTATTGCCGTGGAAGCTGAGGTTCCCACAGCAGCGCTGATGCCTTTAGTCCTTGTTGTTGAGCCTCAAGCTCCAGCATGGGCACAGCAAATCGTCCGTTTTCTTCAGACTGGGGAACTTCCCGAAGAACCAGAAGAGATAGAGAAGATAACCAGGCAGTCAAGTATGTACCAGTTCGTTGACAACGAACTGTACAGAAGAAGACTCAATGGTGTCAGGTTGAAGTGCATTTCCCGGGAAGATGGACAGAAGCTGTTGGCAGAGATACATGGAGGCATATGTGGTCACCACATTGGCGCAAGAGCACTTGCCGGGAAAGCGTTCCGGCAAGGTTTCTTTTGGCCAGAAGCCCTCCAAGATGCAACTGCACAAGTAACCAAGTGTGAAGCGTGCCAGTTCCATGCCAAGCAAATTCACCAGCCAGCTCAAGCTCTCCAGACGATCCCTTTATCCTGGCCCTTCTCGGTCTGGGGGCTCGATATCCTCGGCCCCTTTCCCCGCGCCGTCGGGGGATTTGAGTACTTGTACGTTGCAATCGACAAGTTCACAAAGTGGCCAGAAGTGGAACCAGTGAGAAAGGTGACAGCACAGTCAGAAGTCAGGTTCTTCAGATCAATAGTTTGCCGTTTCGGGATCCCTAACAGGATCATCACCGACAACGGCACACAGTTCACAAGCCGCACCTTCATGCAGTACGTCCAAGGCCTTGGCGCCAAGGTCTGCTTTGCTTCTGTTGCTCACCCAAGGAGCAACGGTCAAGCGGAGAGGGCCAATGCTGAAGTGCTGCGCGGACTGAAGACAAGAACCTTTGACAGGTTGCACAAGTGTGGAAGAAACTGGATAGAGGAGTTGCCGGCGGCTCTTTGGTCAATCAGGACGACACCAAATCGAGCCACCGGACAGACGCCCTTTGCTCTTGTTTATGGAGCAGAGGCAGTTCTCCCCACGGAACTCGTATACGGATCTCCTCGAGTACTCGCTTACGACGAACTCGAGCAAGAGCAACTGCGGCAAGATGATGCATTGCTCCTCGAGGAGGAACGTCTCCAGGCTGCTGTACGAGCTGCTCGATACCAGCAAGCCTTGCGTCGCTATCATAGCCGCAAGGTCAAGGCTAGGAGTCTCGAGGAAGGCGACCTTGTTCTTCGGCGTGTTCAGTCCGCCAAGAATTCCAACAAGTTGACGCCGAAGTGGGAAGGCCCTTATCGGGTGAGACAAGTCACAAGGCATGGCGCTGTCCGCCTTGAGACCGAAGAAGGCTTACCGGTGAGCAACTCCTGGAACATAGAGCATCTTCGCAAGTTTCACCCATAAGGCGCGGTTGCCGTGATCCGCTCCGGCAACCACCTTTTGTACAACTATTGCCGCGGTTGCATGTAAACCTATGTACAAAGCCGGGCGCAGACCCCGTGCATCAGTAAAACTTTCGTGCTTCGCACCATTTGTCATTTCGTGCTTTTCCTCGTACTTGCATGTATCATCTGACATTTCGTGCAGCACACACTCTCGGTAAGCAGTAACAAGCCGCAAGGCTCCATACTTGTATTTTCTCCTACTTTGCCTTTCTCTCTGAAACAGAAGGAGTGTTTCCTCGCGCACAAGTTTGCCGGGGGGGAAGGAGATAGCAGTATGGACCAAGTGCTGTTCAAGAAAGAAAAGTCTTGCCGGGAAGTAAACAACCCAATGAAAGCTAAGTTATCAAAGTTTGAACATTCAAATTTTTAAATTTTAGTTATCTTCCTTGAACAACCACACTTTGTATGGAAAACCTATGCGCGAAGGAACCTACCCGTAGCTAGCCGCGCCCTTACTTTGTTTCGAGCACGCTCAACGGCTTAAGTGAGCTGCGACAAGTGTCGCGCCCTTACTTCGTTTTCGAGTTCGCTCAGCAATGTAAGTGTGCTGCGACTAGCTGCGGCAAGGTTACTTGCCGACAAGGTCTTTGCTAGCAGGCTGCTAAGAGTCCCCCACTCGGCGCTCGCGGCAAGGGCCCCTTGCCGGCAAGTTTCCCTAAAAGCATAGGGTGAAAAGCATACAAACTGAGGTACCAAAAGCAAGGGAGATAACACTGCATTGATTACCCAAAATAAGAGTATATATTACAAAGATAACTTGCCGCTGTTCTAATCAACTACTGCCTATGACTTAATTGGCAGCGGCAAAGGAAGCAAGGTGCCTAGTCCCTACGGTCCCCATCCACCCTCTGGATCTTGCCTACCTTGGCTACAATGTGGGCAACTTGGGCCTTCAACGCCTCATGATCAGCCTCGGGCGGCAAGCTGCGGAGGACGTTGACGAGGTTGATGCCGGGGTTGCGATAGACAATCTTCGACAGCACCCGCTCCATGGTGCCCATGCAGAGCCGGCGCGCCTCGTTGGCCAGCTGCTCGGGGATCTTCTCCCGCAGCCGTGCAAGTGCCGGTGCCACCCCCCTAAAGAACAGACTCAATTTGGCGCTGTGAGGGAGGTTCTCGCCGGGGGAGTACACAAGATGCTCCGCCCTCAACGCCATCATCTCCATGTCGATGTTGGCGGCGGAGGTGACGAGGTCCTCAGTCCATCGCTCCACCGTCTGCTGGAATTGGTTTTGCGAGACGGCGGTGCTTTCCAGCACGGCCCTCTCGGCGCGGAGATCGTCCTTCAGCTTCGTCTCGCGGTCCCGGGCAGCGTCAAGCGAGTCAGTCAAGGTGGAGACCTTCAGCTCTAGATCGGCAATGGAGTCCCTGGCATCAGTGAGCTCTTTACCCTTCTTGGAGAGGTGAATTTGCAGCTCCGAGTTAGTGTGGGCATCCTTCTCCCGCTCCACGTTGAGCGCGGTGACCCTATCTTCGCTTGCCTTCAAGAACAGCTCCAACTGCGCCACTCTGGCCTCCAGATCCTTCTTGGCGGTCTCTGCGGCAGCGGAAGCATCCCTCGCCTCCCGCAGAGCCCCGCCAATAGCCTGCTCCAGGGCGGTGAGGTCGTCCTCGTGGCTGTCGAGGTCGACCTTCCGCTGGTTGAGCGCCCCTTCCCGCCGAGACAGCTCTTCGGCGGCCAGACGCTGCTGCTCCTCGACCTCGGCCTTTTCGAGGACGAATGCTTGCTGCGCCCCGGCAAGCTCCTCGCGCTCCTCCGCCAAGTTCCGGAGGGCCGCCTGGTTGGCGGCACGGAGTTCCGCAGTGCGCTTCTCCAGGTCAGCACCAGCCTTGGCAGCCAGAGCCTCCCGAGACTCCAGCTTCGCCTGCCTGGCCCGGTACAAGGCCAGGAGCCGGCGAAGGAGCCGCTCCTCTTCGGGCTCGTAGCTGCTGCCGGGCGCATCCACAACCTTCAGCCCGGCGGAGGTGAGAACCTCTCCGTCGAAGGTCTCTCCCTCCGCGGGTACCCTAGACGAGGACGCCCACGGGACTTGAATGAAGACCCCGTTGGCGGCCTCCAGGTAGACACCCGACTGCTCCGTGGAGGCGGAGGAGTCGGCGGCCGGTGCAGCGTCCGACGCTCCTGCAGCCTCCGGGCCAGCAGTGTGGTCGCCGGTCCCTTCCCCAGCCGCGGCGTCGGCGGCCGGGGCGGTCTCCTCGACGGCTGGCTCGTCGGCTCCAGCCATTCCCTCAGCAGTAGTGGCGCTGCCGCCGTCGCCATGCACACCCTCCTCGGCGGTGGCCTCTTGCCATCAGCTCCAGGGCGGGAGGATCTAGTAGAAGAAAAAGAAAAGAAAGATCGTCAAGCAAATATCCAAAAAGAAGAATTCGAGAAGAAGAAGCTACAAGGTTTACCTTCGCGGACTTCCTCGACGACGGGGTCCCTCGCCGGGGAATTCTCCCTTGGCGGCGGAGTAGCAGACCTTGCTGGCGGAGGGCCGCTTGCGCCCTCCCTTGTCGGGGTGCTCGCCCTTGGTGGGGTACTCGCCCTTGGCGCAGTACCCATCCTTGGCGGAGCACCGTCCCTTGCCGGGGAGCTCCTCCTCGGCGGGGAGGGTGGAGCAAGCGGCTCATCGGGGGCAACCTCCTGGTGCTCCTGCGGCTGCGGCTCCACCTCTGCACAAAACAACAAAACATCAGAACGAGCGATAACCTCGAGCGCGCCCGTCAAGCAGAAAAGTGGATTCCAAACTTACGCTGGGGGCTACGCTGGGGGCTGCCCCTCGGAGCAGCAGGCTGATCCGGCAAGTCTGCCGCTGGCGCGTCTCCTGTCACTGCGGCGGGCTCGTCGTCTTCGATCTCGACCACAGGGATCTTGGCCCTCTTCGCCATCCGCTGGGTCAAGGTCCTGGAAGCCAAAACAAGATCAAGATCAGAACCAAGCAAGAGAAATCAAGACAAAATCAAAGGAAATGAAACTTGCAAATACTTACTCTTCCTCCTCCTCTTCGTCGGAGCTGAGAGCGGAGAAATCAAATCCCGCCTCGGCTGCTCCCGCGCGAGGAGCTGGAGGAGAGGGCTCCCTCGGGCGCTTGGCGGGCTCCAGAGCTGCGGGCTGTGAAGACCCAGCGCCTGTCGCCGCTGAGGACCGAGGAGCAAAAGGTACCCCGGAGTCACTCCGGGAAGCCCCCCCTTCGCTTGTCTCTCGGGCACGGGGCGCCTCCTTAGCGACCTTGCTCGTCGTGGTGGCACGCGTCGCCCGGCGCTGCTGTCATTGCTGAGGCGCCGGTGGCCTCGCCGTCTCGACGGCCTTACGGAGGCGCTTCTTCGGTTGCGGCGGAGGGCTTGGGCTTGGTGGTGGCGGAGAGTTCTCCGAGGACGAGGAGGCGTCGTCATCAAGATTCAAGGATCCGCCGGAGTCTTCATCAGAATCACCGGACTCGGCCTCCTCCTCCTCCTCCTCCTCGGTAGGCCCGCTAGACTCGGTTCCCTACCCGGCAGCCTCGCCAATCCCGGCAGGCTCCCCGGTGGGCTCCCCGGCAAACTCCTCGGGCTTCATCTGCAGTAGCTTGAGGATTTCCTTCTCCTCGGCCTGGCTCACAGCGTCCGCCGCCTCCGCTTCATCAACGGTGTATCCAAACCCGCCTGCCGCTGCAGCCGCAGCGGCCTCCTCCATCCTGGAGGCAATGTACGCCACGTCCCGCGCGGTGGTCTCCCGGGTGAGCACCTTCCTCTCATCGGCATTGCGTGGTTTTTCAACCAAGTTGTCGAAGAAGGCTTGCACGGTCTCCGCCGAGGGCTCCAGCCAAGTGGGGACGACCCCGTGGGAGTCACACTCTGGCATCGCCGCGCGGATAGCACTGAGGGCAGTGTTTTTACACAGAGGGACTACTCCAGTTGACGGTTTGAAGCACTCCGGGTGCTTGAGGTCGTGTTTGAACAGTTCCCGGACCAGCCCCTTCAGCTCCAGGACGGTGAAGTTGTAGTTCAACCCGGGGCGCAGCCTCATGCGGTCTGCCGCGTTGCCGAACTCCCAAGGAGGCCTCTTCCTTTCCTGCAGAGGGGCGATGCGGCGGCGGAGGATATCAGCTCCAACATCACCCACAGTCAGATTGGCAGCCCGGAGACGAAGAATCCTAGTTAAGGCGATCTGCAACTTGTCGTCCTCCGGGGCCAAATCACTCCAATCCTTGCTGCGCACTATGGCAGTCTGGCGCGGCAAGGTAAACTGCTCGGGATCCTTTTCCAGAATCCAACACCAATCTGCTCTCCACTCCTCCCACTTGCCGCGGAGCTCTCCCTTCAAGTACGCTTCCTTCTTGTTCAGCCTGAAGATCCAAGAGATGCCGCCGGAGAGAGGGGATCCGGATTCTACTCTAGGCGTGAAGAAGTGGCGGAAAAGAGCTACATTTGGGTGAACTCCAACATAGTTTTCGCACAGATGTGCGAAAACGGCAAGGGTGAGGACGGCGTTGGGGGTGAAATCTAAGAGACGGAAGCCGTACGTATTCATCACGTCGCAGAAGAACTCCGAGAACGGAGGGCAAAGACCGCAGTAGAAGAATGCAGTGAAAAAGTAGTAATCTCCCGGGAACATGTCGACCTTCCTCCGCACGGCTGCCAGCCTCGCCGCCTGCTCGGACTTCTCCTTCTTCGCCATGTCGCCCTTCGCCTTGTCGCTCTTCGTCTGGTCGCTCTTCGGAGCCATGGCGGGGGCGGCGAGGGGGGACGGCGGCACGGCGGGTGGGGAAGACGGTGGGGGAAGGGCAGAGGCAGGGAGCAGCGGGGGTTTCTGAGGACTCAAGGCGCAATGAAGACGATGGGGGAAACTGCCCCTGCTTCCTCTACTTTTAAGGGGGAAGTGGGGGACGTTCCACATTTCCCATTAAAGAACAGGCCACGACCTCTCCCACGACGCCGCAATCGACGCGTGCCGTTAGGGAGAGGTGCGGCGGATACAGAGAGGGATACGGCTCGCCGTGGGCCGCGTGTGCCCGTGCACTGTCTTGGGCCTGGCCCAACAGCGCTCGGCACCGTGTGTGGCCCAGGCCCGGGGGCTCCTGTCGGTGTACTAAGGTAGGGGTACCCTAGTACCCCAACTTGTGCACGGGCAGTAGCAGCTTCCCGCGGCAGGGTTTACCACGCGCTTGCCGAGGCCCGCTCTAGATCCCTTCAAGCCATTCAAGAACAAAGTATTCAAGTTAGAAGACAAGACCCCGGCAAGAGGAGCTTGCCGGGAAGGCCGCACCAGGCTCAAGGACATCCTTTCAGCACAAGACCCTGGCAAGAGGTGCTTGCCAGGAGGGCCAAAACATAAGCACCGCAAAAGATACATCGCGGCGCATCGTGCGCCCCGGCAGGGCCCGGGAAGCGGCAAGCTTCCGGGCCCGGCAAGATAGCGGCCCCGGCAAGGTGCTTGCCGGGGGAAGCTCACACTGTGTGCCTGCGCTCCAGCTCACTCGGCCACACGTCGCCCTGGGGCCCTTCCAGGGGCGCGTGGCAGATGGCTGTGCAGCCTGAGGGACACGCTGGCAAGCCGCGGTGACGAAGCTACCGCCGTGGCGAATGGAGACGCATGGACAGACACTTTTGGGGTCAACGGCGACGGGCATTAAATGCCCTTGTCCCCCACCGTCAAGGTTAGGTGAAGACCACTGTTCATGCACTGTTGCAACTACCACCAAATTTACACTTTTACCCTCCTCTACGTTGGCACTTGTCGGTGACCCCTTGAGCTATAAAAGGAGGCCCATGCACAACGTAGAGGGGGTTCGACTCCAGGAACTCGCTCACTCCACGCTCGGTGCAGCTGGTACTGTAGATCTTCAAGCTCCCGAGCTCCGAAAACTCAATACAACCAAAAGCAGGAGTAGGGTTTTACGCGTCATCGCGGCCCGAACCTGGGTAAACTGCCCGCGTGTGCTCCTCGATCTGCTCTCCGTGCTCCCTCCGCTCCCTCACCGCAACGTAGAAGGGGCTCCGGTCCCATAGGTGCTCGTGGGAGGACAGTTTCCCCCGACACATGTGATGGTGCATTTCTTTTGAGAAGAAACTTCTTCATAGTATCCGTATTTGACAAATATAAATTATAAATGAGACATGGAAAATTGTATAGAGAAATAAGATATAGCCTAATTAGAAGTTATACCCCTAAAAAATACTCCACGCTTTTACCAAAACATAGTCTATACATGATTGTTGAAGTTTAACAAAACTAGGATAAGCAAGACAAAAGGCCTACCACAATTGTGGCCTTTTGTAATCATTCATCTATGGATGGACACAGAGACGAACATTCAAGATTATAATTTGGAAAGGATGCGAAATTACCGAGCACCAGACGGCGTGCAGCGTTGTTTGTGTGCGGCGCGTCGTCACCGTGTGAGGACCCATGCTGCGTGGCGTTCGGCGGCTGGCGCGCTGCTGCCGTCTCCGGCGGCTGTGCAGGATGGCGATGCGAAGGGGGTAGTATGGTTAGTATGCGTAACGCAAAAATTGGTTGATGGATCGATTAGTTTTTTTTCTAGTGGAAAAAAAGGTGAATCGATTAGGTTTGCATACGTAAGGAGATCCTCTCTCTCTCTTTCCGGATGATTTTCTATTTTTCTTATATATAAAAAACTACGTGAGAAGATGGATACGCAAGAGAACCGTCGTTGTGCGTACTCCTGCTGCGTCGGGCTAGTCCGGAGTCGTGGCTGGAATGGGCTGACCCTGATGCACTGCTCTTGGGCCACCCTGATGCACTAGGCCTTTTTAATCAATTGGTACTGCCAGCGAATTTTTTCACCCATATTCCTATGCATACAGGTCATCCCAATGGGCTCCGCCCCTGACGGTTCACCATACGTGCATGCTACGGGAATCACTGACCTTAACACAAGTATTTCTCAATTTCATAATAACTCCACTAGCATGACTCTAATATCACTATCCTCATATCTGAAAACAATTATCAAGCATCCAACTTCTCATCTTATACAATGCACTTAGTGTGAATTTTTTTACTACATTGATATTGGATGTCTATCATGTGAAGACTTGTTTTATAGCCTAAACACATTACCATGCTGTTTTAATAGACTTTCAAAAGGATATAAGTAAAGCATGATAATTCAAAAATTTCTTCAAAATATTATCACCACCGTGCTTTAAAAGATATAAGTGAAGCACTAGAGCAAAAACTATTCAACTCAAAAGATATAAGTGAAGCACATAGAGTGTTCTATCAAATCATAGGACATATTTAACTCTCTTAAATAGGTGTGTCCAGCAAGGATAATTGTGGCAAACTAACAAGAAAAGACTCAAATTATACAAGACGCTCCAAGCAAAACACATATCATGTGGTGAATAAAAATATAGCTCCGAGTATAGTTACCGATGGATGAAGATGAAAGAGGGGATGCCTTCCCGGGGCATCCCCAAGGTTAGGCATTTGATTGTCCTTGAATTTTACTTGGGGTGCCTTGGGCATCCCCAAGCTTAGTCCCTTGCTACTCTTTGTTCCATAGTCCATCAAAGCAATACTCAAAACTTGAATCTTTCACAACACAAAACTTAGACAAAAATCTCGTGAGCTCCGTTAGTATAAGAAAGCAAACCACTACTCAAAGGTACTGAAATGAATTTATTCTTTGTTTATATTGGTGTTAAACCTACTGTATTCCAACTTCTCTATGGTTCATACTTCCCAATACTACTCATAGAGGCATTGAAATAAGGAAACAACACACGAAAAAATAGAATCTGTCAAAAACAGAACAGTCTGTGGTAATCTGCAGGTTTCGCTTACTTCTGTAACTCCAAAAATTTCAAACTAAATTGGTAAACGTGAGGAATTTTTCTATTAATCATCTGCAAAAAGAATCAACTAAATAGCACGCTCCAGTAAAATCTGATGACCATTCTAGCGAGCGCTAACGATTATGTTTTTCACAGCAAGATCATATAAACTTCACACAAGTCTTCCCAAAGGTTCTACTTGGCAAAAACACTAAACAAAAAACAAAACCACATAAGATTGGGTTGCCTCCTAACAAGCACTATCATTTTACGCCCCTAGCTATGCACGATACATGGATAGATCTAGGTATTGCCATCTTTGGAAGGCAATCCATAAGTGGCTATCATATAAGATTCATATGGTAATCTGATTTTCCTTCTAGGAAAGTGTTTGATGCCTTTCCTTAACAGAAATTGGAATCTAATATTTCCTTCCTTCATATCAATAATTGCACCAATCGTTCTAAGGAAAGGTCTACCAAGAATAATAGGACATGAAGGATTGCAATCTAAATCAAGAACAATGAAATCTACGGGCACATAATTCCTATTGGCAACAATAAGAACATCATTAATTCTTCCAATAGGCTTCTTAATGGTGGAATCCGCAAGATGCAAATTTAAAGAACAATCATCAAGCTCATGGAAACCTAGCAAATCACATAAAGTTTTTGGGATAGTGGAGACACTTGCACCCAAATCACACAAAGCATAGCATTCATGATCTTTAATTTTTATTTTAATAGTAGGTTCGCACTAATCATAAAGCTTTCTAGGGATAGAAACTTCTAATTCAACCTTTTGTTCATAAGATTGCATCAAAGCATCAACTATGTGTTTGGTGAAAGCTTTATTTTGACTATAAGCATGCGGAGAATTTAGTACGGTTTGCAACAAGGAAATACAATCAATCAAAGAACAATTATCATAATTGAATCCCTTGAAATCAAAAGTAGTGGGTTCATCACTATGCAAAGTTTTAATCTCTTCACTCCCACCTTTAACAATTTTAACATCAAGATCTAAAAACTCTGAATCATTGGGAAACCTTAAAGTAGAATCATCTCCAATCCTATCTTCATCAAGATTTATACTAGAAAACAAGGATCTAATAGGAGACACATCAATAACTTTTAGATCTTCATCTTTATTTTCATGATTACTAGAAGAACACGCTTTAATATAATTCTCTCTTTTAGCATGCATCCTAGCGGTTCTTTCTTTGCATTCGTCAATGGAAATTTTCATGGCTTTGAGAGACTCATTGATATCATGCTTAGGTAGGATAGATCTAAGTTTCAAAGAATCAACATAAAGAGTAATTCTATCCACACTTCTAGCCAATTCATCAATCTTAAGCAATTTCTCTTCAAGCATAGCATTGAAATTCTTTTGCGAGATCATAAACTCATTCAAATTCAGAAGGCATCTTTCCATAAGAGTTGTTGTAGGAATTACCATAATTATTAGAGGAATTACTAGGAAAAGGCCTCGGATTAAAATTCCCTCTATAAGCATTGTTACCAAAATTATTCCTAACAACAAAATTCACATCCAAAGATTCATTGTAATTTTCAATCAAAGTGGACAAAGGCATATCATTAGGATCAGAAGAAGCACTCTTAGCAGCAAATAATTTCATAAGTTCATCCATCTTTCTACTCAAAACACTAATTTCTTCAATAGCATGCACTTTTTTACTAGTAGATCTTTCGGTGTGCCATTGAGAATAATTAACCATAATATTATCTAGGAGTTTAGTAGCTTCTCCTAAGGTAGTTTCCATGAAAGTGCCTCCTGCGGCCGAATATAAAAGATTTCTAGAAGCAAAATTCAAGCCATCATAAAAGTTCTGAATAATCATCCATAGATTCAAACCATGTGTAGGGCAATTATGTATCATTAGTTTCATTCTATCCCAAGCTTGTGCAACATGCTCATGATCTAGTTGCTTAAAGTTCATAATATCGTTTCTAAGAGAGATGATCTTAGTAGGAGGGAAATACTTAGAGATAAAAGCATCTTTGCACTTATTCCACGAATCAATACTATTTCTAGGCAAAGAGGAAAACCAAGTTTTAGCACGATCTCTAAGTGAAAATGGAAATAACTTCAACTTAACAATATCGTCATCCGTATCCCTTTTCTTTTGCATATCACACAAATCAACAAAGTTGTTTAGATGGGTAGCGGCATCTTCATTAGGAAGGCCGGAGAATTGATCTTTCATGACACGATTCAACACAGCAGCATTGATCTCACAAGATTCAGCATCGGTAATAGGAGCAATCGGAGTGCTAATAAAATCATTATTGTTGGTATTGGAGAAGTCACATGATTTGGTATTGTTCTGAGCCATAGTGACAAGCAAGCAATCCAACACACACAAGCAAACAAGAAGCAAGCGAACGATAAACACACAGCAAAAGAAGGGAAAATAAAACGGCAAGGGTGAAGTGGGGGAGAGGAAAACGAGAGGCAAAAATGTAATGCGAAGGATAAGGGTTTGTGATAGGTACTTGGTATATGACTTTTGCGTAAGCCTCCCCGGCAATGGCGCTAGAAATTCTTCTTGCTATTTCTCGAGTTTGCGTTGTATTCCCTCGAAGAGGAAAGGGAGATGCAGCACAGTACCGTAAGTATTTCCCTCGGTTTTTGAGAACCAAGGTATCAATCCAGTAGGAGACCACGCGCGAGTCCCTCGCACCTGCACAAACAAATAAGAACTTCGCAGCCAACGCGATAAGGGGTTGTCAATCCCTTTACGGTCACTTATGAAAGTGACATCTGATAGAGGTGATAGTTTACATTTTTGGTATTTTTTGATTATAAGAACGGAAAGTAAAAGCGGAAAAAGTAAAGTAGGTGCAGATTGATATGTTGAGAATAGACCCGGGTGCCATAGTGTTCTCTAGTGGCTTCTCTCATGATAGCGATATTCTACGGCGGGTAAACAAATTACTGTCGAGCAATTGATAGAAAAACGAATAATTATGAGACTATCTAGGCATGATAATTGTATATAGGCATCACGTCCGAGACAAGTAGTCCGACTCCTGCCTGCATCTACTACTATTACTCCACACATCGACCGCTATCCAGCATGCATCTAGTGTATTGAGTTCAGAAGAACAGAGTAACGCCTTAAGCAAGATGACATGATGTTGAGGGATAAACTCAAGCAATATGATATAAACCCCATCTTTTTATCCTCGATGGCAACAATACAATACGTGCCTTGCTGCCCCTACTATCACTGGGAAAGGACACCGCAAGATTGAACCCAAAGCCAAGCACTTCTCCCATTGCAAGAACTATAGATCTAGTAGGCCAAACCAAACCAATCATTCGAAGAGACTTGCAAGGATATTAGGAGCACACATAGAGTTCGGAAAAGAACCAAATATTTCTCATTGATAATCTTGATCATAAACTCACAATTCATCGGATCTCGACAAACACACCGCAAAAATAGATTACATCGAATAGATCTCCTCGAAGACCGAGGAGAACTTTGTATTGAGATCCAGAGAAGAAGAAGCCATCTAGATACTAGCTATGAACCCGAAGGTCTGTGGTAAACTAATCACAACTCATGGTGAGGCGATGATGATGATGTAGAAGCACCCCGTGACGAATCCACCCTTCGACGGAGCTCTGGAACTGGCCCCAAGATAGGATCTCACGGGAACAGAATGTTACGGCGGTGGAACTAGGGTTTTCTCTGTTGTTCTGATGGTTTCGGGGTACGTAGGCTTATACAGGAAGAAGGAAGACACCGGGGGCCTCACGAGGGACCCACGAGGCAGGGGGCGCGCCCTAGGGGGGCGCCCCCACCCTCGTTGGCACCTCGTGGCCCCTACTCCGTGGTTATCAAGTCTCCCGTGCATGATTTTCTACAAAAATATCTCTCCCAAAGGTTTCATTCCGTTTGGACTCCGTTTGATATCCCTTTTCTGTAAAACCCTAAAACAGGGAAAAACAGTAATCTGGACTGGGCTTTTGGGTTAGTAGGTTAATCCCAAAAATAATATAACATTCTATGACAAAGCCCATTAAACATCCAAAACATCATAAATAATAGCCCGGAACAACAAAAAATTATAGATACGTTGGAGACGTATCACCAACCCCTATGCATAGATTCCCAAGGTCATGGAACCCGCAAGTTGATCACCCAAACATACATCAAGTGAATCAATAGAATACCCCATTGTCACCACAGGTATCCCATGCAAGACATACATAAAGTGTTCTAAAATCCTTAAAGTGTCAGGACCCCGATCCTAAGTCACACAGGTCTAGCCTGTAACACATCATATCACTTTGCGGCCTCACGCACGGTATCCCCACGGGTGCCACCTTACCTGGCCCGGGACCATTTGCGCATTTTGGCACACGTATATGATTGTGTCGCTAGAATCCATATGACAGAGAACCCGGGCCGACATGACTAGTTATAAACCAAAGTGGCACTAAATTACGGAGACATGCATACATGACCCAGCAACGAACGTGTCGGTCATCAACATATGAACCCCAGTCGTAGCAAGCTACAAGGACTTAAAGGAACAACGCGTGACATTTCCGCTAAGGGACAGACATAGGAACGAACAAAGGACACATGCCGGCCAGCCTAAGTGTTCCGGAGCAGTAGCAAGCTACCAAGGCTCAGTGGAAGCACTAGGAGGCATTTCCCTGTAAGATAGGCTACCAAGGGTAAACAACTAGGTGTCGGATCCCACACATAGCAATACACATTACATGTACGCATAACATGCAAGTATGTGTTGTACAACATGGCATCACAACATAACTCAACAACTCTTATAGATAAAGGCCCAGAAGAGCCATCATAACATTATTACAAACAGAGGTCACATGACCCAACACACATAGCATACATGCAACGGAAGCATAATATGTCTGAGTACAGACAACTACAAATGAAAAGGCTGAGAAGCCTGACTATCTACAAGACCCTCCCAAGGTACAAGATCGTAGTTGAGGTAACAAGCTAAACGTCGAAGTTGATGCGGAACCACTAGTGAGACTGAAGTCTCTCTGCAAAAACATAAATTAAGCAAATGTGAGTATAAAAGTACTCAGCAAGACTTACATCAAAACTAGCTACATATGCATCAGTATCAACAAAGGGGTGGTGGAGTTTGACTGCAGCAAGCCAGCTTTGACTCACTGGCTATCCTAAACTACGACTGACAGTAACTCTTTTGAGGTGGCGCACACGAGTCCACATATTCACCAACCAATACACCACTATGGATCCACTCCCGTCTCCCTACGAGAAGGCCATCCATAGCACTCATGCTTCTCTTGCGTGTTTTAGAGTATCCACTTTCACTTGTCTATGAACTGTACAGGTAACCCAGAAGTCCATTACCGCGGACACGGCTATTCGAATAGATCATATATAACTCTGCAGGGGTGTACTTCTTCACACACGCTCTCGCCAATTACCGCCATGTACACGTCATGTATCTCGGCAACCTTCAAGCGGAAGCCTGGCGAGGGTGTCGGCCACGACCTGACTAACCACACAAGTCCCTAGTCCAAGTTTATCGCCTATTTGGGTTCCATCCGTGGGAAGATCTGGTCGGGGTGTCGCTCACGGCCCCAAACGATGTGTATAGGGTTCCTGAGCGACCAAACGGGCTTCCGGTACACCGTGCCACGTACCTGCCGCGTCATAGACCACCCCGAGGGTCAGCGCTGCGCACGACCTCCTGTAAACTACAAACACCAGAAACTAGTTGCAACTCCTGGACAAAGGACAAGGGTAGTTAATAAGTCGAGAGAGTCAATTAAGGATCCCAATGTGTGGTAGTAGCTGTTTCATGGATCACAAACACAGAACTCAGTTCCTAAGGACGGCTGCAATGAGAGAACCCACCATGTACTCCTACATGGCCTCTCATCACTACCTTTACCAAATCGTGTTCACACACTTAGCTCTCAACAGTAGGACATGTTCACCACATTCCAATTCATCACCGATGAATCAGACCTGACACAACTCTAAGCAATAGCAGGCATAACCAGAAAGCATGAATGAGTAGGCACAACATGGCTCAAACAACTCCTACTCATGCTAGTGGGTTTCTACTATTTACTGTGGCAATGACAGGTCATGCAGAGGAAAGGGGTTCAACTACCGCAGCAGGTAACAGTTGAAGCATTGTTTTCCTAATGCAGTAAAAGAGAGCAAGAGCGAGAGAGTGGGATTGTATCGGAATGCTCAAGGGGTTTT